>JAKSZU010000002.1:92142974-93342974 GCA_026018925.1 Tupaia tana
CCTGACATACTGGTAGCCAACTTTTGGTTGTCAGGGACTCAACAGGTCTCTGGTTTAAGGGAGGTAAGTCTATGCTGAAGGCAGAGAGGGAGAGGACCTAAGAACAAATTTAAAATTTCCACATCACAAGGCCCCTGTTGCTAAAGTGGCTATGTGTTTCAAAGTCAGAAAATCCTTCTCTCGGGAGCCAAGAGGAAGTCTCTCAAAATTAGAAGGGAAAGATGTTTTTTCAAATCAATTCATTTTCAGATACATTCTATTAATGACAAATGCCCATGTCCCAAAAAACAATGAAGTGTTTTGTGTGCCAACAGCATAGTTTTGTTTTTTTTTTTTTTAAAAAGGTAATACAAAATTCTGTATTATAGAACTTGGTAAAAATAAATAATCTTATTTTCAAACTATATAGTCACCAGAAGCGCTCAGTTATCAAAAATGCACACAATTCACTTGGCACCTCCAGCACATTCAGTTTTCTGTTCCTGGTCTGTTTTGGCATCTTCCATTTTCTGCAGGGGTATTCCCATCCTTACCAGCATCTGCTTTTCCCTTTTTGCTTTTGGGTACCTTGTCACCCTTCTCCTGCAGGGACCTTTTTAGGCTTGGGCTCTGGCTTGGAGGAGCAGGTTTTTTAGACACCCTTGCAGATCTTCCTGGTTCATCCTTCACTTTGGCTTATCTCCTTCAGCATTCCCCTGAGCCTTTCTCTGGGACATGGTGGCGACAATGGTGGGATGCAGGCATTGGGTGAGGGGGATGCAGTGGCACAGGCTTTGGTTGGTCTGGAGGTTGTTCTCACTTCTTCACACTGCTCCAAGTTTCTCCTCCTCCACCTCCTCCTCCTCCTCCTCCTCCTTCTCCTTCTTCTTCTTTTTCTTCTTCTACAGAGAGATTTTTGCCATAGGTCACTTTTGCTCATCACAGACAGAAAGTGAGAAATCACCCCTTGGGGGATGGCCATGCTGCAGTCCCTTCTCTATTCTCTTAATTTTGGGCACACAAGCGCACACACCTGGCGTGAGTTTCAAGCTGCCAGACCTGGGACTTGAACCATGGTTGGTCATGTGGGAGTCTAGTGACATAACCACTATGCCATCTGTTGCTCCCCCAAGTTTTCTTTTTTTTTTCTTTTTTTTCTTTTTTTTGCTATAGGGCGCGTGCACTCACTAGAAAGACAGAGAGAGACAGAGAGATAGAAAGCGAGAAATCACCCCCCAGGGGGGATGGCCACGCCACAATCCCTTCTCCTCCATTCTCCTCTTGGGATCTTGGGCATGCATGCACACGTGCCTGGCATGAGTTTAAGCCGCCAGGTCTGGGACTCGAACTGCGGTTGACTACGTGGGAGTCCAGTGACATAGACATTACGCTAACTGCTGGTCCCCCCCAAGTTTTCTTTTTAACAATAATCATCACCATTATTATGAAAGAGAAAGAGTTTACAAGAAGGAGAGAGAGTTTTTGTTTTAAATTTTTTCTTTAGTTTTACTCTAGGTTTTGTACACTCACCAGACTAGAGGGGGAGGGAATGTGAGAGGTCACCCCCAAGGGGAAATGGCAATGCCACTGTCCTGTCTCTCCATTCTTCTCTCTGGATTTTGGGCACATGCACACAGGTCTGGCATGATTTTCAAGCTACCAGTCCAGAATTTGAACTCCTATCAGCCATGTGAGACCCAGCAGCCTTATACTCCATGTCACCTGGTGGCCCAAGATAGGCATTTTTGACAAGGTTTCACCATACTTCTATCCTTCCCATCCCAGCCTCCCAGTTGGTAGGACCACACGTGTGCACCTCCACACCTGACCTGCTTATGTGGTGTAGGTAACTGGACCCAGGCCTACCATGGGGCCCTAGCTTGCACCACCATTGCTGAGCTCATGGGAAGGTATTTTAATAAATGGTTCTCTTTGTTCTTTTCCTCACAGGCTATATAGTTAAGGTATAGACAAGTGCCAAGGGTCTCTTAGAAAGAAAATAGTTCAGCAGGAGAGAATTGTCAATCCAGGTGCTTCTTACTGATGAGAAGCCAGATATATTCACAAATACATGTGGAAATATTCAATGGACTTCTGAGGTTAGAAAAGCTCCCAGTTAGATCTGCCCCTCCACAAAACTCCCAAACGACAATCCAGTAGGAACACGCGACCTGTGATAGGCGTTTCTTTAGTTCTTTTTCTTTCTTTCTTTTTAAGGTTAAATACAAAAATTTAGGGCCAGCACATGGTGTGGCAATTAATGCAGCTGGACCCCACAAGGTTCACTGGGAGGCTCAAGTCTTGTAACTGGTGGTTGGAGAAACACGCTGAGTGTGCGCGCATGGGTGCTCAAAGTCCTGAAAGGAGAGAGAGAGGAGAAGAGGAGGGATTGTAATGTGGCCATTCCTCCTGGGGATTGCTTTCTGTCTTTCCCTCTCTATCTTTCTCTGTATCTCACTCTGATGCTTGCACACATTCTATTGCAAACATAAAAAAATAAAATCATCATAGAGTGTGTGCACATGTGAGAGAGATAGAGAAGAAAGCACTCTCCATAGGATCCAGTGATGCCATGATCCTCTTCCTCCAGTTCTCCCACCTGCCAGGATCCTGGGCATGTGTGCATGTACCTGGCATGTTTTCATTGGCCTGGCTAACGCAGACTGACTGCAAAGTGGGAGACCATCTTATACTCTCCACAGGTCCCTCATCCTCCATTAGTGCCCATGTCCTTTGTCCTCTTTTCAGCCTGACTTTGGTTCCCAAATAGTGGGCCAAGTGGCTCTAAGAGCAAATTTCTTGTGAGCAAACTCACTCTGGGGAGGTAGTTGAAGGATTTACAGTGACATCTGGGGGACACCAAAAAAGTAGTAATATTTTTCTGTTTGAACAGTTGGTTATACAATATTCATTTGGATTACATCATATTTTATACTCTGCATTCTCAGCAGGTATTGTGATAACAAGTAAGTAGTGCAGCGAAAATCTGTATGGAATAGAAAATGAAAGGGCTGGCTCTGGCGTGGTGATTAAGGAAGTTAGATCTCACTTGGATAACCATAGTTCAAATCCCAGCCATGGCAACTTGAAATACACATCAGTTGCATGTGCTCCATATCCCAGCAAGATGGAAAATGGGAGGAGAAGGGATTGTGACACAACTACATTCCACTGGGTAGTGCTTTCTCTCTCTCTCTGAAGAGTGCATATGCCCTCTGCGGGGGTGGCAGGGGGAATGGAAATGAGAGTGACTCATTTCAGCTCCAGTCTGCTTCTGGGGTTGGGGAAGTTGTACAGTGCCCTACAGGTACACACATCCCATTGTAAACAATTATGATTACTTAATAATGATATGAAATTTGTGCTTTTTTCAGTTTATTATCTCAAATGACTATCAAATTGCTAAGTCATAAATATTTATTTTTTGATCCCAACTACTTAATAAGCAGAATTTGTAGGTATTTTGTTTGTATTAGGTACTCCTTGAAAAACTTACTGAGGGGCTAAGGGTGCTATAAGTCAAGAAAGGTGGGGACCCTCTGCCTTGTGGACATCAAGGGCCCAGCTCTGTTCTTCTGTCCTATCCCACCTTAGGGTGGGACCAGATGCTGTCAATTATTGTGCAGGAGCCAATCCCAGCATCCCTCACTCATGTGCCCTTCTTCTATTCCCCTTTGTTGATTGACTCCCAACCTGAACCTTCTCAAACTTTCCTCTGCTCCAGGAAGTGCCTACTTTTCCCTCACACAGAATCACCCTGAGCTCATGTCTGCATTCTCCATGAGTTGAGTCTGTTGTGTCCACTTCATGCCATTCACCTTCTCTCCCAGGGAGCCAAGATTTTGAAATGACAAACTTTTCACACACCCAGCAATATACCTCTCAACAGAGCTGTCTAGACCTGGGCTGGGACATGACAGTGAGGTCGTAGCAAAGAGAGAGTATCTGGGAGAGGAGCACCCAGGGGAGGGCCAAGTGGAGAGAAAAGGACACCCCCTGACCCTCTGAACCCCTGCAAACTATAGATAGGGAGACACACCAGGCCCTTCACATCCAGGCTGCTCACAAGTCTCTGAGCCAGTTAGGTGGCCCAGAATTTTGTTTCTCTTGTGGCCTGCAGGAAGGCAGGATACAAGGGATTCCATCCATTCTCCATAGGGGTACAGACCTTATACAAAAGAAGAATACATTCTGTGAAGTAAATCTAAACAACAGAAACACAAAGAAATTCATCCTTGCTTGCCTGTTTGTTTTGTCCTACACTCACTCCAAGGGCAACCTTGTTCCCCACTTTGTAGACAGCATGTTGAACTTGGTTTTCTGTTTCAGGGTTGCTATGGGCTGTGTTCCTACTGAGCAACTTGGCTCCCTCATGAACACCTCATGGATGAATTTCCTTGTTACATGCAATTCTGCTCCATCTCCTTTTTCACAGCTGCATAAAATTTCCCCCAGTCTTCACTGAACACTTGGAAATGTTTCTCTCTCTTTGGAGAAAGACAGAGAGTGAGAGAGAGACAGAGAGAGAGAGAAAAAAAAAACCATCTACCATAGGGAATGGCTGTGCTGCCACCCCTTCTCCATTTCTCCTTTAGGGATTTTGGGCATATATGTACACTTGCCTGGTATGTTTTTCAAGCCCCTGGTTCTGAAACTTGAACAATGTGGTCAGCCATGTGGGACCCAGCCATCTAAACTACCATACTACTGTTAGGCTGGGGGCCTGGGCAGCTTGGATGTGGGGGTTGGACGCCACACCACAGTTGGCTGATGCAACCTGCTTCTAGTCTGTCGTCAGACCTGCGTTGCACTCAGATCTAACCCAGATGTAGCACACGGTGCTCTAGTCTGCACACAGCACTCTACTCTGCACATGGCGCTCTACTCTTCACACGGGGATCTACTCTGCACATGCCACCAGACCTTACATGGCAGAGCAGTCTGTTCTCCCCCTAAACCATTACCACACATGTACTGTTTCTACCTCTAAGACACTTCTCCTCCCTAAACCCTTATAACAATTGCTAAACCCACCCTAGCTTGCTCGCAACTTCTCCAGCCTCCTCTCTCTTTCTCTGTCGGACCAGCAAACCTCGCCTGGTACTGCTCCCAATAAAAGCTCTACATTTCTATTTTCTTGCGTGGTCGGCCCATTCCTTACATTTGGTACTGAAATCTGAGAGGAATTTTGTGTCCCACAGTCCCTGTGAAGGCCTCCCCTCTCCAGAATCAGGAACCAACCTGCGAACTGCTGACTAACACCTGCCCCTGGCCTTCTGAAGGTAAGTCCACCTGCCCATGGTTTCTGGGAGTCACACCTCCGGGTTTCCTGTCTGAAAAGGTGGCTACATCAGGGTCCCCTCCAACTCCTGGAGCTCAGATGATTGTGGGGACATCCAAATCTCCTGTTACTCATCACCCATTCTGCTCCATGAGTGCAAAAAGAGATTTGGGATGCCTTTCCCTGTTCGCTCCGAGTCCCCGACACAGTGGGTAATACTGAGTCTGTCATCAAGCCAAAGACACCCCTGGGCTGTCTTCTCTGTAACCTCACCAAACTGGGACTGCTCAGGATCTCCATTGCAAGCAGCTGATATTCTATTCCACTGTGGCCTGGCCACAATACACTTTGGACAATGGGTCTAAATGGCTTCCTGAGGGGACTTTTGATTACAATACCCTCTCTGATTTGGATAACTATTGCCAAAGGGTAGGCAAATGGTTGGAGTTTTCATATGTTCAAGCCTTTTGGGATCTGCACTTCTTCCCCTCCCTCTGCATTTCCTGCACTATCGCCCTAGTCCATCTCGCAACCAGAACCCTATAATCTAAGATCAAATCTATCGTAGAGGCTGATCTCTCTCCTATGGATGAACCATCCAAAATAATTACCTCCTCTCCTTCCCGGCACCCCTCCCTCAGAGTCTCCCACTTTGGCACCACCAGTCCCAGGTCCTCCCCACCACTCTCCTGCCTTCACTGCCGCCTCCTCCATGTCCTTTACTCCCATCCCCTCCTCATCTGTCTCCAGTTAGTTCACATACTCACTCACACTCTCACCCTTCCCCAGTTCTAACCTCTGTCCTCTCAGGGAAATAGCAGGAACAGAGGGTATTGTCAGGGTCCACATCCCCTTCTTTCTCCAAGATCTATCTCAAAGAGAAAAAAGACTTGGTCTTTCTCTGCTAACCCCATGGCTTTTATTAAAGAGTTCTGTTAACCCCATGGCTTTTATTAAAGAGTTCTGTCTTTTTACTCAGGCCTATAATCTTACTTGGCATGGCCTTTATGTAATCCGGTCCTCCACCCTGACTGCAGCCCGAGAACATGCTGACCAAGCCCACCTGGTCGATACTAATTTACCAGTCGGACAAGTTGCTGTTTCTATTACTGACCCTCAATGGGACTATCAGGTTGGATTGAGGCCTTCCTTGCCTCAAAGGAGACAGCTGACATACTCACAGCTGTTCTCCTGGAGCACATCATACTGCACTTTGGTCTTCCAACAACCATCCAGTCTGACAATGGGCCAGCCTTCACTTTCAGAGTCATCCAACTGGTCTCTGAATCCTTCAAAATCTCTTGGAAACTCCACATCCCTTATCGCCTCCAATTCTCTGGTGCTCTGTGAACATGCCGACCACATCCTCACAACCCTCACTCCATCCATCTGGATCTCAGAGTGCTCGTCTGGCCCTCGCTAGCCAGGTGACAGTGTGCTACTAAAAGAACTCCACCATTGCTTGCTAGATCCTCGTTGGATGAGAACTCACACTGTCATCCTCACCACCCCCACAGTGGCTAAGCTTTGGGGACAACCTTCTTGGTACCATGTCTCTCTCCTCAAGCGGAAACCCCCTTCCAGTCCCTGGAAGTCTCAGGTTTTGGGACCCACAAAACTTCGTCTCATCAGGTTTCTTTTGCAAACTCCTCATTTTCCCCTCCTCCAGGGGGCCTAACCTCCAGCCCCTCTTTTCACTGGCATTTTTATATACAAGAGTCCTGGATGTCTATTGGTCACACCCACACCCACTTCCTGGCCAGCAGGGACTGCCAACCACATGGCTGCCAGTCACAGGTCTCCATCTCCTTTGCCAAAATGCGCTCAGTCACCAAGGGATGGTCCAACCCTGCCCTTTGCTTTACCTTTGATCAGACCAAAGGATCCTGTTGTGAATGGTGGGTAGAGACCTATGGGGGTTGCCCTTACAGTAACTACCATATTCATGTCATGCAACTAGACTCCCACAGCAAACTACAGGACACTTAACCTCCTTACCACCAATGGTTGAGGCCAGCTCTACCTCAACATCAAAGCTCTACCTTAACATCACCTTGGGATGATAGGTGGGTAAAAGGAGTCTGGGGAAAAAAAAATCTATCCATGGGCCATCAGTTTGTCCCCATCAGGGGCCAGCCAGATCTACTGGACTTATTTATGCCAGAGTAGCTCCCCAATCCACTGACCAACTAAAAGAACAATCAACAAACAGTTTCCCTAAATCAACAAATGCACACTGGACAGGCTGGTAAGATGGACCCTTTTTCCTGGCTATCCTTAGTCCAGCAGGGAGCCCTCCTCCTCAACTCCACAGGGACAGGCAATTTCTCAGACTGCTTTTTCTGTGCCTCCCTAGGCCGGGCTCTCCTCACGGTGGTTCCGATAACCCCCTTCCCAAGCACTTCCTATACCACCTCACAGCCCTCCTTTAGCTCTCTCCAAAACATCCCATTGTTCAGAAATACAGGCCAACTAAATCAGACAGCATGTTACACCAACAACGCCCCATCGGCTCCTTTAAATGCCCGTGTAACCAGTCCATCCAAATCTCCTTTCTCTCTGTACCCCTCTGGGCACTTTTTTTTTTGGGTGTAACAGCACTCTAACCAAACTAATCAACTCCTCCTTCCCTTTCCCTTGTCTCCCAGTAATCCTGGTCCCACAGCTGACCCTCTACAGTCAGGCTGAATTTCTATTTCTGGCCTCCCCCTCTTCTATGGACTCCTGCACAAAAAGAGTGGTCTTTCTTCCTGTCATAATAGACATGTCATTAGCATCCTCCCTTGTAGCCACTGGAATTGGGCGGGGGTGGGGTGTATTAGTCCACAGGGTCTCCACCTCCCGGGACCTGTAAGAAAACTCCAGTTAGCCATTGAGGCCTCAGCTGCCTCCCTGGCTTCCCTCCAGCAACGAATCACTTCAGTTGCCTGGGTAGCTCTTCAAAATCAACATGCCCTAGACCTAGTGACGGCAGAAAAAGGAGGCACCTGTCTGTTCCTCAAGGAAGAATGCTGCTACTACGTCAAGGAGACAGGACTGGTTGAAGAAAACATCAATGTTCTCAGCCTCTAAGCAAAGAACTACAGTGCCAGCAGCAACAGCCCACTTCTCTTTTCCCAGACTGTTGGTAATCTACCCTCATCACCTGGATTGCCCCTATTCTAAGACCATTAATTCTCATCTGCCCTCTCTTTATGCTTACACCCTGTTTCCTCAGGTTCCTCCAAAGCTGAATCCGAGAAGTTTTTTGGGTGGCTGTCAACCAAATACTTCTACATCCCTACACACAAGTTCCCACCAAGTCCCTAGCCCCTGACTTCCCCTCTTCGCCCCAACTCAGCAGGAAATAGTTAATGATCAAATGTTGCGGTATAACACCAAAATAGTCAGGATGTTATGCTGGAGGCCTGGCAGCTTGGATGTGGGAATTGGACGCCACACCATAGTCGGCTGATGCAACCCGGATCTTCTAATCTGCCATCAGACCTGCGCTGCACCCAGATCTAACTTGGATGTAACACATGGCGTTCTACTCTGCACATGGCACTCTAGTCTGCACACGACACTCTATTCTGCACACGGGGCTCTACTCTGCACACATCACCAGACCTTATGTGGCACAGCAGTCTGCTCTCCTCCTAAACCTTTACCATACATGGACTGTTTCTACTTCTAAGACACTCCCCCTCTCCTTTATAAAAATCACTAAACCCTGCCCTAGCACATGACTTCTCTGGCTTCATCTCTCTTTCTCTGTCAGACCAGTGAACCTCACCCGGGGACACTCTCAATAAAGGTTCTACATTTCTATTTTTTATGTGGTTAGTCCATTCCTTACAACTACTGGCTGCCCCAGGAAATTATTTCTTAAGGCCACTGATTCTCTTGTCATCTGACTCCATCAAGCTAATTAATTGGATTAAACTCTAGGGTCCCAGGGCCTCTGTTGAATGTAATGGATTAGCATCTCATCTATACTTTTCACACAGGCTGTAGTTACGTGTTTTTCTTTGGAGACTGAAAATAAACACTGAAGACATCTCCTGTCTGTGGTTCAGAGGAAGAGCCTGGGTTGACACAGAAAACTCATCAACTGTGGTGAGTAGATGACTACCAAAGATAGCCTGTCTCCCTGTCCCATGGTTCTGGGTCCCAAAACGCAATCCCCACAACAAACATGTATCAGCAAATGTGGAGAGTGGCCATTCTGAAGAAACATGGTGACTTTCAGACATAGGCAGAAATGCATTTCATGAGCTTCATTTGCATAGCTATGAAAGCATTAAAATATGAATATGCTAACTAGAAGCCACTCGTGTTATTCAAATTTCACCCGTAAAGATCAGAAGAAAACAAGTGGCGCCAGTTGTTATCGCAGCATCAGCTGATTAACAGCTGAAAACAATTGTTTTTGCATTCCATTTCCTCTTCCTCCACCTTCTGCCCTATAAAATAATAAACCTGAGGGTGGTTCGAGGTGGCAACTTTCTTCATCAGAGAAGTTAGGCCCACCCAATCCTCATTTTCTATACTTATATGTCTTTGTGTGTTTGTTTTTATGTTTATTTCTAATCCACAGCCCTCCCACCCCAACTCTGAAAAACGCATTCAGCCGAGCAGGTCTCAGCAAAGTGGTGTCTGAATGTGTGGCCTGAGTACAGGGGAGCTACAAAGTGTCAGGCAAGTGGACGCCCCTTGAGTCCTAGTGGACATAATTGAGTAAGATAAGGAACCTACAGAGTAAAGTAAAGAATAAATAGAGTAAAAGAAAGAGATAATAGAGTAGAGGAGAGATAACAGAGTAGAAGAAAGAGATAACAGAGTAGAAGAAAGATATCAGAGTAAAATAAGGAGATAATAGAGCAAGAGAAGCAGATTTGATTATGTCGGGTGTAAAACATGGGGACATAATTGTCTGAAGACAGAGATATGAACATCTAAATTTTTTAAAAGAATTTTTAAATTTAACTTTATTTATTTACTCATTTATTTTATTTTAATTTGACCAGACAGGGACAGCGAATGAGAAAGTGAGAAAGTGCCAGGTCCAGGACTCAAACCACGGTGAGCCATGTGGGAGTCTAGCGCCCTTAACCACCATGCCACCTGCTGGCCCCTAATGTTGTTTTAGATGTTAAAAACTAGGGGCGGTGGGGACCAGCAGGTGGCATGGTGGTTAAAGCACTGGACATTCCCACATGGCTGACCATGGTTCAAGTCCTGGATCTGGTGGCTTGCTTTCTCATTTCCCCTCTCTCTCTCTCACTCTGTCAAATTAAAAATAAATGAATGAATAAAAAAATTTTTAAAAAAGCTAGGGGTGGTAAAGTTAGGTAATAATTGAATAGGGTAAGGAACCTACAGAGTAAAATAAAGAATAAATAGAGTAAAAGAAAGAGATAACAGAGTAGAAAGAGATAACGGTTATCAAGCAGTTACATCAGTTCCTGAATTTTGTGCAGGAAACATGCTGTTGGTTCCCAGAGCAAGGAACAGTTTGTGAGGAGACCTGGGACAAGGTCAGAGAACAGATCAGGGAATGATATACAGCAGAGGGCCCTAGCAGGATTCCCATTTTCGCCTTCTCCCTGTGAATTTAATTAAAGAGTGCTTGAGACAAAACCTCCTGGAAGAACCCAGAGCTGCCTTAGTAACTGGACCCTGTAATAGTAAATACACCCTGGAGGGGTATACCTTCTTCTTACCTAAGAAATCAATCTGTAACTAAAGACAAAGATAGAGAAGTAGGACTTAGTAATTAAAATGAAGGTCTTTTAAAGTTATCGCAGACTTTAGATCTCAGATTCCGAAGCAGCTGCAGCGTAGGAGGAGAATGAGCCAGGAAGAGCCACTGCCTTTTGGCCCAGTGTTCCCCAGCTGCCGCCTGGCTGCTTCCCAGTCAAAATCTACTTGCATATCAAATAATGCTAGGGCAGAAAGAACAGCTCCCACTTTAACCTCCTCCAGAGAGCTTTGCATTGTACAGCAGAGAGAGGAGAGGACGTTCTAGGATTTAAATTATGCCTGGTTATAGAGACTCTCTCAATCCTCAAAATCCAGGACAAAATCAGTGTCAGCATGAACTGATATCCTTTAAAGCTCTAAAAGAATTAAAAATGGTGTGAATGCAATATGGTCCCCCTGGCACTGTATACAATAGTGGTTAGAGCCTGCTACCCAATCTGCGTTTACCTCCAATGACTGGCAAGTATAAGCAAGACATGCCTGTCGGGAGGAGTTTATCTTTTTTTTTTTTTTTTTTTTTAAATTTTTATTTTTTATTTATTTGCATTCATTCTCTGAACATCATTACAGCATACAAAATGAGATTTTCCATCCAAATTACACTATATATTGTCTCAATCAAGCACATCAACAAGCATGTTATTGTCAGCAAATGATCTTCCATTTCTTGTCTTCTGTATGTTTTGCTTTTTTCCCCCCATCCTAGATTCTCTATCTCTTACCCTCTGCCATCTCCCACTCTCCTCCCACAGTCTCTGGTATCTATGTTTGCTTTCTATACAGTTTTCTCCTCACATTTTATTGAATCGCCAAAGACCCTAATCAATCCAAATACCCTCATAGCAAACACAGGTGATACCCACATTTCCATGAACACAAGTCTTACTTTACGCATCCTATAAAGTAGCACCTAGCTGTGGCTACATATCCTACTGCAGTCATTGAATATATATATTTTTTTTTCCTGAAACTTTTTTTTTTGTAACTCAATTTACATTCCTTCCCTAAGCTTCATCACAGCATACAAAATGCAATCTCCCATCCAGTACACACTGCATAGTGATACAATCATGAACATTACAAAAAAATTTTCCATTACTAGTTCCTAGAATTACTTCCACCCCTCTTTCTGACCCTCTGTCCCTTCCCACCCTCCTCTCACACCACCTCCGGTGTCTACAATTGTCCTTCATTCCCTTCCCACCCACGTTGCATTGATCACACAATTTCCTACATAATCTAACTACTTTCAATGGTGAGTTCACTCATTACTACTAAGAAAACCAGTTATAACTTAACTCAAAGAAATGCCAAGGAACTTTGCTTAAAGCCAGGAAACAAGTTAGGATTCTGTTCAAATGGAAGGTGCATGAACCTATCAGTCTCATGTACTTTTATCTTCTGTTCTGGTTCAATTTTCCTGATTAAATTCTGGGATATAATATTCAAATTCAGACTTGTCCCTCTGATTAAGTTGGCTACTTTCATAGTTTTTGGACTCTTATTTCCGTGTGTCTGTGTTTAATTTTCTTGATACAGCACACCCTTGAGAACTTCTTGGAGATCTGGTCTGGTGCTGGTAAATTCTTTCAGGTTTTGTTTATCTGAGAATGTTCTTGTCTTTTCTTCCCACCTGAAAGATAATCTTGCCGGGTACAGTATTCTTGGCTGAAATTGCTTCTCTTGTAACACTTTGAATATATTTTCCCATTCTCTCCTCGCTCGCATTGTTTCCGATGAGAGATCTGCTGTTAGCCTGATGGGATGTCCTTTGTAGGTAACTTGATGTTTCTCTCTTGCCAATCTTAGTATCTTGTCTTTGTCTGTGGTTTTGGTCAACCTGGCTATAATGTGTCTTGGAGAAGATCTTCTTGGGTTGATTCTATTTGGGGTCCTTTGTATTTCCTGGGACTGGATCTTCGAATGACTCTCTAGGTTTGGAAAGTTTTCTTGCAGGATTTCATGGAATAGATTATCAATGCCCTTATGGGTCTCTTCACCTTCTGGAATGCCAATTATCCGGATATTTGGACGTTTGATGGTATCCAGTACTTCTCGCATATCATTCTCAAATTTTTGAGCCATTTTCTCAGTCTTCGTGGTGGACTTTTCTAAGCCAGCCATTTTCTCTTCTACATCTGAGATTCTATTTTCTGAATGATCTAGTCTGCTTTTAATACTTTCAAGGGAGATTTTGACTTCTTGTATTATAGACTTGATCTCTAGCAGTTCCGTTTGAGTCTTTTGTAAAGTGTGTAATTCCTCTTTTAGATCTTGCAAGAATTTCCTCATCTCCTGGAACTCGGCAACTTCTTTCTCCTTTCTCTTTAGCAGTTCATTATCTCTCTTTTCTTCCATCTCTGTTAGCTTCGACATTACGAATGCTCTAAATTCCTTATCAGACATTTCCATGACTTTCACCGAACTGCTTGTGGATGAAGGAGAGTTACTCTTTTCCATTGGAGGAGAGGTATTTTCTCGTTTTCCCATATTTCTCGTGATCCGACGGTGATTTCTTGTCATCTGATAAATGGCGTGTTTCTTTCAAATTCTTGAAGTTAAGCCTCAATGTTCAGGAGTAAGCAGACAGAGGTGTTCTAGAATCGGATTGCCGTTCTGTAGTGATAGCTGGTGCAGCAGATTCAGTAGATATTGGGTGGAGAGACAAGAAAAAGGAAAATGAAAAAGAGAGAGAGAAACAACAACAAAAAGAGAGAAAAAAGACAAAAAAATAAAAAAATTATAATTGCTTTTCTTTTTTTTTTTTAAAGAAAAAAATCACAAAATAGAAAACCGCGCGGCGCGCTTTGCGCGCCACGCAAAATATCTAGTTCCCAGTATCCATGTGGATTCTTCTCAGAGAATGGCTCAACTCTCCTGCCTGGGAGAAAGGAGCAGAAGGGCTTATTAACAAAACAAAAGATGGAGCTGAGAGCCAGAGAGAAATTCTACCTTTAAAAAAATCGTAAAAAGGAAAAATTACCAAAAAAAATTGAGGAGACAGGAGCAGAGAGACACAGAGACCTCAGAGACACAGGGACAGGGATAGAAGGCCAGAGGGGCTCCCTACCACACTAGCTTTGCTTGCTGGAGGCTGAATTATGAGTAGAAAATCTTCATTTCTCCTGTGCCTGAAATATCTAGTTCCCAGTATCCATGTGGATTCTTCTCAGAGAATGGCTCAACTCTCCTGCCACACTAGCTTTGCTTGCTGGAGGCTGAATTATGAGTAGAAAATCTTCATTTCTCCTGTGCCTGAAATATCTAGTTCCCAGTATCCATGTGGATTCTTCTCAGAGAATGGCTCAACCGGGAGGAGTTTATCTTTTGTGGAAATCTGATTGATCTGAGGAAGCTCAAGAGCAAGCAAATAAGAATCTATGACATAAAGTACCTATCACATTTAAAATGTTGACTAAAACAAGGGAGCATGCCAATACCGGTGCACAGATTGGATATACACCGACAGCGTATCAGCAGATTACATTATATGTTTGAGATGCTGGAAAAGACTTCCTGGCCAGGATCGAAGGACAGGGCTAGTTTGATCAGTGTATGACAGGAACCTAGTGAATTGTATCAAGATTTTATTTCCTGCTTGACACAAACAAGCCATATCCTGACTGGTCTCTGATCAGGAGGCAGGACAAATTTTGTTGAAACAATTAGACTTTGAAATTGCTAATGACTCTTGCAGAGTAGCTATTATCCTATATTATTAAAAAAAAGGGGGGGGAGGGAAACAGTGGCTGATTATATTAGACTTTGTCAGGACATTGAAAAAATTTATTAAATAATTTCTACTTGTCTATTAAACATATTTTTATAAGCTGCTGATATGTACTAAAAGCTAAAATTGCTAAGAGTTTAAGTGTTCTGGTAAATATTTAAAGTTCTACATACAAAGTTACAACCTTAATAGCCTGTCCTGAGTCATCTAATCCCCCAGTCCATTAAAATAGTAATCATGATAAAAATAGTAATAAATAATAATAAATAAAGCTAATTATACTAATGTAATGCCATTAGTCACAAATCAGATAATTATCTTTAAATAATATATAATAAAAACAACTAATTGTCTGTTTGTGTACTTTGTTCTCACTGTTTCCAGTTTTGTCAGTTAAGGTTTCACAATTGCTTCCCGTGAACAGACTCTAACAAGTACCTAGTCTGTTAGAGCCCCTGAAGAACACCATCAAACTAATTATTCTCTTCAAAGAACTTCTGCAATCCTGCCTATCTGCTTTACATTAAATAATTATGCCCCTAATTGTTTGCTACTTGTTACACAGGTATGGATACCCTCCAGAATCCTTCCAGAACATGTTAATACTATTTTTAAAATAATTTTTAAAATTTATCTTTATTTATTTACTTATTTATTTTAATTTGACCAGAGTGGGACAGAAAGAGAGAGAGAGACAGAGAGAGAGAGAGGGCAAGTGAGAAAGCAAGCTAGGTCCAGGATTGAACTGTGGTCAGCCATGTGGAAGTCCAGCGCCCTTAACCACCAGGCCACAGGCTGGCCCCAAATACTATTCTTAGATTTATTAAATTAGGAAGTTTTCAAGATACTAATCTTACTAAAAGTTCCTTTTGTCTTCCTCAGTTCCCACCTGCATCTTCTTCTTGAAGTATTCTATGCATCTTCAAAGCCTCCACTAAACACTGGTGAGTCCTAATACTCCATTATATAAAACTGCCCAACCCCTACTCAAAAAATTTTTAAAAAGGAGGAATAACTGTGGGAAAATAACAAATCTATTACTTAAATAACTACATAGATAAATAATTTCTGAGATCAGGACCATCAAAGACCCTCTGCCCAGGGACCAGCAGGTGGCGTGGTGGTTAAGGTGCTGGACACTTCCACATGGCCAACCAAGTCCAGGTTCAAATCCTGGACCTGGTGGCTTGCTTTCTCACTTTCTCTCTCTCTCTCTGATCAAATTAAATGAATAAATAAATAAAGTTAAATAAATAATTCTTTAAAAAAAATACCCTCTGCCCAGAATTCACCCTCCTGCCCCCCAGATCTAGCCAAGGAACCAGGAGAAGCCAATCAGCAGCCATCTTTAACTGAGTTCTGAGGCTTTATTCAGGGATCAGGACCACTGCATCTTCTTCTTGAAGAAGATCCTGGACCACTAGGTCCAGGATTTGAACCTGGACTTGGTTGGCCATGTGGAAGTGTCCAGCACCTTAACCACCACGCCACCTGCTGGTCCCTGGGCAGAGGGTCTTTGATGGTCCTGATCTCAGAAATTATTTATCTATGTAGTTATTTAAGTAATAGATTTGTTATTTTCCCACAGTTATTCCTCCTTTTTTAAAAATTTTTTGAGTAGGGGTTGGGCAGTTTTATATAATGGAGTATTAGGACTCACCAGTGTTTAGTGGAGGCTTTGAAGATGCATAGAATATTTCAAGAAGAAGATGCAGGTGGTCCTGATCCCTGCCCAGACCTCTGCCCAGACTTCACCCTCCTGCCCCCCAGATCTAGACAAGGAGCCAGTTTAGAACACCTTAATCATTATCTCTCTCTCTTCATCTTTCTCTCTTTTTAATTTAAGAAAACTTTTAAAAAACTTGTTAGCTCTCTGCTTCTCTTTTTAAGTCTTACTTTTCCTCCTGCCCCCATAGGATAAGTCAATCAGCGGCCATCTATATTTGAGTTCTGAGAGGCCATATTCAGGGATCAGGACACCGAAGACCCTCTGCCCAGACTTTACTCTCCTGTTCCCCAGATCTAGTCAAGGAGCCTGGTTAAAGCACCCTACTTATTCTCTCTGTCTCTCTATATAGATTTTTAATTAAAAAAAATTTTTTTTTAACTTCTTAGCTCTCTGCTACTCTTTTTAATTCTTACTTTCCCCCTATCCCCATAGGATAAGCCAATCAGCAGCCATCTATTTTGAGTTCTGGGTGGCCCCATTTGCATGGCGTGTTAGCATACCAAGCCATTTTAATTTATCATAAAAAAATTTCTTTTATTTTGTTTGTTTTTGTCTTGCCTTTGTTTCTCTTTTGGTTTTCTTTTTTTACCTTTTCCCTTTCTTTTTACCTTTTTCACTTTTCTGCTCAGCCTTACAAGGTCTAGGTGCTCAGTAGCTAAATATCTGGATACTTTTAGAGTCAGATTAATCCTTAATTTTCACTGAATCAGCTGTGCAAAGGGAAAAAAATGGAAGTTAGAGAGTGCACATCACCTCCTCCTACATTCCTCTGAAAGCTCAGTTTTAACTCCAAAAACTAGGAAAAAGAATATAATCCATCAATGATCAGAAACCACCACAGAGGCACAAAAAATATGAGAAACCAAGAAAATATCTCTCTTCTAAGGGAAAAGAATAACTATTTTTCCTCCACAGAGAATACAAGGGAACTCATGGGCATGTCAGATAAAGAATTTAAAACATCATAGTGACAAAGCTAACAGAGATGCAAGAGAAGAGAGACAATGAACTCCAGAAGGTGCAGGAGAAAAGAGATGAGTTTCAGGAGGTGAGAAAGTTCCTGCATGATCTGAAAGTGGAGATAAATACCATAAAAAAGAATCAAACAGAATTGTTAGAGATTGTGGGAGGCTGCGAACCAGGAATATCACCAGTTTCTCAGAGAGCAAACAATTACACAATGCCAAAGGCCATGATTGGCTTCCCTTCAAAACCTCACCTTCAAAACCATACTCGGATTGGCCACTTCCTATAAAGGCCATGATTGGCTCCCCTTCAAAACCTCACCTTCAAAACCATACTCTGATTGGCCACTTCCCATAGCAAATCGGTGAGCTTAGAATCCCTCAGATTTGCATATCCAGCACCTCATGATTGGTCCACAAAAGCAACCAATCATAACCCACCTTTTACAATCCTTCATTCAACCAATCACTGCCCACCAGCATGTATATAACCACGATCCCTGGCCCACAATTGCCAGATGAACCTGAAGACCCTGAAGAGCTGTGACACCGCATCGTCTCCAGACAACCCTGAAGAGTTGTGACACCACGTCATCTCCGGACGACCCTGAAGAGTTGTAACACTGTGTCATCTCCATGCTGCCCACAATAAAGGGACGACCCTGAAGAGTTGTAACTCTGCATTGTCTCCGTGTTGTAACACTGTGTCATTCGTCCCATCTCTCACTCCTTCCCTCAGGAAACCTGCTTGACTGTCCCCCAGGTCGGGACAAGAGATGAAGACTGTAATATAGGAAATCAAAACCTCCCTTGAAAATATCAAAAGCAGATTAGATCATGCAGAAGTTCAAATCTCAGATGTAGAAGCCAGAACCTCTGACTTAGAACAATTCACCAAGAAGACTGAGAAAATAACCCCCCCCCAAATGAGAATAATGTATGAGTAATACTAGATATCATTAAACATCCAAACATATGGATCATCAGTATCCCAGAAGGCGAAGAATCTAATAAGGGCATTGATAATCTGTTCCATGAAATCCTGGAAGAAAACTTTCCAAATCTAGAGAGGAACTCAAATTTCCAGACCCAAGAAATACAAAGAACCCCATATAGATTCAACTCAAGAAGATCTTCCCCAAGGCACACCATAGCCAGATTGACCAAAACCACAGACAGAGATAAGATTCTAAGATTGGCAAGAAAGAAATGTTAAGTTACTTTCAAAGGATATACCATCAGGCTAACATTGGACCTCTCATTGGAAACAATATAAGTAAGGAAAGAATGGGGAAATATATTAAAAGTGTTAAGGGAAAAACAATTTCAATCAAGAATACTATATCCAGCAAGATTATACATCATATGGGAAGAAAAGCCCAAAACAGACTCAAATAAACAAAATCTGAAAGAGTTTATTAACACCAGACCAGCTCTTCAAGAAGTGCTAAAAGGAGTGCTATATCAGGAAAACTAAAGACAGACAAAAATAAGAGAACAAGAAATGACCAAGAAAAAGGCTAACTTAAAGGTAGGGGTAAGTGCAGAAATATCAATAATAATATTGAATGTTAACTTCCAGGATTTAATTGGAAAAATCAGACCACAGTAACACTGCAAATTCAGTAGAAGAGATATTATGTACATGAATCTGAACTAGTGAAATAGAATTTTTTAATTTTAGACTAAAAATCACTGATTTTCTTCGATCCTTTGATTTCCATATTTAAGGACTTTTGTCTTTGTCTTCCCTTGAGCTGTTGATTCATCTACCTACTATTTGAAATGAATTCTAATATTTTTTCCTGTCTTTAAGTTTAAAGCAAATTTCTGTTAACATTTTAAAAATTTTTGATCTATTAAAACTAAAATTGTTTTTCTTGAAATTAAAAAATGCATTAAAAATACCCATTACTACTTATTTAATGAGTACAGTAACCTATATCGCCCCAGCAGGAACTACTTTATAGTATGTTCACTTTACTCACTGAGGTTTATGTCTAAAGTCAGACATGTATTCATAGACATGTATATATCAACTATGCTTGCTATTGAAAATTTTAACTTAATTAAGATATTTAGTGAATCAAAAAATGTGAAAAAAAAAGCATGGAAAACAATTGTAGATACAGAGACACTGTGGGATAAGGGGGAAAATTGGCAGAGAGTGAGAGAAAGGGAATCAAGGGGGAAAAATCCCCAAAATATATATATATAAAAAAAGAAAATTATTTGTTGATGATAACATGTATTATAATACCCTTGATTGAACCAATATACAATGTTTTCTGGATGGAAAAAAATCGTATTTTGTATACTATTTTGATGTACAAGAAATGAATGTGAATAAATAAAATAAAATAAAGTAAAATAATTTCTGATATATTGCTTTTAGATCTCTTTTTTTTTTATGAGAAAGAAAATGTCCAGGATTGGTATTATGTAAAAACTAGGCATAGATGCTTGTGAACCCATGTTACTTTTGCTTACTACTTACTAACAACAGGCATCATAAGTAATGTAATATTCTTGCCCTGGACTCACAAATGACCAAGGACATTGTAATTGTTGCTATTTTCTTATTCCCCAAACAGGTTTATTGTCACTACTCTTCTGATCATGTTATACAATTTGCCTGTACTACTGCATTTGTTTTTGCCCAAAGTAGTCTCACCTAAGTCTATTTCAAGTGCTCTAGTGGTATTCACTGTTTAATCAAACATTGGGCACCTAATTAAATATTGACAAACAAATAGCTGTCTGTTTGCAAGAGCTGGAAGACAGCTTAAGAGAACAGGTACTTAACAGTAGACAGCTTAAGAGAACAGGTACTTAAAATGCAGCTACAAAGTCATTTGAAATGTCATGCATTATTTCATCCGATCTGTGTAACTTCTTTCCCTTAAAATGACACACATTGTAACTGGATTTCTATACAAAACCATCTCCATGGGATATGGCCTTCTAACACTATTTCATTAGATATAAAAAAATCTTCATAAACAGATCATTGTTTTTGAAGAAAGCTAGTTTTCTGCCCTCATCTAATCCTTCTGATTTTGCCTCTAACATTTTAAATATTTCAAAAGGATTCCCATTGAAAATTCTCTTTCAAAAATCCTGTTTTATCGCAAACATTTTCTTGGTGGAAGCCATGCAGCCAACACAGGCAGAACATGGGGAGCTGCCTCTCATGTCTAAGCAAGGCTTGACTGAGAAGAGCTGCAGGCAAGGCCGCAGCCACGAGCTCAAGGTTTCAACTGTGTTTGTTGTACTGGTTTGTGCTTTCAATCTCTCTGCCATGGGCTTTACTGTCGTTACAGTACCCCGGTACCCCATAAGGATAAAATAACACCACCAGCCTTACTGTAACTTTTACAATAATCCTGAAGGAATGCGGATCCCTAAGGTGGTGGTGAACGGGAATTATTTCCATGAGACTCACCCCACCTGCCTGGAAAATGTCAATAAAGAATGCTGCATTCACTTCTCCTACTGGGGATTACCTAGATAGCATTAGAAAGGTTTGGGTTAATGGAAAGCTACTAAATTGGTGAAACAACCTCAGTAGCTGGGGGAGTCTCAGGGGTTCATCTGCGAGGTTCTGATACCCCAAACAAAGACCACGAGTCACCTCTGATCTCAGGAAAAATTGCTGCTCCCCTGAGCCACAGCCATTGTATAGAATGGCATGTAGAGGGTCACAAGTACACAATAACCTTTAGATCAGTCGTTAAGCTGCTTACCCCAGAGATAATATAGATATTCCACTTTAGTATATATTAACCTTGTCTTTACTTAACCAGATAGGATTTCTATCTAGGCCTTTGTAACTGGCAATCCGCTGCCACCCTTGCCTGAGGCTAAAGTTCTCAAGCTGGCCTGGGGCTGAAGTTATCAAGCTGGCCTGGGACAGAGGTTATCAAGATTCCTGAAAGCCCCCTCACCCAGAAGATGTTTACTGGTAATCAAGATCTAAGAAGAGAATGCACCAGACAAATGGATTCCCTCACCCTGAGGATTATGACTGTTTATACCTAAACAAAACAGACATCATGTTTTATGATTATTGTTCCTATGCTTTGAATACTTTATAGAGTAAAATCTTTTACTTCCCCTCACTCCTCCTACTCGTGTAAAACTCCCTCAATAATAAATACGTATGTCTCCTAGCCATTGAGGCTGCAGTCTTGAGCTGGCTCTGACTATACTCAGCTGAGAACATGCTGAAGAGCATCAGGGTCTTTGCTTGAATTCCTTCTCGCCTTCCTGTGTACGAGCCTCAACCCACCCTGGCTGGAACACGTCTCCAACATTTTCTCATAAAACTGACTTAGGGAGGCCAGCAGGTGGCGTGGTGGTTAAGGACGCTGGACTCCCACATGGCCAACCACGGTTTAAGTCCTGGACCTGGAGGCTTGCTCTCTCACTTTCCCACTCTCTCCTTCTCTCCTGCTCTGTCCCTCTCTGGTAAAAAAAAAAAAAAAAAAAAAAAAAAAAAAAAAAAAAAAAAAAAAAAAAGAAAGAAAGAAAGAAATGAATGAATAAAAAATAAATGTTTTTTTAAAAAAACTGACTTAGGAGATTGTTTTAAAATCTTTTTGCAGGTGTATGTGTGTGTGCATATATGTGATATGTCATGTTATATACTATTTGTTGTATGTCTATGTGATAAAAGGCCTTAAGGAATTCCATTTAATTTGGTTCACAAAAAAGAGGGCTCATACAAATGAATTTAAATACTTCTCTAGTTCACATGACTTAAAATCATTGACAAATAAGTTGGCTTCAATAATAAGTGATGATATTAACAATTTCCAACATATATTTTGTCCAGAGTTTTATTAACAAGGCAACACCATGTTTAATGTATTGTAATTGTTTCAATAAAACAGAGAATATTTTTGTTCTATGTTACATGGTATTCATCTAACAGGATAATTGGATTAATGACCAGCCTTCTTTAATATTTCATTCCTCATGGGTGATCAAAACATAATAGCTAAAGAGAAGTTTCAAGTGCTGTTTAATAAAACCAATTTTCCTTTTTAATTTCTATTTCTTTTATACATTCAATCACGTTACTTAGCTTACAAAGTGAATATTCTGACATGCATACATTTCTCACCAGTCCAGTTCACCATACTATAAAGTTATCCTCAATAGATAATAATCCATTTCTTTGTCCCATAAATGCCTTGCTCCTCTCTTTTCCTCCTTAATGTCTTTCCTCAGTCTCTACTCCTTCACCCTCTGTCTTCCCACATTATATCTGCTATTCACAACCATTTACTTAGTTTCTATAACCTTTAGTCATTCATTTTTGGCCATAGAGGGCAGACACTCAGTATATATTAAGTGGAGACATACAATGTCTCCCCTTCATAGCCTGGCTTGCTTCATTCAGCAGTAAATCTTCCATATTCATCCATTTTCTGTCAAAAGCCAGTGTCTTGTTTTTTATAGTTGAGAAGT
This sequence comes from Tupaia tana, assembly GCA_026018925.1. Classification (NCBI taxonomy): domain Eukaryota; kingdom Metazoa; phylum Chordata; class Mammalia; order Scandentia; family Tupaiidae; genus Tupaia; species Tupaia tana. The sequence goes on from JAKSZU010000002.1 coordinate 92,165,879, forward strand.
GTTCCATAGAGTATATGTGCCACAGTTTTTCAATCCCTTCGTATGTTCATGGGCATTTGGGTTGGTTCCATGTCTTAGCAATTGTGAATAATGCCACAATAAATATGGATGTGCAAGCACTTTTCCAATTATTAATTCTTCTGTCCTTTGGGTAGATACCAAGGAGTGGGCTTGCTGGATCATACCGTAGTTCTACTGGTAGGTCTTTGAGAAATCTCCAAATTGTTTTCCAGAGTGGCTGTACCAATTTACATTACCACCAACAGTGTAGAAGAGTTCCCCTTTCACCACACTCCCGCCAGCACTTGCCATTTTTAATTTTTTTAAATCTTAGCCATTCTGACTGGGGTTAGGTGGTATCTCATTGTGGTTTTGATCTACATCTCCCTAATGATGAGGGATGATGAGCATTTTTTCATATGCCTTTTGGCTATTTGTATGTCATCCTCAGAGAGTGGTTTTTTTCAACTCATTCTCCTACCTTTTAACAGGGTTAATCATCTTTTTTCAGGACAGCTGCTTGAGTTCCTTGTGTATTCTGGTTATCAGTCTTTTACCTGATGCATAGTTCACAAAATATTTTCCCATTCTGAGGGCTGTTGATTCACACTAATTACTGTTTTTTCTTTTTTTGGCCATAAAGAAATTTATTAATCTAATGTAATCTCACTTGTCTATTTTTGGGATTATTGACTGTGCTTTGGGGGTCTTATTTAAGAAGTCTTTGCCTACCCCAATGTCTCCCATTGTTTCCCCAGTGTTTTTCAGCAGCAATTTTATAGTTTGAGATCTTAGGTTTAGATCTTTGATACACTTTGAGCTGATTTTTGTCAAAGATGAGAGGTAGGAGTTCAGATTCATCTTTCTGCAGGTAGATATCCAGTTTTTCTAGCACCATTTGCTAAAGAAGTTTTTTATTTCCCCACTGGATTGACTGGTACCCTTTGTTGAAAATTAGTTGGTTGTATGTCTGGGGATTTATTTCTGGGAACTCTATTCTATTCCATTGGTTCACTGTCTATTTCTGTGCCAATACTATGTTGTTTTGATTATCACAGTTTTGTAGTATATATATATTTTTTTTTTGGAGAGGTTTTTGCTATAGGGCGCGTGCGCTCGCCAGACAGACAGAGAGAGACAGAGAGATAGAAAGCAGGAAATCACCCCCCAGGGGGGATGGCCACGCCACAATCCCTTCTCCTCCATTCTCCTCTCGGGATCTTGGGCACGCACGCACACGCGCCCGGCGTGAGTTTAAGCCGCCGGGTCCGGGACTCGAACCGCGGTCGACTACGTGGGAGTCCAGCGACATAACCATTACGCTAACTGCTGGTCCCAACAGCTTTGTAGTATATTTTTGAGTTAGGCAATGAGATGCCACCAACTCCACTCTTCTTGGGCAGGATTATTTTGGCAATATGTGGTCTTTTATGATTCCAAACAAATTCTATGATTGTCTTTTCTAGATCTGTGAAGAATGTCTCTGGCACTTTGATTGGAATTGCATTAAATATGTAGATTAATTTGGGTAGAATTGCCATTTTGATTATATTAATTTTTCCAATCTAGAAACATGGAATGTACTTCCATTTTTTTGAGTCACTTTCAATTTCTTTTTTAGTTTCTCATAGTTTTCCTTGTGGAGTCCTTTAACTTATTTGGTTATACTTATTTCTAGATATCTTATACTTTTTGTAGCTATGGTAAGTGGAATTACTTTTTCTATCACAGTCAGTTCTATCTCAGTCTGCCTGCTCTTCATATATAGAAATGTTATAGATTTCCGTATGTTGATTTTATATCCTGCAACTTTACTGTAGTCATGTATTACTTACAGGAATTTTTTGATGGATACCATTGGATCTTCTATGTATACAATCATGTCATCTGCAATAGAGATAGTTTCACCTCCTCTTTTCCTATTATTTTATTCTCATTTCTGATTACATAGGCAAGGACTTCCAGTACTATATTGAAAAGGATTGGAGAAATGGGCATCCTTGTCTTGTACCCATTTTTAGTGGAAAAGCTTTCAGCTTTTTTTCCATTCAGATGATGTTAGCTCTGGGTTTTTCACAGATAGCTTTTATTGTGTTGAGAAATGACCCTTCTATGTCAATTTTGCTGAGAGTCTTGATCATAAAGGGACGTTGCATCCTATCAAATGCTTTTTCTGCATCAATTGATATGATCATGTGGTTTTTATCTTTATTTCTGTTAATATGGTGTATTATGTTTATGGTTTTATATATGTTGAACCAACCTTGTATCCCTTGAATAAAGCCTACCTAGTTGTGATGTATAATCTTTTTTTATATGTTGTTATGATTTGCTAGTATCTTGTTGAGAATTTTTGCATCTATATTCATCAGAGATATTGGTCTATAGTTTTCCCTCCTTGTCCTGTCCTTATCTGTTTTGTGGATAAGGGTGATGGAGACTTCATAGAATGAATTTGGGAGATTTTCACCCTTTGAGATCTTTAGAAATAACTTGAGCAGAATGAGGGTTAACTCTTCTTAAAAAGTTTTGTAGAATTCAGAGGTGAAGCCATTAGGACCAGGGCTTTTCTTTGTTGGGAGGTTATGTATTACTGATTCAATCTCCTGGCTTGTTATGGGCCTATTTAGACTTGCTACACCCTCCTGGCTCAATCTTGGTAGATTACATGTGTCCAAAAATTTGTCCATCTCATCCAGATTTTCTTTTTTTCTTTTTTTCTTTTAAGCACATAGTTGTTCATAGTATCCTCTAATGATGTTTTGTATTTCCATTGTGTTGTTATATTACCAGCTTCATTGCAAATTTGATTTACCTGGTTCCTTTCTCTCTTCTTAAAAAGTCTTGCTAGTGGTGTATCGATTTTATTTATCTTTTCAAAGAACCAGCTTTTACTTTCATTTATTTTCTGTATAGTTTGTTTATTTTATATTTCATTTATTTCTGCTTGGATCTTTATTATTTCTTTTCTCCTGAGTTTTTTTGATTTTTTTTTTTTTTTGCTGTTGCTTTTCTAATTCTCTGAGGCACAATGTTAGGTGATCCATTTGCCTTCTTTACATCTTCTTATGTGCACTAATTGCTATCAACTTCCCTCTTATGACTGCTTTTGCGGTGTCCCAAAGATTATGAAAACTCATGTCTTCATTGTCATTGGTTTCCATGAATCTTTTTTATTTCAGTCTTAATTTCTTCAGTAGTTGTGAAGTCATTCAGGAGTAGGCTATTTGGTTTCCATGTATTTGCATATTTTTGAGGATTATTTCTCTTGAAATTAAAATCAAGTTTGATTCTATCATGGTTAGAGAAGATGCTGGAATCTGAATCTATGCCTTTGAATCTGTAGAGGCTTGCTTTATGCCCTATCATGTGGTCAATCTTCGAAAAGGTTCCATGTGGGGGTGAGAAGAATATATATCTTGTGGCTTTTAGGTGTAAGGTTCTACAGATGTCTGTTAAGTCCATTTGATTTATGGTATCATTTAAATCCTTTACCTCTTTTCTTATTTTTTGTCTAGATGATCTGTCCAGAGGAGATAGTGGGGTGTTGAGGTCTCCAACAGTCAATGTGTTGCAGTCTATCTCTCCTTTCAGATCTAACAGTCTTTCCTTCACATAGTTGGGTGCTCCTGTGGTTAGGTACATAGATATTTTTTAGTGTTATATCTTCCTGATGGATTAACCCGTTTACTACAATTTAGTGCCCTTCTTTGTCCCTTTGAACAGTCTTTGTTTCAAAGCCTATATTGTCAGAAATTAGTATCGCTACTCCAGCTTTTTTTTTTTTGTTCACATTTGCATGGAATACCGTTTTCCAGCCCTTCACTTTTAGTCTATGTATGTCTTTATCCATGAGATGTGTTTCTTGTAAGCAACAGAGAGAAGGTTTTTGTTTATTTATCCATTCAGCCAGTCTGTGTCTCTTGATGGGAGAGTTTAATACATTAACATTCAATGTTATTATCGATATTTCCAGACTTGTCCCTACCTTTAAGTTGACCAATGTCTTGGTTGTCTTTTATTCTCTTATTTCTGATTGTTCATTCTTAATTTTCCTGGAAGAGGATTCTCTACAGAGTTCCTTGAAGAGCTGGTCTGGTGTTGGCAAATTCTTTCAGGTTTTGTTTGAGAAGATTTTAATCTTTTTTATTTTTCCCATATGAAGGATAATCTTGCTAGATATAATAATCTTGGTTGAAATTGTTTCTCTTTTAAAGCACTTTCAATATGTCTTCCCATTCTTTCCTTGCTTGCATTGTTTCTGTTGAAAGGCCCAGAGTTAGCCTGATGGGATTACCTTTGAAAGTCATGTTTCTCTCTTGCCAATTTTAGTTTCTTGTCTTTATCTGTATATTTGGCTACTCTGGCTAAGATGTGCTTTGAGGAAGATCTTCTTGGGTTGATTCTATTCTGAATCCTTTGTGTTTTTGTATGTCAGAGTGCTTCTCTAGACTTGGAAAGTTTTCTTCCAGGATTTCATGGAATAGATTTTCCATGCCTTTATTAGTTTCTTCACCGTCTGGGATACCATTTATTCAGATATTTGAATGTTTAATGGACTCTAGTATTTCTCATATATTTTCTTCTTTTTTTTTTTTGTTATTTTCCCTATCTTTTTGGTGTTTTTTTTTTTTTCCCTAGGTCAGTGTTTTTTTTTTTTTTTTTTTTGAGAGGTTTTTTCGCTATAGGGCACGTGTGCTCGCCAGACAGACAGAGAGAGACATAGAGACAGAAAGTGAGAAATCACCCCCCAGGGGGATGGTCACGCCGCAATCCCTTCTATTCCATTCTCCTCGCGGGATCTTGGGCATGCACGCACATGCGCTCGGCGTGAGTTTTAAGCCATGGGGTCCGGGACGCGAACCGCGGTTGACTACGTGGGAGGCCAGCGACATAGCCATTACGCTAACTGCTGGTTCCCTCTAGGTCAGTGGTTTTTTCTTCTATGTCAGAGGTTCAATCTTCAGCATGTTCTAATTGACTTTTAATATTTTCAAGAGAGTTTTTGATTTTCTGTATTATAGACTTCATCTCTAATAGTTCTATCTGATTTTTTCTTAGAGTGTCCATTTCTTCTTTCATATTGTGGAAGGACTTCCTAATCTCCTGTAGTTCATTGTCTCTTTCCTGTTCCAGCTCATAGAGTTTTGCCACCATAAATGTTCTAAATTCTTTCTCTGACATTTTGGTAACATCTTCATTTCTTTAAAGAGATGGAGGAGGGTTATTGTGTTCTTTTGATGGAGACATATTTCTTGTTTTATTCAGACCTGAGACTCTTCTTCTACTTCTAGCCATTGGGAGATATATTCACTTTCGGATACCTTTTTGGAGAATGTTTCTTTGACTGGGATCAAGTGTGCTTCCCTTTTGCTGTGGACTGATGTGGGCCAAAGTCTCTTTACTGTGTTTTGCAATGTGGTGTGCACAGGAGGAGTCTTATATTCAGGAGTCTCAAGAGCAGTCTCTCCTTTTTCGCAGGTGGTTAAGGAAAAGGGAGGATCCTAGGGAGCCTCACAATACAAGGGTATTTGAACACTGTGATTCTAGACCTGTCTAGCCCCTCTTGGAGTTTGGCTGATAAGAAGGAGATGACAATATAAGATGGAAGGGGAAAGAGTATGAAAGAGAACAAAGAAAAATTCACGTACTGTGCATTAGCACAGGTGTGCAATTTCACCAGGGAGCTGGAAATAGAAGTGGGCTCTGCTGGAGAGCTGGGGGCAGTCCTTGCTGACAGAGAAAGGGTCTCTGGGGTTGGAGGAGCTGGACCTGGGGCTAGGGTCCCTGCCTCACTGTCCCTTAGGCCAGGCAACTGGAGATGGAAGTCTACATTTATTTCTAATCCATGGCTTCCCCACTAAGAAAAATGCATTCAGCACAACAGGTCTCCGCAAACAAATATCTCTTTTCTAGTATAAATAAAGAAGCTACTAGTCCAGAAAGCATCAGCTAAATGATCGGCAACAGGGTAGTCACGTAGTGACTACATTTCAACCCACCTTTCTATTTGTGCAGGTGCTACATAAATAATCCCACCTATTCTTACTCTTTTTCTAATCTGTTGACATGTTCAAGACTTTGACTTGGGACTAACTCATCTGGCTTCTTTTAATCTGGGTGGAGAAAACATTCCTGAACCACTGCTGTGAGGCTTTCCCGTGTTTTGAGGTCTGAGTTCAGTTGTGACCCAAGTGCCTTCAAGTTCCCCTTGGCTTGATTAACCTTGAGATTGGCTCCTCCTGACTCTAGGCCCTGACCTCCCTTTCCTTAGAGCACTTCTTTTAAAAACTCAAAAATGTAAAGTATTTTTCCTCTTGCCAGCTTTACAATGCATGCCTATCTTTCTCAAGGACCTGGGAGCCACCTCTTTGAAATGTGGACATCAAAGGAGAAAGGATCCCACCTTCCAGTCTCTGCAGAGGGTGAGCACCCACTAAGAATGGCCCAATGACCAAACTTAGGAAGAAAATATTTGCAAATGAAGGAAATATCTCCATATGCTCCACACATTCTATTGATGAACAGCCCCCACCCTCCTGCAGTCTTTTCCACTAGCTTATCCTACCTCTTCAAACCTGCAGCCCTTTGTTCCAGCAGAGTGTAGTTGACACTCAGCTCCGGCCTCCCTCCCCTACTGCAGTAGCCTTGGTAGTCATCTTTGATTGTTTTGGTGCATGGCATACATTTTTGGGACAATTGTTATGTACAAAAGCCGTTCAGTTATCTTTCATATGAATACCTAGGACCATTCCCTACATTTCAAAATATGTCATCCTTTTATTTACTTATATATTTAGAAGCTTTTGATGTAGGGTGCGTGTGCTCACTAGAGAGAGAGACAGAGACAGTGAAAGGGAAAATGAGAAACCCCCTGGGGAATGGCCATGCTGTAATCTCTTCGCCTTCATTCTTCTTTTGGGATCTTGAACATGTACACACACAAGCCTGGAGTGATTTTCAAGTCACTGGGACTGGGAGTTGAACTGTGGTTAGCTATGTGGGAGTCTGGGGACCTAACCACTACACTATCTACTGGCCCTTCCCTGCCCTTTTTACTGAGTCTTTTCTTGATCTATAAGGAACAAGGCAAATAAAACTTCCTTCTCTGGGGACCAGCAAATGCCATTAATGGTTACATCGATGAACTCCCATGTAGCTGACTTGGTTTGAGTCCCAGACTTCATGCCAGGCATGTGTGCATGTGTGCCTAAAATCCTGAGAGGAGAATGGAGGAGAAGGGATTGTGGTGTGGCCATTGGGAGATGATTTCTTGCTTTCTGTCTCTCAGTATCCCTCTGTCTCTCTGACAAGTGCACACAACCTATAGCAAAAATCTCTCTGAACACTTATGCCATGGGCAGCCTCCACCTGAGTGGGAAAGAGGGATAGGCCTGTACTGATGTCTGGGCATCTAACTTTTATCTAGAACCAGCAGCCTCCCCAGAGGATTAGATCATATGTCTTCTCTGACTATTATTTTAAGACTCAAAACATTCTTTCCAATGTCTTTCCAGTTTATATCTGCTGCTCAGTGATGAAATCAGTCCCATAGTCTGTTGCAGCTGCAGCCTGATCCCAGCTATAAAAAGCTATTCATTCTTGAGAAGAGATTAATGATATCTTACATGACCTATTGTCTTGAGAGGAGAGGTTAGGTTAGTTCTCGTGAGAGCTGGTGGCTATAAAAGAGGGTGAGAAAGTTGCTGTGCTCTCTCTGCACACACCTGACATCCTCTGTGGATCCACTGGTCATGCTGCAGGCTTAAGCCTTTGGGGTTTCCAGCCACCAAAATTGTGAGTTTGTAAATAAATGATCTTCTTTATAAAATGATCCAAGCTCAGGTATTTCTGTTAGCAAATGCAAAAACGGACCAAGACAACTTCCAACCTGAACTTTCCCAAACCCATGGTGGTGGTAGAAGCCCCAACTTTCTCTCACACAGAATTGCCCCAAGTTCTGTCTTGAATTCCCTTTGCTTTGGGTCTCTCCTGCCCCCACGTTTGTGCCATTCAGGGAACCAAAGGTTTGCCATTGGTGCTGTCTCTGTAAAGAGGAAGAAACTCATCCTTCTTACTGAGCATTGGACTTCTCAGCAGGGCTGTCCAGGACTGGGCTAGTTCACAACAGTGAAACTGTAGCAAAGAGAAGGAGCATCTGCAAAAGAGCAGTGGAGGGGCTGGGTGGGGACAAAGGACCCCCAGTGTCTATAGTGAACATCAGTTCTCCATGTCAGCAGGACTCACTCACAACCACCCAGGAAAATGCCCTGCACATACCCATCCTAGGCTGTTACGTGCTCCCTTGCGAGGGACCCCATTTCTATACATATACAGTAGTAGGTTGGCCAGGTGCTCTATAACACATATGCTCTCAGCAGAACAAGAAAGCAGGCATCAAGCCTACCACAGGGAGTCTCTTAAAAGTCATGGCTAGTCTGAATATTGTTCTCCCTGCAAAATTCATATATGACAACTAACCTCTAGAGCAGCAATATTAAGAGGCAGGATCTTTAGAAGGTGATTTAGGTTATGTGGACTCATCCCTCATGGATAGGACCATGCCTTCACAAGTGATTTCAAGGAACTTTTTGTTTTTCTGCCATGTAGGGCACATAGAAGTTGCCACATAAGAGAACTGGAACCTCGGCAGGCACCTAATCTATTGGTATCCTGGATTTGGACTTCCGTATCCAGACTCTAAAACTATGAGTAATAAATTAAACATATCATAACTCACCTATTCAAAGATTTTTTAAATAAAGAATTATTTAATTTCTTTTATTATTTTTGTGTGCTCAGGGGAGAGAGAGAGAGCAAACATCCAAATCCAGGACTTAAACCAATCAGCCATGTGGCAATCCAGCTCCCTAATCACCACGCCACCTGCTGGCCCCCATTTTAAGGTATTTATTACTGCAGCAGGAATTGACTAAGACAGAAGTTCAAAGCCTAGGGGGGTCTCTTTGGAATTTTAAGGCCTCTATTTTCTCTTTTTTTAAAATAAAAAAATCTTTAATAAAGATTTTTACAGGCCATGTATTTACTGGAAAACAAAAGGTTATGTAGACAGTCCAGTCTGTAAAATTTTCTCTCTCAGGTCATATATCTTTTCTTCAAGATCTGTACTTATTCTTATCATGCTCTCAAAAGTAGATCTTGAGTTCATTTTGACTGATCAGATCTTCAAGGAGAAGCTCTACAGGGTACAGATGCAAATTCAGCAGCAGCGAGAAAAAGTAGTTTTCTATGCCATTATCTGAAAGCCGTGACATTGAGGCAGGAAGCACTGAGGTATCTCTTGAAATAAGATTTCTATTGTGCACTATTATTAGTGTTATTAGGATTCCCAACGTGAGGTGACTCTAAGACTGGTCTTATAGTGAGACTGTTGCATAAAGATCTATTCCACTGTTTCTCCACAAGAAGTTTGGCACTGACTGCTGCTAACTTCTCATTAGTCTCATTCAGTTTATCTGATAATGATTTTCTAACTTGTGATTCTTCTAGATAGAGTTGCTTATATTTCTTAAATTGTGTTTTATTAGAATCTTCTTGAGAAGCTCTTCTTCTGAAGAGTTTGGATTCTATAGCTTTCATTCTGAGTTCCATCTGACTTCTAAATAAGTCTTTGCCTTAGGGTGTGTGCACTTGCCAGAGAGATAGACAGAAACAGTGAGAGATGGAGTGGGAAATCACCCTACAGGAGAGATGGCCATGCTGTAATCCCTTCTTCTCCATCCTCCTCCTGGGATCTTGGACATACATGCACACATGCCCTGTATGAGTTTTAAGCCACCAGGTTCAGGACCCGAACTACAGTCGGCCATATGGGAGTCCAGTGATGTAACTGCTACACCACCTGCTGGCCCTCCAGTTATGTCCTTTATAATCAAAAGCTCTGATGTATTTAGGAATTTATAATAATTATTGTCTCTTAACTGCTTTAAGTTTTCTTGAGATGCTGCTTGTACCTTATATTTTTGCATATTAACTTGAATATCTAATTCAAATCAACTGGGTTTTAAATCTCCTTGGAAACTAACTTCTCCATTTTTTTTTTTTTTTTTTTTTTTTTTTTTTTTTTTTTTTTTTTTTTTTTTTGCTATAGGGCACGTGCACTCGCCAGACAGACCGAGAGAGACAGAGAGATAGAAAGCGAGAAATCACCCTCCAGGGGGGATGGCCATGCTGCAATTCCTTCTCCTCCATTCTCCTCTCAGGATCTTGGGCATGCACACACACGTGCCCGGTGTGAGTTTAAGCCTCCGGGTCCGGGACTCGAACTGCAGTCGACTACGTGGGAGTCCAGCAACATAGCCATTACGCTAACGGTTGGTCCCTCCATTTTCATATTCATTTAACTTCTTTCTTATCATTTCCAAGAGGTTCTTAAATCCAGTTACCTCCTTCTCGAATTCACCATTTTTTAAAATTTTTTTACCTAAATTATATTCCAGAGATTGTTATAACTCAGTAAGTTTCTTTAATTGTTACTTTTCATCCTCAAATGTCTTCTTTTCTCTTTATTCTGCTCCTCTAATCTCACTTCATTTCCTAATGCAGCAATCCCTCGATTAAAAAAAAAATTGATCAATCTTGCTCAACCTCTGGCAGACAGGTAAGGAAACAGACCCAGAAAGAGTGAGTGAGCTTCCCAGAGCCCCAAAACCAGTGTGGTGACCAAGGGCCATCAGCACCTGCCCTCCATTGTCACCTTGGCCTTACTCCACCTTCTGAGAATGAAGGAAAAAACCTGTTTCCTCATTTGAAAGTGATACTCAAGCCCAAAAGGGTCGAAGACTCTGCTAATGTTGAGGACAGAGAAGGCTCTGTACCATGTCTAGGCTGTGCCACCTGTTGTGCCACTTAAGTCACATGATCCTGCAGATCCAGTGATGGTGAAGAGGCAACAACAGATAGAAATACCCTACTGCATTGTAGTGTGGGCCGACACACATGGAGAAAGGATCTGCTGTCAGCCCTAGGGGACTACTGTCCCTTTGAGAAACGGTTTTCTTTATGTCAAATTCTAACAATTAACTTCTACTTGAATTCTCATTTGAGGGCTGCCCCATAGCACAGCAATTAAAGCTATGCAGAGGAAGCCGGATCCCACATGGCTGATGGGGGTTCTATTCTTGGCCCTGTCTTCAACACAATAGGTACAAACACATGTGCCCAGGATCCTGAAAGGATGCAGGATTGGGGGAAAAGGGATGTGACATGACCAGGCCCCTTTAGAGAGTCCTTCTTCCTTTTCTTTCTCTCTCTGATGCACACACATGTGCTCTATAGTTAATTTAATTTTTTTTTTTTTTGGAGAGGTTTTTGCCATAGGGCGTGTGCTCGCCAGACAGAGAGAGACAGAGAGACAGAAAGTGAGAAATCACCCCCCAGGGGGGAAGGCCATGCCGCAATCCCTTCTCTTCCATTCTCCTCTCGGAATCTTGGGCACACATGCACACGCGCTCGGTGTGAGTTTAAGCCACCGGGTCCGGTGAACCGCGGTCAACTACGTGGGAGTCCAGCGACATAGCCATTATGCTAACTGCTGGTCCCAATTTTTTTCATTTTTAATAACTATAATAATTTTTTTGGAGAGATTTTTGCTATAGGGCGCGTGCACTCGCCAGACAGACAGAGAGAGACAGAGAGACAGAAAGCGAGAAATCACCCCCCAGGGGGGATGGCCACGGCCATCCCTTCTCCTCCATTCTCCTCTCGGTATCTTGGGCATGCACGCACACGTGCCTGGCGTGAGTTTAAGCCACCGGGTCCGGTACTTGAACCGCGGTCGACTATGTGGGAGTCCAGTGACATAGCCATTACGCTAACTGCTGGTCCCACAACTATAATCATTTTTAAAACAAGCAAAAAACCCTGTAAGTAGAGAACAGAGAATTTATCTTCCTGAACCCTGTGAACTTAAGCAGTCATGCTACTGCCTGCATCTGTTAAGGATGCCACTTTAACACTTGTTTCCTACAAACAAGACACTCTCTTAATAACCATGACACAATCACCAAAACAGATCTCACACCCATAGGGCACTCTCACCTCATCTTTGAGCTCCCTTCAAATTTTGCCAGTTGTTCTGATTTTGTCTTTTTTTTTTTTTTTTTAAGAGGTCTTTGCCTTAGGGTGTGTGCACTTGCCAGAGAGATAGACAGAAACAGCGAGAGATAGAGTGGGAAATCACCCTACAGGAGAGATGGCCATGTTGTAATCCCTTCTTCTCCATTCTCCTCCTGGGATCTTGGACATACATGCACACATGCCCAGTATGGGTTTGAAGTCACCAGGTTCAGGACCCAAACTACGGTCGGCCATATGGGAGTCCAGTGATGTAACTGCTACACCACCTGCTGGCCCTCCAGTTATGTCCTTTATAACCAAAAGCTCTGATGTATTTAGGAATTTATCACCTCCTTGTTTGCTTCAGATGTGAGTTAGAGTGTTTCGTTTGCTTGTTTTTGTTGGTTTGTATCATTTTGAAAGATGTGTGGAGAGAGATGAATTTATAGGGCTGCTCTTAACATACATTAACCAGAGATCCTCTTTAATATATTTGAAAAATCTAAGCTTTTTTCATGCAGCATTTTAAATGCTGTGCTTTTTATAGTACCTCAGATTATCTAGGCAGATTATCTAGCTATTATACTAGACAGATTATCTAGTCTGAAGTACAGAAAACTTCACCAACATTGAAGTCCATATTCTACTTGAATTGGACACTTCATGGCTAATTTTCTGCTCTGACACACACTACCATAAGCAGCCATGTGTCCACACTCTTTGGAACCTGCTTGGAACCTGGAGCTAGGACTGGGATGCTGTGTGGTGGATGAACATGTCATCTCCTGTACGGGACATCGTCGACTTATGTCAAAGAACTGATCCAACTTCCACTCTTACTAACAACGTGGGGAGCCTCTCTTATTCCTTTTTCTGTCCACCACTTGCTATAGATACATTTTAAAATTATTGAATTAATAGGCAAGAGCATCTCATTGTGCTTTAAATTCGTTATCTTGATTATTTGAGACATGTTGAATCTTTTCATGTGCCTATTCACTGTGAATTTCTTTTAGTCTTTGCAAACATTTTAGGAGAAATAGATGTTTTCTTATTTTTGTTAAGAGTTTTCTGTGGGATCAGCAGATGACATAATGGTTATGTTACTGGACTCCCATGTGGCTAACCACAGTTCTAGTCCCAGACCCAGCAGCTTGAAACTCATGCTGGGCGTGTGTGCATACATGTTTAAAATCCCAAAAGGAGAATGGAAGAGAAGAGATTGTGGCAAGACCATCCCTCCTGAAGGGTGATTTCTTGCTTTCTGTCTTTGTCTCTCTAGCAAGCACATGTACCCTATAGAAAAAAAAATCTCTTTTATAAAAAGAGTTCTCTGCATATTCTGAGTATTAATCTTCTATTTGTGAAGGAATAAAATAACTTTTTAGAATATGGGACCAGGGGCTGGCAAGTGCCATAGTGGTTGGGGCTTTGGACTTGCACATGGCTGACTGCAGTTCAAACTGCAGACCTGGCAGCTTGAAACTCACACCCAGCATGTGTGAAAGTGTGCCCAAAATCCCAAGAGGAAAGTGAAGGAGAAAGAATTGCAGCATGGCCATCCACCCTTGGAGGGGTGATTTCTTACTTTCTCTGTCTTTCCTGTGTCTTGGTAGAGTACACACAAACTACAGCACAAATTAAAAAAAAAAAAAAAAAAAAAAAAAAGAATATGCGACCAGCCCCATATCACAGTGGTTAAGCACTATTCAGAGGAAGTTGGATTCCACGCAGCCATCCAGGGTTCTAGTCCCTGCCCCAGTGCTTGAACTCTGGATGTAGGTGTGCATGTCCAGGAACTTGATGGGATGAAGAATTGGAATAAAAGATTGTGGCCTATAGGGTCATTTGAGGGGAGTCCTTTCTCTCTCTCTCTTTCTTCCTCTTCTGGATTGCATACATGCCCTCTGGCATAATAAGAAAAAGAAAATGTCAAAACAACCAAAATTTATTTTAAAAAAATAAAGAGGCTGTGCTGTAAAGACTTCTCGATCTTCTAAAATTTTTTATATCACTTTACAACCATATTTTTTAAAATTTTTAAATTGTTTTAGAATTTTGCTATAGGGCACATTTGCACAACAGAGATGGAGAAATGGAAAGTGAGAAATCAGCACCCGGAAGGATGGCCAAGCCACAATCCCATGTGAATACTCCCCTCTGGATTTTGGGCATTCATGCACACACCCCAGGGCATGTCTTTCAAGCTGTGAGGTATGGGACTCAAACCACTGAGCCAGGTCATGTAGAATCCAGCACCTTAACCACCATGCCACTTGTTGGCTCCAGTCATACATCTTACTGTGGTATGATTTGATACAAGTGTTTATTACATAATGATCAAATCAGGGTAGTTAGCATATCTATCATCTCATGCGTTTGCATTTTTGTGTGATAATAGTCAAAACCCTCTCTTCTAGCTGGCTGGATATATGAGTCACCCCAGTGTTGACTATAATCACCCACTGCAGACAGACAAAGATGGAGTGAGTTGCCCTGCCTCCACCTTTATTTTTCTTCTATTCAGACTCTCAGCGGCAAGAAAATACCAGCCCACCTTGGTGAGGGAGGACCTCCTTCATTCAATCTACACATACAATACTAGTCTCTTCTGGAAATGCCCTCACAGACACACCCAGGAATAACATTTTATCGGCTCTCTAGACATCCTTAGCTAGTCTGGTTGACACATAGAGTTAACCACCGCATGGATGATTAAACAAAACTTCAGACTATGTTTTTTCCGGACAATTTAAATCTTTATTTAAATAGTATTACTTCAGGAAAAAACATTACTTCAAGAAGTAATGAATATAACGTTGCTCTTTACAGACAGTTAAGCTTATAAGCAGAACACAAAAAGAAGCCCTGAAGTTCTGAAGGTTAGTATTTTATTTAGGTTTTTTTTTTTTTTTTTTGCTATAGGGCATGTGTGCTCGCCAGAAAGACACACAGAGAGAGACAGAGAGATAGAAAGTGAGAAATTACCCCCCAGGGGGGATGGCCACGCCACAATCCCTTCTCCTCCATTCCCCTCTCAGGATCTTGGGCATGCACGCACACATGCCCGGCATGGGTTTAAGCCACCGGGTCTGGGACTCAAACTGTGGTCGACTACGTAGGAGTTCAGCAACATAGCCATTATGCTAACTGCTGGTCCCAAGGTTAATATATTTACAAGCAGTATCATTAGTCATGGTCATGGTCCAGAGAAGTAGCTGATTATCTACAACCAAAGCAGAAATTTATTTCATTGTTGAGATGTCTTCAAGTCATTAAAAGTTTAGGTGCTTGAGCAGGAGTGTGGTGAAGTAAAACGCAACACTCTGCAAGGCGATCCGCGTTGTCCGTCCATGTCCAGGACCTCCCTGAGTATGCTGGGCGCATGTGCACACGTGGTCCAGGTTGGCTGACACTGGGGGCGGACTGCTGTGTCGAGGCCCTATAAGGGGTGCTGTATCTCTGTCTCTATCTTTCTCTAGCTCATCATGTTTGACTTATTTCCTCATGGAATAAATGTAAACTTTTAAAAATATATCAATGCAGGAATTCCATGAGTGAGCACCAAGAGAAAATGGCACATGTTAAGAAGAAAGTGCTGACTACATTAACCACAGGTCATAAAGTGCATGAGGTATTAGATCTACAGTACTCTTGGTGCTGGCAGGAGGCCTCTGGATATGTCAAGTCTGAGGTGCTGGTGGTCTAGAGAAAAATAGCATGTGCTGGTCCAGCAGCAAACCAATAGGAAGAGTTGATCCACTTGATCACACTTTTAGGAGCTCTTGAGGCATCTTCAATCTTCAGAAAATAAATAAATGTCAGTCCAAGTGTCTGAGGAAATCTAGGCCGGTGCTCCTAGGGTTACCCCATGGTGACCACTCCCCATCTCAGAGCCTGCTCTCACTAAGGGCCATGGATTCCCCTGACCCCACGACTGCCCCTGTACTCTGTGGCCATCTCTCCCCTCCTATCCCACGTCACAGTCAGCCCAGGCCCTGCTGCAGGTTGAGGTGGTTCAGGACTGAAGCTGCTCACGAGGGGTCTGCTCCCTCCTGATGCCCCATCTCACAGGAGGGCCTGAGGACCAGGTAGCTCCATCCAAAGAGGGAGTCTGGAACTCGGTTCTCCAGACCTTGGGTAGGATGGCTGGCAAACATCCTCCTGTCCTTCCCTGTCAGATTCTGCTCCCCTGGGAGACATGCCCATAGCTCTGAGTGTGACGGTCCCTGCCTGCCCCACCCATCCTGGTCAGCTCAGCTGGGACCATCGGACTCCAGCAGCAGCCCAGCCTCACAGGTCTCCAGAACAGCTCTGCTCAAAGCAGAGCTCAGCTGGCTGTGGATCCGGAGTCTGCAGGAGGCTGGCTGCCAGGGCCTGCCCTAGGGCTGAGCCTGGGTTCCCAGGGGTCCAGGGAGGACTGCATCCCTACAACCTCTTCCTGGACAGTCTTTCTTGTCACCTCTGTCTTATCTGCTGTGACCCAGGCTCCTCTTGATGGGAAGGCAGCCCTGAACACCGACATTTTTGCTCAGGTGTGCAAAGCCCTGCCCAGCTCCTTCTTCCTAGGATTGGAGGCAGGCTGTTGGCTCTCAGTATCCCAAATGGAAATCCCTCCCTTGGACACATCATCTGAACTAACGGTCCTGGGCCTCCCCACATCTGAGCTCATGCCACGTCTGTGTTCCTAAAGTCTCCAACCACTCTCCTGTGCGCCCTTCTGGAAGAGAGACCCTGCTCTGTAACAGGCCTGACCTGCATCCTCTTCAGTGTCAACAGGCCCACCCCTGGGTAGGCCCCGTCCTCTTCCTGGTCTGTGACAGTGAGGATCTGCCAGAACTCAGGGCTGAGCTTGCCCAGGGTGTCGCCATGAAGTGACACTGGTATCTGGTCCAGTCAAGGGGCTGGAGGGACTCTGGAAATTCACTCTCTGTCCTCACCCCTCTGTCCCTGGCTTCCCCCCATACCCCGAGTTCTACCCACTGTACCTGTCAGTCTAAAAGATCCAGAAGATACAAAGTAGGGCAGAGACGGTGAGGATCACAGGGAAGCTCCAGGGCCTAGCTCCGTTGGCTGTGGCATGGGCGTGGGCTGTGTCTGGGGCCGTGGTTGGTGGTGCTGAAAAGGAAACACAGGAGTGACAGCCCTTGTCCAGCCCCAGGTCTGAGGATGTCCCTCCTTGGCTCCTGCCACCCCAGGTGTCCAGCAATGCAGATGGTTTCTACCCTCTGTATGTGACAGCCGCGGTGACAGATCCTGGGGTAGGTGGGCAGACAGGGGATGAATCCTGACCTCAGGTGTCTGATGCAATGGCTGAGGGAAGCCAGGGTGACCACGTGCACAGTCTCACCTCCCCCACCCCGCCCACCACTGTGGCAGAAGAGGAAGTGAAGGGAAGGTCTCAGGAGGTGGCATTTCAGGTTGGTTTGTATGTGCCACCAGTTGGGTGTCACTCTCAAACACATATGCATACACACACACACCTGTGCACACACTGCACACACATACCCTTGCGCGCGCACACACACACACACACTCACATGCATGCACACATACTCCCCAAACAAGCACGTGGGAGGCAGGTAGGCCCCATCTCAGAGAGCTACCCCTTCCCGTCTTCTCTGGTACCTGTCGGCTCCAGAATCTCCTCCCAGTGTGTCAGAAAGTCCTTCAGCCAGCTCCTGCAGTCTCCCCCTGAGACCTTCTCTAAGAACATGGTCATCTCCCTGTCGTTCTCCCACTTCTCTTTCATCCCTCCGGCAGTGTGGTGAACCGCTGTCCACATTCTTTTCTCCGGGTCAAAGAGGAGGAATGTCTGTCCATCAAAGCTGAACTGCCAGGCCCCACTGGTGTGTCCACTGGCGTCACACTCACAAGACATCCTGGCCTGCAGGGGGAGAGACCCTGCCCCATTGGAAAGACATCAGCCTCTGGGACCAACAAAGCCTTTGCCCACCCCTGCCCTCCTATCTGCTGGCCCTGTGTGTCCTCCACACCCTGCCCTGTGCCTGGTCTCCTGGGGAGACCAACTTCCAACTTCCCTTTCTTCATAATGACAGGAAATGCCTTGAACCTACCACAGTATCTGCATTCCCCAGCCCTGACCATTCTCAACTTACCTCTGTTCCCATCATCCTCCAGTTTAATGTCAGGCAGTCGCTCCTTGAATATCTCCCCAGCGTCTCTCAGCGTTATCACCTGATCTTCCCAGGCACTTGTGCCATCCACCTTCTTCCCCAGAGGACTGATGGATTTGACCTTGCTGCCACAGTCGTAGGAGAGGAAAATTTTCCAATCTACCTGGCCTTGAACTTCACACCACCCTTGTCCAGGTCTGGGATTGGGAATGAGGGTGAAGTCATAGCAAAGAGCGTGAGTGTCTGAGGAAAAATGGAAGAGAGGGTTAGGGTGGGGAGAGGATAGACTCAGACACAGACTGCAATTCTGTCAAGGAAGGCAATCAATCAATCTCTTTTGAAGGCTTGAATGACAGATCAAGGAATGTTCCTCCTGTCAAGGCAATACTGTATTAAAAAATAAATTAGGAGGCATCTCACTATCCAACTTTAAAATATATTACAAAGCAGTGATAATCAAAAAAGCATGGTACTGGCACAAAAATGGATACATAGACCATTGGAACACAACAGAAAATCCAGAAATAAAGCCCAAATTATAGTGAACTGATCTTTGATTAAGGCTATAAGACAATGCAATATTGGAACCTGCAGATGGCTTAGTGGTTAAGGTGCTGGACTCCCACATGGCCAATGGTGGTTTGAGTCCTGAACCAAGTGACTTTCTCTCTCTTTTTCTCTATCTCACCTGGTAGCTATCATCAGGAGCTGGGCTCCTCATCCAGCAGGTCATCAGGTCACTGGGCCCAGCGCTCACAGGACAGACGTGATTGTCCTGGAACAGGCATAGGCAGGGCCAGAGGGACAAAGCAGCAGCACAATCAGGTGGCCTTTAGCCCCAGGATGCCAAGATGACTGCACCATGACTTCACTTTTCAGCTCACATCTATGGCTCAGGAAGTGTTCTTTATAGCCATGGATCAAGGAATCCACTGGACAGCAAAGGAGGGGAGCAGTAGGTCCCAACAATAGTCTCAACTCACACCCTGTCACCTCCACTGCACCCAGAGCCACAGGCAGAACAGGACCCACTTTAGACTCATTAAAAGATGGCGGAGGCACCACTTGAAGATGCCTGAGGTATGGGGCTCTGGTAGCCAGGACACTGAAGATACCTTAATCTGGGGCTGGTAAACCAGGGCAGGCCAAAATTGGTCTCCCATTGGATTCCAGATCTTGGTTGGCCGATTTTCCAAGGGCAGGACTGTGTAGCTGATGCAGAGACAGGTACCCAGTGACCTACAGTATGAAAAATGTTTGTGCTCTGCCATTTATAGAACGTATCTATCGGGCCAGCCCTGGGGTGCAGCAGTTAATGACCATTGATGAGGAGCCAGATTCCAGCCCTTCTGGTTTGGAAAGAAGCCAGGTGATGTGGATGGGTGCCCCAAACCCTGAGCTGATGGCAAATGGAAGAGAAACACAGTGGTGCGACCACACTCCACTGAGGGGTGATATCTCTGCCTGTCTCTCTTTTGCAAACACACACTCTCTGGAAATTAAAAAAAAAGAGAGAGAGAGAGAGAGAATTAAAATATCCTTGATTCATGACTGTTAAATATGACTATTCTAGGGACCAGTAGATGGCATAATGGCTATATCACTGGACTCCCATGTAGTCCATAGTCCATCAATGTTCAAGTCCTGGACCCGGTGGCTTAAACTCACGCCGGGCGCGTGTGTGTACGTGTATAAGATTCCGAGAGAATGGAGGAGAAGGGATTGTGGTGTGGCCATCCCCCCTGGGGACTGATTTCTTGCTTTCTGTCTCTCCGTCTCTTTGGCAAGCACGCACGCGCTATAGCAAAAAACCTCTCCAAAAAAATAAATGTATGACTATTCTATATGATGCTGTCTCCCAAGAGGGTAGAGCAGCTGACCTAGGAGCCAAGTGTGGAAGCAGCCCCAGGTGTCATCCCGGGGCCAGCCTGGGAAAAGAGGCTGCCTCCCTCCTACTTTGGGTCTTAGATGAGGTTGGGGTGTGTTCCTAGGTGTGTCCTCTGGCAGGGGTGAGTTGGCAAAGGAGGTGGTTAGCTCTAATTTTTGTTTGTTTCTGTAGAGAGATTTTCCCCATACACGTGGGCTCACTAGGGAGACAGAGAGACAGAAAGTGAGAAATCACCCCTCGGAGGGGATGGCCTGGCTGCAGTCCCAGGATTTGGGGCATGCACGCTCACATGTCCTGCGGGAGTTTCAGGTGTATGGGCCCAGGATGTTAACTCCCATAGGCCATGTCTGAGTCCAGCCATGTAACCATTACACCACCTGCTGGTCCAGTTGCATCTAGTTTGTGAGTGGTTAAGTCCTGGAAGGTCCTGGACTGCACAGGCGGGTGTGAAGCAGAGTCACAGGATGTGAGCTGGGCGGTGGACTGGGTGGTGACCCGCAGACCTGGAGGGGACTATGGGATGTGGACGGAGGGCCCTGGGGAGGCTCTTGGAGCAGCTGCTGGCAAAGTGCAAGGGAAGCTCAAGGACAAGGAGCAGTGGGGAAGGTGGAGGGTCTGTGAGGCAGTCTGCGTGCAGGGCAGGGCAGGGCAGGGCAAAGCAGGCCAGTGTCTCTGCGAGGTCGCGCCCCTACTCCCACTCCCACACCTACCCGGTCCTGACCAAGCCCTAAGTCAGGTTGTGGAGCCCCTGGGGTATTGAGGGGATGTGAGTAAGCCACGGGGGCCGGAAGCTGTGGGGCGGGCAGGTGGGGGGAGGGAGGACAAGGGGAGGCCGGGTCCGGACGGGATAAATGATGGGAAGGGGCCGGAGGCTGGTGGGGTGTGCGGGGGACCGAGTGTGAGGGAAATGAGGCTGGAGACGAATGGGGGACAGGGAGAGAGCGCGTGGGGTACGGAGCACTGGGGATGTGCGACAGGGTGCATCGCCTGCTAGGTGCCCAGGGCCGGGCCAACGCGGTGCGCGGCCGGCAGGGACCAGGGCCGGCAGGGACCAGAGCTGGTGGGGACCAGGGCCGCAGGGGGCTGAACTGGCGAGGGGACGGGGAGCGGGGCCGCACAGCGCCCGGACGCAGGGTAGTGACGGGTCTTGCCCCCGGCGGAGCAAGGCCTGGCGGGAGTGATGCGGCCGTAGTAGCGCCGGGGCGGGAGGAGCTGCGGGGGCGGCGCGAGGGCCCGGAGCGGCCGGGTGCGCGCCGGGCTGGGAGGAAGTTGCACGGCGGAGCTCGCTGGGTGCGCGGCCGTGGGAGTCGAGAAGGGAGACGCTCAGCGGCCGGGGCTTGGGGGGCCGGGGGGCGGGGTCGAGCAGCGGGTGGGGGGCGCGGAGTGGATTCGTAACCCGCGGGGTGCAGGCATTGAGGGAGCGCAATCCGTGGGCGTGGTCGCCTTGGAGGGGGCTGCGTAGTGGTCCGGGGCGCAGGGACACCGGACATAGCCGGGAGCCACCTGTGGAAGGAGAGCCAGGACGGGGCGGCGCGGCAGTGGCAGGCAGGAATTTTCCGTCCTTTCGTTAGCCGCCCCTCCTCTAAACCCCCTCCCTGCCCGCCCGAGCCCCATTAGGGTCTGTCCTCGGACTTACCGGCCCGCGTGGCCCAAGTCCAGCCTGGCAGCAGGAGCAGGAGCGCCACGCACAGAAGGATCCCGGGCTCGGCGACACGCGCCATGAGGACCTGCGGCCCTGGACGGCGGCGAAAGGCAGGAGCGGAGGGACCGAGTGCGCCTGCACCTCAAGTGCCAGGACTGGAAGCGCTGCGCTGTAGTCCCTGCGACTCCGCTTCCGAGGCACGCCCCTGTCCTGCGAGCGGTTTCTGAAATCCTCGCCTGTTTTCTCCTTTCCTGCCCCTCGCCCTTTCGGTGTTCCACCCCCTCTTTCTGGACCCTCACCGCCCACTTCCATTCCCGTTTTCAGGCTCCTTCTCTCTTTGCTTAAGAGGCAGGGTTCCGCCCACCCAGTACAGTCTAGTCCTGAAGGGGCAGGGGACAGGTGGTAGCTGTCTTGTCTCAGCGGTATGTTTTCTAGCACATTCGATCCCCCATGGAGTTCCAGGCCTTTTGGGAACCAAAGTAACTCCTAGCTGAAAAAAGTGTAGGCAGGGACCTTCATTTCCAAGTGTGCCCAGCAAGGGGCTCCGCGGTGTCTCTGCAGCCGCCTCCTGACTCAGGCCTGTCACTTTCTTAAATTCCGTTTTTGCAAATGAGGGTTTTAGGCCCACTCTGAGTCACAGTTTTCTAATCATGAATCATTCCTGCCACCCACCTCTAAATACCTGAATTTCTCATGTTGGCCTCACCTGGGGATGAGAGTCAAAGTGTCACCTGTGGAGTCTGGAAAAGATTCCTGGTTCAATTTTTAAAAATAAAAAATCAAGACAGAGGGGGCCATGGAACTTGCTGGTAATAGAGGACACCTATCTTAACTGGGCTGCTCTAAGAACGGATGCCTAAACCACCTCAGCAACACCTGTAGAAGAGGAGGTGGGCACGGCCAGCCTGGCTCAGCTACACTCTCCCAAGTTAGCCCTGGAAGTCTTTACAAATGTAGAACCCGTACCCATAATATATGCATGGTGTCTGACTTTTTCTACCCAAATATGGGAGGCATGGAACGTCACATTTACCAGCTCTCTCAGTGCCTGATTGAAAGAGGGCACGAGGTCATAATTGTCACCCATGCTTATGGAAATCGAAAAGGCATCCGTTACCTCACTAATGGCCTCAAAGTCTATTCCTTGCCTCTGAAAGTCATGTACAGCCAGTCTACAGCCACGACCCTCTGTCACAGTCTGCCATTGCTCAGGTACATATTTGTTCGGGAGAGAGTGACAATAATCCATTCACATAGTTCTTCCTCTTCCATGGCCCACGATGTGCTCTTCCACGCCAAGACCATGGGGCTCCAGACAGTCTTCACCGACCATTCCCTTTTCGGATTTGATGTCAGCTCGGTGCTTACAAGCAAGCTTCTAACTGTGTCTCTTTGTGACACAAACCACGTCATTTCTGTCTCTTTTCTAGTAAGGAAAATACTGTACTAAGAGCAGCACTGAATCCTGAAATAGTGTCTGTCATTCCTAATGCTGTATATCCTACCGACTTCACTCCAGACCCATTTAGAAGGCATGATAGTATAATAACTGCTGTTGTTGTCAGCAGACTGGTTTACAGAAAAGGGACCGATTTGCTCAGTGGTATAACACCTGAACTCTGTCAGAAATACCCAGATTTAAATTTTATAATCAGAGGAGAAGGACCAAAGAGAATCATTCTCTTTGAAAGAGAATGTAGGGAAAGAAGTAGGGGAAGACACCAGCTCCATGACAGGGTGCGTCTTTTGGGCGCTTTAGAACACAAGGATGTCAGAAATGTCTTAGTTCAAGGACATATCTTTCTGAATACCTCCCTTACTGAAGCATTCTGCATGGCGATCGTGGAAGCAGCCAGTTGTGGTTTACAGGTTGTAAGTACCAGGGTTGGTGGAATTCCTGAGGTGCTTCTAGAAAATCTCATTATTTTATGTGAGCCTTCAGTAAAATCTTTGTGCAAAGGTCTGGAAAAAGCTATTCTTCAACTGAAGTCAGGGGCATTACGGGCTAGACTTTCTATACCTGGAGGGATGTTGTGGAGAGAACTGAGAAAGTGTATGATTGGATGGTAGGGGAAGCCATGGGTGGCAGGGGAAACCATGTTGCCAATGGACAGACTCATCTCTCACTGCAGCCCAGTAACAGGCTACATTTTTGCTTTGCTGGCTGTGTTCAACTTTCTCTTCCTCATTTCCTTGCGATGAATAACTCCAGATTCTGTCATTGATGTTGCAATAGATGCCACTGGGCCACCCCGGGTGCCTGGACTCACCAATATTCTCACAGTAAAAAGGAGAGTGAGAGGAATGAGCTGTCTAAAACCAGGTAGGAGAAAGCCTGGATTGTAAGATTTTAAACATTTATATTAGCTCTATTAAGACAATTGGAAATAACCTTGCTTTTTTGTTTGTTTTTTGTTTTTTTACAGTTAATTTACTAAGTTATGCTACCTCTATATCATTCAATGTTTTATTTTGAGGAACGATAACTTATGCAATTCCTGAGTGTAGAAACTCCTTGCACTTATTTAAAATCTAGGAGAGAATATTTAAGCCACTCAGGTATGAAATTTTTCAGACTACTGAAATCCCTCTAGCAGAGATGTTTTAACATTATATTTTGAGAGCTTTGGGTGCTGAAGGGCCAAACATTTTCTGGGCATTTTGTGGCCAGTTTTTAACGTTATGCCATTAATTAGACATTCACCAGATGTTTACAAGTTTTCTTTAGTAAAGTACAACAACTATATGAACTAGTTTTAAGTCATGTTCACATACACTTATTAGACATTGAAGTCATGTTCTTAAACATTGACTGGGTCCAGTCAATAAGTGTTACATGTAATCAGATTCCTTGACTAAGATGATCCATTAGTTGCCAGCATGTTTTGAGTACCTGCTATGTATAGAATGTTGAACTAGGTACTCCCTGCTGTTAAGGCAGGGGTGCATTTGCTCTTTGTTTAGCACTCCAGTGACTTCTTCATTGTAGTCACAGTTGACATGAAACGATAAAATCCCCAACATGCCAGAAATGCTCATGCTAGTTAATGCCAGGAAGAGATCACTGGTGTACCCTGAGTGCTTCTTTCATCCTGTTGTGTGCATTCTTCTAGGTAGAGCCTTCATCCTTAGTTGTGTTTATAAAGGTACTTTTTGCTTTTTAAATACTAGGGACTGATATCACTGTTGATGATAGTGCAGAGAAACCCTCCATGTTTTTCAGTGCATAATTTAGTCCTCTGTGAATGCCTTCGTGTTTTCTGAACAGAATGTACAAGGTGTGCCATCTCAAAACCAGCTGCTACACTGTCCTTTTGATACAAGTCACTACCCTTTACTGTGGCCTAGCTGATGTCTGATAAGTATTGTCAGTGTGCAAAAGGCTTGACTCCATGATGTTTTACTTATAAGAAACAGTCTGGAAATAGGAACAGGTGTCTTTGTGGGTGGATGTTATTAACTGTACTTGTTGCCTAGAGTCATGGGTTTTTAACCCCAAATTATCCACATGGTATTAGTAATTCTTCGAACTCTACAGAATACATTTTTGTGAGAAAAGGACTGTGAAATCAAAACAATGAGGCACTTGTGAGTGCACTAGATAGATTCATCAGTATTGTGATTCTGTACAGGATTTTTTAAAAAATGAAAACATTTACAAAACTTCTCACTTTTTAAAAAGCATCTTAACATGCCTATTAACTGGTTGCCACTGATATTAAAGAAATATATCTGTGTTTCATTTGTACTGAATCACAAATACAAGAGTGTAATCTTTAAAATCTAAGAAGTTGGGATTATTTTGTTAGAGAAAAATGGACCGACCCAGACCATTCAGTCTTATTGGGATTTTTATGCCTAGAAACTGAGATAAAAGTATGAAATAAACAGTGCCAATATTCATGATAAAGTGAGCAACTGTAATATTTGGTTTTATTGATTCTACTCTGCAGTTTTTAAAGACACACTACTACTTTTTTCTTTTATGTTTGCTTCTTAATTTTTTTTTCAAAATTGTCATTTAAGATGGAAATAGGATTTAAAGTTAGTTGTCTTTGCATGAAAAACAAGTAGTTTGCAAGTTACAATTATTTTCTATTTTTCCCTTTTAACAGAAAGAAATAAGTTATTTGTTTTATATAAATCTTAATTTTCAGGCTTCCTGGATACCTTAAATGTAACTATCAGTGTTGCACTGGGCAGTATGTGGAAACACATTGTTCTACCCTGCTACTTATATTTATTTGAAAGTGAACTTACAGTAATGGAATTTATGAAAAATATATTGTACTTCTTTTAATGTTGCAAAGCATTGCACATGTAAAACTGAATTGTTAAAACATGCTACATTTCCAAAAATAAAGACCAGAATAACATTTTGACAAAAAAACAATAAAAAATCAAATAGAATAATTATGTTTTTATCTTTTTAAATTTAATTTTATTTTAAAATATTTTTTATTTTTATTATTTTTATATTTTCTAAACATTCTCTTGCTATACATCATTTGGCTTGTAAAGAGAATTTACCCAACAAGAAATACATCTCAGACCAGTCCAGTTGAGAATACTATACAAGTTATCATCAACAGGTAATCAACCATTTCTGTGTCCCACAAATGTCTTGCCTCTCTATTTTTTCTCCCTGATTTCCTTCCCTATACTCTTCCCTTCTCCCACCCTCCTTCCATACTGTCTCCAGTGTCTATAACTATTTTCACTGCTTTTGTGTCCTCCAATCTTTCAGTCTCTACCATAGAGTGCAGACTGTCAATATCTATTAAGTGGAGACATACAATATCTTTCTTTCATAGCCTGGATTGCTTTACTCAGCAATAAATATTCCATATTTGACCACTTTCTGTCAAATGCCAGGGTCTTATTTTTTTTTTTTATTTTTTATGGCTGAATAGTATTTCATAGAGTGTATGTGCCACACTTTTTCAATCCATTCTTCTGTTTGTGGACATTTGGGTTGGGTCCATGTCTCAGCAATCGTGAATAATGCCACAATAAATATTGGTGTGCAAGCACTTTTCCGACTGAGCATTCCTCTGTCCTTTCGGTAGATACCCAGGAGTAAGATTGCTGGATCATATGGTAGTTCTATTTGTAGGTCTTTGAGGAACCTCCAAATTGTTTTCCACAATGGCTGGACCAATTTACATTCTCACCCACAATGTAGGAGAGTTCCCCTTTCACCACAAACCTGCCAACACTTAGCATTTTTTTGTATTTTAACATTCTTCATTCTGGCAGAGGTTAGGTGGTATCTCATTGTGGTATCTCTTTTGTGGTTTGCATCTCTCTTATGATGAAGGATGTTGAGCATTTCCTCATATGCTTTTTGGCTGTTCATATGTCTTCCTTAGACAGTTTTTTGTTCAACTCATTTTCCCATGTTTTAATTGGGTTAATCATTATTTTTTTCAGGTAAGTCACTTGCGTTCCCTGTGTATTGTAGTTATTACTCTCTTATCTAAGGCGTAGTTTACAAAAATATTCTCCCATTCTGAAGGGTTGCCAATACACACTAGTTACTGTGTCCTTTGCTTTACAAAAACTTCATTATCTGATGTAATTCCACTTGTCTATTTTGGGGATTATTGCCTGTGCTTTGGGAGTCCTATTTAAGAAGTCTTTGCCTACCTCAATGTCTCCCAGAGTTTACCCAGTGTTTTCCACCAGTAGTTTTATAGTTTGAGGTCTTAGGTTTACGATCTTTGATCCATTGAGTTTATTTTTGTGAATAGTGAAGGATGGTGATTCAATTTCATCTTTCTGCAGGTGGATGCCCAATTTTTTCAGCACCATTTGCTAAAGAGATTTTCCTTTTCCCACTGGATTGACTGGTATCCTTTGTCAAAAATCAGTTGACTGTATGTTTGGGAGTTTATTTCTGGGGTCTCTATTCTATTCCATTGGTCCACCTGTCTGTTTTTGTGCCAATACCATGCTGTTTTGATTATCACAGCTTTATAGTATATTTTTGGGTCAGGGAGTGAGACGCTACACATTCCACTCTTCTTGTGCAGGATTGCTTTGGCAATGTGAGGTCTTTTATGATCCCAGACAAATTATATGATTGTCTTTTCTAGATATGTGAAGAATGTCTCTGGTAATTTGATTGGAATTGTGTTAAATATATAGATTAATTTGGGTAGAATTGAGATTTTGATTATATTACTTCTTTCAATACAGGAACATGGGATGTCCTTCCACTTTTTTGGTGTCATTTTCAATTTCTTTTGTTTTAGCTTTTTGTAGTTTTCCTTACAGAGGTCTTTGACTTCTTTTGTTAGATTTATTTCTAGGTATCTTATACATTTTGTGGATATGGTAAAAGGGATTCCTTTCTTCAGTTCTAACTCGGTTACCTTGTTGTTCATACATAGAAATGCTATACATTTTTGGATGTCGATTTTTGTATCCTACCACTTTACTGTATTCATTTATTACTTTGAGAAGTTTTTTCATGGAAATCTTTGGGTCTTCTAAGTATACCATCATGTCATCTGCAAATAAAGATATTTTCAACTCTTCTTTGCCTGTTTGAATGCCTTTTATATTATTCTTTTTTCTGATTGCATTGGCTAAGACTTCCAGTACTATATTGAAAAGGAGTGGAGAAAGTGGGCAGCCTTGTCTAGTATCAGTTTTTAGTGGAAAAACTTTCAGCTTTCCCCCATTCAGTATAGTGTTATCTGTAGGTTTTTATTGTGTTGAGAAATGACCCTTCTACGCCAATCTTGCTAAGATGTTTAATCATGAAGGGATGTTGTATTTTGTTGAATGCTTTCTCTGCCTTAATTGAACTAATCATATTTTTATCTTTCTTTTTGTTAATATGATGTAATATGTTTATGATCTTGTGTAGCTGAACCATCCTTGCATCCCTGGAATAAAGCCTACCTGGTTGTGAGGCATACTATTTTTTATATGTTGTTGGACATGATTTGCAAGTATCTTGTTGAGAATTTTTGCATCTATATTGATTAGAGATATTTGTCTATAGTTTTCCCTTTTTATCACATCTTTATCTATTTTGTGAATGAGGATGATGGAGGCTTCATAAAATGAATTTGGGAGGTTTCCTTTCTTTTGGATCTCTAGACATAATTCGAGTAGAATGGGGGTTAACTCTTCTTTAAAAGTGTTGTAGAATTCAGGAGTAAAACCATCAGGAGCTGGGCTTTTCTTTGTCAAGAGATTATTCATTACTGATTCAATTTCCTGGTTTGTTACAGGTCTATTTGGGCTTTCTATGTTTCCTGATTCAATCTTGGTATATTGTATGCATCCATGTTCCCTTGTTTGTTGGCATATAGTCGCTCATAGTATCCTCTAATGATGTTGTGTATTTCTATTGTATCTGTTATAATGTTTCCTGTTTCATTACGTATTTGATTTATCTGGTTTCTTTCTTAATCAGTCTAGCTAATGGTGTCGATCTTGTTAATCTTTTCAGAGAACCAGCTTTTGCTTTCATTTATTTTTTGTATAGTTTGTTTATTTTCTATTTTATTTATTTCTGCTCAAATCTTTATTATTTCTTTTCTCCTAGCATTTTTATTCTGATTTTTCCAATTCCCTGAGTAATGACATTAGGCTGTCTATTTGCCACCTTTCCACCTTTTTCTTATGCACACTAATTGCTATGAATTTCCCTTTTATGACTGCTTTTGGAGTGCTGCATAGATTATGGAAACTTGGGAACCAGCAGTTAGCGTAATGGCTATGTTGCTGGACTCCCACGTAGTCAACCGCGGTTCGAGTCCCGGACCTGGTGGCTTAAAACCCACGCTGGGCGCATGTGCTTGCGTGCCCAAGATCCCGAGAGGAGAATGGAGGAGAAGGGATTGCGGCGTGACCATCCCCCCTGGGGGGTGATTTCTCGCTTTCTGTCTCTATGTCTCTCTGTCTGTCTGGCGAGCGCACGCGCCCTATAGTGAAAAACCTCTCCAAAAAAAAGATCATGAAAACTTGTGTACTCATTATCATTTGTTTCCATATTTTTATTTTTTTATTTTGAGAAGTCATTCAGAAGTAGGTTGTTTTGTTTCCATGTGTTTGTATATTTTCAGGGATTTTTTCTGAAATGAATATCAAGTTTAATTCCATTATGGTCAGAGAAGATGCTGGATACAGTTCTATGCCTTTGAATCTGTAAGGTTTGATGTGTGCCCTATCATATCATCAATCTTTGAAAAGGTTCCATATGGGGGTGAGAAAAATGTATATTTTGTGATTGTAGGGTGGAAAGTTCTATAGATGTCTGTCAAGTTCATTTGACTTACAGTATTGTTTAGGTCCTGTGTCTGCTTATTTTTTGTCTAGAGGATCTGTCTAAAGGAGATGATGGGGTGTTGAGATCCCCAACAATTATAGTGTTTCTCCCTATCTCTCCTTTTAGCTCCAGCAGTCTTTCCTTCACATATTTATGCTCCTGAGTTGGGTGCATAGATATTTATAAGTAT
Organism: Tupaia tana; assembly: GCA_026018925.1. Classification (NCBI taxonomy): domain Eukaryota; kingdom Metazoa; phylum Chordata; class Mammalia; order Scandentia; family Tupaiidae; genus Tupaia; species Tupaia tana. Next base: position 92,196,101 of record JAKSZU010000002.1, read on the forward strand.
TATTCTTCTTGATGAATAAGCCCATTTGTTACTATATAATGCCCTTCTTCATCTCTTACAGTTTTTGTCTTAAAGCCTACTTTTTTTTTTTTTTTTTTTTTTTTTTTTTTTTGAGAGGTTTTTGCTATAGGGCGTGTGCACTCGCCAGAAAGACAGGGAGAAACAGAGAGACAGGAAGCCAGAAGTCAACCTACAGGGGGATGGACATGTCACAATACCTTCTCCTCCATTCTCCCCTCAGGATCTTGGGCATGCACACACACGCGCTCAGCGTGAGTTTAAGCCACCAGGTCTGGGACTCAAACTGCAGTTGACTACATGGGAGTCCAGTGACATAGCCATTACAGCAACTGCTGGTCCCCTTGTGGCTGCGGGATGGGCCTCAGGAGTTCTCTCTGATTCTCACCCCAGACTGAGACCTCCCCAGCAGCCATGGGGCCACTGGTCGCTTACTCCCTCTCACTCCTGCCCAAAATACCTGACACTCTTCTACTGCCTACGGAAACGATTTGACAAGGGCTCTCCTATCATGATGGCTGGAATGACTGTAGCGATGAACTGAACTGAGGTGAGTTGCAGCCATGGAGTCAGGTATGGTTTCTCCACAGGTGTTGGTGCTGAATCCCCAAACAAGAGAAGAACCTTCCCTCAGCTCCTGCTTCCTGTGGAAATACCATTCACCACACAATACCGTGAATTAGACCCTCTTGTACAAAAGTGATGGAAAGATTCTTATGGGTTGGATAACAGTTTGTCCCCCAGAGGTCCATGTTTTTAATTTGGTCCCCAGTGGAATGATGTTGGGAGGTTGTGAGACCTAGTGGGCAGTGACTGGTTCAGGGAGGGACCTGCCTCATGAGTGGATCAGAGCTTCTCATGAGAGACAGTGAGTTCTAGCTTTCCTGAGAAGGCGTTTGTTCTTGAGAGAGTGGGTTAGAAAGGAAGCTGCCCCAGGTTGCTCTCTGCACACATCCTCTCAAGCAGAGGCCATGTTGTAGTGGCCTGATGCATCCCACTCCCCATATCTGTAGACTTTCTAGCCCCTGTACTCATGAGTCAAATAAACCTCTGTTCCTCATAAATTGCCCTGTCACAGGTATTTCTGTTTGTAACAAAATAACAGATTAAGACAGAGTTCTGTCCACAGGAACCTAGTGAGTTTAGTGAGAGGACCCAGAAAAGTACAAAGAACTCTCACATAGTGAGATCCTCTGAGTGCAGACTCTGGCATTTGGGTGCACAGGAAGGGATGGTTCAGTCATCCTAAAGGGGTGAAGAGAATTAATGTAAGGTGATATCTTTACAGAGTGACTGGCTTTTGGCCTGGAATCACAGGTAAAGAATGTACAAGAGCAGAGGGCTGAAGGCAGGTCATGTGATCTATGGCAGGCCAGGGCAGTGGGGCCACTGGAGCGTTTACTGGAGAAAAAAAGGTCAAGAGCTGCAACTCAGTGGGGAATTGTGGGAAACCTGTGAGCAAAGCTCCCAGGCAAAGATCCTCAGGAGAAATCACCACCCTCTGTCTCACGTGTATGCTGACCTAAGGATGGAGAAGAACCTGAAGAGCTTGTGAAGGGTCATGATGATTCTTTGTTACTTACACTCAGCCAGAGCCACCACCACCACCACCCAGCTTGATGTATTTTAAAAATGAAATCCACCTGCAGAATCATCTGTCAGATCAAGTTATAGATCATTATCCAAGACAGCCATGATCCTGACTTTTCTTACCAAAGATTCACTTTGTCTGTTTTTGAAATTTATATAAGTGGAATCATAACATATTTATTCTTTTGTGTGTGACATTTTCCTCTCAACATCCTGTCTGTGAGAGTCATTTATTTTTTGTATGTGTAGCAGAAAACTTCTTCTTTTTTTTTTGGGGGGGGGGCATGCACTCACCAAAGAGACAGAAAGAGAGGGAAAATGAGAAGTCACCCCCCAGGGGAGATGGCCATATCACAATCCCTCCTCCTCCAGTCTTCTCCTGGGACTTTGGGCATGTACCCAATCCTCTGGGTCCAGGACTAGAACCACACAGCTGGCCATGTGAGATCCAGCACCTTAACCTCCATGCTACCTGCTGGCCCCAGAAAGCTTATTCTTGATCTTTGTTTATATAGGATTCTATTTGTGAATATATCACTTTATTTATCCTTGCCAGATTTCTTAATATGTCAACAGACAATATTAATTCATGTATCATTTCAACCTGTGTTCTTTTACCTCTATGTCAGGACATCAAGTGAACCACCCCAGTGAACAAGTGGTCTCTGCATAGCAATAACTTTCCTGTCTACATGAGTGAATGAATACATGAGGGGCCAGCAGGTGGCATATTGGTTGAAGAGCTGGACTCCCACATGGCCCACTACAGTTTGAATCCTGGACCTGGTGGCTTGCATTCTCACTTTCTCTCTCTCTGTCTCTCTCTGGTGAGTACATGTACCCTATAATAGATTTTAAAAACTAATGATAATAATAAATAAAATTGAATAACTAAAAATGATTCAAACACATAAGTACATCTCATTAAACCAAAATAAACATATTTCTAAATAATCTTCCTTTAGCTGAATTTTTTAAATGCCAGAAACCAAGATAATTCCACCTGGCATGGAGGGAAGGCAGCGAGTGTCTGAGTAAGATTGACAGCCATCATTGATGGCTTGCAAAGTTTCAGAAATGACTGAGTTGACACATTGTAAAGGCTCCTTCCACAGCCATGGAAGGACCTCATGCGTGAGGCATTCTGGAGTCTAAGCTTCATTAGCTCCTGGGAAAACTCCCCTCTGGCAAGAAACACTATTACGCTGGCAGGCAGACAGTCATGAGAGGTCAGTCTTTGCCATCCAGAGTTGGTCTAACATTGACATCTCTGGTTCAGAGAAATGGGTGACTGAACAGCTGCTGCAATGTTAAGGAAAATTGCTGAGCTCAATCATGCTATCCTCAGAGAGTAAACAAGTTTCCGTCAAAGAGCAGGATAAGCCTGGGTCAGATGATGAGGAGTCAATACTCGATCCAGGCTTTCCAGATCTCAGAGCCTGCCCTGACCTGTCTCTACCTCCCTGTCTGATGTTACTGCCTATTCCAGCTCCTCCACCCTAGCAAAGAGTGATCTCAAACCCTACGGTGGAATATGGGGGCTCAAGACTAAGAAAATGCATCATTCTGTGGAGAGAGATTGATCAAGGGACAGATGCTTGAATGAGACCCGTAGACCACCTCACTTACATCCTTCCAGACTAAGATCTACTGCTCTTCTCCTTCCAAGGCACCTAATGGCTTCTGAACTAATAACCACATAATGACCACGATGAAAATGCCAAATGTGGAGACCTTTATGGTGGTGCGTACTATGTATGTGGTGGATGGAAACTGGTTGGTACCTAAAGTCTTTGACTGTGAGACTGAAACAAACAAAAAAAGCACAAGCCCTGTCCAACCTGAACATATGCTTTTCCCAGGTAGCCCAGATGCTGCATACATTTCCTGACTCATTCTGTGACAGCTGCTCTCCCAGGTTCTGGGCTGGTGCCTTTTCCTCATGGAGGTCATCCTTCTCCCTTTCTCTCTTCCTTCTTTCCTTCCTTCCTTTCTTCCTTTTAAATTTTCTATATGGCATGTGCGCTCACCAAAGAGAGAGAGAGAGAGAGAGAGAAAGTGAGAAATCCCTCTGCAGGGAGGATGGCCATGCCTCAAATCCCTTCTTCTTCATTCTCCTCTAGGGACTTTTGGGCACACACACATGCACCTGTAGGTCTGGACTTGAATTGTGCAGTTGGCCATATGGGATCCAGCCACCTTAATGCTACCTACCGACATAGAGCTTATATCTTTATTGAGGAAAAGAGCAAATGTCCATCTGATTACCATACAATTCGATTTTGCATTGTGGCTAGAATTCTTTGGAGGATGACACAATTGGTGATGCTTAATTCTATCTGTAGAAGTTGATTACAGCTTCGTGAAGAGACATTTGAGCTGGATGAAGATCAGGTATAACAGGAAGAAGAAAAGGACTGGGAGTGCACAATGATGCATACAGATTTTTTTTTTTTTTTTGGAGAGGTTTTCACTATAGGGTGCGTGCGCTCGCCAGAAAGACAGAGCGAGACAGAGAGACAGAAAGCGAGAAATCACCCCCCAGGGGGGACGGCCACGCCGCAATCCCTTCTCCTCCATTCTCCTCTCGGCATCTTGGGCACGCACTCATACGTGCCTGGCATGAGTTTAAACCACCGGGTCCAGGACTCGAACCACAGTCGACTACGTGGGAGTCCAGTGGCATAGCCATTATGCTAACTGCTGGTCCCGTGTTCCTAGATCTTTTAAATGCTTGCTCCTCTTCCATGTCTTCTGCTGGGTGTTTACCAAATTCACCATTTGTTTCAGTGTTGGGGAAGGTTTCCTCTGGCTGTTCGGTTTCCATTTTCTTGTATTAAAAGGACACACCAATCTGCGCGCGAGGCCACCGTCCCTTCGCCACCACGCCTCCACTCAGATTAAAAGAAGCCAGATGGGGAACCAGCAGTTAGTGTAATGGCTATGTCGCTGGACTCCCACGTAGTCGACCGCGGTTCGCGTCTCGGACCCGGTGGCTTACAACTCACGCCGGGCGCGTGTGCGTGCGTGCCCAAGATCCCGAGAGGAGAATGGAGGAGAAGAGATTGCGGCGTGACCATCCCCCCTGGGGGGTGATTTCTCGCTTTCTGTCTCTATGTCTCTCTCTGTCTGTCTGGCGAGCGCACGCGCCCTATAGCGAAAAACCTCTCCAAAAAAAAAAAAAAAAAGAAGCCAGATGAGTTAGTCCCAAACCAAAGTCTTGAACATGTCAACAGATATGAAGAAGAGTAAGAATGGGTGGGATTATTTATGTGGCATCTGCACAAATAGAAATGTGGGTTGAAATGTAGTCACTACGAGACTATCCTATTGCCAAACAAACATTTAGCCAATGCTTTCTGGACTGGTAGCTTCTTCATTAATACTAGAAAAAGAAATATTTTCTGACATACATTTGTTTAATAAATATTTACTGAAGATTGCAGCCTAAGGTGGGGATTTTGTGTTGGGACTCAGGAACCCAAGGGATAGGGAGACAGGCTATCTCTACTGGTCATCTCCTTACCACAAGTAAGGAGATAAGTTTTCTGTGTCAACCCAGGCTCCTTCTCTGAACCATGAAAGACAGGAGATGTATTACATTTTCAATTTTCAATTCTCCCAAGATTGACCTGTAACTACGTCCTGTGAAAAGTATAGATGAGAAGTTAATTCACTACATTTGACAGAGGCCCTAGGGACCATAGAGTTTAATCCAGTTAATTAGCTTGATGGAGGCAGATGGCAAAGGAATTAGTGGCCTTAAGAAATCATTTCATGGGGACACATGGATTCTGCAACCTAGCCATTTTGGGGGAACAGAAATTAAGACTTTCCCACTGATAATCTGGCTTCCAGCACACAAAACTTGTGTGGAGAGGCAAAGGGAAGAGGCCTTCTTGAAGCCACAGCCACATGGATTCTGCAACCTAGCCATTTTGGGGGAACAGAAATCAAGACTTTCCCACTGATAATCTGGCTTCCAGCACACAAAACTCGCATGGTAGGAAGAGCCCTTCCAGGCCTCCTGTCTCTGTACCTGTCCTTGTCTCTCTACCTCTGTCTCGGTCTCTGTCTCCTCTTTTTTATTTAATTTTTGCTTTTCAGAATTTTTTAAGGTAAAGCATTTTCTGCGCTTTCTGGCCCCTCCTACCACCTTATTTTGTTAAAATAATTCCCTCTCCCCCTCCCAACCCAGGAGAGGCAAAAGGAAGAGGCCTTCTTGAAGCCACAGCCACATGGATTCTGCAGCCTAGCCATTTTGGGGGAATAGAAATCAAGACTTTCCCACTGATAATCTGGCTTCCAGCACACAAAACTCACATGGTAGGAAGAGCCCTTCCAGGCCTCCTGTCTCTGTACCTGCCCTTGTCTCTCTCTACCTCTGTCTCGGTCTCTGTCTCCTCTTTTTTATTTAATTTTTGCTTTTTAGAATTTTGTGCGGCACTTGTGCACCACGCAGTTTTCCAATTTTTGTTTTTTTTACTGAAATTTTTGAAAAATATTAATTTTTTAAGTTGTATTGAGAAGTTTTATCTTCGTTTTTTTTTCTCTTTTTTTGTTTCTTGTTTGTTTTTTTGCTGTTTTTGCTGTTGTTTCTCTCTTTCTGTTTCCTTTTCTCCACACTCCTCAATGCTCAGATTGAACTTACAAGTTTGGGAAGAAACTGACCATCAACCAGATGACTAGAAATCGCTGCAGGACCACAAGAAATATGGGAAAGCAGGAAAATACCTCTCCTCCAAGGGAAAAGGATAACTCCTCTTCATCCACACACAGTTCACGGGAATTCATGGAGATGTCTGATAAAGAATTCAGAACATTCATAATGGCAAAGCTAACAGAGATGGAAGAGAAGAGAGACAATGAACTGCTGAAGAGGAAGGAGAAAGAAGTTGTTGAGTTCCAGGAGGTGAGGAAATTCATGCAAGATCTAAAAGAGGAATTTCACACTTTACAAAAGAATCAGATGGAACTGTTAGAGATGAAAGCTATAATACAGGAAGTCAAAATCTCCCTTGAAAGTATTAAAAGCAGACTAGATCATACAGAAAATAGAATCTCAGACATAGAAGAGAAAATTGCTAGCCTAAAAAAATCCACCATGAAGACTGAGAAAATGGCCCAAGAATTTGAAACTAATATACGAGAAATACTAGATACCATCAAACATCCAAACATCCGGATAATAGGCATCCCAGAAGGCGAAGAGACTCATAAGGGCATTGATAACCTATTCCATGAGATCCTGCAGGAAAACTTTCCAAACCTAGAGAGGCACTCAATTATTCAGTCCCAAGAAATACAGAGGACCCCAAATAGAATCAACCCAAGAAGATCTTCTCCAAGACACATTATAGCCAGATTGACCAAAACAACAAAGACAAGATACTAAGATTGGCAAGAGAAAAACGGCAAGTTACCTACAAGGGGTATCCCATCAGACTAACAGCAGATCTCTCATCGGAAACAATGCGAGCGAGGAAAGAATGGGAAAATATATTCAACGTGTTAAGGGAAAAGCAATTTCAACCAAGAATACTGTACCCAGCAAGATTATCGTTCATTTGGGAAGAAAAGACGCGAACATTCCCAGATAAACAAAACCTGAAAGAATTTACCAGCACCAGACCAGATCTCCAAGAAATTCTTAAGGGAGTGCTATGTCAGTAAAATTAAATGCAGACACACAGAAATAAGAGTTCAAAAACTAAGAAAATGGGCAACTTAATTGTAGGGACAATGTTTGGAGATGAATATTATATCCCAGAATTCAATCTGGAAGATCAAACCTTAACAGAAGAAAGATTAAGTACATGAGACTGAACTGATGAAACAACATTCTGTGACTTGACTAGAATATTGCTGCTTTTCTTCTAAGCTTTGTTTTCCGGTTTTAAAGGATTTTTGTCCTGTCTTGAGCTGTTGATAGGTGCATGTACCTACTATTTGAACAGGATACCAACCTGTTTCTAGGCTTTAAGTTTCAAGGAAATATCATTACCAGTTCAAAACTGCTCTTCTTGAAATTACCTGCTGAACTTGCTATTGAAAGTAGTTAGATTACTTATGATATTGTGTGATCAACAAAATGTTGGGAGAAAAGAAATAGAAAACAATTGTGTATAGCAGAGATAGTGTAATAAGAGAGTGGGAAAGGGCAGAGGGTCAAACATGGGGTAAAAAAAAAATATATATATATATATATATATATATATGTATACATATACATATGTATGAAAGTAGAAATGGAATATTATTGATGATAACATGCATGATTATTCTAGATGGGAAACCACATTTAGTATGTTGTGATGATGCTCAGGGAATGAATGTTAAGTAATTAAAAAAAAAAGTTGCAGAAGGAACAAAAATACAGTAAAACTGTTCGTATCGAAATTTAAAAAAAAAATGCATATTTGATGACTGCAGTAAGCCATGTAGCCCCAACTGGGTACTACTTTATATTATGTTCATTCTACTCACTGAGGTTTATGCCTAAAGTCAGACTTGGATTCATGTATAGGTATATAACAGCTGTGCTAGCTATTGGATATATTTAGGCTAATTAAGTTCATTAGCAAATCAATTAAATGTGGGGGGGGGAGGCATAGAAAGCAACCATGGATACCAGAGACAATGTGGGAGGAGGGTGGGACATGGCAGAGGGTGAGGGATAGGGAATCAAGGATGGCAAAACGAAAAACAAAGTATACAACACATAAGAATTGGAAAATTATTTGCTGATAACATGTATGTTGATGTGCTTGACTGAGCCAATACACAGTGTATTTTGGATGGAAAATTCATCTGTATGCTGTAATGATGTATAGTGAATTATTGTAAAAAATAAATAAATTTAAAGAGAAAAAAAAATCATTTCCTGGGGAAGCCAGTAGCATGGTAGTTTAGATGGCTGGATCCCACATGGCTGATCACATTGTTCAAATTGTGAAACTGGTGGCTTGAAAAACATACTAGGTGAATGTACATGTATGCCAAAAATGCCTAAAGGAGAAATGGAGAAGGGATGGTAGCACAGCCATCCCTATGTCAGGTGCTTTCGCTCACTCTCTATCTCTCTCACTCCATCTCTCTCTCCAAACACAAAAACATTTCCGGGAACCAGCAGTTAGCTGACTCCCACGTAGTCAACCGCGGTTTGCCTCCCGGACCCGGTGGCTTAAAACTCATGCTGGGTGCGTGTGCGTGCGTGCCCAAGATCCCGAGAGGAGAATGGAGGAGAAGGGATTGCAGCGTGACCATCCCCCCTGGGGGGTGATTTCTCGCTTTCTGTTTCTCTCTGTCTGTCTGGTGAGCGCATGCGCCCTATAGCGAAAAACCGCTCAAAAAAAAAAAAAAAAAAAAAAAATTTCCAAGTGTTCAGTGAAGACAGGAGGAAATTCTACACAACTGTGAAAAAGAGATGGAACAGACTTGTATATAACAGGGAAATTCATCCATGACGTGTTCATGAGGGAAATGAGGTGCTCCGTAGTAAGCACAGCTCATGGCGAACACTGAAATGGAAGACCAAGTTTGGCATGTTGTTGACAAAGTGGGGAAAGAGGTTGACCTTGGAGTGAGGGTAGGACAGAGCCAACAGGTTAACAGAATGAATTTCCTTCTATGTTTTTCTATGCAAAAATGTGTCATGACTTTTCCGATGACCCAATACATTAGTGTCAGAATCATTTTAGTAGTGTGCTCTGTACTCTTTCCCCCGAGTTGCTATTAAAATATTTTATAACATGCAGAAAAGAAGAATCTTATAGCGAGCACCCGCACACCCATCACCTAAAACATGTCTACCAGTGAGATTCCACTATACATGCTTTATCACATATGTCATCTGCCCATTCTCCTCTTCCATCAATAAATCTTATTTTTGGATACATTTAGAAGTTGAAGACATCACTATATTTCACTCCAAATACTTCAGCATGCATATGAGTAACTCGAGTTAATTGTCTGCTTCTACATCATCATGAAGTTTGTTCACAAGACCTTGAACTTCTGAAGGTCTTGCCATCTTCATGATGAATCCTAATTGCCAGATCAGTGTCTACCATGTTAATATGTTAACATTTTTTTAATGAGTAGGGCTGCACATACTTTGAGGGAATACATAGTCTTTCATGTTAACACTTAAAGACTAAGATTTAAAGTGCAATTATCGCTATCAGAGGTAAATGTAGAGGGCAGCCAATATGAACAGACAAAATGGTGACCTTTAGACACATGCAGAAACACAGTTCTATGGACAGTTGTTTTGCAAGGCTAAACAAACACAATTAACATATGAATGTGTGAACTGCCTTTGTGTGTGAAACTGCAAAGCAGTTTCAGTTAAAGAAGGCCACATATGTTAATCAGAATAAGCCCAAAAGATAAGAGAAAACTTACATAGAACTATATGATATCAGGTGTCTTTGCATCTTCAACCGATTAGCATCTGAAAACCAACTGAGTTTGCATTCCACTTCTCCTCCCTCCCTTTTTTAGCCCTTTTAGAAAGAATAAAGCTGGGAATGGCTCAGGTTCTGGCTGCCTCCATCAAAAGAGCCGAGACCACCTGACCTCCACTTTTCTCTACTTGTGTGTCTTTATGTGTTTATTTTTATGTTTATTTTCTAATCCACAGATTCCCTCACTCAGATCATGCATTGAGTCATGAGGAACAAGAAGATCATGAGGAATCTTTGTCATGTATAGGACCAGTGCCTTCGTAAGAGGTTTTGAGGAAATTTTTTTTTTTTCTGTCACTAGGGCACATAGACATTGCCACGTGAGAAATGGATACTCAGGAGTTCGATTGGTGGCAGGGGTGGAGAGTGTACCACAGAGAGCCCTGAGCAGCCCTACTGCCAACGGCATAGTTACCATCACACCCGGGAGGAGCTGCAGCTGCTGCAGCCAGCCCCAGACACCACCACCATAACCATGAGCAGTGAGGCTGAGACCCAGCAGTCCCCCACTGTGCCCCCCGACCCCTGCCCTCAGTGCTGCACACCATGCCCAGCACCATGGGCAGTTGTGCAGGGAGTGGTGGCCCCAGAAGGTCTAACATAGGCGATGCCTGCAGGCAGGGATAAGAAGTTCATCTCAAAGAAGGTTTTGGGAACAATAAAATGGATCAATGTAAGAAATGGATATGGTTTCATCAACAGGAATGACACCAAGGAAGATATATTTGTATATCAGGCTGCCATAAACAATAATAACCCCAGGAAGTACCTTGCAGTGTAGGAGATGGAGAGACTGGAGTTTGATGTTGGAGAAAAGGGTGCACAGGCAGCAGGTGTTACAGGCCCTGGTAGAGTTCCAGTTCAAGGCAGTAAATATATGGCAGACCATAACCATTATAGACGCTATCCACTCATAGGGGTCCTCCATGCAATTACTAGCAAAATTACCAGAATAGTGACAGTGAGGAAAAGAACAAGGGATCAGAGAGCCATCCCCAAGGCCAGGCCTAACAATGCCGGCCCTACCACAGGTGAAGGTTCCCCCCTTACTACATGCGGAGACCCTATGAGCGTCCACCATACTATTCCATCCCTCCTATGCAGAGAGAAGTGATGGAGGGTGCTGACAACCAGGGTGCAGGAGCACAAGGTAGACCAGTGAGGCAGAATAAGTATTGGGGTTATGGACTATGATTTCACAGGGACCCTCCTCGCTAATGACAGCCCAGAGAGGAATGGCAATGAAGAGAATAAGAAAAATCAAGGAGATGAGACCCAAGGTCAGCAGCCACTCAAAGTTGGTACCGACACAACTTCAATTACCAACGCGTACACCCAGAGAACCCTAAACCACAAAATGGCAAAGAGACAAATGCAGCTGATCCACCAGCTGAGAATTCGGCTGCTCCCAAGGCTGAGCAGGGCAGGCTGAGTAAATGCCAGTTTACCATCTCCACCATCATCACTTCAGTCATCCAACAGAAAGTGAATATGAAATTCCAGCGATAAGAAATGAACAGAAGATTGGAGCTGAAGACCTTCAGTGCTTGCTTTTGGCCCATTGACCAGATAACTAGAACTATCTGCATTATCTATGTAGCCCGGGGGTTTTATTATTTTTACCTAAATATGTCTCTTTTTGGTAATGACAAACATGATTTAAAAAAAAGCCTGGTTTTTCTCAATATACCTTTAGAGGTTTTAAATTGTTTCGTATCTGGTCAAGTTGAGATTTTTAAGAACTTCATTTTTAATTTGTAATAAAAGTTTACAATTTGATTTTCAAAAACAAACTGAAAAAAACTGTTAATAATGGTCCTAAATAATAATTAAAAGAAAGAAAAAGTATCCTGGGGGATGGAGAATTGGAAGAAAAGATCGGGGCCTATTCAGGCCCCTTTGTAGGGGTGCTCTCTCTCTCTCTCTCCTCGCTTTCTCTATTTCTTCCTGTTCTGTTTGTACACATCATGCCCTCTGGCATAATTAGATAAAAAGAAAGGAGTTAAAACAACAGAAATCTATTTTAAAAAATAAAGATACTATGCTGTGAAGACTTGTTGTTCTTTTAAATTTTTGTATCACTTCATAGCCATACATCTTAATAGGGGGCAATGTGATGTTCTGGTACATTGTATATTATATAATGATCAAATCAGGGTAGCATATCTATCACCATTCATTTAATATTTGGTGTGATGAGAATATTCAAAAACCTCTCTTCTAACTGGCTAGATACATGAAGCACCCTAGTGTTAACACCCACTGAGGACAGGCAAAAATGGAGTTGCCCTGCCTCCACCTTTTTCTTCTATTCAGACTCTCAGTGGTGAGAAGATACCAGCCCATTTTGGTAAGGGAGGACCTCCCTTATTCAACTCATTGACGCAAGTACTAGCCTCTTCTGTAAAGCCCTCACAGACACACCCAGGAATAATGTTTCACCTGCTCTCAGAGCGACCCTGAGCTAGTCGACACATAAAGTTAACCATGATGTGGATCATTACACAAAGCTCCACTAAGTTTTTCAGAAAATTAATATCTTTATTTAAATACTACTTCAGGGAAATAAATTCAGGGCTTAATAAATATCATCATGTTCTCTACAGACAAGTTTATACTGAGGACACAGAAAGAATCCCTAAAATTCTGAAGTTTAACATCTCTTATTAGTCACATCATTGGTCATGGTTCAGAGAAGTAGTTGATTACTCGTAAACAAAGCGGAAAACTGTCTCATCGTCAAGTCTTTAAAAGTTTAGGTGCTGGGGCTGGCAGGTGTTGTGGTGGTTGAGGTGCTGGACTTCCACAAGGCTGACCGAGGTTTGAGCCCCAGACCTGGCAGTTTGCTTTCTCACTTTCCTGCTCTCTGCCTCTCTCTTTCTCTGGTCAACTTCAATAAAATAATAATAATAATGCCAATGAATAAAGTTAAATAATTATTTAAATTAAAAAAAGTTTAAGTGCTTAGGCAGGATGTGGTGAAGCAAAACGTAACATTCTACCAGGCAGAACTGTGTGGGAAGGCAGTCAGTTCAGAGTTGAGGTCCAGGACCTCCCTGAGTATGCTGGGCACACACGCACACATGGTCCAAGCTGGCAGACACTGGGGGTGTCAAGACCTCCCTGAGTATGCTGGGCACACACGCACACATGGTCCAGGCTGGCTGACACTGGGAGTGTCAAGACCCTGTAAGTGGTGTGTATCTGTGTTTCTCTCTCGAGCTCATGTTTCTCACTTTTCCTCATGGAACAAATATACAGATTTTTTCAAAAAACGTTAGTAGAGGAATTCCATGAGTTGGCACCAAGAGAAAATGGCCCAAAATGTTAAGAAGAAAGTGCTGACCAGGATAATCCAAAGGGAGAAAAGTGCATGAGGTGTTGAGCATACAGTACTCCTGAGGACTCTGGATTTCTCAAGTCTGAGGTGCTGGTGTTCTAGAGAAAAACAGCACGTGTTGGTCCGATAACCAACCAGTAGGAAGAGTTGTTCCACTTGATTACACTCTTAGGAGCGTCCTAGAGGGATCTTCAACCTTCAGAAAAGGAATAAATGTCAGCACAAGTGTCTGAGGAAATCTGGGCCAGGACTCCTGGGGCTACCCCATGCTGATCACTCCCCATCTCAGAGCCTGCTCTTACTAAGGGGTGTGGGTTCCCCCAGCCCTCACAACCTGCTCCTGTACCTGTGGCCATCTCTCCCCTCCTGTCCCACATTACAGAGTCAGCCCAGGCGCTGCTGCAGACCGAGGTGGCTCAGGACTGACACTGCTGACCATCATGATGGGGTCTGCTCCCTCCTGATGCCCCATCTCACAGGAGGGCCTGAGGACCAGGTAGCTCCATCCAAAGAGGGAGTCTGGAACTCGGTTCTCCAGACCTTGGGTAGGATGGCTGGCAAACATCCTTCTGTTCTTCCCTGTCAGTTTCTGCTCCCTGGAGACATGCCCATAGCTCCGAGTGTGACGGTCCCTGCCTGCCCCACCCATCCTGGTCAGCTCAGCTGGGACCATTGGATTCCAGCAGCAGCCCAGCCTCACAGGTCTCCAGAACAGCTCTGCTCAAAGCAGAGCTCAGCTGGCTGTGGATCCAGAGTCTGCAGGAGGCTGGCTGCCAGGGCCTGCCCCAGGAGTGAGCCTGGGTTGCCAGGGGTCCAGGGAGGACTGAGAGAGGACTGTACCCCTACAACCTCTTCCTGGACAGTCTCTCTTGTTACTTTCTGCCTCGACTGCTGTGACCCAAGCCCCTTCTGGTGAGACTGCAGCCCTGAAACCAGCTTTTTCACTCAGGTGTGCGAAGCCCTACACAGCTCCTTCTTCCTGGGACTGGGGCCAGGCCCTTTGCTCTCAGTATCCTGAATGGAATTCCCCCTCCTGGACACACCATCTGAAACTAGCAGGGTACTGGGCCTCCCCACATCTGAGCTTGTGCCACTTTTATGTTCTCATAGTCTCCAACCACCCTCCTAGTACACCCTTCAGCAAGAGACCCTGCTCCGAGAAAGCATGGCCTGTGCCTCCCCTTCAGTGTCAACAGGCCTGCCCCTGGGTAGGCCCCATCCTCTCCCTGGTCTGTGACAGTGAGGGTCTGCCAGAACTCAGGGCTGAGCTTGCCCAGGGCGTCGCCATGAAGTGACACATGCTCTAATTCACCTGGTCTCACAGCTAGGGTAACCAGTCCAGTCAAGGGGCAGGAGGGACTCTGGGAATTCACTTTCTGTTTTCACACCTCACCACTCTGTCCCTGGCTCCCCCTACACCCTGAGTTCTACCCACTGTACCTGTCACTCTAAAAGATCCAGAAGATACAAAGTAGGGCAGAGACGGTGAGGATCATAGGGAAGCTCCAGGGTCTAGCCCCGTTGGCTGTGTCTGGGACCGTGGTTGGCAGTGCTGAAAAGGAAACACAGGAGTGACAGCCCTTGTCCAGCCCCAGGTCTGAGGATTTGCCTCCTTGGCTCCTGCCGCCCCAGGCGTCCAGCAATGCCGATGGTTTCTACCCTCTGTATGTGACAGCTGTGGTGACAGATCCTGGGGCAGGCGGGCAGACAGGGGATGAACCCTGACCTCAGGTGTCTGATGCAATGGCTGAGGGAAGCCAGGGTGACCACACATCCCCCCTGCTGTAGCAGTTGAGGTGACCCGTGAGGAGGAAGGGAGGAAGGGTCTCAGGAGCTGCTATGTGCCACCAGATGGCTGTCATTCTCCAATACACACACACGCCTGTGCGCACACATGCACACACAGACCCTTGCACTCACACACATATTCCCACACATGCGTAAATGTACACACACCCTTGCACACATACACACACATACACACATTTCTATGCACGCACCCACATAAGCACACCCAGAATAAGCATATGGGAGGAAGGTAGGTCCCATCTCAGCAGAGCTACCCCTTCCCATCTTCTCTGGTACCTGTCGGCTCCAGCACCTCCTCCCAGTGCTTCAGAAAGTCCTCCAGCAATTTCTTGCAGTCTCCCTCTGAGACCTTGTGTAAGAACCTGGTGATCTCCCTGTCATTCTCCCACTTCTCTTTCATCCCTCCGGCAGTGTGGTGAACCGCTGTCCACATATCTTTCTCCGGGTCAAAGAGGAGGAATGTCCGTCCATCAAAGCCGAACTGCCAGGCCCCGGTGGTGTGTCCGCTGGCGTCACACTCACAAGACATCCTGGCCTGCAGGGGGGGAGACCCTGCCCCATTGGAAAGACATCAGCCTCTGGGATCGACAAAGCCTTTGCCCACCTCTACCTTCCTATCTGCTGGCCCTGTGTGTCCTCCACACCCTGCCCTGTGCCTGGTCTCCTGGGGAGATGAACTTCTAATTTTATTTATTTCATAAAACCAATAAATGCTGGGGGCAGGAGGTGGCATGGTAGTTAGGGTGCTAGATTCCCACATGGGACCAGGGTTCAAGTCCCAGACCTGATGACTTGCTTTCTCACCTTCTCTCTCTCTTTTTCTCTCTGTTAAATGTGTGTGCCCTATAGCAAATTAAATAATAATGTTTAATACATTTTTAAAATAAAATAATTAAATCCTAAAAACAAAAATAAATGCCTCTACCTACACAGTACCTCCATTCCCCAGTCCTAGCCATTTTCTACTTACCCTTGATCCCGTAATTCTCTAGTTTAATGTCACGCAGTTTTTCCTGGAGTTGCTCCCCAGCGTCTTTCAGCGTCATCATCTGAACCTTCCAGGCAGTTGTGTTGTCCACCTTCTTCCCCAGGTCACCGATGAGGTTGACCTTGTTGCTGCCACAGTCATAGGAAAGGAAAATCTTCCGATCCACCTGGCCTTGAACCTCACACCACCTATGCCCACCCTCTCCTATGATGGTAAAGTCATAGGAAAGAGCGTGAGCATCTGGGGAAAAAGCAAGAGAGGGTTAGGGTGGGAGAGGATGGACTCATAGACTCTGCAACTCTGTGATACGAAGGCAATTGGTCAGGCTCTCTGAGGGCCCGAATCATGATCACAGAGTGCCCTCCCCGCTGAACCCCAACCCCACCTCACCCTGAAATACTAGTGCCCCTCTCTTACTTGAGAAGGAGGAGGCCTCAGCCTGGATAGAAGCCACATGTCCCCAGACACGCCCTCAGCCCTCCCCACCAGGCCTGTACTGAGGTCAGTGGGCACAGGACCTGCAGGGAGAGATTGGGTCTGCAGTGGGAGGAAAGGCCTGCTGGGTAGATCTTCAGAGCACCCCATGGACTGTGGGGTGGTGGGGAGTCTGGGAGGGGCTACTGAAGGTCCGAGTCAGGGTGTGGGGGGAAGCCCAGATTCATACTTGTACAAAGGGAAGTGTGTTGTCATGGGAGCATGGTCCCAGGTCCCAGGATTTAACAGGCTGGCAAAGTCCTTGAGCTGATGCCAGCCTGCTATGAGAATGGCCTCTTGACCCTGGCCCAGCAGGAGCCCACACTGCACCAACAGACGTTTCAAGGCAGACAGGAAAGGAAGAGATCAAAGGCTGAGAGTCTTGCTCACACTGGAGTGGAGGCAGTGGGGAGAGTTGGGAAAGCGTCCAGTCCACCCAACCTCAGGGGAGTTTTAGGCTGGGGAGTTTTATTTATTAATACGGAAGCAAGTCCGTGCACTCAACAGAGTCAAGGAGAGGGAAAGTGAGGAATCATCCCTCATGGGACAGATTCATATCATAATCCCATTTCTTCTATTCTCCTCTCTGGGTTTAGTGCACATGTGCACACATGACTGGTGTGTTTCTCAAGCAACTGGGCCCGGACTCGAACCCTGCAGTCAGCCATGAGGACTCCAGCCGCCTTAACCACTACACCACCAGTGGGCACAAAGTGTCTTGTTATTAACACATGAAGAGGCACAGGGGAAGGCACAGACTGCCGGGAAGCTCAGTGGTGACTGCTGCTGACGGCCAGGACTGGGACAAAGAGATTCCCCAGATGGGCTCCCCAGTAGTAACGGGGATATGAAAAAACCTCCAGAGAACAGATCCCAGGTGGAGGCAGCAACCTTTGGAAGCAAGGAGGGTGTGATGATACGGCTGGAAGGTGGGATGCCAATCAGGATTCGCCACATGGAGTGTTATGACTGTCACTTATACACCACAGGCATCCTTGGGGCTCACTGGCAGGCAGCCAAACCAGGTACAGCTGGACTGAAATAATGTCAGCAAATTAAGAGAAGGCACAAGATCTGCAAACAGGAGGCTCAAAGCAGCTGTCCCATGACAAAGCCAGGACTCAGCCACTTCTCAGACAGAACCTGACCCAGTCTTGGAAGCAGCACACAGGACCAGTGAGGATGGTCTCCATCCCCGCAGTGTGACGGTTCTTTCCCATCTCCCCAAAGAGACATGTGGCCCCTAGCCTTGCCCTCAAGGACACGCTGCCCATGTTTCTGGGTCTGAGGGCCATGCAGCCTCTGTCCTGCCACAGTAGTTGGGAGGCAGCCGTAGACAACACGGATGGTGTGTGCCTGGCCACCACTAGGGCCCTGACCCAGGACAGCTTATGACCCTAAGCCATCTGTGGTCGCAAAAGGCACAAAGTAAATCAGGGCAATTCCTAACTGGAAAGTCACAGCTCAATGCCTGGTGACCAGAAGCAAGGCCTTGGCACTCACGGCAGGGAAAGCGCACCACTTCAAAGTGGCTCCTGGTCTGGTCCTGATCCTCAGGGAAAAAGGGCCTCTCAACATGGGATCTCAGTGACCACACACCTGGGCGCTGTGGCCAGGACGTGGGCTCCTCACCCAGCAGGTCACCAGGATCACAGGCCCAGCACTCACGGCACAGACATGATTGTCCTGGAAGAGGCACGAGCAGGGCCACAGGGACAAAGCAGCAGCACAATCAGGTGGCCCTTATCCCCAGGATGCAGCATGACTGCACCATGGCCTCACCTTCAGCTCCCACCTGTGGTTCAGGGAGTATCCCTTCTGGCCCACGTGGACCAAGGAATCTACTGGACAGCAAAAGAGGGGAGCAGTAGGCCCCAACCATAGTCGCAACCCATCACCTCCACTGCACCCAGAGCCACAGGTAGGACAGGACCTGCTTTGGACTCTTAAACAAGTGGTTGAGGGACCAGCAGTTAGCGTAATGGCTATGTCGCTGGACTCCCATGTAGTCGACCGCGGTTCGCGTCCCAGACCTGGTGGCTTAAAACTCAGGCCAGGCGCATGTGTGTGCGTGCTCAAGATCCCGAGAGGAGAATGGAGAAGGGATTGTGGCGTGGCCATCCCCCCTGGGGGGTGATTTCTCGCTTTCTATCTCTCTGTCTCTCTCTGTCTGTCTGGTGAGTGCATGCACCCTAAAGCAAAAACCTCTCCAAAAACAAACAAACAAACAAACAAACAAAAAAAAACAAGCGGCTCAGACATCGCTTGGAGAAGACGACCGGGTATGGGGCTCTGGTAGCTGGGCGCTGAAGATACCTTAATCTCAGTTTGGTAAGGAGGACAGGCCAAAATCGGTCTCCACTGGATTTTAGTTCTTGGCTGGCCGATTTCACAATACGAGGGCAAACCTGGGCTATCGGTACAGAGACAGGTACCCAGTGGCCCACAGAATGGAAAATGTTTGCGCTCTGCCCTTTATAGAAAATGTTTCTCAGGCCAACCCTGGGGTGCATTAATAAGGAACCAGATTCCAGTCCTGGTGGTCTAGAAAGATGCCGGGTGATATAGGGGGTGTCCAAAACCCTGAGCTGATGGGAAGTGGAGGAGAAACACAGTGATGTGACCCCGCTCCACTGGGGGTATTTTTCTCTCTTTCTGTCAGAAGAACACACATCCTCTGGCAATTAAAAAAATTTTTAAAGGAACTTTAAAAAAGATAATGATTTTTTATTCTTGACTATTACATACGATTATTGTATCCGATGCTGTCTCCTAAGAGGTAGAGCAGCTGACCTGGGAGCAAAGTATCCAAGCAGCCCCAAGTCATCATCCTAGGGCCAGCCCAGAGAAATGGTCCCCTCCCTCCTACTTTAGGGTCTTAGGTGAGGTTGGGATGTGTCGCTGGCTGTCCTCAGACAGCAGTTAAGTTGGCGAGGGAGGCGGCTAGTTTGTGAACGGAAGTCTGAGTGGGTGGGTCTGGGGGCATGGGGCGGGGTGGCAATGAATCTGGAGGGGACTGTGGCATGTGGCTGGGGAGCCCTGGGAAGCCCCATGCAACAGGGGGCGCGCCAGGAGCAGTGGAGGAACTGAACGGCCTGTGCAGAGAGTCTGTGTGGGCAAGCCCTGGCTGGCGTCTGTCTGTCTCATCCCTGAGGGGTCACCCTACTCCTGAACACGCCCCAGTCCCAGTGGCACACATTTAGCCGTCCCTGGAGGAGTGGGGCCAGGGGTTTCACCGCAATTTCCAAGGTCCAGTCTGGTCTCCTCCCGTCCCGCCCCCGCCTCTCTTCCTGCCCTTACTCCTAGGCTTCGTCACCATCCAGCCAAGCCCAGCCAAGCCGGGGCTGTCGGAGCACAGAGAGGGGAAAGAAACGCACAGCAGGGGAGTTGGTGACACCAGCAGAGAATAGGCGGAGCCTGAGGAAAGTGGGGACGGGGGAGTGATGGGGAAGCCGGTGCAGCGGGGCGGTGGGTGCCAGACAGCAGAGCCGGGAGGAAGGCAGGCCGGGCGGCCAACAGGTGGCGTAATGGTTTGGTCGCTGGACTACAACGCCGAGGGCGGCTGAGTCTTAAGCCGTGGTTTGAAACACACGGTGATGCGTGTAAGCGTGCCCAAGATCCCAGGAGGAGAATGGAGAAGGGAATGCAGCCGGCCCTCTCGCTGCGGGGGTGATAATTCACTTTCGCTCTCACTCTCTCTCTCCCTCTCCAGCAAGCACACGTGCCATATGGCAAAAACTTCTTTAAAAATAAAAGTGAGCGAGTGGGGCGCAGTTCGGGTGGGGAGCGGAGTGGGTGGGGTAAGGGTGGGAGGAGGGGGTGCAGACGGCGAGGAGGGGTCCGGGAGGAGCCGAGGGGGTCGGAGGTGAGGGGGGTTGGGGTGGGGTCGCAGGCGCGGTAGGGGGCCGTGGGCAGGGTGTGGAGGAGGGGGATGTGGAGCTCGTGGGGTACCCCGAGTAGCGGCGGGGTCCGGGACTGGGTAGGGCAGGTAGAGTGAGAAGCCGGGGGTGGGGAGGACCGCGCGGAGTGGGCGGGGAGGCACGGATTGCTCCGGAGGGACCCGCAGGAGAATGGAGAGGGGGCGGCGGGGCAGTAGCGACCCCGAAGGTCCCCGTCCTCCCTGAAGCTGCCCCTCGTCTACACCCCCTCCCTGCGCTCCAGCCGTTTCCCCACCACCCCAACATTAGGTTCCATCCCAGGACTTACCCGCCCGCGCCGCCCAGGGCCCGCCGGGCCACAGGAGCAGGAGCAGGAGGCAGAGACTGAACGCGGGGTCGGCAGCGGGAGCCATAGGGACCTGCGGCCGGAGCTGCGACGGAAGGCAAGGGCGCAGATCCGTGCAGTAGATACCGGGGAGGAAGAGGCATTCCAGTCGCTACCCTAACTCTTATAGCCTCGCCCAGAAGTGCTTCCCCGTCCTCCTCCCCTCCCACTCGGAGCCTTAAAGAGACAGGAGACAGCAAAGGAGCAGTCCTGCATGAAAGGTATGTTTCTAACAGATCCAGTTCCCATGGAACTAGCCCTTTTGGAAACCAAAGTAACTTTGGTTGGAAAAAATGTAGGCGGATGTCCACGGTTTCCTGGTTTGTCCAGCGAGGGCTTCTGTAGACTCCTGCTCTAGTTTCCTATCTGCAAACGGGGGTGTAACTTCTTTGGCCCATTCACTGTCACAGTTGTCTAATTCATTAATTACTCCTGCAGCCTGCCGACTTAGGATAAAATAGCTGACATTTCTCACGTCAGGCTCACCTGGGGATGAAAGTAAAGTGTCACTCGTGGAGTCTGGACAAGACCCCCGGTTCTGAGTAAGTGGCTCCTGGCCCTTGGCCTTTCTCTACCTGTTCAGAGGACACCCCAGTCCCAGAAGGAGGCCATGGAGGTGTCAGGGCACCATCTCATCAGGTAGGATTCTGCCCTATGACTTCAGGGCAGGTGACAGTAGCAATCGAGTGAGGGACTTAAGGTGAGTCCGTGGCATGGGCTCCACAGGGTTACTTTCAGGGTCTCCTCATTTCATCGCTCTCTTTGCGTGAAGAAACATTGGTTGCTTGCTTTCCAGATATGGAGATGGATGCAGGGAGAGATTAAGAAACTTGCATAAGGAATTTCAACCAGATCCAGGCTGACTCCTGTGTCTGAAAGCATCATCTGTACATCACACCCATTAAAGTCACCTCCGAGGCCTATCCCACACCCATCTGTGGCCAGGAGGCGGCATCACGGTGAGCCAGGCATGCTCAGGGGCCCCTTGTCCTCCCACCTGGCCATCCTGCCTTGGTGTGTTATGCCAGCCTTCTGCCTTCCTGCTGTTCTCCCAGTCACCTGCCCACTGCACCCAGCTCTTGGGTGAGGCTGCCAGACCCTTCCCCACCTCCTCCTGTGGATTAAGCTCAGGCTCCTGTTCCCAGCCCTATGCGTGTTTTCCTGACACACAGATCGCCTGGACCCACCCAGCTCTGCCCCACCGAGCCTGAGGACTGCCCACCTGAGTTTCTGTACAGCCCCCTCCACATGGTGCCCTGGGTGGTGGCTCAGGGAATCAGGCCAGAGCCCCTTTGCCCCCATGTCTCTGTGAATTCAGAGTTTGGCTGCTGTGGGAACACGGTGGCATTTCTTGTTGCTTCAAACACCTGTTGCTTTGTATACTGTTGATGTGTATCTTTTTCCAGAGTTACAGCAATTTATTTTGGCAATGAAAAAAAAAGAATTATTTCATTTTATTTATTCATTCACTTATTTTAATTTGACCAGAGAGAGACACACACAGAGAGAGGGAAAGTGAGAAAGTAAGCCACCAGGTTGGTGGTTCAGCACCTTAACTACCATGCCACCTGCTGGTCCTCTATTTTGGCAATTAAAGAAAATTCTTTTCAGGGCCAGCCAGTGGCATGGTGGTTAGGGTGGCTGGATCCTGCAAGACCAACAGCACGACAGCATCCCAGTCCTGGAAGCTTGAGAAACAAGCCAGGAACATGTGTGTGGGTGCCCAAAATCCTGAGAAGAGGGAGAGGTGGAGGAGAAGGGATGGCAGTTGACCATGCCCCATGGAGGGTGCTTTCTCCCTTCCCTCTCTACTTCTCTGTCTTTCCAGTGAGCATATATATTCTCTGACAAAATTAAAGAAAATGAACAAACAAAAACCAAATGTTGAAATATACATGATATGGGACTAGCAGTTGGCGTAATGGCTATGTCACTGGACTCCCATGTAGTCAACTGCTATTCGAGTCCGGGACCAGGTGTGTCCCAAACTCGTGCCGGGCGTGTGTGCGTGCATGCCCAAGATCCTGAGACAAGAATGGAGAAGGGATTGTGGCATGGCCATGCCCCCGGGAGGTGATTTCTTGCTTTCTATCTCTCTGTCTTTCTGGCAAGTGCTCACGCCTATAGGAAAAACCTCTCAAAAAAGAAAAGAAAAAAGAAACATACATGATGTAATACTGTTCTGCCACCAGGATTTCTGAATTCTGTCATTCTTGATATCTGGAGGCCATTATATTAGAGGGAATAACTAGGCACAGAGACTGGAACCCTATGTGACCGGATGCTGTGTGAACTCTAAAACAGCTGGAATTCACAGAACCAGAGAGTAAATGGTGATTACTAGAGGCTTGGGGTGGACAGATAGTTGAACATAGGGAAGACACTTGTCACAGGGCACAAAGTTTCTGTTATTGGGGAAGAATAAGCTTTAGTGACCTGCTGCACAGAACGATTATTTATTATAGTAAGTAATAACATATGTTTCAAAATTGTTCAGAGATTTTAAATGTTTTCAATTTCAAAAAAATGGTAAGTATTGAGATGATGAATTTGTTAATCAGCTTGATTGAATCATTCCACAAAGGCAACATAAAGTAAAACATCACTTTTATTTTCTTTTTATAAAGTTGATTTATTTCTGGGTGAGAGAGAGACAGAGACAGAGACAGAGTGACTGAGCAGCATCCCCAACAGGGTTGTCACAGTGCAGTCCTTCTCCAGGCTCAGCCAGCCTAGGTCACAGCTGTGTATCTGGCATGCTCAGGGACATTTCCGGTGGTGAGCTTTCCCATGTGGGTCCAGATGTGATATCACTGTACCACAACCTAGCTCTGGAATTTTCATAATGCAAAGGATTTTAATTACAAATTCAATTCACTTAATATAACATTATTTAGGTTTCCATTTTTCATGAATCAGATTTAGCAACTTGTGTTATTCAAGAAATTTGTACATTTTATCTAAATTGTTCTGTTAGCATAAAGTTATTCATAATATTTCTTCATTATTTTCTTAATATTTATAGTTTCTTTTTTTATTTATTATCATCATAATCTTGTTTATATTACATTGAATCAGATATAACTTTACAGTGTATTACATTTCTTTTTCCAGAGGGAATGCCATGCATGTCAGTCAATACAGAGACATTAAAATCCCCACTTCATCATTCAATATCTTTTCATTGTTTTTCCCGATCATCATTATTATTATTCCAATTATTTTTTAACCAATCACTATTTCTCATTTTACTTGTAAAAAAGACTTTACCCAACATGAAATACTTCTCAGACCAATCCAGTTGAGTATACTATACACGTCATCATCAACAGGGAATAAACCATATCTGTGTCCCACTAATGTCATGCCTCTCTGTTCTCTTGCTATCCTTCTCCATACTCTTCTCTTCTCCCCCCCATTCCACACTGTCTTATCCTTGTTAAGTATTTTCACTGCTTTTGTGTCCTCCAATATTTCACTCTCTACCATAGAGTGCGGATAGTCGGTATATATTAAGTGGATACATACAATATCTTTCTTTCATAGCCTGGCTTGCTTCACTCAGCAATAGATCCTCCCTATCCGACCACTTTCTATCAAATGCCAGAGTCTTGTTATTTTTTATAGCTAAGTAGTATTCCATAGAGTATATATGCCACACTTTTTCAATCCATTCATCAGTTTGTGGACATTTAGGTCGGTTCCATGTCTTGGCAGTAGTAAATAATGCTGCAATAAACATTGATGTGCAAGCACTTTTCCGACTGAGTGTTCTCCTGTCCTTTGGGTAGATACCCAGAATTGGGATTGCTGGGTCAAATGGTAGTTCTATTTCTAGATATTTGAGGAACCTCCATATGGTTCTCCACAGTGCTTGAACCAGTTTACATTCCCACCAACAGTGTAGGAGAGTTCCCTTTCCACCACATCCCCACCAACACTTATCACTTTTTATATTCTTAATCTTTGCCATTCTGAGAGGGGTTAGGTGGTATCTCATTGTGGTTTTTATCTGCATCTCCCTTATGATGAGGGATGTCGAGCATTTCCTCATATGCTTTTTGGCTGTTCATATGTCTTGCTTAGAGAGATTTTTGTTCAGCTCATTTTCCCATCTTTTAATTGGGTTAATAATTTTTTTCTGCATGAGGCACTTGAGTTCCCTGTGTATTCTGGTTATCAGTCCCTTGTCTGAGGCATGTTTAACAAAAATATTTTCCCATTCTGAGGGTTGTCGATTCACACTTGTTACTGTGTCCTTTGCTGTGCAGAAACTTCTTAGTCTGATATAGTCCCACTTGTCTATTTTAGGGATTATTGCCTGTGCTTGGGAGTCTTATTTAAGAAGTCTTTGCCTACTCCAATGTCTTCCAGAGTTTCCCCAATATTTTCCACCAGTAGTTTTATTATTTGAGGTCTTAGGTTCAGATCTTTGATCCATTTTGAGTTGATTTTTGTTAATGGTGAAAGATGGGGGTTCAATTTCATCTTTCTGCAGGTGGTTACCCAGTTTTTCCAGCACCATTTACTACAAAGGTTTTCCTTTTGCCAATGGATTGACTGGTATCCTTTGTCAAAAATCAGTTGGCTGTAAGCTTTGGGGGTTATTTCTGGGGTCTCTATTCTATTTCACTTGTCCACATGTTTGTTTTTGTGCCAATACCATGCTGTTTTGATGATAACAGCTTTATAGTATATCTTGGGATCAGGGAGTGCTACGCCTCCTACTCCATTCTTCTTGTGCAGGATTGCTTTTGCAATACAAGGACTTTTATGATTCCAGACAATTTCTATGATTGTCTTTTCTAGATCTGTGAAGATTATTTCTGGTATTTTGATTGGAATTGCATTAAACATGTAGATTAATTTGGGTAGAATTGCCATTTTGATTATGCTAATTCTTCCAATCCAGGAACATGGGATGTCCTTCCACTTTTTTATGTCACTCTCAATATCTTTTTAAAAGATTTTCATAGTTTTCTTTATAAAGGTCTTTGACTTTCTTAGCTAGGTTTATCCCTAGGTATCTTATGCATCTTGTGGCTATGGTGAAAGGAATTCCTTTCTTCAGCTCCACTTCGTTCAACTTGTTGTTCATATATAGAAATGCTATAGATTTTTGGATGTTGATTTTGTATCCTGCCACTTTACTGTATTCACTTATTACTTCAAGAAGTTTTTTCATGGAGATCTTTGGGTCTTCTAAGTATACCATCATGTCATCTGTGAATAAAGATATTTTCAACTCTTCTTTGCCTATTTGAATGCCTTTTATATTGTTCTCTTCTCTGATTGCATTAGCTAAGACTTCCAGTACTATATTCAAGAGCAGTGGAGAAAGTGGGCAGCCTTGCCTAGTACCTGTTTTTAGCAGAAAAGCTTTTAGCTTTTCCCCATTCAGTATAATGTTAGCTGTAGGTTTTTCATAGATGGCTTTTATTGTGTTGAGAAATGACCTTTCTATACTAATCTTACTGAGGGTCTTAATCATAAAAGAAAGTTGTAGTTTATCAAATGCTTTCTTTGCATCCATTGAAATGATCATATGGTTTTTATCTTTCTTTCTGTTAATATGGTGTATTACATTTATGGTCTTGCATATGTTGAACCACCCTTGCATCCCTGGGATAAAGCTTGCGTGGTCGTGATGAATAATCTTTGTTATACGTTGTTGGATACCATTTGCAAGTATCTTGTTGAGAATTTTTGCATCTATATTCATCAATGATATTGGTCTGTAGTTTTCCTTTTTTGTCATGTCCTTATCTGTTTTGGGAATGAGGATGATGGAGGCTTCATAAAATGAATTTGGAAGGTTTCCTTCCTTTTGAATCTTTAGTAGGATAGGGGTTAATTCTTCTTTAAAAGTTTTGTAGAATTCAGAAGTGAAGCCATCTGGACCTTGGCTTTTCTTTGTTGGGAGGTTATTTATTCCTGATTCAATTTCCTGGCTTGTTATGGGTAGATTCAGGTCCTCTATGTCCTCCTGATTCAATCTTGGTAGATTATATGCATCCAGGAATTCGTCCATCTTTTCTATGTTATCTTGTTTGTTGGCATATAGTCACTCGTAGTATCCTCTAATGATATTTTGTATTTCTACTATGTCTGTTGTAATATTGCCTGTTTCATCATGCATTTGATTTATCTGGTTTCTTTCTTTCTTCTTGATCAGTCTAGCCAATGGTGTTTCGATCTTGTTAATCTTTTCAAAGAACCAGCTTTTGGGATCAGCAGTTAGCGTAATGGCTATGTCACTGAACTCCCATGTAGTCTACTGCAGTTCGCATCCCGGACCCTGTGGCTTAAAACTCACGCTAGGTGTGTGTGCATGCGTGCCCCCAAGATCCCGAGAGGAAAATAGAGGAGAAGGGATTGCGGCATGGCCATCCCCCCGTGGGGTGATTTTTCGCTTTCTGTCTCTCTGTCTCTCTCTGTCTGTCTGGCGAGCGCAAGTGCCCTATAGCAAAAACCTCTCCAAAAAAAAAAAAAAAAAAAAAAAAAAAAGAACCAGCTTTTGCTTTCATTTATTTTCTGTATAGTTTGTTTATTTTCTATTTCATTTTTTTCTGCTCGAACCTTTATTATTTCTTTTTGCTTGGCATTTTTGAGGTTTGTTTGTTTTTGTCTTTCCAATTCCCTGAGGCATGATGTTAGGTTATCTATTTGCCATCTTTCCATCCTTTTCTTATGCGCACTAATTGCTATGAATTTCCCTCTTTTCCCTGGTATAGTACTCCCTTCAGAACCTCTTGAAGAGCTGGTCTGGATTTGGTAAATTCCTGAATTTGGTAAATTTTGTTTATCTGAGAATGTTTTTATCTTTTTTTCCACTATGAAAGATAATCTTGCTGGGTATAGTATTTTTGGTTGAAATTGTTTTTCATTGAACACTGACTATATTTCCCCATTCTTTCCTTGCCTGCATTGTTTCCACTGAGAGATGCGAGGTTTTGCTGTGTCCCATAGATTAGGGACACTTGTGTACTCATTATCATTTGTTTCCATAATTTTTTATATTTCAGACTTAATTTCTTCATCAGTGAAGAAGTCATTCAGAAGTAGGTTGTTCAGTTTCCATGTATTTGTGTATTTTTGAGGGTGTTTCTTGAAATTCATCTTGAGTTTAATTCCATCATGGTCAGAGAAGATGCTGGATATAGTTTCTCTGCCTTTGAATCTGTAAAGGCTTGATTTGTGTCCTAACATATGATCAATCTTTGAAAAGGTTCCATGCCAGGGTGAGAAAAATGTATATGCTGTGGACGTAGGGTGATAAGTTGTATAGATATCTGTCAAGCCCAATTTATAGTATCATTTAGGTTCTGTATCTCTCTATTTATTTTCTGCCTAGAAGATCTGTTTAAAGGAGATAATGGAGTGTTGAGATCCCCAACAATTATAGTGCTAATCCCTATGTCTCCTTTTAGCTCCAGCGGTCTTTCCTTGACATACTTAGGTGAACTTGAGTTGGGTGCGTAGATATTTATAAACGTATGTCTTCTTGCTGGATTACCCCATTTACTACTACATAATGCCCTTCTTTGTCTCTTTTTACAGTCTTTATCTTGAAATCTATTTTGTCTGAAATCAATATTGCTACTCCAGCCCTTTTTTGATTTCCATTTGCGTGGAATATCTTTTTCCAGCCCTTTACTTTTAGTCTATGTTTCTGTATGTCTTCATCCATAAGGTGAGTTTCTTGTAGGCAACAGATAGAGGGTTTCTGTTTTTTTATCCATTTGGCCAGTCTTTGTCTCTAAATTGGAGAATTTATTCCATTGACATTCAATGTAATTATCGGTATTTCCGTACCTGTTCCTATCATTAAGTGAGCCATTTTCTTGGTTGCTTTTTGTTCTCATATAACTGTCTGTGTGACTTTTTAGTTTTCGTGGTATAGTACTCCCTTCAGAACCTCTTGATGAGCTGGTCTGGATTTGGTAAATTCCTTCGAATTTTGTTATCCGAGAATGTTTTTATCTTTTTTTCCCATATGAAAGATAATCTTGCTGGGTATAGTATTTTTGGTTGAAATTGTTTTTCATTGAACACTTTGACTACACTTCCCCATTCTTTCCTTGCCTGCATTGTTTCTGCTGAGAGATGCGATGTTAGCCTGATGGAGTGAACTTTGTAAGTAACTTGATGTTTTCCTCTTGCCAACTTTAGTATCTTGTCTTTGTCTGTTGTTTTTGCTAGTCTGGCTATGATGTGCCTTGGAGAGGATCTTCTTGGGTTGATTCTACTTGGGGTCCTATGTATTTCTTGATGATGTGCCTTGGAGAGGATCTTCTTGGGTTGATTCTACTTGGGGTCCTATGTATTTCTTGGGTCTGGATATTTGAATGCCTTCCTAGGTTTGGAAAGTTTTCTTCCTGGATTTCATGGACTAAATTATCTAGGCCCTTATTATTTTCTTCCTCCTCTGGGATACCAATTATCCAGATGTTGGGGTGCTTGATGGTATCCAGTATTCCTCGTATATTATCCTCATTTTTCTTGGTTGTTTTCTCAATCTTCTTGATACTTTTTTCTAGGTCAGATATTTTGTCTTCTACATTAGAGATCTGATCTTCTGACCTAACTTACTTTTAATACTTTCAAGGGAGGTTTTGATTTCCTGTATCACATTCTTCAGCCCTAGAAGTTCCATCTGGTTCTTGTTTAAGGTATCTATTTCTTCTTTCAAATCATGAAAGGACTTCCTCATCTCATGGAGCTCCTTGTCTCTTTTCTCTTCCATCTCAGTTAGTTTGGTCACTACAAATATTCTGAATTCCTTATCTAACATGTCCACGATGTCCATTGTATTGACTGCGGGTGATGTAGGCTTGATGATTTCCTTTGGGGGAGAGGCCTTTTGTTGGTTGCTCATACTTCTTGAGCCTCTGCGATTGTTCCTAGTCATCAAGTGATCTATATGTTGCTTTCTAACTTATTTAAGGTATCTCTGAGTGTTAAAGGGTGTACAGGATTAGAAAATTGATGATCTCTCTTATGTTTGGCCTACCTGTTGCTCACCAGTAGCATGTACTGTTGTCACTGGTCCTGTGTGATCCAAAGTCCTTTTGTTTCTAAGGAGTAGTGAGCCTCCAACTGACCTAATAAGCAACACCTCAAGACCAAAGAAAAACAAACAAACAAACAAACAAACAAAAACAAAAACAAATCGTGCACACACTGTACTATTCAAAGCACTAAAATTCAGAGAGTCCAAAGGCAAGTGGGGAAAGGGCAGAGGATGAACTATGGGTCCCGGCTGTAAGGGCCTGCAGCTGCAGGCAGCCTGGTGTCTGGAACTGCTGGCTGGCTTGAACCAGTTTGCAGGTGGGGTGGGGTGGCGGTACGAGTTCGTCGTAAAGTCCCAAGGAACCAATCTGAAGTTCAGAAACGAGTAGGGGTGGGGATGCGCGACAGTCCCTACAGTAAGCCCAAAATATCACTTTGTACCCATAAATGTGTAATTTTTTATAAATTAAAACAAATTTAAAAGAACTGTGTGAAAAAAGATATATTCTGCCATTGGGACCAGCAGTTAGTGTAATGGCTATGTCGCTGGACTCCCATGTAGTCAACCGTGGTTCGAGTTCTGGACCCGGTGGCTTAAACTCACGCTGGGCACGTGTGCGTGCATGCCCAAGATCCTGAGAGGAGAATGGAGGAGAAGGGATTGTGGCATGGCCCATCCCCCCTGGGGGGTGATTTCTTGCTTTCTGTCTCTCCATCTCTCTCTGTCTTTCTGGCGAGCGCACGCACCCAGAACGAAAACCTCTCCAAAAAAAGAAAAAAGGAAAAAAAAAAAAGAAAAAGAAAAAAAAATTCTGCCATTGTACTTGGAAAAATTTTTAAATATATAGGAAAGCTGAAAGAATTTTGCAATTAAATTTTGCTTACGATGATGTTTTTGTTTTTACTGCCAGAGTGCATTCGCCAGAAAGAGGGAGGGAAAAAGCATCCCCCCATTGAGGCGTGGTCATGCTGCAATCTCCTCTAGGATTTGTGTCAGGATTTGAGGCACTCTGGTTAAGTGTGTTTTTCAAGCCACTGGAGCTAGAATTCAAACCGTACTTTGCCATCTGAGATCTGGCTCTCTATGTATAGCACGGTCGGTCCCAGGCCCGCATGGGATTAAGTAGCTAGGACTAGAATCAGAGGCGTAAACATTCCCTTTATTTTCTGGTCCTTTCCTCCCACAGGGCAGGTGACTAAGTTAAAGAAAATGACTTGGCAAAGTTTTGAAGGTAGACCAACTACCTACGCCATGTGTGTACCTGTATGTGTGCATTGGCATACACATGCACTGATGTGGATGTACATGTAAGACAGAGATAGTTTCTCCTGAGGATCTTTGCCTAGGAATTCTGTTCACAGATTTCTCACAATTCCGCACTGACTCACAGCTCCAGACCTTATTTCTCCAGTAAACACTCCAGTGGTCCCATTGCCCTGGCCTGCCATAGATCATGTCACCTGCCTTCACCCTCCACTCTTGTACATTTCTTACCTATAATTCCTGGCTAAGAGTCAGTCACCCTGCAAAGATATCACATTAACCCCCTTCAACCTTTTAGGATGACTAAATCATCTCATCCTGTGCACCCAAATAGCAGAGTCTGCACTCAGAGGATCTCACTGAGAGTTCTTGTACACTTCTGGGTCCCCTCACTAAATTTATGAGGTTCTTGGGACTAACACTCTGTCTTAGTTTGTTACTGTGTTGCAGACAGAAATACCTGTGACTGGGTGATTTATGAAGAATAGAGGTTTATTTGACTCAGGAGTCCAGGGGCTAGAAAGTCTAAAGTCATGGTGTGGGGTGGGGGATGCAACAGGCCACTACAACATGGCCTCTGCTTGAGAGGATACATGCAGAGAGCAACCTGGGGCAGCCAGCTTCCTCTCTAACCCACTCTCACAAGAACTGAACCCTTCTCAGGAAATTTAGAACTCACTCAGCCTCTCACGAGAAATACTGATGCACTCATGAGGCAGGCGCCTCCCTGATCCAGTCACTGCCCACTAGGCCTGACCACCTCCTGATGTTATTGCACTGGAGACCAAATTAAAATACATGGACCTCTGAGGGACGAACTGTTATCTAAAGCATAAGAATCTTTTTATCACATTTGTATAAGTGGGTCTAAGATATGTTATTGTGTGAATTGTATTTTCACAGGAATAGGAGCTTAGGGAAAGGTCTTATTTTGTTTGGGTGCTCAGTTTGCAGCACAAACACCTGTGGACAAACTGTATCTCACTCCATGGCTGCAACCCACCTTAGTTCAGTTCATCGCTATGGTCACTATAGGAAAGTCTTTGTCAAACCGTTTCCATAGGCAGTAGAAGAGTATCAGGTGTTTTGGGCAGAAGTGAGAGGGAGTAAGGGACCAGTGGACCCATAGTTGCTGGGGAGGTCTCAGCCTGGTGTGAGGATCAGGGAGAACCTCTGAGGCCCACCCTGCTGCCACCCCTAGACTTCTCCCTATTAAAGAGAGAACAATAGTCTAAAATCTTCTACTCCACAGTCTTTTTTTTTTTTTTTTAAGAATTATGTATTTAATTTAATTTGTGTACTAAAAATTTGTCCACATAGTCTTCATGTGGGATCAGTACCTGGAGGCCATAAATCACCACTCTCCTTCAACTGTGACAATGAGGAGGACTGAGAAAGCACAGAGCCTGTGTCTGTGGGAGGACAGGGATGTGGGAGGGCAGCCCACTCTGGGGATTCACAGGGACACGGGAGCAAAAAGGGCTCTGACCCGATTCTCCTGGGCCTCCACCCAGAAGGGCCATTTGGAGAGGGGTGTGGAAGACAAAAGAAATTCCTCAGGCTGGAGTGGGGGCAGAGCCTGGTGGGTCTAGGTGATTGGCCTGTCAGGAAGAGGCCCCCAAGCATAGGGCTGGGGACAGGAGCCTGAGCTTAGTCCACAGAAGGCTGGGAAGGGCCTGGTAGCCCCACACAGGATCTGAGTCAAGTGGGCAGGTGACTGGGAAAATGGCAGGTTTTTGGAAGGCTGGCATGACAGACCTGGGCAGAATGGCCAGATGGGAGGACGGCAGTCCTCTAGGCACACATGAGCATGCCTGGCTCACCCAGATGCAGCCTTCTGGCCACAAAATGTCAGTGGAATAAGCCGTGGAGGTGACCCTAATGAGGGTGATCTACAGGTGATGCTTTCAGACACAAGAATCAGTCTGAACGTCTTTGTACAAGTTGCTTAGCCTTTCTCTGCATCCACATCCACATCTGGAAAACAGCCAGTGCTTCTGCATGGAATGAGAGAGGTGAAATGAGCAGACCCTGAAAGTAACCCGGGGGGGGGGGGGGGGCACATGCCAAGGAGTCACCACTCCTTCCCTCACTGTTAGAGTCGCCTGCCCTGAAGTCAGGTCAGAGTCCCACATGATGAGATGGGCCCTGGGACTGGAGGGCCCTCTGAATAGACAGAGGCCAAAGACCAGGAGCCACTTAAGAACCAGGAGTCTTTTTCAGATTCAACAGGTGAGGGTTTACTCTCATCACCAGATGAGAAATTTCAGGTATTTAATCGTGTGTTGGATGGCTGCAGGAATGATGAAACTAATTAAACTGTAACAGTGACTGGGCCAGAGAGGCCACACGCCTATTTGTAGAAAGAGAACTAGAGCAGAAGGTGACAGACTGGAGCCAAAGGCAGCAGCAGTGCCAGCTGCAGACTGATCTCTGGGCAAACGTACAAATGGGAGTCCCTACTTATACTTTTTCCTGCCAGGAGTTACTTCATTTTCCAAAAGGCCTGGGGCTCCCTCCACGTTGATGGAATCTGCCAGAAAAACATACCATTGAAGGCAGGAGCGCTACCTACTGTCTCCTGCCCCTTTAAAATAGCACGTACTGGGCGAAGGGAAACCTTGCCACTTAAGCAAAGAGAGAACGAGCCTATAAGCGGGAATGAAAATGGGGAAGACGAAGGTTTAGAGAGAGGGGTGGAACATAGAAAAGGGCGAGGGTAGGAAAGGAGAAAAGCAGAGAAGTATTTCAGAAACTGCTACCACGTGCAGGGAGGGAGCAGACCACGGGCCGGGGCAGGAGGCAGGCCTGGAGAGGGCCGCGGGGCAGGAGGCAGGCCGGGGGAGGGCCACGGGGCGGGGACACCTGGGAGGAGATTTCGGTCTTGCCACTCGCATCTCTGTATCTGAGGCTCAGACGTGTAAACCTAAATTTAGCCGCTGCCGCGATTTGCAGGTCCGGATGGCGCGTGCGCCCGGGATCCCTCTCTGCCCAGCGCTCCTGCTCCTGCTGCTAGGTTGGACTTGGGCGGGCCGGGCCGGTAAGTCCGAGGACAGACCCTAATGAGGGGCTTGGGAGTGCAGGGAGGGGGTTTAGAGGAGGACCGGCTTCTGAAAGGACCGGAAAATTCCTTTCCGCTACTGCCCGGCGCTGCGCGCTTCCCCAACACAGGCACTGGCCAGTGACGCATCCACCCCGCGCTCCCGGTTCTGCTTCCGACTAATGCGCTCCCGGACTTTGGCGGCGCGACTCCCTCAGCCGCCCGCGCGCCCCGCCACCCCTGCGCTCGTTCCCGCACTCGTTCCCATGCTTCCCCAGCTGCTGCAGCCCTGCATCCATCTCGCACCGGGTCGGCAGAGTCCCAACCGTCCTTCTCCGGATAGTTCAGCCCTCTGCAGTCGCCACCGGCCAACCGTCCTGCCAGGAGCCGGGCCCAGGCGCATGTCCCGGTCGCGGAGGCTACACGCGCCGGCGCCGCCGCCGCAGCCACAGTAGCCGAGACTCCGCCAGCCGCGGTCGCCGCCCCCGCGGCAAAGACACCGCGATCGCCCGGCACGGCCCCCGCCCCTCGCGACCCCTTCCGAAGGCGCCTGCCTCTCGCACTCCGCGGGCACTGTCCCCCGCGCTCCCCCCGCCCTGGCCGCCCCGCCCCTTGCACCGCCTTGCCCCGCTCCTGGACCGCGCCGGCCCCGCCCCCCACATGGCTCATGCGGTGACTCCTGCCCAGGTCCAGTCCCCCCCATTCTGAGGCACACATCTGTGTTGTCTAGGGAGGCCTTCCAACTGCTCCGTCAGGGTAGAGGCTGTGTGGCCAGCAGAGCCTAAAACGTGGACAATATATACATGAGGGCAAGGCTAGGGGCATAAGTCTCTTTGAGGAAGACAGGAAAGTCATCACACTTGGGGGTTAAAGATAGAATCCTCACCAGTCCTGGCTATGCTTCTAGGACTGGGTCAGGACCTGTCTGAGAAGTGGCTGAGTTCTGGCCTTGCCACTGGAGAGCTGCTTTGAGCCTCCAATAACCTATCTTGTGTTTTCTCTTAATTTCCTGTAATTATTTCAATCCTGCTGTACCTGGGTTGGCTGCCCATTCAGTGAGCCCCTCGGATGCCTGTGGTGTTTAAGTGATGGTCATACCGGTCATAGCACTACGTGTGGCAGCCCTGGTTGGCATCCCACCTTCCAGTCATATCATTACACCCTCCTTGCTTCAGATGGTTGCCAGCCTCCACCTGGGATCTGTTCTCTGGACATTTTTCCTTATCCTTGTTACTACTGGGGAGCCTGTTTGGGGAATCTCTTTGTGCCAGCCCTGGCTGTCAACAGAAATCACCACAGAGCTTCCAGCAGTCTGTGCCTTCCCCTGTGCATTCTTCATGTGTTGATTGCAAGACTCCTTGGATGGCTTGGTGGTGTAGTGGTTAAGGCAACTGGAGCCCTCATGGCTGACTGCAGGGTTTGAGCCTTGGCC
The DNA here is from genome assembly GCA_026018925.1 of Tupaia tana. Classification (NCBI taxonomy): domain Eukaryota; kingdom Metazoa; phylum Chordata; class Mammalia; order Scandentia; family Tupaiidae; genus Tupaia; species Tupaia tana. The sequence goes on from JAKSZU010000002.1 coordinate 92,231,799, forward strand.
TGGTGGCTTGAGAAACATATCAGTCATGTGTGCACATGTGCACTAAACCCAGAGAGGAGAGTATTAGAAATGAGATTGCAGCATGACTTGTCCCATGGGGGCGGGTGACTCCTCAATTTCTTCTATCTTTGGCGAGGGCATGTACCGTCTTCCATATTAAAAACAAACAAACAAACACACAAACAGACAAACAAAAACCTTATCCACGCTTGGCCTGGTGAACTGGACATGTCCCCAGCTATCACCACTGGATCCAAGTATAAATCTGGGCTTATAACCACACCCTGATCTGACCTTCAGTAGCCACTCCCCTAGACGCCCCAACCTTCTACAGTTTATGGGGTCCTCTGAAGATCTACCCAGCAGGCTTTTCCTCCCACTGCAGGCCCAATCCCCCCCTGAAGATCCTGTGCCCACTGATGTGGGCTGAGGGCATGTCTGAGGACATGTGGCCTCTGCCCAGGCTGAGGCCTCCTCTTCCACCTCGAGTAAGAGAGGAGAGCTAGTATTTCATGAGAGGTGAGGGTGGGGGTTCAACGAAGAGGGTCATTCCTTGATCTGTCATTCAGGCCCTCAGAGAGATTGATTGATTGCCTTCCTGTGACAGAGTTGCAGACCCAGTGTCTATGAGTCCATCCTCTCCCCACCCTAAGCGTCTCTTCCATTTTCCCCAGATGCTCATGCTCTTTGCTATGACTTCACCCTCATTCCCAATCCCAGACCTGGACAAGGGTGGTGTGAAGTTCAAGGCCAGGTAGATTGGAAGATTTTCCTCTCCTATGACTGTGGCAGCAAGGTCAAACCCATCAGTCCCCTGGGGAAGAAGGTGAATGGCACAAGTGCCTGGGAAGATCAGGTGATAACGCTGAGAGACGCTGGGGTGATATTCAAGGAGCGACTGCCTGACATTAAACTGGAGGATGATGGGAACAGAGGTAAGTTGAGAATGGTCAGTGCTGGGGAATGCAGATACTGTGGTAGGTTCAAGGCATTTCCTGTCATTATGAAGAAAGGGAAGTTGGAAGTTGGTCTCCCCAGGAGACCAGGCACAGGGCAGGGTGTGGAGGACACACAGGGCCAGCAGATAGGAGGGCAGGGGTGGGCAAAGGCTTTGTTGATCCCAGAGGCTGATGTCTTTCCAATGGGGCAGGGTCTCTCCCCCTGCAGGCCAGGATGTCTTGTGAGTGTGATGCCAGCGGACACACCACCGGGGCCTGGCAGTTCAGCATTGATGGACAGACATTCCTCCTCTTTGACCCGGAGAAAAGAATGTGGACAGCGGTTCACCACACTGCTGGAGGGATGAAAGAGAAGTGGGAGAACGACAGGGAGATGACCATGTTCTTAGAGAAGGTCTCAGGGGGAGACTGCAGGAGCTGGCTGAAGGACTTTCTGACACACTGGGAGGAGATTCTGGAGCCGACAGGTACCAGAGAAGACGGGAAGGGGTAGCTCTCTGAGATGGGACCTACCTGCCTCCAAGGTGCCTGTTCTGTGTGTGTGTGGGTGTGTGTGTGTGTGCAAGGGTCTGTGTGTGCGTGTATGTGTGTGCATGTGTATGTGTGTGAAATGATACCCATCAGGTGGCACATACAAACCAGCCTGAACTGCCAGTTCCTGAGACCCTTCCTCCATCCTCACGAGTCACCTCCCCTACTCCCACTGCTGGGGGGATGCGTGTGGTCACTCTGGCTTCCCTCAGTTGTTGCATCTAATGGCTGACATCAGGGTCCATCCCCTGTCTGCCCACTTGCCCCAGGGTCTGTCACAGTGGCTGCCACATACAGAGGGTAGAAACCGTTTGCATTGCAGGACTCCCAGGACAGCAGAAGTTAAGGAGGCCTATCCCCAAACCTGGGGCTGGACAGGGGTTCTCACTCTTGTGTTTCCTTTCAGCACCACCAGCCATGGCCCCAGACACGGCCCACTGCCAAGCCATGGCCTACAGGCCCAGGCCCTGGAGCTTCCCTGTGATCCTCACTGTCTCTGCCCTACTTTGTATCTTCTGGATCTTTTAGACTGACAGGTATAGTGGGCAAAACTGGGTTGACAGGGACAGAGGGGTGAGGTGTGAGGACAGAGAGTGAATTCCCAAAGTCCCTCCTTCCCCATGACTTGATCTGTTACTCTGGCTGTGAGACCAGGTGAATTAGAGCGTGTGTCACTTCATGGCGACACCCTGGGCTAGCTCAACCCTGATTTCTGGAAGACCCTCACTGTCACAGACCAGGGAGAGGATGGGGCCTACACATGGTTGGGCCTGTTGACACTGAAGAGGATGCAGGTCAGGCCTGTTACAGAGCAGGGTCTCTATTCCACAAGGGCGCACAAGGAGAGTGGTTGGAGACTTTAGGAACACAGACGTGGCCTGAGCTCAGATGTGGGGAGGCCCAGGACCATTAGTTTAAGACAATGTGTCCAGGGGAGGGAATTCCTTTCGGGATGCTGAGAGCAAATAGCCTCGCTCTAATCCTAGGAAGAAGGAGCTGGGCAGGTCTTTGCACACCTGAGCACAAAAGCTGGCATTCAGGGCTGCTTTCCCACCAAGAGGGGCCTGGGTCACAGCAGTCGATGCAGAAGGTGACAAAAGACTCTGTCCAGGAAGAGGTTGTAAGGGTGCAGTCCTCTCTCAGTCCTCTCTGGACCCTGGGAACCCAGGCTCAGCCCTGGGCCAAGCCCTGGCAGCCAGCCTCCTGCAGAGTCCAGATCCTGAGCCAGCTGAGCCCTACCTCCAGCAGAGCTGTTCTGGAGACCTGTGGGGCTGGGCTGCTGCTGGAGTCCGAGTCCAATGGTCCCAGCTGAGCTGACCAGGATGGGTGGGGCAGGCAGGGACAGTCACACTCAGAGCTATGGGCATGTCTCCCAGGGGAGCAGAATCTGACAGGGAAGGACAGGAGGATGTTTGGCAGCCATCCTACCCAAGGTCTGAGGAACCAGGTTCCAGACTCCTCTTTGGATGGAGCTACCTGGTCCTCTGGCCCTCCTATCAAGGGGGCATCAGGAGGGAGTGGACCCCATCATGATGGTCAGCAGCATCAGTCCTGAGCCACCTCAGTCTGCAACAGGGCCTGGGCTGACTCTCTGATATAGGAGGGGAGAGATGGCCATAGGGAACAGGAACAGGCATAGAGTCAGGGGAATCCATGACCATTAGTGAGAGCAGCTCTGAGATGGGGAGTGGTCACTGTGGGGTAGCCCCAGGAGCAATGGCCCGGATTGCCTCAGACTTTTGCACTGACATTTATTCCTTTTCTGAAGATTGAAGATGCCTCTAAGAGCTCCTGAGAGTGTGAACAAAGGACTACTCCTGAGAGTATGAACACCAGCACCTCAAACTTGAGAAATCCAGAGACCTCGTGCCAGTCACAAGAGTACTGTAGACCCAATACCTCATGCACTTTATTCCCTGTGGATTATTCTAGTCAGCAGCCTTAACAGGTTGGGTTATTTTCTCTTGGTACTAACTCATTGAATTCCTTCACTAACCTTCTTGAAAAGTTTATAGTTGGGACTTGCTGGTTAAGACTTCCAAATGGCCAACTCCTTCCCTGACCTGGAAGCTTGCTTTCTCTCTTTCCCTCTCTCTCTGTCTCTCTCTCATGTGTCATATAGGATATTTTTTAAAAAGTAATGAAAACTAAGTTATTCTTTTTAAAAAGTTTATTTATTTTTTCCATGAGGAAAAGTTTCAAACACGAGCTAGAGAAAGATCGAGACAGAGATTCAGCACCTCTTACAGGGTCTCTACCCCACAGTCCATCCCCAGAGCCAGCCAGCCTGGGTCATGTGTGTATGTGCTCCCAGCATACTCAGGGAGGTCTTTGACATGAACTGACAACCTTCCCACGTTGGTCTTTCTGGTCCAGTGTTGTGGTCAAGTCCACTACAGTTCTGCCCAAGCACCTAAACTTTCAAAGGCTTCAAGAAGACATCTCAACAAAGACAATTTTCTGCTTTGGTTGTGGATCATCAGCTACTTCTCTGGACCAGGACCATGATTGATGATGTCGCTAGTAAAATAGTTAAACTTCAGAATTTCAGGGTTTTTTTCTGAGTTCTGAAAATAAACTTGACTGTTTGTAGAGAACAAAATTATATTCATTATTTCCTTTAGTAATTTATTTCCTTGAAGTAATGTCATAAACATTTTAATCTTCAGTACAGGCCAAATAAATGAATGGGGATATAATGGGAATCACACTCCTACATCTTTCAAATCCTTGGTGACACTAATCTCTACAACCCCTCCGGGAATTGATTTTAATTGACTGTTTTCCTATGTATAGGTAGTTCTAGTGTCTTCCACTTGGACTTTCCCACTGTAATAGCCCACAATTGACAACAGCAAACAAATGTGGGGATTTTGCCAGCTGTTAAGTATGTTTATTCTTTTGCGCATTCTGGAACTGAGGGAATTGCCACAGGGTGAGTTCAGGAATCCAGTTTTTTTAGCTGGATCTGAGCTAAAGCTTCATTGATCACTAGCCCTCCGTAATCCGCTATTCTGACCATAGGTCCTCCCTGATGTTTTAGATCTCCTGGAATTAGTGTCAGTTCAGAGCCCATGCTCAGAAGCCCCTAAAACTTTGATTATTTCCTTTCTTCCAATGTTCAGTTATCCTTGTAAAAGGCCACAGGTCCCTGAGAACAGGCTGAGATAAATCTCACCAGTATGAATGTTGACATTGTACGAACATCCTCCCTCAGTGGGATCCGACGTATTCTTCAGTCCCAGGATTCTGGCTCTATAAACTGACTCAATTCTGAAAATTGATCGAGGAACCAAGTTTTTACAAATTTCTGTTTTTATGATTCCAGTTAGACTTTTGTTCACTTGTTCTGGAACTTTTCTTCTTATTCATACATGTGAGAGTTTCATAGGCCTTCTGTCTTTGAAGGGACTTTTAAAATTTCATGGAAAGTGGAATTAACCCCCTTGGTGGGGGCCAGCTGATGGCATGGTGATTAAGGTGGTTGAATCCCACATGGCCAACTGCAAAGTTTGAGTCCTGGACCTGGTGGCTTGACAAACAGATGGGGTATGTGTGCATGCATCTTCAAGAGCCCAAGAGAAGGAAATGGACAAGGGATTGTAGCATAGTCATTTCCCTTGAGGGTGCTTTCTCACTTCCTCCTCTCTCTATCCCGCTCTTTCTCTCTGGCAAGTGTATGTACCCTACAGAAAATTAAAAACAAAAGCAAAAACAAAGAACAACCCTTGATGAAAAAGTTCAGGCTCAACATTTAGTGAGTACTGCATTTAAAGAGAACAAGTGGTACACTTTCTGGCAGGAATTTTGCACTCATGCACTCTGTAGTTTGGACGTTCCCAGGCAGATTACAGACTGTGACAAAAGGTGTGGAGTTTCTCATTTGTAAAAACTGGATTTGTCACAAGTTTCATAGGTCAAGAATTTCAGATAAAGTGTTTCAGCCTCACTTGCAGATCATGAAAAATACAGTGGGGATCCATAACATCCTCGTAAATTACGTGTTGTTATCAGACTAAAAAGTACAAAATGACGTTCATATTGGCAGAAAGATATAATAGATGTGCTTGAATTAGAAAAACCACATACCCCTCAAATTCATATGAACATCCCTTGGCAAATGCAAAACTGAAAATAGTCAAATGATTGATAAGAATTTAGCCCCTGAAGTTGCCCCCAAGCACTTCCAGCATAAGAGGACAAACAAACCTATTATGTGCCTCAAGAGCACAGGGCAAATCTCCAAAATAGACAAGTAGGATTATATTAGATTAAGAGGTCTCTGCACAGCAAAGGACACAGCAGTTAGTGTGAATTGACAACCCTTGGAATGGGAGAATATTTTTGTAAACTATGCCTCAGATAAGGGACTGATAACCAGAATAGACAGGGAACTCAAGAGGCTTATGTAAAAAAAAAAAAAAAAAAAAAAAAAAAAAAAAGAAAAGAAAAAGATGAACTCAATTAGAAGTTGGGGAAATGAGCTGAACAAACAACTCTCTAAGGAAGACATATGAACAGCCAAAAAGCATATGAGGAAATGCTCAACATCCCTCATCATAAGGGAGATACAGATTAAAACCATAATGGGATACCATCTTACCCCTGTCAAAATAGCAAAGATTGGGACCAGCAGTTAGCGTAATGGCTATGTCGCTGGACTCCCACATAGTCGACCGTGGTTCGAGTCCCAGACCCGGTGGCTTAAACTCATGCCGGGCGTGTGTGTGTGCGTGCCCAAGATCCCGAGAGGAGAATGGAGGAGAAGGGATTGCGGCGTGGCCATCCCCTCTGGGGGGGTGATTTTTCACTTTCTATCTCTCTGTCTCTCTCTGTCTGTCTGGCGAGCGCATGCGCCCTATAGCAAAAACCTCTCAAAAAAAAAATAGCAAAGATTAAAAATACAAAAAATCGGGGACCAGCAGTTGGTGTAATGGGTATGTCAGTAGACTCCCATGTAGTTGACCATGGTTCAAGTCCCAGGGCCGGTGGCTTAAACTCACACCAGGTATGTGTGTGTGCATGCCCAAGATCCCAAGAGGAGAATGGAAGAGAAGGGATTGCAGTGTGGCCATCCCCCCCGGGAGGTGATTTCTTGCTTTCTGTCTCTCTGTCTTTCTGGTGAGCGCATGTACCCTATAGCAAAAACCTCTCCAAAAACAAAAACAAACAAGCAAACAAATACAAAAAATTGCAAGTGTTGGCAGGGTTGTGGTGAAATGGGAACTCTCCTACACTGTTAATGGGAATGTATATTGGTCCAGCCACTGAGGAAAACAATATGGCGGGTCCTCAAAACCCACAAATAGAGCTATCATATGATCTAGCCATCCCACTCCTAGGTGTCTCCCCAAAGGTCAGGAGAATGCTCAGTTGAAAAAAATGCTTGCACGTCAATATTTACTGCAGCATTCTTCATGACTGCTAAGTCATGGACCAACACAAACATCCACAAACAAATAAATGGATTGAAAAAGTATGGCACATATAGTCCAGAATACTATTCAGCCATAAAAAATAACAAGACCCTAGTATTTGATAGAAAATGTTCGAATATGGAAGATTTATTGCAGAGTGAAGCAAGCCCGGCTATGAAAGAAAGATATTGCATGTTTCCACTTAATATATACCAACTGTCTGCATTCTATGGTAGAGACTGAAAGATTGGAGGACATAAAAGCAGTGAAAATAGTTATGGATGCTGGAGACAGTGTGGAAGGAGGGTAGGAGAAGGGAAGAGTATATGGAAGGAAATCAGGGAGAAAAAAATAGAGAGGCAAGACATTTGTGGGACAGAAATGATTTATGGCCTGTTGATGATAACGTGTATAGTATTTTAACTGAACTAGTCTGAGATGTATTTCATGCCAAATGACGTATAGTGAACAAATGTTTACAAGCCAAATGATGTATAGTGATCGAATGTTTTTTTTTTTTAAAAAAAAGAATAAAAAATAAATAAAAAGAGCACTGGGCAGTTAGTATCGAATGGTATCTGAACCCTGTGGAGCCAGAAACAATGAATCCCAATGACAGAGCAACTTTGGATTAGAAAATAAAATTGTTATTTAAAGGTGGTGAGAAAGTGTTTTTATTAAAATGTTATAAATACCCAAAAACAAAGAAAAAATGGAATTAAAGTACTAGTTTATTACTGTACTTTTTTTGAAATTTATGTGTATTTTTTCTTAATGTGCATGAACTTTTTTTATCTAAATTTGCCAGAATGTGAGGAGACTTACCAGAGAGAGACAGAGAGAGAGAGAGAGGGAGAGGGAGAAAGCACCTCCTCTCCCATGGGGAATGGTCACGCCACAATCCTTTCTCTTTCATTTCTCTCTCTTTTCAGGGTTTTGGGCACAGGAATACATATGCCCATCCTGGTTTTCAAACCGTTGGATCTAGGACTAGAACTGTGCAGTTGGCCATGTAGGATTCAGATCCCTTAAGTACCAGGCCATGGGCTGACCTTCCATGACCTTTATTTTTTTAAGAGAGATTTTTGGTATAGGGTGCATGCGCTTGCCTGAGAGACAGAGAGTGAGAAATAACCCCCCCAGGGAGAATGGCCACACTGCAGTCACTTCTCCATTCTCTTGGGATTTTGGGCATACACGACACTCGCCTACATGAATTTTAAGCTGCCGGATTTGAGACTCAAATCATTGTCGACTATGTGAGAATCCAGTGACACAACCATTAGGCCATCTGTTGGTCCCTTTCCATGAACTTTTTGATGACCCCTTGTATTTCACTTCTAGGAACATTTTGATTAACTACCTAGCAGCGTATGTCTGCACAAGTCAGTATTTAGGGACACTAGTCTCCAGCATCATCATTAAGGTCTTCTCACACATCTCTGTCCCAACCTAGTAGATTCCATTCTTCCCCAGTCAGTGTCCTCATATAAAAGTAGACCCAGTGAGGCTGGGAGTTCAGCTCAGAATGTTAGTGTGTTTCTACCATTCCAGTTGCTGTGTTGACTCTCTTTTCCTAAGTTATAGTAACCATGCCATCTTGCCTCTGCTAGTTGAGAGACACCCAATTGTTCCTACCACCTCAGAATCCAATTACTCCCAATGCATTTGGTTTACTAATTTAGTGACTGCAGTTCCCACTGTGAGATGTGGTCCATAGAAAAGAGTGACCACAGATCCCTTCAGAGGTGCCTGTGCGCTCCTTGCATATTTATGTTTCCCAGTAGAAATAAGAGGCATGTCTTCTGGACCCTCTTACTATGGGTGACTAAGTCTTTAATAACAAATCCGTGCTAACATTTGGATCTTCCCAAATCTTTAATCCCATCCTCTACATTAAACCAAAGTATGTCTAGCATTTCAGGTTTGATTATGGATCTTTTTGTACATGTTTCAGCCAAACAGTGAAACTATGCCAGTCTGTTCTAACCCCTTGAACTGCAACATTAAATGCAAAAATCTCTGCTTAGCGGGCCCATACCAATATATTTGACATGACCCAATTTTGTGTTGCTTTTATCATTATCCCACAGTCTTAGTATCCATTTCTACACATGTTCCTCAGAGCAGCTTATATAAATTAGAGAACTCCAGTAGCTCTTTGGGAGCGCCATGTACCTCTTCATGGGTACAGGAAGAGTTTACCTTTAGGGTATATTGTTTATTTACCTTTAGGGGCCTGAGGACAGATGTGTATAATTGTAGGTCTAGAAGCAAATGTCATTGTTTGTTTATTACCGTTAGGGGCCTGAGGGCAGATGTGTATCATTTTAGGTCTACAAGCAAATGTCAGGTGAGATTTAAGTAGGCCTTGTATCTATTTCACTTTTAGGAACAGAATTTACTACCCAACACCACAAATCTGCACAATTCAGACTATTCTGTTTGCATTAGGGAGGGTGATTTTTACCAATTCACATGCTAATCTCCTCTAGAAACTCTCACAGTCATAAATGTTTTCCCAGCTTTATGGGTAACCCTCAGCCTGGTCATGTTGACACATAAAATTAGTCATCACAAAGACCTCATATACACTGATCACAATAACTTGGGCAAGTTTAGCGTGAGTTCTAATATCTACTCACTGTTGAAGGACAGTGGGAAAAAGGAGAGACCGATACCAAATTTTGTGATCTGTTGATGCTTAAAGGAGTTTAGCAAAATAGGCATTATTCAGATCAAATTGTCTATCTGGGAGGAGCCCACGTGACAGGTAGGGTGAAGATTGCAGGAACACAGACCTGGGCAATACTCAGATGTGGGTGAGGTCCAGTATGGTAGCTCCACATGATATAGGGAAGACAGGGAAAGAAATTTCATCCAGGGTCTTAGAAGAGAGAGACCTGTGTCCAATCCCAGGAAGAGAAGACTAGAAAGGCCTTTGCACACTCAACTCAACAGGCTGGAATTCTAGGCTGCATTCTCACAGCAAGTAGGTTGGGTGTAACAGCTAAAGTAGATGAACAGTAGCTAATGTCCAAGATGAGGTTAGAAAGGAGCATATTTTCTGGAGATCCCTGAAAGACCTCTGAAAGCTCTGGTGGAATGGGCCCGGTAAACCAGTTTTCTGCAGACTCCATGCCACAGAGCAGTGGCCCCAGACTTGAGCAGAGTAGAATCCAGAGATGAAACTGGCTGTAGAAGTAATTTTGTGTTTGTTTTTAAAGTTTATTTTTAAATTTATTTCATGAGTGAGAGAGACAGAGACACAGCACTCCCAACAAGCTCTTGATGCCATACCTCACTGTCCAGACTGCCAGCCTCAGATCATAGGCACATGTATGCTGGTTATCTCAGGAAGGTCTCAAGATGCAAACCTGGAACCTTCCGATGTGAGTCAGTCTTGCAGAGGGTTGCATTCTACTGCTGCGCCACATTCAGACTCATGCTGAGATTTTTTTTTTTTATTATCTATTTTTTTATTACATTGAATTACATATAACTTTACAGTGTATTACATTGCTTTTTCAAAAGGGAATGCCATGCATGTCAGTCAGTACAGAGACATTAATCTCCCAGCTTCAACATTCAATATCTTTCCTATGTTTCCCCCAATCATTATTATTATTATTCTAATTATTTTTTATGATAAACATGATTTTTTTTCCAATTATCAGATCATAAAGTTCCCAACAATAGGAAACGTAGACTGCACTCAGGGCTGGACCAAGGGTGGGTCTCGTGCAGCCCTGCAAATGTAGGTGAATCTCCATGGAACACAGTTTCAGGAACGCGGCTCAGGAAAGCAGAGACGGCCATCAGCGGTTGGGGCACGCGGGGCAGAACCCGGCCACGGCACGCGGGGGCAGACCCCGGCCACAGCACACGGGGCAGACCCCGGCCACGGCACGTGGGACAGGGCCCCGGCCACGGCACGCGGGGCAGGCCCCGGCCACTGCACGCGGGGCAGAGTCCCGGCCACTGCACGCGGGGCAGAACCCGGCCACGGCACGCGGGGGCAGACCCCGGCCACTGCACGCGGGGCAGAGTCCCGGCCACTGCACGCGGGGCAGAGCCCGGCCATGGCACGCGGGGCAGAGCCCCGGTCGGGCCGGACCTCCGGATAGAGCATGTGGTGCAGAGCCCCGGCCACGACACACGGGGCAGACCCCGGCCACGGCACGCGGGGCAGGGTCCCGGCCACGGCACGCGGGGCAGGGCCCCGTCCACGGCACGCGGGGCAGGCCCCGGCCACGGCACGCGGGGCAGAGCCCCGGCCACGGCACGCGGGGCAGAGCCCCGGTCGGGCCGGACCTCCGGATAGGGCATGTGGAGCAGAGCCCCGGCCACAGCACACGGGGAGACCCCGGCCACGGCACACGGGGCAGAACCCCGGCCACGGCAAGCGGGGCAGGCCCCGGCCACGGCACGCGGGGCAGACCCCGGCCACGGCACGCGGGGGAGACCCCGGCCATGGCACGCGGGGCAGGCCCCGGCCACTGCACGCGGGGCAGAGTCCCGGCCACGGCACGCGGGGCAGAACCCGGCCACGGCACGCGGGGGCAGACCCCGGCCACTGCACGCGGGGCAGAGTCCCGGCCACGCAGGGGCAGACCCCGGCCACGGCACGCGGGGCAGAGTCCCGGCCACGGCACGCTGGGCAGAACCCGGCCACGGCACGCGGGGGCAGACCCCGGCCACGGCACGCGGGGCAGGCCCCGGCCACGGCACGCGGGGCAGAGTCCCGGCCACGGCACACGGGGGCAGACCCCGGCCACGGCACGCGGGGCAGAGTCCCGGCCACGGCACGCGGGGCAGAGTCCCAGCCACGGCACGCGGGGCAGAACCCGGCCACGGAACGCGGGGGCAGACCCCGGCCACGGCACGCGGGGCAGAGTCCCGGCCACGGCACGCGGGGGCAGAGTCCTGGCCACGGCACGCGGGGCAGACCCCGGCCACGGCACGCGGGACAGGGCCCCGGCCACGGCACGCGGGGCAGAGTCCCGGCCACGGCACGCGGGGCAGAACCTGGCCACGGCACACAGGGGCAGACCCCGGCCACGGCACGCGGGGCAGGCCCCGGCATGCTGAGATTTTTAATGGTTCCATGCTCTAGATCATGTAGATCATAGAAACAAAAGGTAGGTGTCTGGATAAAATTCTAGTTGATTTGGGCTGTCAACTTTCTATGCACAATTTACTTCGTTCAGCTTTTGTTATAGGGTGCATGTGCTCTCTCTCTCTCGAGAGAGAGAGATAGCAAGAGATAGAGAGAAAGAGTCATGCTGCAATTCAATCCCATCTCTTTCATTCACCTCACAGGTTTTCGGACACACATGCATACCTATCCTGCATGGTTTTCTTGGGTTCTGCTGTGGTGTGTAGTAGCTCTGTGCCAGTTTTCTTCTTCTACTGTGGATAGGAGTGTGGAATTCACAGCAAGAGTTTTGGGCTCAGGTTTTCAGAGGGGCAGCTTCTCTCTTTTTACTGCTAGAGGGGTTGTGGGGAAATTATTCCTCCAGAGTGTTGTGTCTTCAGGTGTTTGGTTTCTGAATACTCAGACATTTTCAGCTCCAATGTGTCTGGAGGTTGAGCTGGACAGGTAGGACAAAAGCTGGTAGACCCACTGTGGTGGTGCAGGCTCTCCTCCTACACAGCAGATGAGGTAGGTTTCCCTGCTGCTGAGCTCAGGCTCAGTGGCCTACACTTCTGTTACTCCTACACTAGGCTTCCCTGTGCTCTTTCTGTTTCTGGACCGCATGACACAGCTGGCAGTCCGTGAAGGCCAGAGTAGCCCCTCCCATTAAGTAGTGTAAGTGGAGGTTGCTGCTGATGAGCTGAGGCTGAGATGTCTTGGCCTCCCTATTGCTCTTTCTAGCCTAGGCCTTCCTATGGCTCCTTTTATCTCAGGGACTACAGGAAATGGGTGGTGGTCTATTAAGTCCTGAGCGGTTCCCCCACAGCAATCTGGGCAGGATTCATGGTGGATGAGCTCAGGCTGAACAGTCTAGGCCTCCCTGTTGTTCACTCTGCCTCCAGGACTGCAGGAAATGGGTCCAGGTCTATGAAGGCTGGAACAGCCCCTCCTCCTCCACAGCATGCTGGGTGGGGGGTCCCTAATGATGAGCTCAAGCTGTGTGACCTAGGCCTTCCTGTTGCTCCCTTCTATCTCAGGGCCCACAGGAAGCTGGTGGTGGTCTATGAAGGCTGGAGCAACCCCTCCTCCCCCACAGCAATCTGGGCAGGATTCGTGGTGGATGAGGTCAGGCTGAGTAGCCTGGGCCCCCCTGTTTCTTCTTTTATTAGAGACCTCCCTGGTGCTCCTTCTGTCTCTGAGACTGCAGGAAACTAGGATGGTCTATGAAGGTTGTAACAACCCCTCCTCCCTCACAGCTGACTGGGCAGGGGTCGAGCCGGGCTTGATTTTCAAGGTCTAGGACTTGAACTGCAGAGTTGACCATGTGGGATCCAGTGCCTCAACCTCCACCCCACCTGCTGGTCCACAATGTGCCATTTTCTACCTTTGGATGTGGGAAGTGCCACCTTATGGAATGGAAAGAGATTTGTTGAGATCACTAAGACTCCCTGGGCTTCACATGCTAAGAACTCACCTCGGGTTCCTAATTTGGGTATTAGTTTTGCCTTCCCTGATGTCAGAGGTCAGGACCACCGTGCTGAGAGCTGGATGTGCACTGCAGTCTATGGTAGGTCTGTCACTTTTGATCTTTTTTTGAAGAAAGACCAGAAAGAATAAAGTCCAAAGATAAGGACTTGCTTAAGAATCAGGAATTGGGGACAGGCAGTGACACAGTGGTGGCATGACTGGACTCAAATGGGAAAAATCCTGGCTTCATGTCCCAGGGACCCCCTGAGCACACAGGGTGCTCACGATCTGGACTGAGAGACTGGGCATGCGAGCCTGTTGGGGTGCCTGTCTTTCTCATGAAAAACAAACCAACCAACCAATCTCCCAATAAAAGAATCAGGAGTCTTTTTTACACTCGGGACTTGATTTTTTTTTTAATGCCAGAGGGGTACATGTTTGTGTACAAAAGAGAGGGGGACAGAATTGGGGGGAGGGGGGATGAGAGAGATCATTCCCCTAATGGCACTGCAATCTCTTTCCCTCCAGCTCTTCATCCTCTCATGATTCTGGGCACATGCATGCCTGGAGTATGTTTCAAGATGCTGGGTCAGGACTTGAACTCTGGCCAGTGTGGGATCCTTAATAATCTGAAATGTGAATTTATTATTATTTAAAATTATGCCAGTGGGGGCTAAATGAGTGCATGACTGATCTACTGAATGAGACCCTTGTCACCTGAGGGTTGCCACCCCCCCTATGCAGAGGGATTTGAGCAGGTGACAGTCACTGGACTCCTCAAAGTGACAGTAGTTGGAGTCTGGAAATCTGATTCCTGCCTGAGGACAGCAAGCTTTCCCCAGGGAGTTCCTTTCACTTTTTAGGTGACCTCCCCCACTTCCCCACCCCCCACTTCTGTTTCCTGCCCACCCCCAACCCCCTAGGTCTTGGGCTCTTCTGAGAGGGACTCCCCCAGAAATCATACTGATGATGCTAGGACAGCTTTCTGCCGTTTTCATCCAGTTTGATTTAAAACCATACGTGGGGAAGGTAAATCTTGGTCTTTCCTGCAAAGCAGGAACTAATCTGAATAGGGGAACTGAGAGGTGAAAGAAGGTACTGGGGCCAGGAAGACAGGGGTGGGGAAGGAAGGGGAGAGGGGACCAGGGGAGGGACGTGCAGGAGAACAGACGCTGGTGGCCGGAGGTCGGCAGGAAGTGGTTTGGGAGGCGGGAGGGCAAGAAGCCTGGCCCATCCGGGGGACGGGACCAACGCTGCGGAGAGCGTGCGCCCGCGACAGGCTCACTACCCGCCAACTGGCAGAACTGGACCTGTCGCGCTGGCTCCGGACATGCTTTCTTTCCCTTCTGGGTCTACTGTGCTTGCTGGATGGGACCTGGGCGGCCCTGGGCGGTGACTCGTGCCCAGTAGGGGGATCTGGGGGGCTTAGGAGCAGGAAGCTTAGATATGGGCGGTGCGGGTTGTTGGGAGGTGGTCTTGTCGCCTGGGCAGGAAGAGGGGGCCAGAAAGGAGGAGAAAAGAATTTCAAGTGAATGGGGGCGAGAGGAGTGGAGAGGGCGAGATTACAACGCTGAGCAGCTGGAGTCCCCCCCCCCCCCCCCCCCCCCCCCCCCCCCCCCCCCCCCCCCCCCCGCCCCAGTTCCCAACTGCCTAGTGTGGCTTTTAATTGGCGATTTCATTCATTGTGCGACCCGTGCATTGATCATGCCCACCACAGGCAACACTGCGAGGTCTCTGATCAGCTGCAATCCCTTCTCCATTCTCTTCCTGGGATCTGCATGCACATGTGCCTGGCTTGATTTTCATGCCATTGGGTCCAGGACTTGAACCAACATCTACCATGTGGGAGTACAGGGATGTAAATGCGATGCCATCTTCTGGCCTCATAGATTCTTGGATGACTTACATCTTTTGGTCAAGTTGCCAAGACAACTGCTGCCAGAGGATATCTACACCATCCTTAGGATCTGGGAACGGAGGTGGAATGGAGGCCCCCCGAGGTGTACCTCCATCTCCCCTTGAAGTGTGAACAGACCAGCTCCAACCTCTGGCAACAGGAGCCCCTTGGCCACTTGCTGCCAGTGGTTTGTGCTGACGCGCCCGTGGCTCAGAGCAGCCCAGAGATGTGTGTGTGTCTCAAGCCCACAGTGGTCTCAGCCGCCCTGACTCCCCAGCTGCCCTGACTCCCCTTTCTGCTTATACCAGGAATGCCCTGGTGAACGTAACTTTTACAAGGTAGTTTTAGAGAGTTCCTCAGGCAAGCCACTCAGAGATAAAAGACAGACTATGGGAGGGAGGACCTGCCCTTTTCCCAGGTTCTAGCTCAGGAAAGTGTCAGGTGGGACCCCTGCCTGGTCCCCTCAGGACTGTACCAGGGCTGCTGCTTTCAAATTTTTTTTTTTTTTTTTTTTTTTTTTTTTTTTTTTTTTTTTGCTATAGGGCGCAAGTGCTCACTAGAAAGAGAGAAAGAGACAGAGAGACAGAAAGCAAGAAATCACCCCCCAGGGGGGATGGCCACACCGCAATCCCTTCTCCTCCATTCTCCTCTTGGAATCTTGGGCACGCTTGCACATGCGCCTGGTGTGAATTTAAGTCAGCCGGTCTGGGACTCGAACTGGGGTCAACTACATGGGAGTCAGCGACATAGCCATTATGCCAACTGCTGGTCCTGTTGCCTTCAAGTGTTTTATCCAGGATACTTTACCTGTGAAATACAGGAAGAAAGTGTACAGTGTTCTCATGGTCGTTGTTAGTGTGGTTGTGTGTATATTCCACCAAGTCCCCTTTTTTCAGAAACTAGAGGGATTCCAAGTTATTGCTATTTCTGACTGTAAATCCTTTTTTATTTTTATTTTTAAATTTGTCAGAGGACATATGCACTTGCTAGAGAGAGAGAGAGAGAGAGAGAGAGAGAGAGAGAGAGGGAGAAGAAGAAGAAGAAGGAGAAAGCATCTTTCAATAGGGTGTAGTCTTGCCACAGTCCTTTCTCCTCCATTTCACGATCCTGTCAGGATTTGAGGCATGCACATACCTACTAGGCCATGGAGTGGCTTTTTTGACTGTCTGTCTGATTTATTCTTTCCTGAGGAAAGAATCCTTTTCTTCTCTCACTTGTGCTGTCACTCCTCACCTGGACAGAACTCATTGCCTTGGTTAAGGGGTGGGGAGGTCATCATTGCATAGTTGCTAACTGGGTCCTGCAAGCTTTTCTTGCTTGTCTTGGGAGCATGCTCAGTTGGTCTCAATGTGTGTGTGTGCGCACCTGTATCTGTGTTTTGAGTTCATTTGGTGGTTCACGTGTCCCAGAGCAAAGATTCCTGGGGGACAGCCAATACCTCTCCAGTCCCGTGTCTCTTGCCTCAATGTACTCTCTGCAGCTGAGCAGCCCTGACACCTCTGGAAACCTCTCTGGAATTCTCCCCTTTCCCTCTGTACCCTGACTTTTCCCCTGCACCTTGTATTCTCCCTCACCTAGCTCTGCCAGACACTACCAGGACACAGTGCCTGTCAGGGAACATACACACAGGGTCCCCTCTGCTGTGGACAAGGCCAGTGTCTTCTGCATGGAGCTTTTCCTAAAAGAGAGAGAGAGACCATGACAGAGAGAAGTACCCTCCACAGGGCCTGGTCAGGCTAAGATCCACTTCCTCCAGTTCTTCAGCTCACCAGGACCTTGGTGCATGTGAGTGTGCCAGGTATGTTTCAGGCCTACTGGCCCAAACACTTGAACTGCAGTTGGCATGTGACTTTCAATAGTCTGGCAAGTACCAGCTGCACCACAGAGTCTGGACCAAGAGAGAATGCTTTTTTTTTTTTTTTTTTAAGAATTATTTATTAATTTTTATTTTATTTTTAATTTGACCAGAGAGAGACAATGAGAGAATGAGAGAGAGAGAATGTAAGAAAGTAAGCCTCCAGGTCCGGGATTTAAACTGTGGTCGGCCATGTGGGAGTCTAGCACCTCAACCATTATGCCACCTGCTGGCCCCTCAAGAGGGAATTTTTGACAGAGTTTTGCTATATTTTCATCCCTGACCTCCCACTTAGCCAGAACAATAGGTGCCACTGCTGTGGCCTGCTTGGTTTGGACCAGGAATTGAACCTGGTGCTCAAACCATGGTCGCTATGTGAGAGTCCAGAGCCTTAGTCACTATTCCATCTGCTGGCCCCATAGGCTTTTCCTCTTAAAATATTATACCAAATATTTTGTCTTAGTGCTAACTAATGGAATTCTACACGCATCCTTCTAACTGCTTGAATAAGATCTCAACAAAAAGAAATATTTATATGTGAATAGGCTATAGTTTTGAATGTGTACCCACCTCCCAAATCCATGTGATGTAATTTGTTGCTATTGTGATGGTATTTAGAGGGTGGAGACTTAATCAACTATTAAGTTATTCAATTATTAAGGTACTAAGAGGTAATTAGTATTAGATAATGTCAGCGGGGTTAGCACCCCATGATTGAATATGAT
Organism: Tupaia tana; assembly: GCA_026018925.1. Taxonomy (NCBI): domain Eukaryota; kingdom Metazoa; phylum Chordata; class Mammalia; order Scandentia; family Tupaiidae; genus Tupaia; species Tupaia tana. The sequence goes on from JAKSZU010000002.1 coordinate 92,249,787, forward strand.
GGCTGTATAGGAAGAGAAGAGAGGCCAGAGCTAGCATACAGGCTCTTGTCCTCTTTCCATGTGATGCCCTGCACTACCTCAGGAGTCTGTGGAGTCCCCACCATCAAAAACATCCTCACCAGATGTAGAGACTCAACCTTTGACCTCCAGAACTGTGAGCCAAATAAACCTTAATTCTTTATAAATGATCTGGTCTGTGGTATTCTACTATTGCCAACAGAAAATAGACTAAAACACAGTATAAAAGTGGACAAGAAATGAAGTCATAGTACTTTTTTTTCATTATTTCCAGGAGTTTCAATTGAATCACTTCTTCACATATAATTTAACAATCTTTAGTACATTGGACAGTATGGTCTTCTACTCTACAGTAACCCCAGTGGAGGTTTTAGGCTTCTAAATGCGTTCCAGATAGCATATAGAGGTATGGTTTTGTTGTAGTGTTGGTTGTCACAAGAAAACTAACAATAGTATAAATAGCCATCAAAAGAAGATATTATAAACAAAAGTATATCATTTTTATTTCTCACTGTCTATTTAAAAAGATACACTGAACCACTGACAAAATGAAATAACCAAAATGTTGGATGAATAATCTTTAAACCTTTCAAATACAGTAATGGGGACTTCTATTTGACATACAGTAATAGTGGCAATCTGAACTAAATCTCTCCACACATCTCCGAAAATGATACAGGTCACCCATGGAGAAAAAAAAGCACTCTAAACTATATGTTCAGCCTAATGAGATGAGGAATCCCTAAATCCACCAGGCTCAGCTGCAGAGCCTGACCTGTGGACAGGATCAGGCTGGGACCTTAGGGACAGTGGCACATCTCATTCAGGCCTAACAGCCTAGAAAGACAGTGCAGTGGGCCAGTCAGTGGTGTGGTGGTAAAGGCAGCTGGATCCCACATGACTGACTGCATGGTTTGAGTCCTGGACCTAGTGGCTCAAAAAATAAACCAGGTACGTGTGCATGTATGCCCAAAATCCTGAAAGAAGAATGGAGGAGAAGGGATTGGCCACCCTCCCTGGGGAATGCTTTCTCTGTCTCTCACTGGTGAGTGCATGAACCCTAAAGCAAACTGGAAAAATAAAAGGAGGAAGGCAGTGTAGCATGTTATACTGCAGTGGTTGTGTGCATGGGGGACATACCACTGACTGCTGTGTGGCCTTAGAAAGTTACCTGACCTCTCCATGCTTCAATGTATTTGTAAATAAAATGATAATTCATAAGAGTACTGTAGGTATTAAGTGAGAAGAAAGCAGCAAATCTTTTTTTTTTCTTAATAGAAAATAAAATTTGAGTTGCTAGAGAAGTCATAACCAATTTTTTCAATGCAAAAAATGGGTCATGACTTTTTTGATGACCCAATAGGATGCCCGGGAAAGGCAGATTATCAGGCAGCAATGCCGAATCTTTCTTGTTTTTAAGTTTCTTTTTCATTTCTTCCATGAGAGGGACACATACACACACACACACATACACCCAGAGAGAGAGAGAGAGAGAGAGAGAGAGAGAGAGAGAGAGTGCAAGCTCAGCAAGCTCAACAGCTCTTCATGCCGTGATCCTGCTCCCAGGTCTGGCTCTCTTGGATCATGGGCATCTGCATTCCCAGAGTGCACGAGGAGACCCTGGATGCGAACCTGGAACCTTCCCACGTGCCCTGAGCATCACAGAGCATTATGTCGCTGTTGTACCACTGTGCTGGCCAGCAGTAAATATGTATATATATATAATGTCAAATATGTGTATATATATATATATATATAATGTCAATTTCCTTTTAAAGACACTTTGACACAGAAAGGATTCAATAAATACGTTTTGTAATTACTATGTAATGTATAGCCCTTCCGCAGAAATCCAAACCTCCTCCTTGAATGTCCACTCAGTTAGTAGATAGACACTGGGGACTTGGACATGTGGGGTGCGGCTGTGCTAGTGTCCTGCACCATCTGTCCCTCCTTTTCCACCACCACTGAATCCTCAGTCTTAACACTTTATGTTCTTATTCCTGCCTTTGCCCCTCAGTTGTCCTCCCCAGCTCACCTCACGCAGGTTGGATGTTGTCAAGTGCAGAGATTTTGAAGAGCGTATGGCCCTTGGAATACAGATGTGCTCTCAGTGCAGGCCAACGTGCAGGTTCTTCCCAAAAGCTCCATCGCATAGTTGGAGATGAACCCGGGAAAACTGTCAAGCTACTACACGAAACAATAAAGCAGTGTTGTCAGGGGTGTGGGGAAACTGCTATGCAGTTGATTGTAATGAAGTATTAATAACAGGCAGGACAGGGGTTGGTGGGTGACGTGGTGGTTAAGGGTTCTGGGCTCTCACATGGCTGACTAAGGTTCGAGTCCCTGACCTGGTGGCTAGCTTTTGCTCTCTCTCCCTCACTCTGTCACTCTCTGGTCAAATTTAAAAGATAAATAAATAAAGTTAAATAAAAATAATTATTCAAAAATAATTATTCAAAAAATAATAAAAACAAATAGGACATACAAGTAGGTCTGTGGAGCAGGAGTGCCAAAGGCAGATACATTAATGCGTAAAGTCATAGGTAGATGGATTCCCTAGGAACATAGATATCTATACCCAATTGCAGTGATGAGGCTGTATCCAGAGATATTCCAATAGCTCAATAAATATGATATTATTGAATTTATTTGATGTGTCCATAAAATTAAGTATTATGAGATAATAAATATCATATTTCAGAAAGATACTTAAATTGTAAGAGAAATTAGCCTAATAAAATGTTTAGTGAAAAATATGGGTAAAAGTTTGATAGAACATCTACATTCCACCTTCCATAAAAATTAGTGTCAAAGGGGCCATCATGTGGCATGGACCAATGTTTTTGAAGACAACTGGCTTCTCCACCCCTGCAGGTAGTAAATGATTAATTTCAAAATGGAACCTGGCACCACTCTGAAAAGATTATAGCATCACACTGTTGTGAAGGTTACCAAGATGGGTTCAGAATAGACTAAGTTTACAGAGCACATTTTAAAAAGATACATTTATTCAGCATCGTGATGAGACAATTACATTTAGCAATCGACAGCATGGGCGCAAAAAGAAAAATGTGCATTAAAACCCTTTGCTGGAATACTTTACACTTTCCACAGAACAGAAACTAAAATAACACAATTAGTCACAAATACAGTCCTCAAGTTTTTTGCCCATACACATGAGTATCGTCTAAAACATGTTTTCTTTGTAGCAGCTAGGCCCTGCCACCACTGTGCTTGGCTGAGTTCACAAATCTGTTGTAATTCGTAGCTTCCTTGTCAGTTCTTTGGCTCTCTTCTTCATTTCCTGGCAGTTAATCAAAGCCTTCTGGCACTGACATAGTTGCTATTGCTTCTGGAACCGCCATAGCCACCTTGGTTTTGTGGTTTGGCAAAGTACTAGCCATCACTGTCATAAGAGCCAGAGTTTCTGCCTTCAAAGCCTCCTCCCTTCATGGGTTCAAAATTTGAAGACTGATTGTTTTAATTGCCAAAATCATCGTAGTTTCTACCACCTCAAAAATTGCTTCTATCATTATCAAATCTATTATACCCATCCCCACTTCCACTGTATTCACCATCACAACTGCCACCAAAGCCACCATGACCACTGAAATTTCCTCCACATCGAAGTTGTCATTACCACCTGAACCACCTCCACGACCACCACTGAAGTTTCTAGAACCACTTTGACCTTTGGGGCTGGAGGAAGTGCTAGCCATCTCCTGCCTGGACAGGGCTTTCCTCACTTCACAGTTGTGCCCATTCACAGTGCGATATTTCTGAAAGACATTCTTAGCCACAGTCATGATCATCAAAGATGACAAAAGCAAAGTCCCTCTTCTTGCCACTGCCTTGGTCAGTCATGACTTCAATCGCTTCGACTTTCCCATACTGTTTAAAATAATCTCTCAGTGATGTTCTTCAGTGTCTTCTTTAATGCCACAAAGATCTTTTTCACAGTTAAGTGAGCAGTGGGCCTTTGAGAATCTTCTCTTGAGATAGCACTCTTGGTTTCACTACTCTTCCATTGACCTATGTGGCCTTGCATTGATGGCTGCACCCACCTCCTCCATGGTGGCATATGTGATGAACCCAAAGCCACTGGAGCACTTGGCGTTTGGATCTTGCATTACTACACAGTCTGTCAGCATTCCCAATTGCTCTATATGGCACCTCAGACTCGTATTGGTGGGTTCAGAGCTCAATTGTCCAATGAAGAGCTTCCATAGCTCTTCTGGCTCTTTAGGAGACTCTGACTGAGACATGACAGCAGTGCAAAAAGAGACTTCAAAGATGCTTCCCCAGTGGTGTTGTAAGCACAGAGGAATAAGGTAACAAACGTATCTGAAATAATCCAACTTTTCAGGGACTACTAGACACTGGCTCTGAGCTGACACTATGGCCCACCAATTAGATTAGGTTTAAGGAAGTCAGGTGATCAATGGGGTTTGAGCTCAGGTCCAGCTCACTGTGGTTATTCTCCCAGTCCCGGAATGCATAACTGGAATCATCATACTTACCAGCTGGAAAAATTCCCTTATTGGTTCCCCTGTCTTTGAACTCAGGCTGTTAGCGTAGGAAAGGCCAAGTGAAAGCCACTAGAACTACCTCCACCTGGGGAAAGGATAAACCAAAAGCAATGCTATATTCCTGGAGGGATTGTAGAGATATGTGCCACCATCAGGGACTTAAAAGACACAGGGTGGTGATTTCTAGCACATCTTCATTCAGCTCTCCTATTTGCCCAGATAGATGGATCCTGACAACGATGTAATATCACATCCGTAACCATGGGCTGACTCGAGTTGCAGCTGCTTTACCAGATGTGATCTCATTGTTTTAGCAAACTGTCACCTGGTATACAAATACAATCCCTTGACACCTGGTAATCAGGTATCTATCTGGAGAATGTCTTTCCCCCCATCTTTGCCATGAAGGCCCATGAGAAGTAGTTTACTTTCAGCTGGCAAAGTCAGAAACTCATCTTCACTGTCCTACTTTAGGGGTGTGTCAACTCTCCAGGCCTATGCCTTAATTTAATTAGAGAGATCTTGATTATCTTTCCCTTCTGTATGATACCCCCTGTGTCCATGGCATTGATGGCATTATGCTTACCTGTTAGCAAGAGAAAAGTGAAGCTACTTTAAGTTCATTAGTAAGGTGCTTGGGTGTCAGAGGGTGGGAAATAAGATTCATGAAAAATCTAGGGACCTTGTCCTTCAGTGAAATGTCTAGGGATCCAGTGGTGTGAGGAATGACAAAAAATCCTCTGTAAGGTGAAAGATACAGTGTTGCATCTAACCCCGCCCACAAACAAAGAAGAAAGGCACACTGCCCAGTCAGCCTCTTTGGATCTTGGAGGCTCCTTACTGACTGCACAGCAATACGAGGGTGAACAGCAGCCCTCAATCATCATATGGAAGTGGTACGCCTGTGATAAGGAGGGGCAGATTCTGAGGCACAAGGAAGTCATATGGAGAAGTGGCCCCAATGCCCAAGGTCCCCACCACACTACCTTCTCTGTTTCAGCCAGCACCTGTGGCCTCGTGGTGAATTTCTTGTAAGAAAGAAGGAAGGAAGGGTAAACTTAAGCCTGGTGTTTAGTTAGTTCTGTCAGGTATGTTGGCTTCCTGCTAGTGAACTCCTGTAGTGCTGCTGTCTGCTCTGGGAGTCCCTGAAGGACAGTGGTGGCAGGAGGTCCTCCCAGTGAGTAGAACTGGGGCAGAAAACACTGATAACTCACGTGGTGAGTCCCTGACACGTGTTCCACAGGGTTACTTGCAGGGTCTCTTCATTTCATCTCTCTTTTTCCCCAAGGAAGCAGGGGCTGTTTTCCAGATATGGAAACTGACGCAGGGAAAGTCTAAGAAACTCGCACAAGGAAATTCAGCCAGATCCAGGCAATCCCTTCTCCTCCATTCTCCTCTTGGGATCTTGGGCAAGCATGCACACGCACCCGGCGTGAGTTTTAAGTCACCGGGTCCAGGACTAGAACCGCGGTAGACTAGATGGGAGTCCAGCGACATAGCCATTACGCCAACTGCTGGTCCCAATTTTTATTATTTTTTTAAGGTAAAGTATTCTCTAGGCTCTCAGCCCCTCTTAATTTTGCTAATTTGTGACCTTTTCCCTTCCCATTTAGGAAAAACACAAACCCAGGCCAGCCCTGACATGGCTACTGATCTTGGACTGTGATACTGGTATCAGAATCCATAAATGAAGATTTTTGGCTAAGACTTCTCCTTCTGGATTTATTTCTACTGGGTAGGGCTACCTCTATCTCCTTCTCTCTATCTCTCTGTATTTCTCTGTCTCTCTCTGTGCCTCCCTGTGTCTTTTAATTTTCTTTGATTTAAAAAAAATTTATTATTTTCATTTTTTTAAAGTTAAAGTATTCTCTGGGCACTCAATCCCCTCTTTTATTTTACTGATTTGTTCCTTTCCCCATGCCATTTAGGAAAATAAAAAACTCAGGCTCATCCTGACATGGGTACTGAACTTGATCTGTGAAATACTCATTTCAGGGACTAAAAATGAAGACTTCATGCTGAGATTTCTCCCTCCAGATTTCTTTCAAGTGGGTAGAGCTACCTATGTCTTCTTCTCTCTGTCTTTCTACCTCTCTCTGCCTCTCTGTGTCTCCCTATGTCTTTTAATTTTTTTTTTAACTTTTCATTATTTTTATTTTTTATTAAGTTAAAGTATTCTATGGGCTCTCTAGCCTTTCCTTTATTGTGCTAATTTGTATCTTTCCCCACCATATTTAGGAAAAGCACAATCCCAGGCCCATCCTGACATGGTTACTGAGCTTGAGTTGAGGAATCTGGTTTTAGGGACTAAAAATGAAGACATCTCCCTCCAGATTCATTTTTAGTGAGTAGACCTACTTCTGTCTCCTTCTCTCCATCTCTCTGTCTCTCTGTGTCTCCCTGTGTCTTTTTTTTGTTATTATTTTTTAAGGTAAAGTATTCTCTGGGCTTTCACACCCCTTTTTTATTGGGCTAATTTGTGCCTTTCCCCATCACATTTATGAAAAGCATAAACCCAGGCCCATCGTGACATGGCTACTGAACTTGATCTGTGAAATTCTGGTTTCAACGTCTATAAATGAAGTTTTTCTTTTGAGAGTTCTCCCTCCAGATTAATTTCTAGTGGGTAGTACTACCTCTGGCTCCTTCTTTCCATCTCTCTGTCTCTCCCTGTCTGTCTGTGTCTCCCTGTGTCTTTTAATTTTTTTTGTTAATTTTTAAAATTTTTATATCTTCGTCATTCTGACAGAGGTTAGATGGTATCTCATTGTGGTTTTAATGTGCATCTCCCTTATGATGAGGGGTGTTGAGCATTTCCTCATATGCTTTTTGATTGTTCGTATGTCTTCCTTAGAGAAATTTTTGTTCAGCTCATTTTCCCAAATTTTTATTGGGTTAATCTTTTTTTTTTTTTTTTTTTTTTTTTTTTTTTTTTTTTTTTTTGAGTAAGTCGCTTGAGTTCCCTGTGTATTCCTATTATCAGTCCTTGTCTGAGGCATATTTTACAAAAATATTCTCTCATTCTGAGATTCATCATGGCTCCTGGGAACTAGATATTTCAGGGGACAGGAGAAATGAAGATTTTCTACTCATAATTTAGCCTCCAGCAAGCAAAGCTAGTGTGGCAGGAGAGTTGAGCCCTTCTTTCAGAAGATTCATCATGGCTCCTGGGAACTAGATATTTCAGGGGACAGGAGAAATGAAGATTTTCTACTCATAATTTAGCCTCCAGCAAGCAAAGCTAGCGTGGCAGGAGAGTTGAGCCCTTCTTTCAGAAGATGCATCATGGCTCCTGGGAACTAGATATTTCAGGGGACAGGAGAAATGAAGATTTTCTACTCATAATTTAGCCTCCAGCAAGCAAAGCTAGCGTGGCAGGAGAGCTGAGCCCTTCTTTCAGAAGATGCATCATGGCTCCTGGGAACTAGATATTTCAGGGGACAGGAGAAATGAAGATTTTCTACTCATAATTTAGCCTCCAGCAAGCAAAGCTAGTGTGGTAGGGAGCCCCTCTGGCCTTCTATCTCTGTCTCTGTGTCTCTGAGGTCTCTGTCTCTCTCTGCTCCTGTCTCCTCATTTTTTTTTTTTGGTAATTTTTCCTTTTTACGATTTTTTTAAAGGTAAAGATTTTCTCTGGCTCTCAGCTCCACCTTTTGTTTTGTTAATAATCCTTTCTGTTTCTTCCTCCCAGGCAGGAGAGTTGAGCCCTTCTTTCAGAAGATTCATCATGGCTCCTGGGAACTAGATATTTTGGGGGGCGCGCTAGCACGCCGCGCGGTCTTCTATTTTGTGATTTTTTTTTAGAAAAAGAACAGTAATTATAATTTTTTTAATTTATTTTGTCTTTTTTTTTCTCTTTTTGTTGTTGTTTCTCTCTCTCTTTTTCATTTTCCTTTTTCTTGTTTCTCCACCCAATATCTACTCAATATGCTGCACCAGTGATCACAACAGAACAGCAAACAGATTCTAGAACACCTCTGTCTGCTTGCTCCTGAACATTAAGGCTTAACTTCAAGAATTTGAAAGAAACACACCATCCATCAGATGACAAGAAATCACTGCCGGATCACGAGAAATATGGGAAAATGAGAAAATACCTCTCCTCCAAGGGAAAAGAGTAACTCTCCTTCATCCACAAGCAGTTCGGTGAAAGCCATGGAAATGTCTGATAAGGAATTTAGAGCATTCATAATGTCGAAGCTAACAGAGATGGAAGAAAAGAGAGATAATGAACTGCTAAAGAGAAAGGAGAAAGAAGTTGCTGAGTTCCAGGAGATGAGGAAATTCTTGCAAGATCTAAAAGAGGAATTACACACTTTACAAAAGACTCAAACGGAACTGCTAGAGATGAAGTCTATAATACAAGAAGTCAAAATCTCCCTTGAAAGTATTAAAAGCAGACTAGATCATTCAGAAAATAGAATCTCAGATGTGGAAGAGAAAATGGCTGGCTTAGAAAAATCCACCAGGAAGACTGAGAAAATGGCCCAAAAATTTGAGAATGATATGCGAGAAGTACTGGATACCATCAAACGTCCAAATATCCGTATAATTGGCATTCCAGAAGGTGAAGAGACCTATAAGGGCATTGTTAATCTATTCCATGAAATCCTGCAAGAAAACTTTCCAAACCTAGAGAGGCATTCGAAGATCCAGTCCCAGGAAATACAAAGGACCCCAAATAGAATCAACCCAAGAAGATCTTCTCCAAGACACATTATAGCCAGGTTGACCAAAACCACAGACAAAGACAAGATACTAAGATTGGCAAGAGAAAAACATCAAGTTACCTACAAAGGACATCCCATCAGGCTAACAGCAGATCTCTCATCGGAAACAATGTGAGCGAGGAGAGAATGGGAAAATATATTGAAAGTGTTACGAGAGAAGCAATTTCAGCCAAGAATACTGTACCCGGCAAGATTATCTTTCAGGTGGGAAGAAAAGACAAGAACATTCTCAGATAAACAAAACCTGAAAGAATTTACCAGCACCAGACCAGATCTCCAAGAAGTTCTCAAGGGTGTGCTGTATCAAGAAAATTAAACACAGACACATGGAAATAAGAGTCCAAAAACTATGAAAGTGGCCAACTTAATCATAGGGAGAAGTCTGGAGTTGAATATTATATCCCAGAATTTAATCAGGAAAATTGAACCAGAACAGAAGATAAAAGTACATGAGACTGATAGGTTCATGCACCTACCATTTGAACAGAATCCTAACTTGTTTCCTGGCTTTAAGCAAAGTTCCTTGGTACCTCTTTGAGTTAAGTTAATACTGGTTTTCTTAGTAGTAATGAGTGAACTCACCATTGAAAGTAGTTAGATTATGTAGGAAATTGTGTGATCAATGCAACGTGGGTGGGAAGGGAATGAAGGACAATTGTAGACACTGGAGGTGGTGTGAGAGGAGGGTGGGAAGGGACAGAGGGTCAGAAAGAAGGGTGGAAGTAATTCTAGGAACTAGTAATGGAAAATTTTTTGTAATGTGCATGACTGTGTCACTATGCAGTGTGTACTGGATGGGAGATTGCATTTTGTATGCTGTGATGAAGCTTAGGGAAGGAATGTAAATTGAGTTACAAAAAAAAAAGTTTCAGGAAAAAAAAATATATATCTATTCAATGACTGCAGTAGGATATGTAGCCACAGCTAAGTGCTACTTTATAGGAGGCGTAAAGTAAGTCTTGTGTTCATGGAAATGTGTGTATCACCTGTGTTTGCTATGAGGGTATTTGGATTGATTAGGGTCTTTGGCGATACAATAAAATGTGAGGAGAAAACAGTATAGAAAGCAAACATAGATACCAGAGACAGTGTGGGCGGAGAGTGGGAGATGGTAGAGAGTAAGAGATAGGGAATCAAGGATGGGGGGAAAAAAAAGCAAAACATACAGAAAACAAGAAATTGAAGATCATTTGCTGACAATAACATGTTTGTTGATGTGCTTGATTGGGACAATATATAGTCTACTCTGGATGGAAAAAAAAAAAGAAAGAAGACAGTTTTTAAATATTTTGGATTATTTTAGCTGTGTATTTAAATTTGTGAATGATCCTGGGCCTGTTAGCACTTTAAATGTAATTTGAATATTAGCATTGTTATTAAGTTTAGCCATTTTCTTCTGCAAAATCTTCAAAGGCTGCCTTCCATTGCAAATATACACTTCCAGTAAAAGCTGCTTTACAGATTAGATGACAGGCCCAAGGGGGTAGCCACATAGAACCCAAAGTTTCTGGAATGGTAATAGTAATCAGAACTTGAATTGCATTTTCTCTTATACTGTCCTGAAGCCTATGTAATGTTTTCATATCAAACCCTTGATGAACTCTCTGCAAATTCCTTTGTGGGTCTTGTTTTATCACTGAAAATAACATTAAGTCATCCAGATCTATTGAATTAGAATTTTCCTGATTTAAAAAAAAATATTCTCCCATTCTGAGGGATGTCCATTCACACTGATTACTGTGTCCTTTGCTGTTCAGAAACCTCTTAATCTGATATAGTTCCACTTCTCTATTTTAGGGATTATTGCCTGTGCTTTGGGAGTTTTAAGAAATCTTTGCCTACCCCAATGTTTCCCAGAGTTTCCCCAGTATTTTCCACAAGTAGTTTTATAGTTTGAGATCTTAGGTTTAGATCTTTGATAAATTCTGAGTTGATTTCTGTTAATGGGATAGATAGGGATTCAGTTTCATCTTTCTGCAGGTGGATACCTAGTTTTCCCAGCACCATTTACTAAAGAGGTTTTCTTTTTCTCAGTGGATTGACTGGTATCGTTTGTCAAAAATCAGTTGCTCGTAAGCTTTGGGGTTTATTTATGGGGTCTCTATTCTATTCCATTGGTCTACCTGTTTTTGTGCCAATTCCATGCTTCAACTCTTCTTTATCTATTTAAATGTCTTTTATATTGTTCTCTTTTCTGATTTCATTGGCTAACTCTTCCAGCACTATATTAAAAAGTAGTGGAAAAAGTGAGCAGCCTTGTCTAGTACCAGTTTGTAGTGGAAAAGCTTTTAGCTTTTCCCCATTCATATAATGTTATATACAAACCTATAGCTAACATTATACATTATAATATCCCAAGAGGAGAATGGAAGAGAAGGGATCACGGCGTGGCCATCCCCCCCGGTGAGGAGATTTCTTGCTTTCTGTCCCTCTGTCTCTCTCTGTCTTTCTTGTGAGCATACACACACTATAGCAAAAAACTTCACCTCCTCCAAAACATAAATAAATAAAATAATTTGAGTAGAATAGGGGTTAACTCTTTCTTAAAAGTTTTGTAGAATTCAGCAGTTGAAGCCATCCAGACCTGGGCTTTTCTTTGTTGGGAGGTTATTTATTACTGATTCAATCTCATGGCTTGTTATGGGTCTATTCAGGTTGTCTATGGCCTCCTGATTCAATCTTGGTAGATTATATGCATCCAGGAATTTGTCCATATCCTCCATGTTCTCTTGTTTGTTGGCATATAATCACTCATAGTATCCTCTAATGATGTTTTGTATTTCTATTGTGTCTGTTGTGATATTGCCTATTTCATCATGTATTTGATTTATCTGGTTTCTTTCTTCTTATTTATCAGTCTAGGTAATGATGTATCAATCATCTTAATATTTTCAAAGAACCAGCTTTTTCTCTCATTTATTTTCTGTATAGTTTGTTTATTTTCTATTTCATTTATTTCTGCTCAAATCTTTATGATTTCTTTTCACCTGGCATTTTTGTTTGTTTTCCAATTTCCTGAAGCATGATGTTAGGTTGTCTATTTGCCACCTTTCCATCTTTGTCTTATGTACACTAATTGCTATGAATTTCCCTCTTATGACTGCTTTTGCTGTGTCCCATAGGTTATGGAAATTCGTGTATGCATTATCATTTGTTTCCATAAATTTTTTGATTTCAGACTTAATTTCTTCAGCAGTTAAGTCATTCAGAAGTAGGTTGTTTAGTTTCCAAGTGTTTGTGTATTTTTGAGGGTGTTTCTTGAAATTAATATCTAGTTTAAGTCTATCATGGTCAGAGAAGATGCTGGATATAGTTTTTCTGCCTTTGAATCTGTAAAGGCTTGATTTGTGTCCTGTCACTTGGCCAATCTTTGAAAAAGTTCCATCCCAGGGTGAGAAAAATATATATTTTGTGGTCTTAAGGTAGAAAGTTCTACAGATGTCTGTCAAGCCATTTGATTTATAGTATTATTTAGGCCCTGTATCTCTCTATTTATTTTTTGTCTAGAAGATCTGTCTTAAGGAGATAATGGAGTGTTGAGATCCTCAACAATTATAGCGTTGCATCCTATCTCTCCTTTTAGCTCCAGCAGTCTTTCCTTCACATATTTAGGTGCTCCTGAGTTGGGTACATAAATATTTATAAGCTTTATGTGTTCTTGCTGAATTAGCCTATTTACTATGGTATAAATGCCCTTCTTTGTCTCTTCTAACATTCTTTGTCTTGAAGCCTATTTTGTCTGAAATCAGTATCGCATCTCCAGCCTTTTTTTATTTCAATTTGCATCGAATATCTTTTTCCAGGCCTTCACTTTTAGCCTATGTGTGTCTTTCTCCATAAGGTGTGTTTCTTGTAGGCAACAGGTAGAGCGTTTCTGGTTTTTGTTTGTTTGTTTGTTTGTTTGTTTCTCAATTCAGCCTGTCTGTATCTCTTAATCAGAGAATTTAATCCATTCACACTCAATGTTATTATCAATATTTCTGAACATATTTCTATCATTTTATTTATTGTTTTTTGTTCTCTTACAAGTGTATTACTTTTTAGTTTTCCTGGTATAGCACTCCTTTCAGAACCTCTTGAAGAGCTGATCTTGAGTTGGTAACTTTTTTCAGGTTTTGTTTATCTGAGAATTTTTTTTTTCCTTTTTTCCCATATGAAGGATAATCTTGCCAGGTATAGTATTCTTGGTTGAAACTGTTTTTCATTCATCAGTTTTACTATGTTTCCCCATTCTTTCCTTGCCTACATTGTTTCCAAAGAGAGGTTCAATGTTAGCCTGACAGGATAACATTTGTAAGTAACTAGATGTTTCCCTCTTGCCAATTTTAGTATCTTGTCTTTGTTTGTGGTTTTGGCCGATCTGGCTATGATGTGTGTTGGAGAGGATCTTCTTGGGTTGATTCTATTTTGAGTTTTGTGTATTCTTGGCTCTGGATATTTGAATGCCTCTACAGGTTTGGAAAGTTTTCTTCCGGGATTTCATAAAATAAATGATCAACGTCCTTATTATTTTCTTCCTTTTCTGGAATAACAGTTGTCCAGATGTTGGGGCGCTTGACAGTATCTAGTATTTCTCGTATATTATCTTCACTTTTCTTGGTTGTTTTCTCAATCTTTTTGATATTTTTTTCTAGGTCAGTGGTGTTATCTTTTACATTCGAGATTCAATCTTCTGCGTGACCTAATCAACAAAAAGATCACTCATTGCACATTGCGCTCTGCATACATTCAAAACACCGTGGTCCTGAGAGCTCAAAGTCGAGTGGAGGAGAGGATGAGCCAAGAGTCCCAGTCATTAGGCCCTGCAGTCACAGGCAGCCTGGCATTGGGCAAGGCTTTGTGCCATCAGATGGGGTGGAGGTTGAGGCACTGGATCCCAAATGGGGCACTCAATTTACAGAGGCCACTAGAAATGAATCTTGAGTGACAAGTCTCAGCAAAAAATCTTCACTTTTAGTCAACGAAAGCAGTATTTCACAGCTTAAGCTTAGTAGCCATCTCAGGATGGGCCTAGGTTTGTGCCTTTCTAGAAACTAATCTGGAGGGAGAAGTCTCAGCTGAAAAATCTTCATTTTTAATCAATAAAAGCAATATTTCACAGCTCAAGTTCAGTAGCCATCTCACCAGTGACTGTTTCTAATTTAACTTAATTTTTTTTTTCCTTTAAAGATAGAAACATATTTACTTCCATCAACATTTAACATTATCTTCTGTTGTGAAAAGGTGAAACCTGCTCCACTGGTTATTCTGAAAGTATGTATGGAATTGTCTATGACATCGTTTACTGTGAAATACAGTTTTAAAGAAAAATATATTAATTAAAAATTGAACAATGAAAAGTCTCAAAAATTAATGAGAATGAATTTTTGAAAACAAAGTTAATTTTATCATAGCCAATAAAAAATAATTTGTAATTTCCATGTAGAGGACTGTGGTATTTAAGTTTTTATAATCCAAAGGGCCAGCAGTTGGCATAATGGCTATGTTGCTGGACTGCCATGTAGTTGACTACGGTTTGAGTCCTGGACCTAGTGGCTTAAACTCATGCTAGGGGCGTGTGCGTGCATGCCCAAGATCTTGAGAGGAGAATGGAGGAGAAGGGATTGCGGCATGGCCATCTCCCCTGTGGGGTGATTTCTTGCTTTCTATCTCTCTGTCTCTCTCTGTGTTACTTGCGAGCACACACACCCTATAGCAAAAAGAAATTATTTTAAAAAAAAAGAAGAGTTTATAATCTGAGAAGATAAGTGATATCAACCATTGGTCCAGTACCTAATAATAGCTCATTCAGAAAAGATACAAAAAGAAAACTTTTACTCACTCACTGTGAATGCTTGAGACCATAGTACTGTACTGTTTGTGAAGAAATAAGTTCTCAAAAAACCAAAAGCAAAACAAAATTGAAACAAGATGTTTAAAAGTGAAGACATAGAAAAGTCAGTGAGCTGGTAAGTTATAGGATTTACAAAGTTCTTGGTTTTAGCCTTATTTAAATTAATTCCAAAGAAAGACTCAGCTCCTTTTAACAATTTGGGTGTTTCCTCTGTTATCTAGTTTTATACGATGGTTACAGTAAATAAATGAGTTGAAATCTGTGTAGACAACTGTCTATCAAATAATTGGGAATTTGTGCTTATACCTGCTTGTGTATAAAATAGTTGATTCTGCATTTTAGTCATTTAGTTGGGAAATTTAATCCCAACCTTCAGTATTTTTATTGATATATCTTTTTTAAATTGATTTTTTTATTTAGCTATATTGTTTTCTCTTACTTCTGTTTTCCTTCATTTAGTTTCCATGGTGTAGTATTTCCTTAAATATTCCCTGAAGAACTGGTTTGGTTTTGATTAATTCTTTCAGCATTTGTTTATCTGGGAATGACTTTATTTCTCCTCCCATTTGAAGGATAATCTTGCTGGATATAGTACTCTTGGCTGAAATTATTTTTCTTGTAGAGTTTTAAATATGTCTTCCCATTCTTTCCTTGTCTGTGTTTTCAGTTGAGAGGCCCAATGTTAGTCTAATAGAGTAACCTTTGAAAGCAACTTGGTGTTACTCCCTCTCCACTTTTAGAATAATTGTCTTGGATTTTTATCAATTTGGCTATGATAAGCCTTAAAGAGGATGTTCTTATGTTACATCTATTTGATATCCTTTGTATTCCCTGGATTTGGATGCCTCTCTAAATTTGGAAAGTTTCATCTACTATATCATGAATGAGATTTTTCTATGCCTTTATGTATCTCTTTGCCTATGGAATACTGTTTATATGGATATTTGGCTGTTTAATAGTGACTAAGATTTTCCATATGTTGCCCTGAATTATTTTTCTAAATAATTATTTTATTTAACTTTATTCCTTATTATTACTATTATTTTCCAGTTTGATCAGATGGGGGCGGGGAATAGTGAGAAAGCAAACCACCAGATCCAGGACTTGAGCAATGGTTGGCCATATGGGAGTCCAGCACCTTTAACTACCACACCACATTCCGGCCCCTGTAGTCCTGATTTTTAATAGTTATTCTCCTTTTCAGTTGTTTGGACTAAATCAGAGATTTTTGTCTTCAGTGTCAGAGATTCATTTTTTCTGAGTGGTCCAATCTGCTGTTGATACTTTTGAAGAAGATTTTGATTTCCCATATCATATTCTTTATCTCTAGAAGTTCTGTTTGATTATTTTTCAGGGTGTCTATCTCCTTATGGAGTTCCTCCTTCAAGTCATGGAAGAACTTTCTCATCTCCTGGAATTGAATTGATTATTTTCTTTTGTATCTCATTGATTTTGTTTGTTTGTTTGTTTAGAGAGATATTTGCTGTTAGGGCATGTGCACTTGCTAGAGAGACAAAAAGAAAGAGAGAGAAAGAGAAAGTGAGAAATCACCTCCCGAGGGGCTTGCCATGCTGCAATCCTTTTTCCTTTATTCTCCTCTCTGGATTTTGGGTATACACACACACACACACACACACACACACACGCACACACCTTTATAAGGTATGAGTTTTAAGCTGCTGGTTCCAGGACTTGAACCATGATTAAGTACATGGGAGTTCAGTGATATAACCATTATACCAACTGCTAGTCTCCCTTACTGAGTTTTGTTACAATGAATATTTTGAAAATTTTTTCTGACATGGGGACCAGCAGTTAGGGTAATGGCTATGTCGCTGGACTCCCACGTAGTTGACCGCGGTTCGCGTCCCAGACCTGGTGGCTTAAAACTCACGCTGGGTGCGTGTGTGTGCGTGCCCAAGATCCCGAAAGGAGAATGGAGGAGAAGGAATTACGGCGTGGCCATCCCCCCTGGGGGGTGATTTCTCGCTTTCTGTCTCTCTGTCTGTCTGGTGAGCGCACGAGCCCTATAGCGAAAACCTCTCTTAAAAAAAATTTTTTTTTCCTGACATTTCTGAGATCTCTTGTGTTTTATCCATTGTTTGTGGGGAGTTAATGTGTTTCTTGAGGGGAAGTAATTTTTAGTTTTCTCTTATTTCTTGGGGCTTTGCTGTGATTTTTAGTCACCTGTTGATATATTTACTTCTTCCTATTTCTTTGGAGCATATTTCTGAGCTGTGTGCTTATGCACTTCCCCTCCATGTGTGTTAGCTCTGTGACAGCTTTCTTCTACTGTGGATGGGAGTATGGGATTCACAGCAAGAATTTTGGGTTCAGGTTTTCAGAGGGGAGTTTCTCTCCTTTTACTGCTAGAGGAGTTGTAAGGAAATAATTCCTCTAGAGTCTTGTGTCTTCAGGTATTTAATTCCTGAATACTCAAACTTTTTCAGCTCCAATGTGTCTGGAGGTTGAGCTGGACAGGTGGACGTAAGGTGGTAGACTACTGTGGTGGTGCAGCCTCTTCTCCTGCACAGCAGACTAGGTAGGGGTCTCTGCTGATGAGCTCAAGGTGAGCCACCTCGGCCTCTCTGATAGTCCTATCCTAGGTTTCCCTGTTGCTCCTTCTATCTCTAGGACTGCAGGAAACAGCTGCAGTCTCTGAAAAGCAGAGCAGCCCCTCCTCCCTAAGCAGTCTGGGTAGGGATCCCTGCTGAGGAGCTAAGGCTGAGATGCCTAGGTCTCCCTGTTGCTCCTTCTATCTCAGGGACCACAGGAAATGGGTGGTGGTCTATAAAGGCCAGAGCAGCCCCTCCTCTCCTGCAGAAATCCGGGCATGTTTCCCTGCATATAAGCTCAGGGTGAATGGCCCAGGCCTTCCTGTGGCTCCTTTTACCTCTAGGACTATAGGAAAAGGGTGCAGGTCTATGAAGTCTGGACAAGTTCTGGACAAATTCCTCACACACAAAAGGCTAGGTGGGGCTCCCTACTGACGAGCTCAAGCTGAGTAATGTAAGCCTCCTTGATGTTCCTTCTACCCTAAGCCTCCTGGTTGCTCCTTCTGTCTCCAGAACTGCAAGAAATGGGTAGAGGAAACAGGTGGTGGTCTATGAAGGCCAGGGCAGCCCTTCCTCCTCTATGGCAGGCTGAGTAGAAGTCTGTGCTGATGAGCTCAGGCTGAGTGTCCTGGGCCTCCCTGTTTCTCCTTGTAATAGACGCCTCCCTACTGCTCCTATCTCTGGGACTGCAGGAAACCAGGGTGGTCTGTGAAGGCTGGAGCAACCCCTCCTCTCTCATAGCTAGCTAGGTGGGAGTCAAACCCGGCTTGATTTTCAAGCCACCAGGTACAGGACTTGAACTGCAGAGTTGGCCATTTTGGATCCAGTGCCTCAACCCCCCCCCCCCCCGCCGCTTGCCCATCATGTGCCATTTTCTACCTTTGTAGTGTGGGAAGTGCACCTTAGGGAATGGAAAGAGATTTGTTGAGATCACTAAAACTCCCTGGGCTTCACATGCTACGAACTCACCTCGGGTTCCTAATTTGAGTATTAGTTTTGCCTTCCCTGATGTCAGAGGTCAGGACCACCCATGATGAGAGCTGGATGTGCACTGTAGTCAATGGTAGGTCTGTTACTTCTGATCTTTTTTGAGTGAAGAAAAAATAAAGTCCAAAGATCAAGACCCGCTTAAGAATCAGGCGTTGGGGCCAGGCAGTGGCACAGTGGTGGCAACACTGGATTCAAAAGGGAAAGGTCCCAGATTCATGTCTTAGGACCTCCCTGAGCACACAGGGTGCTCATGATCTGGGCTGACTGAGACTGGGCATAGACTGTGGCAAGAAAGCCTGTTGGGGGTGCCTATCTTTCTCATCGAAGAAACAACTTACAAATAAAGAAGATTCAGAAGTATTTCACACTCAGGATGTGATGAAATTGTTTTACTCCAGAGGGTACGTGTTTGTGCCCAAAAGAAAGGGGGAGAGAATTAGGGAGAAAGAGAGAGGGAGGGAGAAAGAGAGATGTCACCCCCTCACCACCACCACCACCATGGGACTGTAACCCTTTTTCCTCTAGTTCTCCAGTCTGTCATGAATCTGGGCACATGCATTTCAAGATTCTGGGCCAGGATTTAAACTCTGTTTGGCCAGTGTGGGGTCCAGTGCTACCCAGCTGGCCTAACAGAGTTAGTGATGGATTTTATTGTTTGAATTACTGAGTTCAGGCTACCATAACAGAACACCACACACTGGCTGACTTAAAAACAGATATTTATTTTCTGGAGGCTAGAAGTGCAAGATACATCTTCCATGGGCTTGAAGAATGGAAACTAAGGATTCCACAGAGTTTCCTGGGAAGTAACTTATGGATAATTCCAGTACATAACACAGTAAATGCTATTAATCTGATGTGCACTGTAGCTAAGACTGCTTCCAAACCATACAGAGCACCTGCTGCAGAATGGTCAGAGCTAAAGCTTACATCATGGAGCACAGTCCCATTTGGAAAACACTTCGAAAGTTAAAACTGAGTGGTGACTTAATGAACTCGAATTAGCATATCAATTATAAATGTTCTTTTGGAAGAATATTAAAATCATTAGACCTGTTAAATCACAATATTCAAATAATATTTAAAGATGTTGATAATAACACGTACACAATTAAAAGTTTTACTTAAAAAAAAAAAAAAGAAGTGCAAGATAAAAATGCCATTGGGGTTGGTTTCTGGGCCCCCTCTTCCTGGCTTGTACAGTTTCCTTCTCATGTGTCCTCAGGGCTTCTTCTCTGTGCAGAGAAGAGAGAGAGCTCATTCTGGCATCTTTCTGCTCTTACAAGGACACCAGTCTTACTGAATTAGGGACCCACCCTTATGGCCCTGTCTCAAAGATTGTTGCAGTGGGGGTTCAACATGTGAATGGGGGGGGGCAAAATTCAGTTTATAAAACTCCTTAATAATCTGAAATGTGAATTTATTATTATTTAAAATTATGCCAGCGGGGGCTAAATGAGTGCATGACTGATCTACTGAATGAGACCCTTGTCACCTGAGGGCTGCCACCCCCCTATGCAGAGGGATTTGAGCAGGTGACAGTCACTGGACTCCTCAAAGTGACAGTAGATAGCTTGGAAATCTGATTCCTGCCTGAGGACAGCAAGCTTTCCCCAGGAATTCCCTTTACTTTTTTTTTTTTTTTTTTTTTTTTTTTTTTTAGTTCCTTTTACTTTTTAGGTGATTTCCCCCACTTCACCCCCACTTCTGTTTCCTGTCCCCACCCCCACCCCCCACCCCCCAGGTCTTGGGCTCTCCTGAGAGGGACCCCCGTAGAAATCATTGGTGGTGCTAGGACAGCTTTCTGACCTTTTCATCCAGTTTGATTTAAGACGGTATGTGGGGAAGGTAAATCTTGAAGTCTTTCCGGCAAAGCAGGAATTAGTCCCAATAGGGAAACCGAGAGGTGAAAGGAAGGTACTGGGGCCAGGAAGACAGGGGTGGGGAAGGAAGGGGACAGGGGACCAGGGGAGAGACGTGCAGGGGGACGCTGGCCGTGGGTGGAGGAGCAGGGGTGGTATGCGGGCTGGGCAAGCTGCCGGGGCACTGCCCATCCGGGGGAGGGGACGGACGCTGTCGAGAGTGGGCGCCCGCAACAGGCTCGCTACCGCCAACCGGCAGAAGGACCTGTATCGCGCTGGCTCCGGACATGCTTTCCCTTCTGGGTCTACTGTGCTTGCTGCATGGGATCTGGGCAGCCCCGGGCGGTGAGTCGTGCGGAGCCGGGTGGTGTGGGGTGCTTAGGAGCCTGAGGCTTAGACGTGGGCGGGGCGGGCAGTCGGGAGGTGGTTTCGTCGCCTGGGTCTGAAGAGGGGCCGCAAAGGAGGAGAAAATAATTCCCAGAGAATGGGAGGGGGCGAGCGGGGGTAAGAGGGAGGTCTGGCCCTGTCCCTGGCCTCCTAGAGTGGCTGTAACTGGCGATTTCATTCCTTGTACGACCCGGCTCATCGATCGTGCCCTGCCGCCGGCGACACCCCGCGCGGCTCCTGTTTTCTGATCACCCGTCCCTCAAATGCCCGAGTTATTCTAACAACCAGCAGACGCCCCTGAGCCCAGCACCGAGGGAGTGAGCGTTAGCAATTGTCCAGCTACTTTCTGCGGGAAGAACCGTGGGGTTCCTGCATGTAGCACGTGACCTAACTCCGGACAAGTCTTAGGTCCCATTCCCTGGCCACACAGTCCGAATGGAAATTTGAACACTGGGATTTTTGAGGGAGTAAACTGAGAGCGACTGTGAGGATAGCAGGAGCGGGTGACAGAGATGGCATGAGACCAGAGGAAGTGACCCGCCCTGGCCGGCTAGCCAGTGGCTTGGAGGTTAAGGTGGATCCCCCAGCGGTTTGAGCCTTGAAAAACACGCCAGGGACTTGTGTTGTGCCTGGTGCCAGATGTCCCTGAAGGAGAATGAAAGGTATTACTGTGTGCCTGTCTGCATGTGGGGAGGGGGGTCCTTTATCACCGTTCCCTTTGTTACTCTCCAGGGGACCAGCTGTGAGTACACACCCCGTAGCAAAACTAAAAATAAAACTGCACGGCCTGGAAAAACAGGAATGTGTCTTGTACACGGAGGGCTAGGACTTGGAGCTGAGACTCTTATTTTTACTCCACTGCCCTGGGCTCAGTAGAAGCCTGAATGACTCATTTTCAGTGACTCATTCACCAAGGCTCCCACAGCTTGGCTGAGGCTGTCAAGAGGACTACTGAGCCATCACCTGCCCTATCCTTAGGAGCTGGGGAAGAGGCACCCTGTGGTGACCCCCAACCCCACTGGAAATGTGAACAGACTAGCTCTCGCCTGGGCAGCAGGAGCCCCTCCCCAGGCCACTTGCTGCTGGCCTCTGTGCTGACTCACAGGTGACTCAAAGTACCCTAGAGAGGCAGGTCTCAGGCCCACCGCAGTCCCCCTGTCTCCCCTTCCTGCTGTCTCAGGCCCACCTGGCCTCAGAGGCCCTGACTCCCCTTCCTGCCATCTACCAGGAATGCCCAGGTGAATGTAACAGAACAACTTTTACAAGGTAGTTTTGGAGCAATTACTCAGGTAAACCACTCAGAGATAAAAGACAGACTATGGGAGGGAGGACCTGTCCTTTTCCCAAGTGCTAGTTCAGGAAAGTGTGAGGGGGACACCTGCCTGGTCCCCTCACACTGTACTTGGGACTCCTACCTTCAGGTGTTTTATCCAGGACACCTCACCTTGAAACACAGGAAGAACGTGCCCAGTGTTCTTGTAGTCATTGTTAGTGCGGTTGTGTATACATTCCATCAATTCCCTCTTTTTTGAAACTGGAAGGATGTGAGGGGTGTGAAGTTGTTACTGCTTCTGACCATAAATCTTTTTTTTTTTTGGAGAGGTTTTTCGCTATAGGGCGCGTGCGCTCGCCAGACAGACAGAGAGAGAGACATAGAGACAGAAAGCGAGAAATCACCCCCCAGGGGGGATGGTCACGCCGCAATCCCTTCTCCTCCATTCTCCTCTCGGGATCTTGGGCACGCACGCACACGCGCCCGACGTGAGTTGTAAGCCACCAGGTCCGGGACGCGAACCGTGGTCGACTACGTGGGAGTCCAGCGACATAGCCATTACGCTAACTGCTGGTTCCCTGACCATAAATCTTTTAAAAATATTTAAATGTATTTATCATCATTATTATTTTATTAAACCAGAGAGAGAGAGGGAAAGCAAGAAAGTAAGCTTCCAGGTCCAGGACTCAAACTGCAGTCAGTCATGTGGGAGTCCAATGTCTTAACCACATCATCTGCTGGGCCCTTAAATTAAAAAAAAAATTTTTTTTCAGAGAACATGTGCATTTGCCAGAGACAGAGACAAAGAGAGGAGAGGGAGAAAGCACCCCCTACCTTACCAATGAGGTGTGATCATGCTGCAATCCCTTCTCCATTTTTCTGTCTTGTTGAGATTTGGGACTCTCATGCCCACGGAGCCGTCTCTCTGGCTCTAAGCCTTTGATCTGCCTTATTCTTTCCTGAGGAAAGTACCCTTTTCTCCTCCCTCAGAGTACAGCTCATGTGAGTGGTCTGTCACTCCTCACCTGGACAGGAGCGTTGCCTTGGCTAAGGGATGGGGAGGCTGCGTCATCATCCCGTAGTTTCTAACAGGGTCCTGCAAGCTCATCTTGCTTATCTTTGGAGCATCCTCAGTTGGTTCCACAGTGTGTGAGTCTCTCTCTGTGTGTGTGTGCATCTGTATCTGTGTTTTGAGTTCACTTGGTAGATTACGTGTCCAGGGCAAAGATTCCTGGGGGACAGCCAATACCCCTCCAGTCCGGTGTCTCTCTTGCCTGTTTGCACCCTCTGCAACTGGCTGATCAGCTGAGCAGCCCTGACACACTCTCTCTGGAATTCTCCCCCTTCCCTCTGTACCCTAACCTTTCCCCTGCACCTTGTATTTCCCCTCACCTAGCTCTGTCAGACACTCCCAGGACACAGTGCCTGTCAGGGAACATACACACAGGGTCCCCTCTGCTGTGGCCAAGGCCAGTGTCTTCTGCATGGAGATTTTCCTGGATGTTCCTGTCATTTTCACTTAAAAAAATTTGTTTATGAGAGAGGGATTTAAAAAAATTCATGAGAGAGTGAAAGAGACAGAGACCATGAGAGAGAGAAGTACTCTCCACAGGGCTTGGTCAGGCCAAGATCCTCTTCCTCCAGTCTTTCAGCTCACCAGGACCTGGGCACATGTGTGCATGCCTGGTGTGTTTCAGGCCTACTGGCCCAAAGACTTGAACTGCAGTTGGCATGTGACTTCCAGCAGTGTGGCATGTACCAGTTGCACCATAGGGTCTAGGCCACAGGAGAATTTTTGACAGGATTTTGCTATGTCTTCATCCCCAGTCTCTCAATTAGTCAGAACCACAGGCACCACTACTTGTGGTCTGCTTAGGTTGGACCAGGAATTGAGCCTGGTCTCTCATGTGGCTTCAGCCTTTGAGTAGCAGCATCTTAGAAGTGTGGCAACATTTTAAAAACACCTTCCCAACACCTAGCACAGGATCAGAATATGTAAGTGTTCTACAGATATTTAATGAACTAATTAAAGCAAAACAAAAAAATGGACTCCAGAGCCAAATGGCCCTGGATTTGAACCGACCTCTCTTGTTCAGCCAGTCAGTACTTTGGCTCCCTAGCACAAGCTTAATATGTTTTTCAAAGCTCTCTCATTTTCACCAGCTTCCCAGTAGATTATTAGGTGTACTCGTTTGTTCATCACTGGTGCAATACTGCAGAAAGTTGCAGAACCAAGCTGCTCAGACTCTAATTCTGGCTCAGTCACTTAGATATGGGGTAGCCTATCACTCTGAACCTCAGTTTCCTCATGTGTAGACATGGATTGGAAAGATGACAAACACCATGTGCTCCTCATGTGGTTGGTTATTAGAAATAACATTCTTATTAACAACATCCTCCACCTCTCCAGTTCAAGGCTAAAGTCCAGAAGGGACCCCCAGTACTTCTGCAAGCTTGCTTTGGGGCAGGTGGCCAGGGGCTAGGGCACCACAATTAGAACTGTCCACCCCATCTCTACACACCCACTAGTCTGTGCATCTACCATTCTAGCCAGACCCACTTTCTCTCTCTGCTCCTTAGGGCCCTGCTTTAAATCCAGCCTTCCTGGCTCCACAGCCAAAGAGTGTGTGGCCTTGCATCAGGGAAATCCTATGCAGTCAGTGACTCTGCATCCCGGCTTGCCTGGGCTGGGTCTCACTTTTTTTTTTCTTTTAAATTGCTGGTGATGGGACTGGCAGGTGGTAGTTAGGGAGCTGGACTCCCATGTGGTTGACCACAGTTCAAGTCCCGAACCAGGCAGATTGCTTGATTTAAAAAAAAAAAAAATTAGCTTTCTTTATATCTCCTTCTCCCATAGATCAAGGTAGCTCTCAGCTCTCAAGCAGAGTACACCTCCATCTGCAAACCCCTCTTTCATATTTTGTTTTCTTCCCTCTTACATTGTCATTTTCTCCTCGTACTCCACCCTCTTCCCAGAGGAACTAGGTAGGTCTATAATTATAGTTCAACATAAGCAAAAATATAAATGTAATATGTCATATTAAGAGAAAGAAAGACAAAAACCATATGATCAATCAATTGATGCAGAAAAAGCATTTGATAAAATACAAGATTCCTTCATGATCAAGACTCTGAGCAAAATCGGAATAGAAGAGTCATTCCTCAACACTATAAAAGCTATTTATGAAAAACCCATAGCTAACATCATTCTGAATGCAAAAAGCTAAAAGCTTTTCCACTTAAAAAGGTTGTCCACTTTCTTCACTCCTTTTCAATATAGTACTGGAAGTCCTTGCCAATGTAATCAGAAAAGAGAATAAAATAAAAGCCATTCAAATTGGAAAAAAAGAAGTGAAACTATCTCTATTTGCAGATGACACGATTGTATACATAGAAGACCTAAGGGTATCCATGAACAAATTCTTGAAAGTTGGGACCAGCAGTTAGCATAATGGCTATGTCACTGAACTCCCATGTAGTCGACCGTGGTTCGAGTCCTGGACCCGGTGGCTTAAACTCATGCCGGGTGCGTGTGCGTGTGTGCCCAAGATCCCAAGAGGAGAATGAAGGAGAAGGGATTGTGGCATGGCCATCCCCCTTGGGGGGTAATTTCTCACTTTCTGTCTCTCTTGTCTCTCTCTGTCTTTCTGGCGAGTGCATGTGCCCTATAGCAAAATTCTCTAAAAAAACCCCCAAAAAAACCAAAAAACAAAAAACTCAAAAAACTCCTGGAAGTAAAAATGAATACAGTAAAGGTGCAGAATATAAAATCAACATACAGAAATCTATAGCAGTGGGACCAGCAGTTAGCGTAATGGCTACGTCGCTGAACTCCCATGTAGCCGACTGTGGTTCGAGTCCCAGACTTGGTGGCTTAAACTCATGCTGGGCGCATGTGCTTGTGTGCCCAAAATCCTGAGAGGAGAATGGGGGAGAAGGGATTGCAGCATGGCCACCCCCTGAAGGGTGATTTCTTGCTTTCTATCTCTCTGTCTCTCTGGTGAACGCACATGCCCTATAGCAAAAACCTCTCAAAATAAAAAAAAAAAAAGAAATCTATAGCATTTCCATATATGAACAGCAAGTAGACTGAGATAGAACTGAAGAAAGTAATACCATTTACCATAGCCACGAAAAGTATAAGATACCTAGGAATAAATTTAACCAAAGAAGTCAAAAGCCTCCACACGGAAAACTATGAGGAGCTAAATAAATAAATGGAAAATGACACAAAAAAAGTGGAAGGACATCCCATGTTCCTGGATTGGAAGAATTAATATAATCAAAATGGCAATTCTACCCAAATTAATCTACATATTTAATGCAATCCTAATTGAAATACCAGAGACATTCTTCACAGATCTAGAAAGGACAATCATAGAATTTGTTTGGAATTATAAAAGACCTTGTATTGCCAAAGCAATCGTGTGCAAGAAGAGTGGAGTGAGTGGCATCTCCCTCACTGACCCCAAAATATACTATAAAGCTGAGATGATCAAAACAGCATGGTACTGGCATAAAAAACAGACATGTGGACCAATGGAACAGAATAGAGACCCCACAAATAAACCCCAAAACATACAGCCAACTGGTTTTTGACAATGGGTACCAGTCAATTCGATGGGAAAAGGAAAATTTCTTTAGTAAATTATACTGGAAAAACTGGGTATCGGGACCAGCAGTTAGCATAATGGCTATGTTGCTGGACTCCCACGTAGTCGACCGTGGTTAGAGTCCCAGACCAAGTGGCTTAAACTCACGCTGGGCATGTGTGTGTGTGTGTGTGTGTGCCCAAGATCCTGAGAGGAGAATGAAGGAGAAAGGATTGTGGTGTGTGGCCATCCCCCCCGGGGAATGATTTCTCGCTTTCTGTCTTTCTGTCTCTCTCTGTCTTTCTGGGGAGTGCAACACGCCCTATAGCAGAAACCTCTCAAAAAACAAACAAACAAACAAACAACTGGGTATCCATCTGCAGAAAGATGAATCTTTACCCCTACTTTTCACCATTGACAAATCAACTCAAAATGGGTCAACGAACTAAGCCTAAGACCTCAAACTATAAATTTACTACTGGAAAACACTGGGGAAACTCTGGGAGATACCAGGGTAGGAAAAGACTTTTTAAATAAGACCCCCCAAATACAGTCAGTAATCCCCAAAATAGACAAGTGGGATTACATCAGATTAAGAAGTTTCTGCATGGCAAAAGACACAGTAATTACTGTTACTCAACAACCCTCGGAATGAGAGAATATTTTTGTAAACTGTGCTTCAGGTAAGGGACTGATAACCAGAATACACAGAGAACTCAAGCGGGTTAAAAAAAAAAAAAAAAAAAAAAAAAAAAGGATCAACCCAATCAGAGATGGGAAAATGAGCTGAATAAACAACTCCCTAAGGAAGACATATGAATAGCCAAAAGGCATATGAAAAAATGCTCAGCATTCCCCATCATAAGGGAGATGCAGATCAAAACCACAATGAGATACCACCTAACCCCAGTCAGAATAACTAAGAGTAAAAAAAAGAATGGTAAGTGCTGGCAGGGTTGGTAGCGAAAGGGAAACTCTCTTACACTGTTGGTGGGAATGTAAATTGCTCCAGCCACTGTGGAGAACAATATAGAGGTTCCTCAAAGATCTACAAATAGAACTACCATATGATCCAGCAATTCCACTCCTGGGTATCTACCCAAAGGACAGGAGAATGCTTAATTGGAAAAGTGCTTGCACATCTATGTTTGTTGTGGCATTATTCACAATTGCTAAGACAGGGAACCAACCCAAATGTCCATGAACAGAAGAATGGATTGAAAAAGTGTGGCACATATACTCTATGGAATACTATTCAGCCATAAGAAAACCTGACAAGACCCTAGCTTTTATAGAAAGTGGATGAATATGGAAGATTTATTGCTGAGTGAAGCAAGCCAGGCTATGAAGGAGAGACATTGTATGTCTCCACTTAATATATACTGACTGTCCACACTCTATGGCTGAAACTGAAAGAGTAGAGGATATAGAAACATAGAAAATGGTTATAGATACCAGATACAGTGTAGGAAGAGGGTGGGAGAAGGAGGAGAGTGTGAGGAAAGAAATTAAGAAGAAAACAGAGAGGCAAGACATTTATGGGACACAGAAATGGGTTATTACGTGTTGATGATAATGTGTATCGTATTCCCAAATGGACTGGTGAGAAATGTATTCATGTTGGAACATTCTCTGTAAAACATAAGTGAAGGCTATGATTGAATTTATAAAACATATTAAAATAAAATAAAATATATAAAAGAACTAAAAAAAATTAAAAATAAATTTTAAAAGTTTCTGGTAACAATAACAAAACAAAACAATTCAAGAGAGACACAGTTCTCTCTACCCCAATGGGAACTGATCACATCACAATCTTTTCCCCCTTTTTTTCCATGCCATCAGGCCTCTGGGCCCAGGACCCAGCATGTTTTTCAGGGCATCAGGCCTGGGATTTGAACTGAGGTTGATATGTGGGGTCAAGCTATCCTATAGACAGCACTTAACTGTTGTACCCTGGGACTGGCCATCACTTTTCCTGACATGTGGTGGCCTTTGACTTTCTATTTAGGCAGTGTCTGTGTTATCATGGAGCTCCTCTCAACAGCTCCCCTCCAGGTC
This sequence comes from Tupaia tana, assembly GCA_026018925.1. Lineage (NCBI taxonomy): Eukaryota > Metazoa > Chordata > Mammalia > Scandentia > Tupaiidae > Tupaia > Tupaia tana. Next base: position 92,278,620 of record JAKSZU010000002.1, read on the forward strand.
AGTGGAGTATCTGAGTTCATCTTATTGGATTTCTTTCTTTCTTTTTTCTTTTTTAAAGAGATTTTTTGCTATAGGGTGCATGTGCTTGCTGGAGAGACAGAGAGAGAGACAGAGAAACAGAAAGTGAGAAATCACCTCCACCCTTCAGGGAGAATGAAGAATGGCCATGCTGGAATTCCTTCTCCGTTCTCCTCTCAGGATCTTGGGCATGCACACACATGTACCCGGCGTGAGTTTAAGCCACCAGGTCTGGGATGCGAACCACAGTCTACTATGTGGGAGTACAACAATGTAACCATTACACCATCTGTTGGTCCCCCTTACTGCATTTCTTATTGATCCTGAATGAATGATAAGGAGGACAGGAGTGAGGAGGAGGTCAGGAATTGGTGGCACAGGTGGTGGCCAGGAAGTGGGTCTTCTTCTCTGCCAGCACTCCCCAGCCCTGAGGAAGGATTTCCCCGCTGTCACAGAGGCTGAAAGAGGGTGCATCTATGGGCCCTGTTCTACTCATTCTAACCCTCTTGTGCATTTTTCTTTCACAGATCTTCACTCTCTTTGCTATGACTTCACTGTCATTTTTAAGCCCATAATTCAACAATGGTCATGTGAGGTTCAAGGCAAGGTGGATGAAAAATCTTTCCTTTACTACAACTGTGACATTAAGGAGGTCAAACCTTCTGGTCCCCTGGGGAAGGAAATACAACGCACAAACACCTGGGAAGAACAGAATGAAATGCTGATGGACGTGATTGATGTCCTCAAACAGCAACTACCTGAAGTAGAACCGAAGAATTACACGACTAGAGGTTAGTATGAAAAGGCCCAGGGTGGTAGAGTACAGATTATCTGGGGCAGGGACTTTGTTTTCATGAATAATAGTGAAAGTTGGTGTCACCCAAAGATAGTAAGGACAGATCTTCGAGGACAGAGCAGGGCCAAGAGATAGGAAGGGATATGTAGGAGTAAGATACTGGGTGGGATGAGAACTTGTCCATATGAGTAACCGAGCTCTTTCTGATGGGGGCAGGTCCCCTCACCCTGCAGGGGAGGATGTCCTGTCAGTGTGAAGCTAATGGAATCTCCAATGGATCTTGGCGCTTCAGCTTCAATGGACAAATATTCCTCCTCTTTGACTCCAAGAAAAGAAAGTGGTCAGTGGTTCATTCTGGAGCCAGACTGATGGAGAAGAGTTGGGTGAATATCAGGGATGTGACTGAGTTCTTCAAGAAGATCTCAGTCGGAGACTGCAGGAGGTGGCTTGAGAATTTCTTGGTGCACTGGGATAAAATGCTCGAGACAACAGGTAATTGAAGTGGGGAAAGAAATGGTAACTCATGAGATGAGACCTACCTACACCTGTCCATGTGTGTGTTTGTATGTGTGTGTGTGTGTGTGTGTGTGTGTGTGTGTGTGTTTGTTTGTATAAATGACCCACTAAGGTGAGTTCTTGTTTGGAGAACAATGGCAGTTTGTATGGTCTACCATAGTCCTTTTCTCTTTCATCACCTGCCAGCTCTTTCTCACTGTGCATACATCCACTGTGGATTTCTTCTTGACCCTCAGGTATGGACTTTATGATGTTTTCAGACCTTAACCTCTAACTGTTCCTTCTTGCTAGAATCTTTTTGTTTGTTTCCTTTCATGTCATTTGATCTGTTTCTGGAAATTATGAAATACCATCTATTTTTTGTTGTTGTTTTATTTGTGTGTGTGTGTATATTTTTGTTTATTTGTTTGTATATTTTGTTACAGGGTCCATGTGCTCCCCAGAGAGAGGCAGTCACAGAGAAATGGAAAGTGAGAAATCACCCCCAGGAGCAAAGGCCACATTGTAATCTTTTCTCCTCCATTCTCCTCTTGAATTTTGGGCCACTCATGCACATGTGCCTGGTGTGATCTTCAAGACACTGAGTCCGATATTTGAACTATTGCCAGTCATGTGATAGTCTAGCACCTTAACCATGCCACCAAATGATCCCTCCTTTTTTTTTTTTTTTTTTCTTTAATGGCCAGAAAGTGCATGAGATGCAGAAGAGAGAGAGAAAGAGACAACTCTCCAAAGGCGCATGGTCATGTCACAATCCTTTCTCCATTTCTCCATCTTGTTGGGATTTTGATCAGGCAAATGCATGTGTTTTTAAGCTGCTAGGGCTGGAATTTGAACCATGGTTGACCACGTGGGATCTATCTCCCTTAACCACCAGGCCACAGGGTTGGCCTTCTACCAAAGCACTTCAATATTAATTCCTGAGAAGCATTCCTTATCACTGTCCTCCTGGCCACTCCTTCATCTGGTTCAGCCGCAGTGCCAGGTTATATTGTCATCCTTGCTTCACTCATTGCCGTATGAGCTACTGGAGTGCAGGACCCATCCCCTCTCTGTCTTCCTGCCCCAGGGCTACACCAGCTGCTGCCACATACAGAGGGTAGATATTATCTACCCTGGTGGGTGGATGCCAGGGCAGCAGGAGCAGAGGAGACATCTCAGATCTGTGGTCCTGACCATGGCTGTCACTCTTGAGTTTCCATTTCAGGATCACCAACCATAGTCCCAAATGCATTCCACGCCAAGGCTACGACCATCGGGCCCAGACCCTGGACCCTTCTTGTGATCCTCACCATCTCTGTCCTACTTGGAACCTGAGGCAGAGTCCTTTAGAGTGACAGGTACTGTGGGCAGAATTAGGAGGGAAGCTGGGGCCAGTGAGGGAGGTGTGAGGACAGAAGGAGAATTCCTAGAGTCTCACCCTGTCCCATCAACTGGACCTTCTCATCCTGGAAATGAGACACATGGATGATGTCCTCCTGTTGCTTGATGGCAATGACTTGGGCAAGTCAGCCCTGAATTCTGATATATGCTGGTTGTCCAAGGTCAATGGGAAAAACAGGGGCCATTTTCAACAAGTTGCACCAGTAGGCTTATGCCTGTTGATGCTCAGAGGGTTTATAAAACCATCATGTTTCAGGCCAGGGTCCTATTTGGGAATAGCACAGCGGCGGGTGGTGTAGAGCTAGCCAGAACACAAGGCAGGGCAGTGTTCAGAACTGGGGGAGGCAGCACACGGTAGCTTCACATAATGCACCATCAGTGAGGGGATCTGTGCACAAGGATGCAGGGTGAGGAGCCGGGATCTAATCCCAGGAAGAGGAAGTAAAAAGGCCTTTGCACACCCAGCTCATAAGGTTGGATTTCAGGGCTGCATTCTCATGGAGAGTGGTTTGGGTTGGAGCAGTTAAGGCAGAAGGTGACAGCAGAGACTGTCCAGGCAGAGATTATAAGGAGGCAGCTCTCTCTGGATGCCTAGGAATCCAGACTCAACCCTGCAGCAGTGTCCTGGCAGCCAGCCTTCTGCAGATTCTGGATCCTGAGCCAGCTGAGTGGCCCTGCCTTGAGCAGAGATGATTCCAGAGATAGATGGGGGCTGAGCCAGCTAGGAATGAGTGGGTCAGGACTGCGATAGTCACACTCAGAGCTACGGGTGCTGCTCCCAGGGGAGCAGAGGCTGAGAGAGAGGGGGAAGAAGGATGTTTGCCAGCCATCCTTCGCAAGGCCCTGGAGCCAGGATCTCTTTAGACAGAACTACCCTGGCCCTTCAGGTCTCCCCATCAGATGGGGGATCAGCCCCTGTGGAAGAGAGCAGACCCACCATGAGCAGCTCCAGTTTTGACCCACCACAGTATTTAGCAGGGTCTGGGGCTGAGTCTATAATGAGGTAAAGGAGACAGGAGGTTGATACAGGCTGTGGAGCCAGGGGTAGGAAAATGGAGGGAAAGCCATGACCTTTATTGAGAGCATGTTTGAAATGACAGGATTTTTCAGGTACTTGGACCAACATGTGTTTCTTTTCTGAAGGTTGAAGTTGCTTCCAAGAAGACCCTGAATATGTGATCAATTGGAACCTCTTCTGGTTAACTGCCTTTCCACTATCTACCTTTCTATTTCTTCTTGTGACTACTAGGAGTTTTAAACCTTCAAGCAAATTGAGAGGCCTTCAGCTTGTGAAGCTACCCTACATTCAATATCTTATGCCCTTTTTCCATCTGGTGATGATCTTTTAGGCATTTCCTTCTTAAAATATTTTTTCCATAGTGCGTATGTGCTCACCAGAGAGAGACAGAGAGAAGGTAAATGAAATATCACCCTCAGAGGGGATGCCCACATTGCATCCCCTTCTCTATTCTAGGAGGTTTTGGGCACGTACACACATGTGACCAGTGTGATTTTCAAGCTGCCAGGCCTGGTGCTCAAACTGTGGTCAACTATTTGGATTCTAGCACACTAACCTATGTGTTCACCATCCACCTGTGTGGCCTTACATTCATGGCTGCATTCACCTCCTCCGTGGTGGCATACGTGACAAACCCAAAGCCAACGGAGTGCCTGGTGTTTGGATCTCGCATAACCACACAGTTCGTCATTGTTCCCAATTGCTCAGCATGGTTCTTCAGACTCACATTGGTGGGTTCAAAGCTCAACTGTTTGATGAAGAACTTCTACAGCTGTTCCAGCTTTTTAGGAACTCTGACTTAGACATGACAGGAGTGTGAAGAGAGACTTCAGCGATGCTTTCCCAGCGGTGTCCGTAGGCACAAAGGAGTAAGCTAACAAATGTATCTGAAATAATCCAACTTTTCAGGGACTACTAGACACGGGCTCTGAGCTGACACTTACTATGGTCCACCAATTAGGTTGAAGGAAGTCAGGTGATCAATGGGGTTTGAGCTCAGGTCCAGCTCACTGTTATTGTTCTCCCAGTCCCGGAATGCATAACTGGAATCATCATACTTACCAGCTGGAAAAATTCCCTCATTGGTTCCCCTGTCTTTGAACTCGGGCTGTTAGGGTAGGAAAGGCCAAGTGAAAGCCACTAGAACTACCTCCACCTGGGGAAAGGATAAATCAAAAGCAATGCTACTTTCCTGGAGGGATTATAGAGATATGTGCCACCATCAGGGACTTAAAAGACACAGGGTGGTGATTTCTAGCACATCTTCATTCAGCTCTCCTATTTGCCCAGATAGATGGATCCTGACAACGATGTAATATCACATCCATAACCATGGGCTGACTCCAGTTGCAGCTGCTTTACCAGATGTGATCTCATTGTTTTAGCAAACTGTCACCTGGTGTACAAATACAATCCCTTGACACCTGGTAATCAGGTATATATCTGGAGAATGTCTTTTCCCCCATCTTTGCCATGAAAGTCCATGAGAAGTAGTTTACTTTTAGTTGGCAAAGTCAGAAACTCATCTTCACTGTCCTACTTTAGGGGTATGTCAACTCTCCAGGCCTATGTTGTAACTGAGTTCAAGAGACCTTGACTATCTTTCCCTTCTGTAAGATACCCTGCAGGTCCATTGTATCAATGACCTTATACTTACTGGTTCTAGCAAGTGAGAAGCACAGCTACTTTACACTCATTAGTAAGACACCTGAGTGTCAGGTGGTAGGCAATAAAATTCAACAAAATTCCAGGGGTCTTCTACCTCAGTGGAATTCCTAGGAATCTAGTGGTCTGAGGAAAGACAAGATCTCCTTTCTGGAGTGAAGGCTACAGTGTTGCATCTAATCCCTCCAACAACCAAAGAAAACAGGCACAATGCCCAGTTGGCCTCTTTGGATCTTGGAGATTCCTCACTGACTGTGTTCCTCTGGTTCATTTATTGAGTGACCTGAAAAGCTGCTAATTAGACTGCAAGGAGAATCAGGAAGAACTTTACAAAAGGAAAACTACCTTGCAACCACTGTCTCCTCTAGAAACAGCAAGGGTGCTCCATAACAGCCAGTCTGGTTTCCTATCTTGTAGGATTTTGCTTTGATTAAGAGGGTCATCAATCTCAAAGCTTTTCAGCTGCAGAATCTTCAGGTTCTGAGGAGTCTCATGCAGCCCCTGTACCTCCAGACATATGCTCTTGAACAGTGTGGCCTGATAAACTATGGTACCATTTAGACCTCAGTATCAGAGATTTCAGCTTCCTGGGAATATGGATTTTGATCGTCACCTCTGTGGGTCAGCTTCACAGACGAAAAGGCAGATTCATAAAACATTGCCTGATGTTCTAGCAGAACCTGTATCAAGAGAAAGACATGAGTTTGTGATGATACAATATATGAATGAATTTCAGGTAATGATGCACCTGTTGAACATAAAGGTTAACAGTGCAGAAACTTATTTTGTAAGTGCCAGAGTAGAGTGCGCAGTCTCAACATGGCCAGAATTGCTGTGAAGAGATTTTGAATCACTCTTTCCAGGAGTGGCTAATAGGAAGCTGATGATTTTAAGTGTAACACAGAAAACTAAGAGTGATAAGACTATGTGGAGCAAAGAGATAAAAATTGAAAGAGAAATGCTCTTCAAAAAGGTTATCAATGGGGGACCAGCAGTTAGCTTAATGGCCATGTCACTGGACTCCCACGTAGTCAACCGTGGTTCGAGTCCCAGACCCGGTGGCTTAAACTCACGCCGGGCGCGTGTACGTGCGTGCGTGCCCCAGATCCCGAGAGGAGAATGGAGGAGAAGGGATTGTGGCGTGGCCATCCCCTCTGGGGGGTGATTTCTTGCTTTCTATCTCTCTGTCTCTCTCTGTCTGTCTGGCGAGCGCACGTGCCCTATGGCAAAAAACCTCTCCCAAAAAAAAAAAAAAAAAAGGTTATCAATGGTGCTAAGAAAATTTGCTATGCCCTTTGAGCCGAAGGTAATTGGACTGAATTAATTGACTCATCATCTGGTTTAGCATTTTTTGGAACATATACAAACATTTTTTTTTCAAAATAGATAAATGCTACCAATATTTAGAATTCTCTATTGATATCTTTGCTGTCATAAAATAATTAATCATAGTCTCTGGAGTACCCATGTGGTTGTAGGAAGTATCTTCACTAATGCAATACCAGAAAGCCATATTATAAAGAAATTAAGTGGGAACTGGCAGTGATGTCAATTTATTTGTTATACTATTTATATGTAACATTTAGGTTGATCTATAACTGTCAAAGACTTCTGTGTTTAAAATACAACTATTTCTATATATTTATTTGAACATTTACAGATTTACAGCACTGGCAAATGATTTTTTTTTTTTTTTTTTGAGAGGTTTTCGCTATAGGGTGCGTGCGCTCGCCAGACAGACAGAGAGAGACATAGAGACAGAAAGCGAGAAATCACCCCCCGAGGGGATGGCCACGCCGCAATCCCTTCTCCTCCATTCTCTTCTCGGGATCTCGGGCATGCACACACACGCGCCCGGTGTGAGTTTTAAGCCACCGGGTCCGGGACGCGAACCGTGGTTGACTACGTGGGAGTCCAGCGACATAGTCATTACGCTAACTGCTGGTTCCCTGATTTGGGTTTTTAAAATTGTCAGTGTTCGTATTACCATTGAACACATGTTGAGCACATCCACGTTGTACAGAATGTGGTAATTAACATGTAACCAGGTAAATTCTCTTACTGTACTTCCTTCCCTTTATTGGAAAAACTTGTTCTAATATTTTTTTCTCCAAAAACAAATAAAAAATAAATTTGGTTATGGGGGAAAAAAAGCTGCAAATTTTGAGTGGGGCCCACAATAAGAGAAGGTTCTACAACAGGTCCAGGCTGCTGCCCTGCCGCTCTGCCCCTTGGAGCACATGATCTGGTAGACTCAATGGTATTGAAGTATCTAGAACAGACAGGGAGGTGGTTTTGAGCCTTTGACAAACCCCTCTGGATGAATATCTGTAAGTTTTTAGGGTTTAGAGCTGAGCCCTGCTATCATCCACAGAGAACTATTCTACTTCTGAGAAACAGCTCTTGGTCTGCTACTGGGCCTTAGCAAAGAATGATTGCTTGACCAAGGACCACCAAGTTACATGTGGCCTGAGCTGCCCATCAGAAATTGTCCTCTAACCCAAGGAGCCATAAAAGTGGGTGTGTACAGCAACACTCAGTCATCAAATGGAAGTGGTACGCCTGTGATAAGGAAGGGCAGACTCTGAGGCACAAGGAAGTCATATGGAGAAGTGGCCCCAAAGCCCAAGGTCCCCACCACACCACTTTCTGTCTTCCAGCCAGCACCTGTGGCCTCGTGGTGAGTTTCTTGCAATCAGGTGACAGACATAGAGTAAACATAAGCCTGGTGTTTAGTTAGTTATAAAACTGGAAGGGTCTATTAGTGAGGTTGTTCAGTTTACATAGAAAAAGTTGTTAAAACAAGTCTTGTTGCTATTGTTGTTTATTTGTCCATGTTCATAAGCTAGCAGTCAGTATATGTGGATATATGTACTTCTATTTTACAAGCTTAATAAGTCTTCCAGAAAATATCAAACTTCCCAAGGTGAGATAGAAAAGATAAACATGGACAATTAATAAAAATTGGGCCTATATATCAGAGACAAAAGCTAAAAACTCCTATCCGAGAACTTAATAGGGTATAAATCTCAGGGAACGGGGTGAGATGAGTCAAGGCTAGAGCTCCTGGCTACCTCCTCCCTCCCTGCATTCTTGTACTCCTGTTTCTCTTTAGTTAGGCCTCGTCCCCACTGGACTCTCCCCTTAGTTAAATGATCAAGAGGTCTAGCTAAAAAAATTAAAAAATAAAAATTTAGATTAAGACTACATTCTCCAGGTAGGGTTTTTATATAGTCAGTAAGGCAGATGTCTTGTAAAACCTGTAAACTGGGCTCCGCCCTCTTGACAGAACTCAGCTGCCCCTTATAGGATCTATTAGAATTTAGTTACACTTCTCAGTGTAGGAGCTCTTACAATTCAGAACAGACTTTTTCTTTTTTTTTTTTAATTTTTTTCTGGTTGACCTCTGTGATCTCTTCGGGGCCCAGTCAGAGTTTCCTAGTGCAGGAGCTCTTACAATTCAGAACAGATTTTTTTTTTTTTTAAATTTCCTTCCGGTTGACCTTTGTGATCTCTCCAAGAACCGTCAGAGTTTCCTGGCGCGGCAGGCTCCTTATCCCTGCTGCAGGCTGCGGCTGGCTGCTCAGGGAGCAGAGAGCCATGTCAGGGTAAGGGAACAAAATGGATGAATAGTTGTTCTTGTGTAAAATCTAATATGCGGCTTTCCACATTCCCTCCTTCTAATCTGGAGAATCAAATCATTGATTCAGAGAAGGGGAGCAGCTCACAGCGGGAGTGGAGAATCATGAGCTTGATGAATTGGATCTGGTCCTGAACAAAGTTAGTGAGAAAATGGAGGATGCAAGGGCCAAAGAGAAGGTCAAAAAAGAGGAGCAGGGTAGGACCCACAATGGCAGAGATGAGGGTGGTGAACCAGGGCGACCAAGAGAAGAGAGACTGATATCAATCACCCGCAGAGGAGCAGTGCTCCTCACGCTCTAGGAGATGTTTGCGAAGCTGGCTCAGGCTGTCCCTAATGACCCCAGAGTGGTTGGTATAGAGTAGAGGCCCAGGCCCGCAAGGATGGGCCTCAGAGGCCCGACAGGATTGGGGAGGTGAGGGACAAGGTGTGCCTGAATGGTAAAAAGAACGCTGGGGTCCTTGCCCCAGATATAAAGGTGAAGGCCATAAGAACAGCAACCTCCCAGGTGTTGGACCCTGTGATCAAGGGGTTAAACTGCAAGAGGGTTGCAAGTGCCAGTGGAGGAGCAGGTGCCAGTGGTGAGACACGGTCGAGAGAGAGGGTCTGGTCAGTGTCCTCCCAAGGGGCGATCATTTCACAGCCACAGGAGGGGCAGAAAATGTTGGACTCAGAAGCACACTGGGGGGAGGGGTGTCCTGGGGGCAAGCACAGAGCTCTTGGGAGTGCTTGGCCTCAAAGGGTCCATGCTAACAGAATTCACCTGTGTGATCCTGTGAAACATAAATGTGGCCTTTGTTTTTTCCGGGTACACAATGCTTACAATCTTTGGAATTTTCAAAGTGATAAATCTTTCTCTTATTATGCAGATGAAGAGATGAAAAAGATGCCTAGGGCATCTGTCTCCTCCTCTCTACATCTCTTGTCTTTCTGGAAAGTGCACGTAGATACCTGAACACGTGGAAGTTGTGGAGGGTGTGCCCATTGCATACGTCTGGCCCTAGGTGTCTTTTGCATCTCCTCGTCTGAATCCTCAACCCATGCTAATAACGAGTTGACTGATGGCTGGCAGCACTTCAGTAGCATCAAGATGGGGACTGGTCACTGCAAAACCCAAGTCATGAATACAGAGTTGGGACTTTGAGCCACAACTACTAACTCGGGATAAAAAAGGAGCTGATAGTTGAGTTAATCACCAATGGTCACTGATGGAAACAAATACACCTATGTACTGAAGCTTTTATAAAAACCCATAAAGTATGTCTGAGCCAGCTTTGTACCCTAATGGTTAAAGGAGCTGAATATCAGATGGCCAACTCTGTTTTGTTGTTGTTGTTATTTTATCATATAATTATGTAATTAATTAATTAATTAAATTATTTTTAATTTGACCAGAGAGTGATGAGAGAAAGAGAGAGAGAGAGAGAGAGAGAGAGAGAGAGAGAGAGAGAGAAAGTGACAAAGCCAGCAGGCAAGTCTGGACTCAAACTGGGGTTTGCCAAATGGAAGTCCAGCGCCTTAACCACCATGCCACCAACCAGCCAGCCCTGGATAACTCTGGTTTGAATACTGGCCCCATTAAATTGGAAAATACACTGGATGCATATGGCGTGTGCCCCAAATCCCAACAAGATAGAGAAGGGATTTGCAACCCACTGGGGTTGCTTTCTCCTGCTCTTTTCATCTCTGTCTCTCTGGAAAGTGCGGGTAGATAGCTGCACACATGGAATATACGGAGGAGGGTGTGTCCATTGCATAGGCCTTGTCCTAAGCATCTTTTTCATCTCCTCATCTGCATCCTGAACTCTTTTGAGTTGACTTATGGATGGCAGCCCTTCAGTAGCATCAGGATAGAAACTGGTCACTGAAAAAAAACAAGTCATGAATAGAGGGTTGGGACTTTGAGCCACAACTCCTAATTCAGGGGAGTAAAAAGGAACTGAGGGTTGAGTTAATCACCAGAAGCCAGTGAGTGAATCAACTATAACTATATACTGAAGCTTTCATAAAAATCCATAAAATTTGGGGGACCAGCAGTTAGTGTGACGACTATGTTGCTGGACTCCCACATAGCCGACTGTGGTTCGATTCCTGGACCCAGTGGCTTAAACTCTCGCCAGGCACGTGTATGTGTGTGCCGAAGATCCCAAGAGGAGAATGGAGGAGAAGGGACTGCAGCATAGCCATCCTCCCTGGGGGGGTGATTTCTCACTTTCTGTCTCTCTGTCTCTGTCTTGGCAAGCGCATATGCCCTATAGCAAAAACCTCTAAAAAAAAAAAGTTAAAAACCCATAAAATTTGGTTTCTGGACCAGCTTTGTAGCCTAGTGGTTAAAGGAGTCTGATTTTACATGGCCAATTATGGTTTCTTTTCCATTTTTAAAAATAATTATTTTATTTATTTATTTAGTAATTTTAAATTTAACCAGACAGAGAAAAGACAGTGAGGGAGAGTGAGAAAGCAAGACATAAGGTCTGAGACTAGAACTGAGGTTTGCCATATGGGAGTTCAGCACTTTAGCCACCATGCACCTGCCACCCGCGGCCAACTCTGGTTTGAATATTGGCCTCTATAGCTTGTGAAATACAGTGGCTGTATATGGTGTGTGCCCCAAATTCCAACAGCATGGAGAAATGGAGAAGGGATTTGCAGTGTGACTGCTACCCACTCGGGTTTGCTTTCTACTTCTCACTCCATCTCTCTGTCTCCTCCCCTGAATACACTCCAAACTTAGTCCATTGACTGGAGGATAGTAGTTAGCTGTCCTATTATCAATAGTTGTTTCTAGTATGGTCCATTTGATGGAGCCTCAGACCTTTTGGAAACCAACGTACCTGCTCTTTGGAACAAGTTTAAGGTTGCTGAGACATTTACATATTCAAGTTTAGCCCAGTGACGAGGCCCAAAACCGGCCCTACTGCTACCTTCGAGCTTCTAGGAGCTGTGGCCTCCTGCTCAAGTTCTGTTTCACGAATGATTTTGTCTCAGTTTCACAATCGTCTTATCTCATCATTCATGTCGACATCCAACCAACGTTTATTTATTTATTTAGAGAGATTTTTCCTACAGGGCACGTGTGCTTGCCAGAAAGACAGAGAGAGACAGAAAGTGAGAAATCACCCAACCCCCCAGGCAGGATGGCTACACAGCAATGCCTTCTCCTCCATTCTCCTCTGGGCATTTTGCCCACACATGTACACACACACACGCATGGTGTGAATTTTAAGCCACTGGGTCCGAGATTTAAACCACGGTCAACTACGTGGGAGTCCAGCCGTGTAACCATTGTAATATCTGCTGATTCCCCAACTAGATTTAAATGAAGTCAAGCTCCTCAGGTAATGAGAGTGAAATCCTCACCTGCTGAGTTTGAAAAACTCCTAGGGCCTTGTAGGTGGATCCTGGTCTTTGATCTTTGTTTCCATGCATTTGGAGAGACCTCAGTGTCCTGAGGAGACTGTGGACTGTGAGCTAGGTACTGTCACTCACAGTGTGCAGGCCGGCTGGTGCTGACTTCAGGGCAGGGGAGACTAATCACTGAGTTAGAAAACCTATCGTGAGTTTTTAGTGTGGATGGAGAGGGTTACTTGCAGGGTCTCCTCATTTCAGCTCTCTCCCTGAGGAAGCACTGTCTCTTCCACATGTGGTGATGGATGTAGGGAAAGACTAAGAAACGTGCACAAGAAAATTCAGCCAGATCCAGGCTGACCCCTGTGTCTAATAGCATCATCTGTAGATCACACCCATTAAAGTCACCTCCGAGGTCTATCCCACACCCATCTGTGGCCAGGAAGGTACATCTGGATGAGCCAGGCATGCCCAGGGGCTGCTCCCACCTGGCTATCCTGCCTCAGTCTGTCATGCCAACCTTCTGCCTCCCTGCTGTTCTCTCAGTCACCTGCCCACCACACCCAGCTCCTGGGTGAGGCTGCCAGACCCTTCCTTTCTCCTCTTGTGGATTAAGCTCAGGCTCCTGTCCCCAGCCCTATGCATTGAGGACTCTTCCTGACACACAGATCACCTGGACCCACCCAGCTCTGCCCCACAAGCCTGAGGACTGCCCACCTGAGTTTCTGTTGTCCACCACAGCCCCCTCCACATGGTCCTCCTGGGTGAAGGCCCAGAGAAATTGGACCAGAGCCCTCATTGCTCCCATGTCCCTGTGAATCTCCAGAGTGCTGCCCTCCCATGTCCCTGTCCTCCCACAGAGACAGGCTCTGTGCTTGGTCAGGCCTCCTCCATTGTCACAACCTCAGGACAGTGGGGATTTATGGCCACCAGGTGCTGATCCTCCCCATGTGGTGACTGTGCAGAGTAGGTCTTAGTCTATTTTTCTTACTTAAATGGTATCTTTGTTGTTGCACTGTTGGCAGAAATACCTGAAGAAGTTTATCTTTATTTGGCTCACATTTCAGGGGTCTGTGGTGAAGGGGTTAATGTGATGGAGGGCAGAATTTTATTTTGCTGTTTTAGTTCTTGCTGTACAGTGTATGCACTCACTGGAGACAGATGAGGGGGTGAGTAGGGAAGGTGAGAAATCACTCCACAGTGGGGATGGCCACACTGCAATCTCTTTCTCTTCTCTTCCATTCTCCTCTTAAGATTTAGGGCATGCACACAAACATGTCTGGTGCAATTTTCAAACTGCCACGTCTGAGACTTGAACCACACAGTTGGCCTTGTTGGATGAAGTGTCTTAATCTCCACACCACATGCTGACTGGGCTGTCAGGACTTTTAGCAGGACTATAGTTCATGTTTCTGTGTCTTATTTTGGTTTTGTTCTCTTGATTACAAACATCCCAGAACTGAGTCATGAGGGCCCCACCCAATGACATCCTCATGCCCTCGGCCCTACCTGTGACACCATGAAGAAATGAGCTCCTACTTGACACTTGCACAACTTCCACAATCAATCAAGTCTCAACAGCTGAATTTTCAGGGAGTATCCAACGTGAACCTTTGGGGAACAAACCATTATCCGAACCCTAACAAATGAGAAATTGAATGGCTAGTTTGTGGGTGATTATGGATTCTCTCAGGCCTCACTCCAGGCCAAGACCTGCCAAGAAGCCAGAGGCCACTGGGCCCACACCTCCCTCTCACTCCTGCCCACAAGCTGCTGTCCTTGGGGTGACTCGGACAGGAAGGAGTTGGGGCTCCCCTTTGAGGATGGCTGCAGTGACCTGTGATGACCTGAATGGAGTGAGCTGCAGCCATGCAGTCAGGCATGGCCTGGCAATGGAAGGGTGCAGCAATGAGCCCCCAAACTAGAGAGGAGTTTTCCTTCAGCTCCCATTTCCTGTGGGACACAGCGGTTGAGCCACAGCACTCTAGAATGTCTTTTCTTCTCTTATACATTCAAAAACTATAAATGGATATATTCTATTCTTAAAGACCTCATGCCATTAGTGGAGAGGCGACGTAATAATACACAGTTACAGAAAGCAAGATATTCTTACTGTGGAGCCAGGCTTAGGGAGCACGGGAGAGCATTATTTATTCATCCTGGGAGGATGAGGAAGACAAAAAATGGCAGGTGATGTTTATGCCCAACTTTGAGGATGGTGGACCCTTGGCCAAGGGGTACAGGTGTTCCTGGCAAAGGATTGTGCCAGAATTGAAATACTGGAGCAGGACAGTGAGGACCAGTGGGCACTCAGGGCATTGGACAGGCATGATGCCGGGGTGAGGTGGGCAGTGGGTGTGGGGAAATAACCCCAAGGCAAGCGCGAATTGCAGGTGGAAAACCATGAGAATAAAACTGTCCCTTTCTGTCTCAGTTGTGTATGCCTCTGTGTGTGTACATGTGAGTGCCAGTACACACATGTACAAACTCACAAGCACACATGTACATACACACAGGTCAGAGGGTTGCACTAACCTCTGAACAGCCAATCCTCTCCTCTCCCTTGGTTCCTTCTCAGCTGCTGCATTTTCTCCCAGTAGACCAAGAATTTCTGCAGGCTTTTTTTAATTAAATTTTTTTTATAAGTGTTGTTCTTTATTCATGACAGAGCATGTATGTACACATGAGAGTGAGAGAGAGGGAGAGAGAGAGAAAGGGAGGGGCGTCTCCCACAGGGTCTGGTCACGCTTAGATCCTGCTCCTCTAGCCTTCCAGCCCGTCAGATGTTGGGCACGCGCATGTGTCCCCAGCGTGTTCCAGGGTGACCTGGCCCGAGGTTCGAATCACAGTTGCACACATGATGGGTTTTGGTTTCTCTGCTTGAGCGTGGTGACTCAGTGACTTTCACTGTGCTCCCCTGAGAACTTCTGGCAACGTCCTGCCACGCCTCTGGTGCATGTCTGCTTTTCCTTTTTCCAGAAGCATTGCCCATGGTGTTACCAAGTACAAGATCGGAATCATTCTTCATCTGTGCTGGACCACTCGGCTTCATTCTCATGGAACACGTCCACCGGCAAGCTGGTGGAATCCTACCCTGCCCTCACCCCAATCATCACCTTCTACTGTTTTTTTTTTTGTCAAGTAAGCATACTTTTACTCGTTTTTTTCCTTCCCCTTGCCCCTCTCTCCCTTCCATACTAAACTTTTTCACATTTTATTGATTCATGAAAGATTTTAAACTAAAAGCATGGACAAAGCTAGAATCTGGTGACAAGTGCACTGTAATTTTCTACTGAAACATTTCTTTTTCTCTCTCCATTCCCCCTTTTACTAAAGAGAGGTATAAACTAACTTATTTGAAAAAAACAAAGGTTAATCTCAATTTGATCTGTTATTTGCACAAAGTCCCATAAGAAGTCAATTTCTGATGCAAGGCAACAGATACTACTTGTATTATTGAACTTATGCAAATAACCACTCTGCCACAAAATAACAATGCTCACAAATATTTTGCAATTGGAAAAGGGTCAGGAAGGGAGAAAAGTTCTTCAATTAAAAAAAAAATCTGGGGGACTAGCAGTTGGCATAATGGCTATGTTGCTGGACTCCCATGTAATTGATCGCGATTTGAGTCCTGGACCCGGTGTCTTAAACTCACGCCGGGCACATGAGCGTGCGTGCCCTAGATCCCGAGAGGAGAAAAGAGGAGAAGGGATTGCAGTGTGGCCATCTCCCCTGAGGGGTGATTTCTCACTTTCTGTCTCTCTGTCTCTCTTTTTCTGGCAAGCGTACATGCCCTATAGCTAAAACCTTTCCTCCCCCCCAAAAAAATTTTTTTAACACATTGCTGAACCCATCAACAACTCAAAAGAGAACCAAAATTCTTAAATCTGGAAGACAAATCAAAGAAGAAAATCAGTTATGTTTTAGACAAAAGTCACAGAGTTTTATTTCTCCAGTTCAGTCTTACGTAATCTCTCTTTTGTTGAATGTGTAGTGTTACTGTGATCTGATCTTTCTGTTTAAATCCTGAAAGTTAACATTCAACGTTATTATTGATATTTCCAAACTTGTCCTTACCATTTAGTTGGCCTTTTTCTTGATCATTTTTTGTTTTCTTATTTCTGTCTGACCTTAGGCTTCTGATACAGCACTCCTTTCAGAATTTCTTGAAGAGCTGGTCTGGTGTTGGTAAATTCTTTCAGGTTTTGTTTATCTGAGAATGTTTTGGGTTTTTCTTCCCTTATGAAGGATAATCTTGCCAGATATAGTATTCTTGGTTTACATTTTTTTCCCTTAACACTTTGAATATATTTTCCCATTCTTTCCTTGCTTGCATTGTTTCTGATGAAAGGTCCGATGTTGGTATGATGGGATATCCTTTAAAAGTAACTTGACATTTCTCTCTTGCCAATTTCAGTAGTTGTCTCTGTGGTTTTGGTCAGTCTGGCTATGATGTGCCTTGGAGAAGATCTTCTTGGATTGATTCTGTTTGGGGTCCTTTGTATTTCTTGGGCCTGGATATTTGAATGCTTCTCTAGGTTTGGAAAGTTTTTTCCCAGGATTTCATGGACTAGATTATCAATACCCCGATTAGTT
The DNA here is from genome assembly GCA_026018925.1 of Tupaia tana. NCBI lineage: Eukaryota > Metazoa > Chordata > Mammalia > Scandentia > Tupaiidae > Tupaia > Tupaia tana. The sequence goes on from JAKSZU010000002.1 coordinate 92,295,603, forward strand.
TCTTCACTTTCTGGGATACCGATTATCCAGATTTTAGGGCATCTAATGGTATCTAGTGTTTCTTGTATATTATTCTCATTTTTAAAAAATGATTTTTTCAGTCTTTTTGGCGAATTTTTCTAGATCAGAGGTTTTGTCTTCTATATCTGATATTCGATCTTCTGCATGATCTAATCTGCTTTTAATACTTTCAAGGGAGGTTTTGATTTCTGTATTACAGCCTTCATCTCTAACAGTTCCGTATGATTCTTTTTTATGGTGTGTATTTCCTCTTTCAAATCATGGAAGAACTTCCTCACCTCCTGGAACTCGTCTCTTTTCTCGTGCATTTTCTGGAATTTGTTTCTCTCTTGCATCTCTGTTAACTTTGGCACTCTGAATATTCTAAATTCTTTACCTGACATTTCCACGAGTTCCATTGTACTGTCTATGGATGATGAAGGGCTGTTATTTTTTCCCCTTGGGGGAGAAACGTTTTGTTGGTTTCCCATATTTCTTGTGCCTCTGCAGTGGTTTCTGGTCATCTGATGGATTATATTTTACTTCCTAATTTCTTGGAGTTAATTCTGAGGCATGCGGGAGGAAGTGACCTGCAATATTTCTGCAGTTCTGTTTCCCTGATCTTCACCAAGCATCCTGCACTTTTGTCAATGGAACTGGATATTACAGAGGCCTCAGTTTCTAGGGGATAGGTTCACCTGGGCTGAGCTGTGGGGATTCAACTAAGAACGCAGAGGCCTGTGGGAGGAGATGGGCCACGCTCCCGGCAGCTCCGTATTTCCCCCTGCTGCTCACCTTGCAGTCTCTCTTCTCGGAGTTTTAGTCATTTGGAGGTGTATTCACGTTTGGCTAATTCGTTGGTGATTTCTCCTACTGTAAGCTCGTATGCTTTACTTTATTGTGAGGTACTTCTATGCCTATTTCTCCTTTACTACTGTGTTTTGTAATGTGGTATCCACAGAAAGAGTTTTGAATTCAGATTTATGAAGATGAGTTTCTCTCTTTCTGTAGTAGTTCAGTGGAGGCTAAGGATTTCTATGACTCTAAAACTATTCAGATGATTTGCTACTGTGCACCTAGACCTGCCTAGACACTCAGTGTGTGGAAGTTGAGAAGCAAGATGAGAAAGTCAGGTAAAAGAAAAGGAAAAAAGACAAAAAGACAAAAAAAAAAAAAACCCTCAAAACAAACAAATGAACAAAAGCAATGTAAAGTGAAAAAATATTTTTAAAAAATGCAAATAAAATAAAAGGGGCAGGGCTGGACCCACCTCAGATACACATGGATTTTGAAATTAGCAAGAGAAAGGAGAGGTTAGAGACAAGACACAGTACTTACAGATTAAAAATATATATATATATGTGTGTGTGTATATATATATATATATATATATATATATATATATATATAAAAGGAAAATTTTTGAGAGAAAGAGAGAAGAAGAGGGAGAAAGAGACAGAGACAGACAGAAGACAGAGAACGTCCTACCTCGCTAGGTGTTGGGCCAGAAGGAGAGGTTTGGGGCAGAGGCTCTCTAGTTAAAGGGGTGGGGCTGGGCCCACCTCAGATGCACATGGATTCTTGCTAGGGTGTCGGGCCGGAAGCCCACCTTCTACTCTTGACAGACCCTCATCACCGATAGGCTTCCATTTCCTCTCATCTCTACTCGATGGCATTCATATACGACTCTCTTAGCTTTCCTGTGTCTTGCTCCAGTCAAAAATATGCACAGGCAGCTAAGGATGATTCACTTCCTGTAAGACACAAGCACAAACACTGTCCCCTCATGTACATCTCACGTGACTGCACACACACACACACACACACACACACACACACACACCTTCCTCCTTCATGTCTGTCCCTGGGAAGTCATCTTTCTCCCCTAACAAACCACCCCTAATCTTCGAGGTTTGCAGCAACAGCTCTTCTAACTGCTCCAGAGTCTGTGGATCAGCAACTCTAGCTGCTATACTTCCGTTTGTGTTTTGAATCATTACTTAAATGCAGTAATATACAATGCCCCAGGGGCCAGAGACACAGGTCTGCCAGCAGCAGGCGTTAGCAAGTAGGTGCCCTGAGGATCTGACACTGAACCAGCCATGCTCTGAGCCCGTGTGATCATCACCTTCGGATGTGGAGAAAGATCCTGTACAAGTGAGAGTGGGATGTGTCAGGCTCGCTTCTGCGCTTTCTACGTCAGCAAAGTGTCTCATTGCTGACAATGTTAAGGGACAAGCTTTGAACATTATCCTCGACCTAAATGAACTATTTTCTTGCTGACTCACTATTGGGCACTGAGCAAAACAAAAATGGCTTCTCTAAAATATGTTTTTTTCTGGGACCAGCAGTTAGCGTAATGGCCATGTTGCTGGACTCCCATGTAGTTGACCGTGGTTAGAGTCCCGGACCCGGTGGCTTAAACTCATGCCGGGCGTGTGTGCATGCGTGCCCAAGATCCCGAGAGGAGAACAGAGAAGGGATTGAGGCATGGCCATCCCCCCTGGGGGGTGATTTCTTGCTTTCTGTCTCTCTGTCAGTCTCTGTCTTTCTGGCTAGCGCACGTGCCCTATAGCAAAAACCTCCCCCCCCCCCCGCAAAAAAAAAAAAAAAAGTTTGTTTGTTTCTTTCTTTCTTTTTTGGCTAGTGGGTATGTGCACTCACCAGAGACAGAGAAAGAGGGATAAGGGGAAACCCCCCCATCTCATTTTGTCTGCCACCACGCAGTGGGGCGCAGTCCTGCTACAGTCACTTCTTTCTTTTCTCCATCCTGTCAGGACTCGGAGCATGCGCATTCACCTGGTAAGTTTTTTGAGTCTCTATGGCTGAGATTCAAACTGTACAGTTGGCCATGTGGCATCCGGTTCCCTCGTATGGGATCACTCCCTCCCCACCCCATGCCTGTCCCTAAAATAATTTTTAAAATTGTTGTTAAAAATATTTAACATAAAAGTTTCCATATTAGCCATTTTAAAGTGTCCAATTCAGAGGTTCCAATTCCAGCCCTGGTGGCTTGAAAAATACACCAGTGAGTGTCCATGTGTGCCCCAAATTCTGACGGGATGAGAAATGGAGGAAAAAGGATTGCACGTGACCACACCCCACTGGGAGGTGCTCTCTCTCTTTCTCCCCCACCCTCTGCATGTGCCCTTTAACAATAAAAAATAAGATAAAATAAAATATTTAATAAATGTATGAAGCCTCTGAAATTTTGGTGCTTGCTTCTGTGATCAAACCTAGCCTTTCCTGACTCACACACACACACACACACACACACACACACACATTTTATTTGTAATCTACTTAATTTCATTTTAAAGGTGTCCTTCCAAAACAATGTATGTCATTCATCCAATTATTCCAACCTGAGAGTTTCAGTTATTTAGTTAATTAATAATATACATTTATTTAATTACTACTATATTAGGACTTGTCTCTACCATTGTATTTTCCATTTATGGTGTTTTTACATTTGTTTGTTTGTTTGTGTTCTGTGAATTATACTGAATTTTCTTCCACTGGTTTAAAAGTTATAATTCTATTTTTCTTCTCATGATGGTTGTCCTTGAGCTATGGCTCATATTAATTATGTTTACTCATATTTATCTATTTATCATTGTTTTGTTTTATTCCAAATGGGAATGTTTTATATCTCATTTGTATGCCACTATACACTCTGTTTCCCTGATATTTTCTAGAATTTTATTTCTGGGTTATTTATAGGTATACTTTTTTTTAAGAATTATTTTATTTAACTTTATCTATTTATTTTAATTTGACCAGGGAGAGACAGAGTGAGCGAGGAAAGAGAGAGCGAGAAAGCAAGCTGCCAGGTCCGGGACTCAAACCGCAGCCAGCCATGTGGGAGTCTAGTGTCCTTAACCACCACACCACCTGCCGGCCCCTATAGGTATACTTTTTTATCTCTGTGATTTTAACCTTACCTTATCCCCTACACTCCCCTACCTTGTTTTATTTTAGTTAATAATAATTTTTAACAAAACTTTTTGTTATTCATCCTTTATGGTTTTCTTGCAATGTTTCTCTAACATTTTGAGTGCTTTCCTCAAAATTACTTCCTTTTTTAAAAAAAGTTTTTTAAAGTTTATTTCTTCTATGAAAGAGAGATAGAAAGTGAGAGACAGATATTGAGAGATAGAGAGAATGACACTCCCAACAGAGTCCTCATTCCTTGATCCACCTCTAAGGCCATGGCATGTACACACATGTACTTGGTGGTGCTTGGGAAGGAACCAGGTTCAAGTTCCATGTGGGTCCAATTGTGTCATCATTGGCTACCACCTGGCCTCCAAAAAGTGTTTTCAACTTGAATATCTTTGGGCAAATATTCTCCAGGCTTTATAGCTAAACATATTTTGAGTAAACTATGGTTGACTTTAAAATAGAAAGCTGATCCTGAATCATCTGAGTAGGCCCAATGCCACCACATGAGCCCTTAAAGCAGAGAACTTTCTCAGGCTGGAGTAGAGAAAGATGCACTGGAAGTCAGAGAGGCTTGAAGCATGAAAAGGGTTTGATGTGCTGTTGTTGATTCTCAGATTTGGGGCCCCTGTGTGAAGACTGGAGAGGCCTCTATGAGTTGAGGAAGGCCCTGCTGACAGAAAGGAAGTGGGCACCTCAGACTCATATATCCAAGACTGGTTTTTTCAACAGTCTGAATGCACTTGGAAGCAGATTCCTCCCAGAGCCCCCCCGGTAAAAGCTCAGCTGGTTGCTACCTTGATTTTGGCCTTGTGAATGAAGCTCAGGGAAGAGGAACCAGTCAAGTCATCTCAGAGTTACAACCACAGAACCATGAGATTATACATACATACTGATTTAAGCAGATATTTTTGTGGTAATTTTTTATGGCTTCAGTAGAAAACTCATGTATACAATCTGTTTCAGAATTTTGGGGCTAGCAGGTGTGTAGTGGTTAAGGCGCTGGACTGGCTAACCATGGCTCAAGTCCCAGACCTAAAGGAATGAAACTCACGCCAGGTGTGTGTGAACGCATGTCAGAATCCCAAGAGGAGAATAGAGGAGAAGGGATTGTGGCATGGCCATTCCCCCACTAGAGGGTGATTCTTGCTTTCTCTTTCTCTGTCTCTCTCTGTGTCTCAGGAGAGTACACGTTGTGCTACAGCAAAAAAACCTCTCTCAAAAAATTTTTTTTGATATAAAATTCTAGGCCCAAAGTTCTTTTCCTCCAATATTTAGAAAAAATACTGCTTTGTTCTTTTGCAAGTAGGGTCACTGCTGTGTTGTCCCACATCCTTCTTACTTCTGTAGTGTCCCAGGGTTAATTTGAAGGAGGAAGTCAGAGATTGTGCTGATTTATTGCACCTCCCAGTGGACTTTGCGCTACAGGTGAGACGAGACTCACCATCTCAGGGAGGTGGAGGAATGTTTCCCCTGCTTTTCAGAGATGAACTTGTAGGTGTGACAAGTTCAAGTTCATTGTTTTCTTTTATTCAGTTACTACTAGCCCTCCACACACATTTAAAAAATAATAAAAGCTACTGAGATGTAATTTACAGATAACACTCTTCTTTTTGAATATGAAGAGCCTAAAGTCCCTTTTATGGGGGGAGTATGTTAGAAGCGTGTAGGGGGTTGGCCAAATTATGAGGTGCAGTCCCAGGCTACAGAAGTAAAAGCAGACGAATGGTGTTTCCTCAGCCATGGGTTATCCTACCAACCTGTAAATTCCACAGAGAATCCTATTTCCAAGTGCTGCTATCTTCAGGTTTGCAGAGAAAAAGAAACTAATGATTTTTCTTGCAAACACACTTTAGATTTAGACAAAATGAATGCTAGAACTCCATTCATCTCCCTTTCTGTCATTTATCTACTTTATAGGTTAGTTATAATTATGATAGTTATTTTAATAAAATATCCAATCCCCTTCAGTCATTTGTAAAACATACTAATTCTAGGCTTTAAAAACAAATACTTGGCTATCCCCATAGCATGTGATTAAACAAGTTGAAGCCTGCGTGGCTGATGGTGGTTCAATACTGGCTCTGGTGGCTTGAAAACCATGCCAGATTATGTGTATGCCCCAAATCCCAACGTGATAGAGAAAAGGAGGAAAATGGATTGCGGTATGGTCAGGCACTTTTGGAAGGGTGCTTTCTCCCTCTCTCTCTGACACGTGCCCTCTGATAATAATAATAATAAAAATAAAGAATACCTACATTGTTGAACAGAAGCACCCTTTAAAAACTGAAATCAGGTTCATCAAGCATCATGAGATATTTTTATGATTCCAACAGAAGTCTAGCAAATACTTTTTTTTCCCTGAGATTTTTGCTATAGGGTGCATATAATTGTCAGAGAGACAGAGAGAGAGACAGAGAGACAGAAAGTGAGAAATCAACCCCTGGGGGCATAGCCACACCACAATACCTTCTCCTCCATTCTCCTCTCTGGGTTTTGGTCACACATACACATGTGTCCAGCATGAGTTTCAAACTGCCAGGTCCAGGACTCAAACCACGGTTCAATATGTGTGAGTCCAGTGACGTAACCATGACGCCATCTGCTGGTCCCTACAAATACTTTTTTAGACTATATCTGAACTGTAAGAATGACAGTAGCACTGTCTTTGAGGAGAAATCATTAATTTTGGACTTAACCTACAGAATAGCACCCTAAGAAAACATGTAAAAAGCCAGGGCTTGTCTCTTTAGGAGAACAAATGAGCGACGAGAATACATAGTCGCAGAGTCCCCTCAAGAGATGCCTTGGCATTTACTCGCAGCGCAAGCGTTTTTCTGCCTAGGAATGGCATAATTGACTATTCTGCTCCAGCTGCCAGACACCACGTGGCCTAGCAACAGCAAAGGAAAAACAAAAACAAAAACAAAAACAAAGGGCATCTTCTCCTAGAAATAAACTTACCTCAAATCTTCTTTTACAAAGCATTTTGGTGAAGGTGACTCCTCCCCCAACAAACGAACAAATCAGCAACCAGGAACGATGAACAACGTGAGCCACTGCTGTATGGAAAATCCACTACGAAGCTTGGCCCTAGCACTTAATAGTTATCAGCTGTCCTTAGTGAGCTTTAGGTTTAGAATTTTCTTTATCTGACTGATCCAGGAATCTGCAAACAACAAAATTATCATAAAAATGATCTCTGGCTAGTAGAGATCCATAGGTATTTGGGAAAAATCAAATATATTATTTCTTCAGAATGGCCTCAAATAAACTACAGAAGTTTCTTAAAATAATCATAATAATAATTAAAAAAAAATAGAAGGATCTGCCAAAGAAAAGCTCAAGATTTATTTGCAGAATACGTCAAGACTCAGACCGCAAGAACAGAAGCCCGTGTGACACAGTAGGCGAGGCCCCCAGGAGCTGTAGATATTAGAACTATCTAACTATCAGCAGAACTGTAAAATGTGTACATTTGAATTATTAAAGGTGTAGAAGAGGGAATGTGAAATGCTGCAAATGAGACACTATCAAAAAAGACTAGTTAGCCTTAAAATAGAACCAAAGAGAATCTATGGCAATGAAAAGTATGTTTATTGAAATTAAACACTCAGGGCCAGCAGGTGGCATGGTGGTTAAGGCCCTGGATTCCCACATGATGGTCTGCAGTTCGAGTCCAGGACCTGGTGGCTTGAAACTCACACTGGACACATGTGCATGCATGCCCAAAGTCCCAGGAGGAGAACAGAGGAGAAGGAATTGCAACGTGGTCATTCCCTCTGGGAGGGTGTTCCTCACTTTTCCTCTTTTTGCCCAATGGCAAAAGCCTAAAAAAAAAAGTTAACACTCAATACTACGGTGACCCAGCATGTTAGACATAGGACAGATAATCATGAAATTGGATGGTTATGTAAGAAATCACCAAACTTTGGAAGAGGGAGAGATTCATTTTGAAACTGTGAGTGAGGTTTAAAGGTGTGGATATAAAATGTCAAGGTCCAAACTATATCATCAGGACTTATAAAAGCAGAAAGAAAGAACATGAGGAAGAGGAAATTTTCTTTTTTTTTCTTCCTTTTTTGTAGAGAGATTTTTGCTATAAGGCTTGTGCACTCACCTGAGAGACAGAGAGACAGAAAGTGAGAAATCACCCCCCAGGAGTACGTTCATGCCACAATCCCTTCTCCATTCTCCTCTTGGGATTTTGGGCACACACGCACATGCACCTGGGGTGAGTTTGAAGCCTCCAGGTCTGGGACTCTAACTGTGGTCAACTACATGGGAGTCCAGTGATATAACCATTACACCATCTGCTAGTCCCAAGGAAATTTTCAAAGTGGCTAATGATGAATTTTCTAGGGGCTGTGAATGACATTAATCTTCTATTTCAGGAAATACAACAAATGTCAAGTAAAATTTAAAAAGTCACTCTTAAGTACATTGTGGTGAAATTGCAAAATACCTTGCAGATGTTCAAAGAAAACATTGAAATTATTATTATTTTAATTTATTATAAGGCATGTGTACTCACCAGAGAGAGAAAGAGAGAAAGTGAGAAAGTACCCCCATGGGGATGGTCATGCCCTGGTCCCTTTTCTCTCAGGATTTTGGGCATGTATGCACACGTGCCTGGCATGGCTTTTTAGGCACTGGGTCTGGGACTCAAACTGTGCAATTGGCCATGTGGGACCCAGCCACCTTCACCACCCTGCCAGCAGCTGGCCCAGGAGCCAAGATTGCCGGAACATGGGGGCGTTCCAGCAGGTGAGGACAGCACTCCTCCTGTGCTGTATCTGGAAGCGGTTCACTGAGCTCATTTCCTGATGGCCCTGGCCTTCTGTCCCACCTACTTCCAGCCCCTAAGTGGCTGGAGAAGTATTAGAAGGCAGTAACCATAAATGGGGCTGGTATTAGAGATGTGCGTATGCCAGCATTCAAAGTGCAGCCTCAGGCCTACTGGTGAGCGGAGTCCATCACATATGGCTGGCCCTGGCAGCTTGGAAAACACAGCAGGCATTGTGTGTGTGTGCCTCAAATCCCGACAGGATGGAAAAATGGAGAAGGAATTGTGGTGTGAACACTCTCCACTGGGGAGGTGCTTTCTCCTTCTCTCCCTTTCTTGCTGTGTCTGTATCTCTTCTTGGTCAGTGCTTACATGTTTTGACAACTGAAAAAGAAAACTATAGTTTAGTCCCTTGGCACGAAATGAGAAGTGGTCACCAAGTCTGATTACGCGTGGATTTCCTGCTTTTCCTCCTACATATTGACAGTACAGTTAGTCACCTCACTGCAATATGGCTGGAGAAAAAGTATTCTGTACTTCTGTAAATTCGAGTTCTGGTAATAACCCTGGAGTGAATTATATCATTAGGAAGGTTTTTTTGTTTGTTTGTTTGTTTTTGGAGGTTTTCGCTATAGGACGCGTGTGCTCGCCAGATAGACAGAGAGAGACATAGAGACAGAAAGCGAGAAATCACCCCCCAGGGGGGATGGTCACGCCGCAATCCCTTCTCCTCCATTCTCCTCTCGGGATCTTGGGCATGCATGCACATGCGCCCGGCGTGAGTTTTAAGCCACCGGGTCCGGGACGCGAACTGCGGTCGACTATGTGGGAGTCCAGCAACATAGCCATTACACTAATTGCTAGTTCCCAATCATTAGGAAGGTTTTCAAATCGAAAGTATCTCATGCAGCTGCCTCTGGAGCAGGTGTGCCTATTTCCTAGTCCTTACCACGGTCCAACTGAGCTGTGACAGGAACAAGCAACTGGTAGCCTTCAAGGACCTGGGTCTGTTTGGGACCAGCAGTTAGTGTAATGGCTATGTCACTGGACTCCCACGTAGTCGACCGCGGTTCGAGTCCCGGACCTGGTGGCTTAAACTCACGCACACACACATGCATGAGTGCCCAGGATCCCGAGGAGAATGGAGGAGAAGGGATTGCGGCGTGGCTACCCCCCCCGGGGGGTGATTTCTTGCTTTCTATCTGTCTGTCTGGCGAGCGCACGCACCCTATAGCAAAAACCTCTCCAAAAAAAAAGCAAGAAAAACTTGGATCTGTTTGTCCATCCTCCAAACAAGAGATCTCAGTGAAAATCATCATGCTGAGCTGCCTCACAAGGCGATAGTTCAAATGGGAAAAACTTCAACTGATTTAGGCTTTTGAAAGACAAGTTATTATCATATTCATTATCATCAACAGATAACATATATGGTAGTATCTTTGGACTAATATACAATGTGTTTGTGCTAGGAAAAAAATTAACGAATAAAATAAAATGAAAAAGTGAAGACTACCTGTGGCAGAACCGGTAATTGGATGGGGGAGAGGTGTTTAAGGTGCTGGACTCCCAGATGGTCGACCTTGGTTTGAGTCCCAGACCTGGCAACTTGCTTTCTCACTTTCACTCTCTCTCTGTTTCTGTCTTTCTCTGGTCAAATGAAAACAAATAATAATAGGGACCAGCAGTTAGTGTAATGTCTGTGTCACTGGATTCCCATGTAGTTGACCGTGGTTCGAGTCCTGGACCTGGCGGCTTAAACTCATGCTGGGTGCATGTGTGTGCATACCCAAGATCCTGAGAGGAAAATGGAGGAGGAGGGATTGAGACATGGCCATCACCCTGCCGGGGGGATAATTTTTTAAAATTACTTGTAGCAGAGTCTTGGCTCAGCCTTCCCCCAGACTGCTCTTCTCCCAGGTACTGTGACAAGAGACATGAGACATTTAACAACCGCCTGCGTGATGTGGAAGAGATTACTGGCCTGAAAGAAGAGGAGGAGATGGTGAAATGAAGGATGGGGGAGAAGCCCTGCCCTTGGAGCATAAGGAACCATCAGAGACGCTGCATCAGCCAAGACAGTTGAACCGATGATCACGTTCCCCCCTACTCTGCGTTTCCTCTCATCCTGTACTGCCCCCTCCAACCTCTCTCCTCCTCATTGGACTTTTCCCTCCAGTTGCACTTAACACCCAATTCTGCGTTTCTTCTCCACATTGGTTTCCCGCCAAAGCGCTTACCCCTCCAACAGGCCTGCTCCTTTAATGTGCAGTTCCTCCTTAAGTTCTGTGTTCTGGAAGGTTTCCCTCAGGAAGATATTTACTGTGATACACTCTCCTGTGCTCTGACCCCTCGTGGCATTTAGTAACTTAGGTTCAAAGCACAACTAAACTCTATAAGAAATTTTGTTCTATAGTAGAATACTGTACATTTAATAAACATTCTACAAAAGTAATAACATATTACTTGCAAAAACATGAAGACAAAGTACTTTGTGTTGTTTGAAAATGAACAGCTTCTATAACGGAAACTGAAGGGTCGGATGGCACAGACGTAGAGAGAGTAATGGCGGATGGCAAAAGCTGCATGCGAAGCGGGGTGATCTGGAGAAAGTGATTAACAGACACAAGACTGCATGTATGCAAGGGGACTGAAGAAGGCAATAAATGATAACCTTACATTTTCTGGGCCGCTTTTTACTGTTTTAATACAGTTACTAGAAAGTTTCAAGTTACATACGTGGCTCGTCTTTGTGGCTCATGTTATGTTTCTGCTAGAGCACTGATCTATAGCTTCTGTATATTTTCTATTCCATGTCTCTTTTGGTTTTCATTCTTATTGTCTTATCTCCCACGTGCCCGATTATCGTCGTCTGTGTGCTGGATATGGTGTTTTACAAACTGTTGTTTGAAATAATCTGGAATGTAGGATGATTATTTCCTTCCCCTAGAAAGGACTTTTCATTTGGTGTGTCAGGCACATGGTAGCTATAAATCTAGAATCACTTATTAGAAGTTAGTAATTGAGGTTTTTTTTTTTTTTTTTTTTTTTTTTTTTTTTTTTTTTTTTGCCAGGCAAAGGCATTGAAGCAGGATGGCCTTCTGTTTGAGAACTGGGAAACTTTCACTTCACCTTCACCCCGAGGCTTTTTTGTCACTTCAGGATCCCTGTTCAGAGAGCAGAGAGTTTATCCGGGGGCCCACTCTTGGCAGGCCCTAGACCTCAGTATCTGCTGGCTTAGCCCCACGAAGCTGCTGAAAACCTACGTGAACTACCCAGAGAGCTAGTGCGCCTGCCATATCAAAAGGCCTCTGGGCCCATGCATTATCACACCACTGCTGCCATGATTAGAAAGCTCCAAGAAAAAGATATAATCAGGAAGTTACTGTAATCAGAAGCCACAGCAGCTGCTGGCAGCTCAGAACCATGCCATGCACCACTGACATGAGCGTCCTGTGCCCTGCCGGAAAACCACAGAGCTGGCGACCATAGCCTGAATCTCTGCTGATGCAGCCACAGGAAAACCCAAATGTCTCCCCACTCTGGTTTGGCAGCAGTAGTGACAGGTGGCCTGGCCTCCACCCCAATCCTATCACATTTGATTGACAGAATGGAAGTGACACCCAGCATTGGGTGCCACTTGAAAAGGAATCTGGGAAGTCTGGGAACTACTATTTTACTGACTCTGTAGTTAGGAAGGTAGAGTAGAACAAAGATGGCGTGGAGGCCAGGCACCCATTTCCCCATCTCCCACAGGTTCGTGTGATTGTGATGCCATTTATTTGAAGGTTCAAAATGTCCAAAATAACTGTATATCTTGCATATTGGTATACATATATCGTTACATGCACACCCATATATCTGAGTCTAGATCTCTACGTACTTGTTATCTATGCATATACTACTGTAAAGTGAGTCAGAGCAGTAGTAGATTCAAGCATGGAGTCAGACTGGCTGGTAAAAAATAAACAAACTCTGTGTTTTTGTGACAGAGAAGTTTCTTCTTTCAAAGTCTGTATTTCCCTACCTGTAATATAGGTGTAATCATAATATCTATCTCAAAACATGGTTAAGAAACCCAGATAGGCATGTATGAAGACTAGAACTAGCACAGTGCTTATGATAAGTACTTAGGGACTGTAGCTCTTTTTTGTTATAAGGCGCCAGGAGATCTAAGTTCTAAACCCAACTCATTATATCATCCTGGCAAGTCACTTCATTTCTCTGGGTCTTGATTTCTTGGTCTTTCAGATGATGGAATTGTCCTACAGGCTCTGTAACCTGAGCTCTTGAGCTAACAGCCTCTAAGTCTATCAATAAGAGAGTGAGGCAGGGCAAGAAGTTACTTATTTACAGTAAGTGGGCAGGAAAGTCTGGCTTCCAGGCATTTGGATATGCCTGTTTTTTTTTTTCCTAAAGTCTTATCATCTTGATAAGACTTTAGATAATTCTAGATAATACCTAAGAGAAACAGGTGATGAAACTATCCATGAACACTTTGAAAGTGGATGCAAAGGTCGACGGCCTTGGTTGCTAAAATCAAGATGAACAGCAGAGGGCAATTAAGTTAAAGAGTGAGGTGGAAGGAAGGAAAGTTGAATGCAGCCAGTCTTTTCAGGTGGTGAGAAAAAATGTGAGCAGAGGGCTGGCAGTGAAAGTAGTAGGGCATTAGTCTTCCATGAAAACCAAGTGAAAAAAATGCTATTTAATTTCATCTTCAGCTACATGGATGGGCATGCCTTGGGAGAGCAGCTGTGTGGAGTTTTGTTACCCTCATCTGGATTGCTGCTCTAATGCTTAAAGGGTTATGTTAATAAATCAAAAACAAATAGCAATAAAATAGATCTTTTCCTTTGTGGATTCCTGTGTAATGGAAAGTACTTCGGGAGTCTAGTATTTGATGAATGAGGAAAATGTCCATGTTTACAGCCTGTCGAGATTATAGACTTTCACAATACTTGAGGGTGACAAGCCCAGAAATAAATTAACCTTATGGCAGTACACATATTATGGCATCAGTCCCCACCAAAAATTTGGGCTCAAAATCATATCAGGAATATAATAAATATCAGAGATGGAAAAAGATAAATTATTAATAATTGCTATGTAATTTCTGTTATAGGTGCTTAATTTACAATGGAGATGTTCTGAGGAATACATCATAAGGAGATTTCTTTGCTATGTGAACGTCATGGAGCATACTCACAAGCCTAGGCAGGATAAGCCCACTACACACCTGGGTTATAAAAGAAGCCTTGTGCACCTTGGCTGCAAACCTGTGCCATATACCATACTGAATACCCTAGGCAACTGGAACACCATAGTAAATATTTGTATACCCAAACTTATCTAAACCTAGAAAAGGTACATTAAAATACAGGATAAAATATTTTTAAAAAATGGTGCACCTGTCTATATAGGGCATTTACCATGAATTTAAGTGTAAATTTATTATTCAATAGAACAATTTTTAAGTTTCATAGAGATGATACTTTTTGGAAAGTAGAAATACAAGAAACTTCAGATAGACAAGGACTTCATAAATGTTAAACTCTACACATGGCTTTTAAAATGTCTCCCAATAGTTATTCATGGGATAAGTGAGTTTTCTTTCTCTCTCTTTCTTTCTTTCTTTCTTTCTTTCTTTCTTTCTTTCTTTCTTTCTTTCTTTCTTTCTTTCTCTCTTTCTTTCTCTCTTTCTTTTTTCTTTTCTTTTCTTTTTTTCTTTTCTTTTTTTTTTTTTTTTTTTTGCCATAGAGTGCATGTGCTCACCAGTGAGACAGACAGTGAGAGGGTGAGACATCACCCCTTGGGGGATGGCCATCCTGCAATCCCATCTCCATTCTCCTCCTGGGATTTTGGGCATGCCTGGTATCATTTCAAAGCTGTCAGGTCCAGGACTCAAATTGTAATTGACCATGTAGGAGTACAGTGCCTTAACCACTACACCTCTGGGCTTAGTGTTTATATTCTATTTTTTTCCAAAGCACATAATTCCAAGAGAAGAAATAAAGATCTTTATGCAAATGACATTTTACAATACAATAAACTGCCTTACTGTTCAGAAATAATGCAAAGCTAGGCAGATGAAGCCTCTCATAGATAACAAAAGATTTCCTTTAACTGCTGCCTTCCCTCTTAATCTCAGCTCTGCATGTTTACAAACTTGGAAGGTTAGGAAGTCTCACTAGCTGTAACTGTAGCTGCTGTGAGCATGGAGAGGAATGCATACTTCCACGCTGACATACGAAAGCCCAGCAGATGTGCACCTGTGTGGTGTGTTAGCTACTCCCATAAAAGGAAGAGCAAACATGACAGGAAAAATCCTTCAGTTACTGTCTTGGCCTGGTATTGCATTGCTAGCAGAACCACCTGTGCCTGAGTGATTTTTTAAAGAAGAGAGGTTTATTCACAAACTCACAATTCTAATGGCTGAAAAGTCCAGAAACTTAGGCTTGCAGCATGACTGATGGAACCCCAGAGGATGGTGGGCAGGTACAGAGAGAGAATGAGCATGCAGGTTGCTCTCTTTCCTGTGTAGCAGCCAGCTTTCACACACACTAACCTCTTCTCACAAGATCTAAGATTCACTGGGTCTCTTGAGACATCGTTAATCTATGCACGAGATTGCCTCCATGATGCAATCACCGTGAGCCAATCACTGCCCCCTAGGCCTCACCCTGGGACACCACGAAGGATTAATCACCTAATTCTGTTACAACACAATCAACATAATCAAGTCCCAACACGTGAATTTTTGGGGAATTTCCAATCACCACCCACTAAAACAAAATCTAAAACATGAAAATCTGGGGGACAAACCAGGAGACAAACCATAATAATTACCCAGAGTATCAAAGACAGCGTGGATGCTTTCCGTAAGACATTCACAACAGACTTGCTCATTGAATAGTGCTTGAAGGAGCGATGTTTGATATTTAAAGTGAATCCTTGCTACGTGCTGTCCCGAAGGTCCATGCCATACCAGCTTCTTAAACATGGATCGATGTGCTGCTTTCCAGATGTTAGCTCTCCCCGGCACCTGTCTGATGCCCTCCCAGAAGACACAAGGGTCCTGGACCAGGATGGTGTGGGTGCAAGTGGAGGGTCTGCCCACGTGGAGCACATATGTATGTAAAAACCACTGGTTTTTGTTTTATTGCTGAGAGCGTGTGTGCTCGCTGGAGGGAGACAGAGAAAAAGGGAGGAAGCACTCCTCAGTGGGGCATGATCACACTGAAGTCTCTTCTAAACTTCTTCATCAGATTTGGGGCACACACACAAATGCAACTGGTGTGTTTTTCAAGTTGTTGGGGCTGGGATTTGAACCACATTGGCCATGTGGGATCTGGCTCCCTGAACCACTGTGCTATGGGGCTTGCTTGTAAAAAATAAAATAAAATGAAATAAAATCACTCTTTTAAATTGTTCTCTTCTCAGTATTCATTATTAAGCCTGAGTATGACTTCCCACCTTTAAAAGTTCAAGTGTAGCCCTAGAAGACGTGAAGGTGGAGATTTAAGAGATGTTTGTCTCTGCATCAGGAGCATGCAGAGACCAGCAGAAAGTTAGCTGCTGAGTGACAAGAAACACCCTGGAGAATACATTTCAGTCAAAAATTCCTGCGGGATACGCTTACTAATTTCTGTTTATGTAAGACAAGCCCAGCTATGTTATGGACTAAAACGCAGAGCTGCATTTTTTTTTTTTCCTTCAGAGAAAACAAGGAACTTCAAAGAAATTTCTCTCTTGCAGAAGGTTCTTTGTTCTGGCTTTCTTGGTCCTTAGGCTTAAAACAAACGGTCGTTTATGCTCTCCCGCCAGCAGCAGTCCATTAGGGGGAATGTTTGGAGGCCGACTTCTTGTTTACCAATCTCATTTGACATCCAGGCAAGCCAAAGCACCAAGAGAAAAACCTCTGATTCGTGAATGTAATCTGGGCTTTATACCCGTTCCTTCTTCAATTTAATCCTGGATAGTTCTTCCTGCTCCCAATCCCAGCTCTGCTTGAAAATTCAGAGAAAGCATGGTCTAGTAGTTTGAGGCAGGACCCATGCCCATGGGTCTAGTCCCTGCCCTGCCACTAAATAAACGGTGCAACTGGGGCAAAGGACTCAATGCCTCAGTCCCTCAGCAATAGAGAAATGTACTGAAGAGCTGGCTTCATAGCACAGCGGTTAAGCACTGTGCATTGGGACTCCAATCCCATATGTCCAATTGTAGTTCAGTATGGTACTGTAGTTCAGTTCAAGTCTTGGCCCCAGTAACTTGGAAAACCCACTGGGTGCACATGTGCATGTGTGCCCATAATCCTGCCAGGATGGAGAAGCAGAGGAGAGAGGATTGTGATGTGACCAAGCCCCATTGTGAGGTGCTTTCTCTCTCTCTCTCCCTCCATCTTTCTTCTAAAGAAAAAAGAGAAATGTATTGAAAGAGAAAGAAGGAAATCCGAATACTCATTCTACTGGTCTTACGTGGTTGCGAGAAAGATCACACCAGATAAAAGAGTGTGTGATTCTAGCACCCAGGGGCCAGAATTAAGAGAAAACTCACAGCCGAGAATAAGGCAAAGCCTGTCTGACCTGCTCTTGTATAAAGAGGTAGTGCCTAAGACTGGAACCCAGCCATCGAAGGCACTTGGTGAGGGTGGCAGGTGGCTCATCAGGAACATGTCACTGTCAAGTGACAGTGCTGGTGTCTCCTTCACCTGCCTGGCCACGGGGGATGATTCACCGAACCAGCATCACTGCTGAGCTCTGCCTTAGCCCCCAGTTACGGGCTTCCTCCTCATTCTAGCCTTGGATGCCAGAAATGCATGTGACAGGTTACTAGGAGGAGGGGGCAAAAGTAGAAAGACTCCCCATAAATCCATCTCCCCAGTTGAGAAACCAGAGCCATGAGAGGGCACACTCCTTCAGGGCTCTGAAAGGGTCTGGCATGCGCTCACCATTTCTGCTCAACCCTTCCCACAGTGACACCAGCAATGGTGGTTCTGCGCCTTCTCCATTTTGTGGATGAAAACACTGAGGCTTAGAGAATTTGGTGTGTTACATGTTCTGTCCACGCCACCTCCCCACCCATTGCCCAGTGAAATCCTGCCCCACTTATGACACATCTCCAGGACACTTCCCCAAAGGGTCTCCCTGGGAAGAGAGTCCTGTGATGTGGCTGTATGGTGTCTTCACTGCCCCAAGTTTGTGCCTCTGTCTTCCATGATGGACTGAGAGCACCACGAGGCACAGGTTGTCCGTATTTGTCTCTGTGTCACTGTCACCAAGTGCCACCTGGCATAGGGAATCTTGTGAAGCCCACAAGTGAAAGAGTGCATGGATGCATGAGTAGAAAATCAGTAACCTTAAAAATAGGAAGTCTCCAAATGAAAGTTCATTCTGGTTTATGGCCTTTAGAGTGTCTTATCAAGTCGCCATCTTCTCAGCTATAAATAGCCTCACCCATCCCAGCTGGTAGGGGTTCACATACCCCCAGGATAATATTTAGAAATAGGAATTTCCTTCAATCTTCTGGCTCCAGCCCAATCAACTCTTTTGAAGTTGTTGCTGAGGCTTGTGCCAGAAAGCTCCTTGAGGGACCAGTGTCTGGTGAAGAGAACACACAATCTGAGTAGAAATAGATGCAATTAAACCCAGCTCATCTGTTGGCAATTGTTTTCAGCCCTCTGATAATTTATTTTTTATTTTTTTTATTTTTTTAGTGCATATGTGGTTACAGAAGAGAAACTGAAAGATAGAGGAAAAATGAGAAAGCACCCTCATGGGGCATGGTCATGCTGCCATGCCTTCTCCATCTCTCCTTGTGGCATTTTGGACATGCATGCCCGTGTACCCAGTGTGCTTTCAAAGTGCCACGTCTGGAACTTGGACTGAGCAGTCAGCCATATGGGATCCAACACTCTAAGTGCCATACTGTAATTATTTTTAGACTTGTTAATTCTGTGTGCTCTTTAGAAAGATGGCAGATATTTTGCAGGTTTTGCTGATCTTAGAGAAAACTTATGGCCCCTTGAGAGTTCTCTCCTTGTGGAGGATAAAATAATGGGGGTTGGAAGGAGGCCTCACTAGAAAGACTGATAAGCACTATTAACTAGGGGCTTGGTTTCCCAGGTTAGTTAGGGCATGTGTGACTTCTCATCCACTGCTGTCATGCCTAGGAGACAACTTTGCAGCTACACCTCTGAGACCTCAGATGCTACTAGCTGGGGACAGGCTGAGGTTGGGGAGTGGGAGTAAGGAGTTTGCAGTGAGTGAGGGGGAGCCGCTTTAATGCTTTGAGCTGTGGGCTCCTTCCAATCTCAAACTTGGGCCATTCTATGTGAAGGTGTGGTGTTACCACCCACGTCATTGCTACACCTATGTCAGACAAGAGGCTGGTGACCAACAGCTACGTAGCTGAAATGCAGGTTCACCTCAGTCAGCTGCAAGGTCTCACAGGGCCACCCTTAAGTATCCCCAGAAAGCTCCCCATGGCATCTCCTAGATTTACTTGGAATGCACTGTGTGGAGGTTTGTACTTCCCTGTCTGTCATCCACTGTGGACAGGGCTGGGCCTACAGGGCTGGGGTCAATATGTTACCAACATGTATCCCTGTCTTTGTCTGGGACAAGTGTATTGAGCTCCTAGTCCCAAATCTCCAATAATTACTGTGACTGGAAAGGGTAATACCAAGGTGGGAAACAGGTTATGCCAACACTTCCTCAAAGATCATTGCTCTGAATCCCCACACACAGTTGGGTCTGCTGTCCTTAGCTTGTACATCACCTCGTTCTAGTTGTGAGCTCTGCAGGGTAGGGACCACATCTGGCCTGCTCCGTCCTGGGTTCCCAGCAGGAAGTGGGGTGATCAGTGCATTACAGGTGCTTCGTCGAGGCTTGTGGAGTGAACGGAGCGCCTTGTAGAAGTGGTGGCTTCGACATGGGTTTTGGCAAGTAGAGAGGCTTTCCAGGAGAAGAAGCAAACGGATCATTTTGTAAAACAAATGATTAGATTCACGTCCCCCCCTAGGTGGCACAGGGGACGTCTGTGATGCATGCGAGTGGTTATAAGGACAGGGTGCAGTGTACACAGGTAGATGCATGTGAGTGGTTATAAGGACAGGATGCAGTGTACACAGGTAGATGCATGTGAGTGATTATAACGACAGGGTGCAGTGTACACAGGTAGAGCGCCCTTCAGTCCATTTTCTAAAGTGGGCATTTGTGATCCTTCCCTTCAGCACTTGAAAATTCATCTTGTGATAAGAATGAGGCTTGGGGGGCAGGAATTCCCAGATCAGGGTAGGGCAGCAATGTCTGCCCTTCCTTTATTCTCTTTGTTTCTGTGAAAGAGGGCCTCCCCATCAGATTGTGAAGCATTGAGACCTGAAGAAAACCTTTGATAGATTGCTAATTCTTTTGTTTAGTCTTATGTTACTTTTCTTTGTTATCGTTCTTTCAAAAAAGGAATTATTTATTTAATTTTATTTATCATTATTATTTTTAAAAAATTGCTACAGGGCACATACACTCATGAGAGAGGAAGGAGAGAGAAATAGAGAGAGAGAAAAAGAGAGAGAAAGAAAGTGAGAAAGCAAACTGCCAGGCCTGGGACTCAAACTGTGGTCAGCCATGTTGGAATCTAGCACCTTAACTACCATCCCACCTGCTGATCCACTTTTCTCTGTTATGGTCTGGATTAGAAATACATATATATATATTTAAATATGCTATAGGGTATATGTGAGAGAGAGAGAGAGAGCGAGAGAGAGAGAGAGAAAGCATCCTAGGGAGAATGGACACACTGCTACACTTTCCATCCTTCTATTGAGATTCAGGGCATGCACACACACACACACACACACACACACACACGTCCTGCACATTTTCCAACACACACACACACACACACACGTCCTGCACATTTTCCAAGCTGCCAGATTCAGTACTCGAATTCACACACTTGGCCTTTGGCATTCAGTGAGCCTAGCCACCTTGCCACTGGTTGGCCTGATTAGAATTTTTTTAATTTTAAATTTTTTATAGGTTCAAAACAAATCTTAAAATGTTCTTTGAGGAAGTGTTGGTATAACCAATGCCATTGGCTGAAGAGACAATGCCAGCTGATTTCTCTCTCATGAGTGTATGTGCCCTGTAGCAAATATTTTAAAAACAATAATGATAAATACAATTAAATAAATAATTCCTTTTTTGAAAGAAAGATAACAGAGAAAAGTAACATAAGACTAAACAAAAGAATTAGCAATCTTTCAAAGGTTTTCTTCAGGTCTCAGTGCTTCACAATCTGAAGAATTTATTATTTTTAAATTTGACCAGAGAGAGACAGAGCAAGAGGAGAGACGTGATAAAGCAAGCCACCAGGTCCAGGACTCAAATCAGGTGGGAGTCAGCCATGTCGGAGTCCAGCTCCTTTAACCACCATGCCACCTCCTGGCCTTGGTCTGATTAGAAATCTTATTTCATGATTCAATTCAACAAATATTTAGTGTGCATCCATGACATTAAAGGCACAGTGTGTTAGTCCCTGTGTCTTTAAAGTACAAGATGTGTGAATTGAAGGTTTTTCCATCAAAGAATTTTTATAAAAATAAGTAAATAATATGAACAACACCAAGAACTGAAGTGAAAACAGAACACATGTGCTTGGGAAATTGCATCTGGGGATCAGGAATGGAGAGGGACTGGCAGTGGGAGTGAGAGGGCAGGTCCATGTGATGGGGCGGGAATTCCTGCCAGAGGAGAGAAGTGATCGTGGGATGCTCAATGCCATTGGCTGAAGAGACAATGCCAGCTGATTGTAAGAAAGTGGTGCCCAGTGATATTGGGAAGGGAGATGGGTGCCGTACCACGGGAAGCACAGAACGCCAGATCTCAGTTTCCAAACGTTAAGTATCACACAGAGACAAAACACTGGACGTGGTAGGGCAGGGACTTACACTCCTGTTTCCTCTGACTCTGAAGCCAGCATTTATCTCATGGCAGGAGGTATAAACAACTTAACGGAATATCTTGGAATTAGAAAGAAAATGGCAGAATTTTCAGGAACCTTCTATCATCAGCTAGATTTGTAATACAACATTTTCCTAAATTTCTAATGCAAAAGGCCCTTAGCTAATTGATCTGAGCAGGAGGGCCCAGGGGAACTGTTTCTTCCCGGATGCAGGAGGAATCCACACAATCATTGCAGAATTGGCTCTAGGCTAGAGTGGAGAGTTTCAATTTCATATTCGGTTTCTATTTTAAGTGGTGGTTGTGAGAAGAAAATGACCAGAATTCAATTGCTCTCTGTAGGAATGAAGTAGGAATAGGAAAGAAGTGAGGACCTCGTATTTCAGGGCCCTACGTGCTTGCTCAGTGTGCTGGTTGAGCGACTTATGGGCACCTTGGGTTAGACTCCTGTGAAGAGCTAGCTGGGCATCTAATTCCCATTCGTAGACTCCTTCCTGATAGAAAGCCAGTTCCAGGTTCTAAGGATGTTGTGTAAATAAAATTGAATGCAGGCTATTTGTAAGTGGAGGATATAATGATAACAATTATTACAGGTTCAAAACAAATCTTAAAATCTTGTTGAAATACTTACAAAAACAAACATGGGGTCAAGGCAGCTGCATCCCACATGGTGACTGCACAATTGGTGTCTTGGACCCTGCAGCTAGAAAATCATGTTGGGTGTGCATGCATGCCCACAATCCCGAGAGGAAAATAGAGGAGAAGGGATTGTGGTATGGCCATTCCCCCCCTCCCACAGTGGGGTGATTTCTCTTTTTTTTTTTTTTTTTCTTTAAAAAAAAAAACAAAAAAAAAAAAAACCCTTTCTCTCTGTCTCTCTAGCAAACTAGAAAAAAAAAAAAAAAGGATTGGCAGTAACACTTAACAAATGAGTTTGCCTGATGATGAAATCTAGTCATTCAACTAGACTAAGAGGAAGGGTAAATTAATGCAGCTCTCACTCCAAAATAAATTAGGCCAAAACTCGTCACTATCTGAGATGAGTCTCTTCCTGCCAAATGTTTTGTGACTTGTCTCTTTTCATTAGGTAAGCTTCATTTCTCCTGGTCTGGTGCCTTTTATGTATTTCGTCTTCTGCATAGCAAGGTGGTGATGAATGAATTCTTGCCGGATATGGGTGTGCAGTGGGGGCACTGCTGTCAGAGGTTGAGGTGGGTTTTGCTTTTTCCTTGGCCACTACTGCTGAGTGACCTTAGACAAGCCACTTCACCTCTCCAGGTGAAGTTTGCTCATCTGGATGTGACATAAGGGATAGAACACGGCTCCCTCTAACTCTGAAAGTCCATGGTCCTGTGTATAAAAAAAGCTTTGTAGTAGAGCTCTTCTGAAGAGGACTTATATAAAATTTTTGTTTAATGATTGATCTCCCATAGCTGTATACATATTGTTATCATCATAGGTAGGTCATTATTTATCTGTAAAGCCTGTGTTTTAAAAAACTTGACACTGTTACAAATTATGTTTTTAAATAAGTTGCTTGAGAGGCACTGGATATTATGTAACAATTGTGGATTCTTTGTTTTCTTTATGTTCCTTCTCTGATAGGCAGCTAGAAAGTTATCTGATTTCCAGCATGGTACAGACATTTTTATATCTTTGATTTTAGAAAACACATATTCTCTTTATGTGATTTGCAATGGGGTTATGTCCTGATAAAAGCATCATAAGTTAAAAATGTCATAAGTTGAAATTGCATTTAATGCATCTAATCTACCAAACATCACTGCTTAGTTTAGCCCACCTTCAACATGCAAGGAACACTTACGGAAGCCTACAATTGGGTAATTTCATCTAACACAAAGCCTGTTTTAAGGTAAAGTGTTGAATATCTCACGTATTTTATTGAACACTGTACTGAGAGTGAAAAACAGAATGGTTATATTGCTTTCACACTATTGTAAAGTCAAAAAATCTGGTCAGGACCACCTGTAAAAACATGAGCATTGCCTCCTGGAATGAAGAATTCTGATGAGTCAGCAGGTGGCATGGCAGTTAAGGAGGCTGGGTCCCACATACTCAAATGCATGGTTTGTGTCCTGCTCCCCACCACCCCGTGGCTTGAGAGTCACACTGGGCACATGTGCATGCATACTCAAAATCCCAAGAGGAGAATGGAAAAGAAGGGACAGTGGCATGGTTACCTTCACTGTGAGGGTGATTTCTCACTTTTCCTTTCTCTTTATTCTATGAGAGCAGTTACCCCACAGCAAAAAAAAAAAAAAAAAAAAAAAAAAAAAAAAAAAAAAAGATGAGCGGTAATGATGCTGGAGAAGGGATTGGCAGCTCAGTGGTGCAGCATGAGGCTTTGTGAGGCTGACAGACATGGGAAGGTTGCCAGTTCTCATCTGGAGAACTCCCTGAGCACACGGGGCTGATGATGCTATCTCTGTCTCTCTCTTTCTGTCTCTCTCACACACTTAGGGAATAAATAAATAAATTTAAAAAAGAGTATGAATGCATATGTAGATTATTATTATTTTAATTTACATGCTAGGACTTCTGGGAGGAAAAAAGGTAGCCTGAAGTATCTCAGTATCTGCGCCTTTGTCTTCTGTAAACACGGTGACTTCATTCCAGGCTGGTGAAGAGAGGAGGACAGGAATCCACTCTCCTTACAAGGCCATTCCTCTGTTCATGTGTGCTTGGTGAGAGTGTATCAACGGTCATCTGGATTAAGTGGAAGATCTTTTATAGAGTCTCACAGTGAGACCTTGTGTGATATATCCAGAGCAAAAGGCAAAGATAAACTGAAAAGATAGATATTTATTTATTTTTTAAAATTTATTTATTTACATTCATTCACTATACATCATTACAGCATACAAAATGAGATTTCTCATCCAGAGTACACTGTATATTGGCTCAATCAAGCACATCAACATACGTGTTCTTGTCAAATAATTTTCCATTTCTTGTTTCTTGTATATTTTGCTTTATTTATTTATTTATTTATTTATTTTTTGCCATCCTTGATTCCCTATCTCTCACCCTCTGCCGTGTCCCACCCTCCTCCCACACTGTCTCTGGTATCCATGGTTGCTTTCTATGCCTTTTCCTCCCATTTTATTGATTCACTAATGAACTTAATTAATCTAAATATTTCCAATAGCAAGCGCAGCTGATACATACATATCCATGAACACAAGTCTGACTTTAGGCATAAACCTCAGTGAGTAGAATGAAAGTAGCACCTAGCTGGGACTATGTAGCTTACTGCAGTCATCAAATATGCATTTTTTTTTATTTCAAGAAGAACAGTTTTCGTGTTTGTTTTTTTTTTCTCCTGAAACTTTTTTTTTTTTTAATTAAGTAATTTACATTCATCCCCTAAGCATCATCACAGCATACAAAATGTGGTTTCCCATCCAGAATATACTGCATAGTGGCTTAATCATGCATGTTATCATCAATAATTTTCCATTTCTAGTTTCATATGTATTTATATTTTTATTTATTTACCCATATTTCTGATCCTCTGCCCTTTCCCACCCTCTTCTCACACTGTCTCTGGTATCTACAGTTGTCTTCCATTCCTTTTCCCTCCACGTTTTATTGATCACACAATTTCTTAAAAAATCTAACTACTTTCAATAGCAAGTTCAGCTGGTAATTTCAAGAAAAGCAGTTTTGAATTGGTAAGGAAATTTGCTTAAAACTTAAAGCCTGGAAACCAGTTAGTATTCTGTTCAAATAGGAGGTACATGAACCTATTGAAAAGACAGATTTTTTTAGTTTATGCATCAGAATGAGCCCTTGAAAGCTACAAGGAAAGAGTAAGACTGTCAGGAGGCAGGATTTTACACACACACACACACACACACAACACACACACGGGCGTTTGCAGGAGGGAAAGGTGTGTCCCAGTGGGCATGCTGGGGCCTGTGGCTAAGGAAACCCTAAGCCCGGCCTTAGGGCTGAGCAGAGAAGGGGAAGTGGTAGTTCAGCTGCCTTCCCCATTTCTGTCCTTGCCATACACACCAAGAACTGCCCTCTCAAAATGAAACTGGTTCACGCATTTTTTCCCACAGCCTGACTCCTGTTTCAGTTGCTCAGGAAGTGTTACTCCAGTTCTCAGGTGAGGAAACACAACACGGGAAGGTGAACCGGCATGCCAGAGGACACACTCGCTTGCAATAGGTTGGATTTAAACTCAGATCACTTGGTGTCAAAGGTAACGCTCTCTCTACTGGTCCAATAACTTCTGAAATAAAGTACCAGAATATTTCCTGATCTGATTCCTGCCTGTCCTTTATTAAACTTCTAGCTCAGTGTCAACTCTGTGACCAGGGCTTAAGAATTATTCAGGGTCTTGGGACCAGCAGGTGCCATAACGGTCACATCGCTGGACTCCCACGTAGTCTACCATGGTTTGAGTCCTGATCCTGGCAGCTTAAAACTCAGGCTGGGTATGGGCACATGCGTGCCTAAAGTCCCAAGAGGAGAATGGAGGAGAAAGGATTGTGGTGTGGCCATCCTCCTTGGGATGTTATTTCTCACTTTCTATCTCCCTGTCTCTCTCTGTCTCTCCAGCTAGCACATATGCCCTCTAGCAAAAATCTCTAATAAAAAAATTGTTGGAGGGTCAGCAGGTGGCATAGTGGTTGAGGATGCTGGACTCCCACATGGCTAACTGTGGTTTGGGTCCTGGGCTTAGTGGCTTGCTTTCTTACTTTCTCTTTCTCTCTCTCTCTCTCTTTCTCATTCTCTCTTTCACTCTGTCCCTCTCTGTTCACATTAAAAATAAATAAATAGATAAATAAGCTGTAAAATAATAAATTTGTGTTGTATGTTTAAAAATTATTCAGGAGCTCGAAGTCAGTAGGTGGCATAGTGGTAAAAGCGCTGGTCATGCCTGCTGAGTGACTGTAAGTGCAAGGAGTAATGGGTGGTGTCTTCGTGTACTTGCACTGCTATAACAAAACAGCACAGACTGGGTAATTTATCAACAGTAGACATTTCTCACAGTTCTGGAGGTGGGGAAGTCCAAGGGAGTCCCATTCCAAGAAAGAGAACTAGGCAAGAAGAAAGGGGTAACAGGTTAAAGTAAGTTCAATACTCATCAAGCAACAACATGAAGTCTTGAGGCTCGAGAATAATCTCCATGTCCTGCCTTCTGGACACGTTGTAGGTAGACATCATGAGCAGAGAGTCCCAAAATACCAACAAAGGGAACATCTCACACATAAATCACCATTACCAGGACTGCAGCTAGATCCCTTGGCACCAAGAGAGGAGAGGTTATCTTACCAAGATACCTGATCAATATTCTAATTCCCACTGGGGCAATAAACTAATAGGACAGGTCATTAGTCCCCATGTGGATGTCACTATTTCAAAGTTCTGGGTATGCATAATGGGGTTGTCAAATTCGTTAGATTCTTGGTTTGAAGAAGTTTCCAAGTATGGTGGAAGCTCATGAATTCAAACAAAAAAGCAGCTATGATGACAGACCTCCCCTCCTAAATATTCACAATAAGACTCCATAACAAAAGCAGTGCCTAACCCCTTTCCAAGGGCAGTTGTCCTACTCTGGTAGCTGCCCACCCACAAGCCTTTCTGGCATGGGAGTGTATTTATTTTCTGTTAAGAATCTTTACTTTCCAGGGGCCAGCAGGTGGCATAGTGGTTATGTCGTTGGACTCCCATATGGCTGATGGCAGTTCAAGTCCTGGACCTGGTGGCTTGAAAATCATGCTGGATGCATGTGTGTACATGCACAAAATCCCAGGTGGAGAATGGAAGAGAAAGGATTGCAGTATGGCCACCACCATTCACCCCCCCCCCCCCCCTCAGAGGGGGGTTATTTCTCTTTCTCTCTCACTGTATGTTTCTCTCTCCCTGGCAAACACACATGCCCTGAGGAAAAAACCTCTCCAAAAAAAACCTTTACTTTTCTATTAAAACTTCTCTTTTCCTACTTTGCGTTTGAGGTGTTTCATTTTGTGTCTTAGGGTGGGTCTCTAATCTTAGAGATCAGGACCCAAAGAACAGAGTATTTTATACAACGCAGCTCGGTTTCCCTGTTTGATAACAAACACTCTGGGGTGAAGGTCCCCAAGGCTTCAGGGGCCCCCACATGGCTTTCTTTACCAGGCACAGCTCATGTGGCACTCACAGAGTAGAGCCCAGGGCCTGCCAGTCTCCCAAGCTAGGGTTGCATTTTGGTGGCTCTGCAGTTTTGGGCCCTCGTGAGTGACCCTAGTCTCATGGCTTCACTAGACATTGCCCTGGTGGGGCTGTCCAGAGCAGCCCTACCCTCACGGTTCTACTGGGCATTTAAGCTAATCTCCTCCTCAAAGGGTCACTCAGTCATACTCTGGGCATTTTCTCCCAAATACATTTTACAACCTGCTCTGGCTGTGATTTTCCAAAGATTTACATTGAATTCTGC
Organism: Tupaia tana; assembly: GCA_026018925.1. Classification (NCBI taxonomy): domain Eukaryota; kingdom Metazoa; phylum Chordata; class Mammalia; order Scandentia; family Tupaiidae; genus Tupaia; species Tupaia tana. The sequence goes on from JAKSZU010000002.1 coordinate 92,323,738, forward strand.
TTCTATTTGATTACAAATTCTGTCTTTAATTTGTTCCTCTTTTCTCAAATTTTACTATAAGCAGTTAAGAGAAGCCATGGAGCTCCCTTGGATTCTTTGCTTAGAGATTTTTTTCCCCCTGCAATAGCTTAGTTCATGGCTTTTAAATTCTGCCTTTCCCAAAGTACTTAGACACTGACACAACTCAGCCAAGTTCTTTCTTCCTTGTAGCCAGGATTGTCTTTTCTGTAGTTTCCAGTAAAATATGCCTCATCTTTTTTTAAATTAATTTAATTTAATTTATTGTTTTTAAAATTTGATCAGAGAAACACACACACACACACACACACACACACAGAGAGAGAGAGAGAGAGAGAGAGAGAGAGAGAGAGAGCGCAAGCCGTTGGGTCTGGGACTTGAACGGGAGCCAGCCATGTGGGAGTCCAGCACCTTAACCACCACACCACCTGCCAGTCCAACTTTCGACATTTCTGAGACCTCATTTCTGAAAATGGCCTTTACTGTCCATTTTTCTACCAGTGCTCTGATCACAACCATAAACACCTCTAGGAAGACTCAGGCTCTCTTTACAGCTCCCCTCTTTCTCTAAGCTCACCAGAATCAGCCTTGAAGCTCCACTCACAGCTGTCCAGGCTTCCTCTGACATGTACCCCCAAATCCTTTCAGCTTCTACCCATTACCCAGTAACAAAGCCACTTCCATATTTTTAGGTATTTGTTGTAGCAACCCACCACGTGTATTGGTACCTATTTCTATCTTAGTCTGTTTGTGCTGCTTTAACAAAACATCACAGACTAGATAATTTATAAACAACAGAGATCCATTTTCATAGTTACGGAGTCTGGGAAGTGCAAGATCAAGGTGCTGGCATTTGGTGTCAGCAGGAGCCTTCTTGTTGCATTCTTACATGGCAGAAGGCAGAAAGACCAAAAAGGGTCTAAGCTAGTTCCCTCCTCATTTATTCATGAAGGCTCTGCTTCACCGCTTTATCCTAGATATGTATGTATAAGAAAAAGCACAGACTGAATCTACTGCATTTAGTACTATCCCCAGTTCTGGGTACCCATGGGAGTTTTGAAATGTATCCACCATGGTTAAGAGGAGACTGCTATAATTTCCACAATGTGTGCTGTTCTTAGTTTATTTTACAGAGGTGGAAATCCGGAATTTGAAGTTTTCCTAGGCTCGAGCTTTCTGGAAATAGTAAAGCAGAGGATTCAAATCTAATGATCTATCTAAAATACTTTAATTAAAAAAAATACTTTAAATAAAAAAAAAAAGAAAGAGGGAGAGACAGAGACAGAGAGGCAGCCAATAGAGTCTTCACACTGTGATCTACAGCCAGCCTCAGCCAACCAGGGCCCTAGACAGCCCATGAGCCACAGGAACCTGGCATGTACATGGAGACCTTGGGATATGAACCCGGGACCTTCCCACATGGGTCCAGCATCACAGAGCATTGTGTTATAACTGCAGCCCCATCTGGGCCTTGCTACTCAATCTTTTGACTCAAATCGTGTACAGCGTCCTCCGTTCCCCGTGTGTAGAGGACCTGCCATGAGCCTGGAGCTAGACTGGCCACCAGGGACCCATGATATGGCTCTGGCCTCTGCTTAGGCCATCTTCCCTGAGAAAGCATCATTTTTTTTTTCTTGGCTCTACTTAATGATTTATTCATACCAAGCCAGAGAATGAATAGTTGTATTCAGGTTTCCCATCTACAGTAATTTTGTTTGGAAGCCAACCAGCTTTGGGTTTCCATTTTAATCCACTCCTGTGCTTCATTGCTAAACTGTTGGAAATGACGTGTGCAGTGGGGACGTCTCTCACAAGGCTCAGCAGAGGGCCTGTTCAGGAGTCATGGCATCCCGAAGCACTTCAGGCCGGGAAACAGAGAGATGCCTGGAGTCAGCACCTGCCCCACTGCCACTGTTTCTCATCTTTGTTTTTTTTTTTTGGAGAGGTTTTTGATATATGGCACGTGCGCTCACCAGACAGACAGAGAGAGACAGAGAGATAGAAAGCGAGAAATCACCCCCCAGGGGGGATGGCCACACCGCAATCTCTTCTCCTCCATTCTCCTCTCGGGATCTTGGGCATGCACGCACACGTGCCTGGCTTGAGTTTAAGCCACCGGGTCCGGGACTCAAACCGCGGTCGACTACGTGGGAGTCCAGTGACGTAGCCTTACGCTAACTGCCAGTCCCTCTCATCTTTGTTTTTAGTTTGTTTTATTATTTAAAAAAATAAGAACAAGCTGAGTTTATTGTTTACTCTGGAGAGGGAGACGTCTGCTTAAACGGAGCCTTGAGAGCATCTCAGAGGGGTAAGGGTAAAATTGGGTTATTTGTTGAGACTTTGAAGTCTAGCTTACGGCAGATCTTTCCATGTGGTGCTAGATTAGGAATGTGTTATTGTTTTATTCTGTTCTTTTTAATTATCAGATGCTGTGTGTGCTTGTCAGAGAGCAGGGGAAGCACCCCGATGGGGTACGGTCATGCTGCAAACCCCCTTCCTCCATTTCTCCATGCTGTCGGGATGTGGGGCACGCATGCACAGCATCTGGTGGTTTTCAAGCTACCAGGGCCAGGATTCCAACTACAGTCAGCCATATTGTTTCCAGCTCCCTTAACCACCAGGCAGTAGGGCTGACCCTGTGGCCACTTTAACTTTTCTTGGTCTACACTACTTTCCAATTTTAATTTTTTTTTTTTTTTTTTTTTTTTGGAGAGGTTTTTGCTATAGGGCCTGTGCGCTTGCCAGAAAGACAGAGAGAGAGAGAAACAGAAAGTGAGAAATCACCCCCCAGGGCAGATGGTCACACCGCAATCCCTTCTCCTCCATTCTCCTCTTGGGATCTTGGGCACGCACGCACACGCGCTCAGCATGAGTTTAAGCCACCAGATTCGGGACTCGAACCGCAGTCGGCTACATGGTAGTTCAGTGACATAGCCATTACGCTAACTGCTGTTCCCCATGATGGGAATTATTTACTTTGCAGAGGTTAAATAATCAGGACAAGGCAGTAGCGCAGGAGCCAGAATTCAAGCCAAGGTTATCTGAGCCCATAGCTCCTTTACTGTCAACTAGAATGAGAGAAGTCCTGGGACCAGCAGATGGTGTAATAGTTACATTGCTGGACTCCCTCATAGTCGATTGCAGTTTGAGTCCTGGACCTGGAGATTTAAAAGTCATGCTGGGTGCGTGCATGTGAGTGCCCAAGATCCTGAGAGGAAAATGGAGGAGAAGGGATTGTGGCATGGCCATCCTTCCAGGTGGGGCGGTGATTTATCACTTTCTGTCTCTGGTGAGCGCATGGCAACATATAGCATAAATCTCTGGAAAAAAAAAAAACACAAAGGAGTCCTGTCTTATTTTAAAATTTACTATTGCTTCATAGTAGCAGCTAATTTCTTTAAAACAGCTTCCACATTTTTGTTCACAAGGGAGCGACTTTATTCACTCAGTCAGGGCCCTCCCTTGTTTCCACACTGCAATGATTCAGTGCCTTCTCCCGTTCCAGGCCTGGATGCCTTCCAGACACTGTGGTTTCCTCAGTAACCGACAGCCCCCGCGCTGGCCCCTCTGCCCGCCAACCATTGCTTGCTTTGTATGTCTTGGTCTCTTAGAGGTGTTTGTGCTGAGACGTTCCCGACTGCTTTGACACATGTTATGACAAATTAGTGATGAAGAAGATCCTCCTTGGGCTAGAAGGAATGTCTATTCATATAAACAAAAGGGCACCGTCAATGGACACGCCGGCTGCTGTAGAGCGCCTGGTCCGTTAATTCCCCCGCTTTGGGAAGACGGCCTAATTATTCCAGACAGATGAGAGTCTCCTGGTTTCAAAAGCTGTCTAGAGAAGGAGATGCCACTGTTCCCTGAGACCAGCGCGTAGCAGTTGGTAATTATTTCTAAGTTATGCCCTGTGCCCATGACAGAATCGAAGTTGTCTCTAATGATTTGTTTCCTGGGCAGACACGAGCAAAGCATCACCCCTTCGATAGAGGGGTCACACTTGTTCTGCTGTACTGCTTCAGGAAGGAGGACTACAGCGGAGGAGAAGACTCCCTGGCCTTCATGGAAGGGTAGAGGGTGAGGGTAGATGTGAGTCCTGAGTTCTAGCTCAGTGTAAGGAAGGCCTGAGCTCTCTGTGTTCTCCAGGAACCAGGGCCCTAGAACTCCTGGGATCCCTGTAAATGTGAGTTGGCTCTTTCTCACTGTGAAACCACTCATAAAGAAAAGGTTCTGGGGCCAGCAGGTGGCATAGTGGTTACATCGCTGGACAAATTCGCACTGGGCATGTGTGCCCGTGTGCCCAAGATCCCAGGAGGAGAATGGAAGAAAAGAGATTGAGGCATGGTCATCCCCCCTGGAGGGTGATTTCTCACTTTCCCTCTCACTGTCACCACCCCCTCCACAAGCACACATGCCCTCTCACACACACACACACACACACAAAGAAAAAAAAAAAAGAAAGAAAGAAAAGAAAAGAAAGAAAAGGTTTCATATATTTCTTTCTGGGCAGGAAAAGAGACGATGAGGAGGAAGGAGGTGATGACTGTGAAGGGATAGAAAGAGCCCTCAGGCCAGTGAGAGGGCCCTGCTGTGTCAGGAGCAGTGTAAACTGAGTCACAGTTCACATTCTTTGCACAGATTACATTTTGTGTCCAGAGCTGGGACTGAGAAAGACTTGGGAATCAGATGGAGTCTCAGAAAGGACGTGAACGTTGCATAGCAGAAAGACCCTGTCAGAGTCGATAGGAGTTTTATCATGGTCTTTAACATGCTTGGAAACTACAACTAAAACTCATGTGGTGTATCCCTGGTAAAGATCACAACTCCTCCTGGGTCTTAGGTTTTATTTTTTGTTGTTCTTTTCTCTGTTCTAGTCAGAGACTGTTATTTTATATGGAAAGAAAGAAAAATGGGGGAAGGGGGGAAGAGGAAACAGATTGCTTGGAACAGCTGGACTTTCAAGAGGGAGCACTGGGAACAGTCTATTTCCAGTAAAACAAATGAAGAAAAGAGGAACAGACTTAGTGAAGAAGAATACAGAATGTTATTTCAGTACCCTGTGTCCTTACAGCCCTCCATGCATTCAGTAACTATCTGGTAAGTGCCCTACCATGTCAGGGACTGTGGTAATGCTTATAGGAATGGGACTTGGGGGACCAGGATCCATGAGAGGAGCTGAATTATGAAACACAGGTGGACAGTGAGAAGTGAAAGATGGAAGTCCAAAACCAGGGCCTGAGGCTGAGCAGGGGAGGTGGGACCCCACTCAGCTGGACAAAGCAAGAAAGCTGTGGGGAGAAGGCAGCTTGAGAGCCAGGATCTGACGAGCAGCAGGGGGTGCTGAGGCTGCCAGCAGATGGGAGGTGTCTGTCCCAGGGAGGGAGAGTAGAGAGGCCGCTGCACAGAATTAGAAACTAGGGCTCAATACAGGAGGAAAACCTGATGGAAGAAGGCCTGATATGGAATGGAAAAAAATTGTGTTGGAATACAGCTCAAAGTCCACATGTGAGGTTCTTAGACACCTTCACTTGAAGGTCAACGAGAAGTCACTGGAAGCCTCTGACTTGTTGACAGATGGCTGGAAGGAGTGACATGCCATCTGCAGGTCATGTTTTGGGGCAAGAGTGGTTACAAAAACCTGTCTCCCCCTGCTGGCTCAATGGAGAGCTATTATGTGAGTGGTTAGCACTGAAGCCAGGCCTCACCAGCCTGCTGCAGGCTGCAGTGGCAAGTGCTGGTGAAGAAAGGGCTTCAGCTGGACTGTGAGAAAAGTTATCAGGGTTGAGGACATTGCCAGGCAACTCTGAGACAATGAATGAAGAGTTTTGACCCTGTTGACAGCTTCAGAGTAGCGATTTGCTCTGAATGCTGCCAGCCCCAGCTCAGACTGTGCTATCTTAGGATTTGGAAGCCAGAGAGTCCCCTTTTATGGGGAGTTCACAGAGGCTCTATGCAATTGCCTGGCAGCACACATACTTTCAACAGGTGCAAATCACCACTGTTCTTGGCAAGCATTCTGACCTTTTAGGGTTGTGGAATACTGAGAGCTAAGCAAAATGATTTTGAGAAAATTTATGAACAAAACACAATCCTAGATACTCATAACCAAATCATTGATATTCCTAAAAATTTTTTTTTTCAAGGTGAACAATCCTGTAGCTTTAATAAAGTATTATCTAGAAATGGAATATTAGGGTACCTTAATTTGTGTAAAATATTCAGCATGCCAGGAGGGGTAAGCAAAACTTGTATTTAAAACTGTGGTCAAAATATGGCACTGCTGGGGACCAGCAGTTAGCATAATGGTTATGTCGCTGAACTCCCATGTAGTCGACCGCAGTTCGAGTCCCAGAACCGGTGACTTAAACTCTTAAACTCATGCCGGGCTCATGTGCGTGTGTGCCCAAGATCCTGAGAGGAGACTGGAGGAGAAGGGATTGCGGCGTGGTCATCCCCCCTGGGGGGTGATTTTTCGCTTTCTGTCTCTATGTCTCTCTCTGTCTGGTGAGCGCCCTATAGCAAAAAAAAAAAAAAAAAAGCAAAAACCTCTCCCTCCCAAAAAAAATAATAATATGGCCCTGCCTGGGTCTTTGGTTGATGGCACCAGCTAAGCTCCCAGTCAGCAGCCAGCTGCAACTGCTAGGCATCTGATAAGCTTTAAAAAGTGTAGTCACATTGTTTAGAATCCATCACGGAAATTCTCAGAAGTCTGGTGGCGTCTGGTCAGCACACAAAGGGTCTTCAAAATATTCATGAGAGATGCATATTATGAAAAAAACTACACAGATTACATTTTTTTTGCACCAAAATAAACTCATACCTTAATTCCATTCTCTCATAAACTTTAAGGCCCTATTTTTAGGCAACATAAGAAAAACATATAGCTCATCTTCTTTTGATAATGCTTTAACTATTTACAATTGCCCTTTTCAAGCCTACTTCCCAGCTATCCTCTAATCTCATTCCCCTTTCACTATTTGAAGTCATCCTATTGATTTGTTTGCTGTTTCCTCTCCTGAGAGTGTGAGCAAACCTTGTTTATCTGGCTCTCTGCTGTGCTCCTGCCTAGAACAGTGGGGAGCCTGTACTTTTTCCCTTTCATTGGTTGGATCAGGTTCTCTGCATGCCCCTCCTTGAGGTCTGACCTCCAGACTCCACCACTCTTATCAACCTCCTTGATCTTCACTTATGTTAAGCATTGAATAATGTAGAAGCTAGATGTTGGGCCTACTTTAAAAGGTACACATTAAAATTTGTGTTCATAGGGAAAAGCACCTCTTCATTGACAATCTTTGACCTTGGTTTATGTTATATTTACATAGAATTCTCATCTTTAAAGGACTACTTATATTTATATTGAAATATATTCCATCTTGTTCTCTAATATGCTTCTTAATGACACAGGAACTGGAAGACAGGTAGCTGATGGTGTCATTCTTTAGCCAAAGACCACTAGGAACACACCTTTAGTTAAACAGATTTTTTTAATTTTTAATATCCAGATTGGGTTTTATATTCATTATAATGAGGGATGTCACACACCACTGGAAGCCTTGGGCATCTCAGGAAAAAGGTATGAGAAAGGATTTGCAGGATTTGAGCTTGTGTCTGTTGCTTTCAGGGAGGATTTATGGAAGGTTAGCTTTGTTCTGCGTTGGTAGCTGTCAGGAAGTGGTGGGGGGGAGACTATGACTGGCTGACTTAATAATTCTTACCTAGAAGGCAAAAAGCCAGAGGGGGCTAGAGCTGTGGTTGGTAAGTAAGTAGCAGCCATTCATATTAGCGAGCAGCTCATTGGCCAGTACAGTTAGATCTGGTCAATTTTGTTTGAATAATGCTCTTACCTTGTCTGTGTTCAGACATGATTATGGGGTGGTCTTGTTTTTGACTTGGTCTATCCTGATCACAGAATAGGTTGTCTGATGCTGATGTTTTCTGAAATTGTTTATGTTCTTCAGAAGAACATCAGCACTTCACTGCATAAGCAGGGCCAGCTCCCGACTGTCCAGAGCTTTTCTTTCTTTTTAAATTCTTATTTATTTAAAAAATAATTATTTACTTAATTTATCATCATCATCATTATTTAATTTGCTATAGGGTCTGTGTGCTCACGAGAGAGAGACATATGGGGTGGGGGATGGGGGAGAATGAGAAAGCAAGCCCCCAGGTCTGGGACTTGAACCACCGGCCATGTGGGAGTCTATAGTGCCTTAACCACCATGCTACCTGTAGACCCCCCTCTTTTGTGGGGATCTCAGCCTGAAATTGGGTGTGTCACAGGAGATAGATAAATGATAATTTGAACTGTAGACTTAAAAGGCCTATTTTGAAAACAGTCTTAAGAGTGGTGGTTCAATTTATTTTTTTTCCCTCAAAGAATTATTTTACTTAACTTCATTTATTTATTTTAATTTGAGCACAGAGGGACAGAGCGAGAGAGCGAGAGAGCAAGAGAGTGAGCGAGCGAGAGAAAGTAAGAAAGCAAGCTGCCAGGTCCAGAACTCGAACCACAGTCAGCCATGTGGGAACCCAACACCTTAACCAGAATGCCACCTGCCAGCCCTGGAGGTTCAATTTTTAACACACAGCATTCTTTAATGGAAGTAAAATTTACATTTAACATTTTAATTGATACTACCTGTCTAGTAGCATAGAACCATTTTTTAAAAAAATTTTGCACAAAAATACAGTTCTGAGTTTATTTAAATATTGACAAAGCCATGCCTGCTTAAGTTCCCCACTCTGTCAACACCTGCAAGGATGTACCATGAGGGATTTCCTTTCCTGGGATCTAAACAGCACATGTTTTACCAGGTAGCAGTTACATTCATTGGCTGAAGAACTGGGGCTCAGCAAACAGGTTTGAGATGAAACATGGTTGCATGCACTTAAGAAAAATTGTTTTCTCGAAACCAGCAGTTAGCGTAATGGCTATGTCGCTGGACTCCCACGTAGTCGACTGCGGTTTGAGTCCCGGACCCGGCGGCTTAAACTCACGCCGGGTGCGTGTGCGTGCGTGCCCAAGATCCCGAGAGGAGAATGGAGGAGAAGGGATTGCGGCATGGCCATCCCCCCTGGGGGGGTGATTTCTCGCTTTCTATCTCGCTGTCTCTCTCTGTCTGTCTGGCAAGCGCACACACCCTATAGCAAAAACCTCTCCAAAAAAAAAAAAGAAAAATTGTTTTCTCTTGAAATTTGGGAGAGGAAGCAGGAACATTGCAGTTTCTTTGAAATCAGGCTGCTTGGGCTTGCATTGTCTTAGGTCTTCCATTTACTTGTCATGGGACCTTGTGTAAGTTAAGCCATCTCTCTAAGCCTGCTTTTACAAATATAGCATACAAAATATTGCTATCCATAAGTTTGTAGAGAAGAATAACATTTTTTTCCTCATAAAAATTTAATCAAGGAGGTGAAAAATCTGTTCACTGAAACTATAAAACATTGATGCAAGAAATTAAGACAAAAAATGGAAAAATACCCTGTTTTTATTAATTAAAAGAAGTAATATTGTTGAAATGTTCATGGTACCATATTTTACTACAGAGTCAATATAATTCTTATCAAAATTTCAATGACATTTTCACAGAAATAGAAAAAGATCTTAAAATTTTTATGAAAACAAGATCCTGAATAGTCAAAGAAATCTTGAGCAAAAAGAACAAAGCTGGAGGCATTCCATCATCTGAGCTCAAAATCTACTACAAACTGTAGGCACAAACAGCATGGTATGAGCAGAAAAACATATATAGAGACCACGAAACAGAGGTCCCAGAAATAAATCCATGCCTTTTAAGCCAACTAATATTTAAAAAGATATCAAAAACATATAATCAGGAAAGATAGTCTCCTTGATAAATAGTATTGGGAAAACAGGACATCCACATGCAGAATCATGAAATTGGATCTTTATCACAGACCATGTAAAAAAATCAACTGGGACCAGCAGTTAGCGTAATGGCTATGTCGCTAGACTCCCACGTAGTCGATCACGGTTTGAGTCCCAGACCCGGTGGCTCACACCGGGCGCTTGTGCGTGCGTGCCCAAGATCCCGAGAGGAGAATGGAGGAGAAGGGATTGCCGTGTGGCCATCCCCCCTGGGAGGTGATTTCTCGCTTTCTGTCTCTCTGTCTCTCTGTCTGTCTGGTGAGCACATGCGCCCTATAGCAAAAACCTCTCCAAAAAAAAAAAAAAAAATCAACTAAAAATGGATTTAAAACTCTAAAACTAAAAAAACAAAAAGTAGGGAAAGCTTCTTGGCAAAGATTTTTTGGTATGACTCCAAACGCACAGAAAACAAAAGTGAAAATAGAGAAATGGGACTGCATAAAACTAAAAAAGTTCACATGGCAAAAAAAAAAAAAAAAAACAACGGAATGAAGAGACAATCTGTGGAATGGGAAAAATATTTGTGAACCATATGAGGAGGTCCTTGAAAAGTTCATGGAAAATGTATATTATGAAAAACTGTACATGGATTTCAAACTTGTTTTTTGCACCAAAATTAATTTGTACTTTCTTTTAAAAAAATTTTTTTTTTATTGAGATTTTTGCTACAGGGCATGTACACTTGCTGGAGAGACAGAGAGATAGAAAGCAAGAAATCAGGCCCCAGGAGGGATGGCCATGCTGCAAACCCTTTTTCTCCATTCTCCTTTCAGGATTTTGGGCACATGTGCATGTGCACCCAGCATGAGTTTTAAGCCACATGGGACTCAAACCATGGTTGACTACGTGGGAGTCCAGTGATGTAATCATTATGCCATCTGCTGGTCTTTAAATTTGTAGTTTCATTCTATTTTTCAATGAACTTTTTGAAGTCCCCTGATACATTTGATAAAGGCCTAATATCCAAAATACATAAGGGACTTAAACAATCAATACCAAGAGAACAATAGCCATATAAAAAAATATAGACTGAGGACCTGAATAAGCAAATGACCCTTTTTTCCACAATAGAAGACACAGAAATATCCAACAGGAATATTTTATTGATTTTATTACCTAAAGGAAATAAAATCAGTAGAGGAAGAGATATCTGCACTCCCATGTTCATTGCAGTGTTATTCACAATAACCAAGATATAGAAGCAACCTAAATGCCCATCAACCTATGAATATGTGATATCTATCTATCATCTATATCTATCTCTCTCTCATCTATCTGACCTATCAATCATCTGTCATCATCTTTTTATCTATATCTGTCATATACCTGCTACCTAACTACCTTATCAAGTATTATCCAGTCTTAAAAACGAAAGAAATCTGGGGCCAGCAGGTGGCATGGTGGTTGAGGGTGCTGGATTCACACTGACCACAGTTTGGGTCCCAGACCTGGTGACTTGCTTTCTCACTTTCCCTCTCTTTCTGATGATCACACATGCTCTATAGCAAATTAAAAATAATAGCAATCATAATAAATAAAATTAAATACATAGTTCTTTAGGAAAAAAACAGGAAATACTGTCATTTGTAACATATGGATGACCCTGGAGTTTATTATGTTAAATGAAATATGCCAAGCAAAAAAAGACAAATACTCATCACTTTACAGATACAGAATCTAAAAAAATTGAATTCACTAAAGTGGAGAATAGAATGGTGAATTATCAGAGGCTAGGGAGGGGGATAGAGAGATGTAGGTCAAAGGGTATGAAGTTTCGTTCAGACAGGAGGAAGAGGTTCTGGAGAGCTACTGTATTGTACAATAGATAATAATACTGCACTGTGTACTTGAACATTGCTAATTGAATATATCATAAATGTCCTTACCTTAAAAAAGATTAAGTAAGTGAGGTTGTAGCTGTGCCAATTAGGTTGATCTAATCATGCATACGTACTTCAAAACATAATTTTGTATAGCATAAGTATATATAAGATTTATTTGTTAATTAAACCTTATGAAAGCTCAAATAAACAAACAGAATCAGTGATTCTAGCATCTGGAAGGCTTCCTTCTGCCCCTTCACAGCTAATAACTCTTCCGTCCAGAGGTAATTGCCATTTTGACTTCTCTCACCATTGACTTGTTTTTACCTGCCTATTTTTAAACTTCATATAAATAGAATCATACGGAACATTCCCATTCATGTCTGGCTTCCTTGTTCTTGTAATGGTTTTGAGAGTGACCATTTGTATCTATAAATAGTAGTATGTTCTCTTTTAAAATGGTGAGTAGTATTCTTTGGTATGAGTACATGGAGGACCCCTGGCTTAGAATGGCTTGAATCACGAATGTTACCCTTCTGTCCATTAAGGGGTTCTTGTGTGTCTCTCTCTCCCCAAAACTCCTCTCTCTGTGTTTTTCAGGCAGGTCAGAGCCCAACTCACTGTTGGCTGGTGACCGATTTTTCTCGTTTCTATGTTACCTGTTCTTTCCCAAAAGACTGGGGTCTGGAGCTAGTGGCTTTTGATAAGGCCTCCCCAAATATGTGGCTACCTAGATCCTATCTTCAGGAACCTTGTGGAAGCTTCTGGCTTTTAGTAAGACCAGTAAAAGGAAGAGAGAAATTAACACAGAAGAAAAATAAAGCATAGGTGTTTACTATGAACAGGACAGAATGTAGGAAAAAAAATACATTTATCAGTGAGCAGTGAATGAAATACTAGATGAGAACATTCCTGAAAACTGCTTAAGATTTCTGGAAACTCTATAAATGATGTTGGAAGGTAACATGTATTGAATTGGTTGCCTGATACATACATTTTGAAATAATGAACTTTAGAATATAAGTGTTAAAATTAAACATGTTGCATATCTCTTAGTTTGTTGGCTCTACTGAAAATAATTTTATCTGGGTTATAAAAACCAACTTTCGTTATTGATCAGTCTTACATAGCCCCAAAGAGATATCATCTTCTTTATTTTAACCATGCAGTTGACTAATTAAAAGCAAGTTGGTTGTTTTGTTTCTTGCTTGCTCATTTCCATTACACCCCAGTCTGGGTTCTGCACCAAGTGGAGGCTGAGTGAAAGGCGTCCGTGTGAAATCTTATCAGGGACTTTGATCCTAGGGAAAGAAGAAAGGCTGCCTGTCTTGGAGCTGGCTGCAGTAATGGTCAAGTGAATGCTGGATCCTGCAGGTCCACCTAAGGAGCCCCATGAGATGCCTCTCAGGGCTGTCCATTAGGGAGGAATGGAAAGAGGGTTGCCCACAAGCTTCTGTCCCTGTGGATCAGAGCTTTGTCCTCAAAAGTATTCACTCCCATCTTTCCAGCTTGGTCATACATGGGCACTGAGCGCTGGGGCACCCCTCTCTATGGTGTCAACACACAGGCACTGGTTTGGGGGGTAAGAGGCTTGAGGTACAGTTCCAGCTGTGCCCAGGTGAAACTGGTCCAAGTTGTCCCAGAGCTGGTGTCCCTGAAAAGGCTGAAAGAAGAGATAGGAAGGCTGAGAGGATCCTAAAAGGTAAATAAGTGCTGTGAAGTAATGACAAAGTTATTCCTGTCAGCAAGACAGAGATTGAAGATATTTAGGCATTGGATTTAGCTTTGGCTTTTACTTTTCCTAGTACAGGTTGAGTATCCCTGTGTGAAAGAGAAGGGTTCTGAGGAAGGACATTTATAAGAAAAATAGGGAGGCAAAGCATTAATGGCACAAAGAAATGTGGTATTATCTGTTGAAGATATTTTGTAGTTTTGTCAAATGTACTAGGGAGAAATATTCACCTATTGAGATATGCATTTTATAAGACAAATAATAATGTGATTGAATGTCTAAAAGAAAATGAAATAAAAAAATAAAAATAAAGGAAAAAAATAAGATGCTTGAGATCAGAAGTGCTTTGGAATTCAGATTTATTTTTTGGATTTCAGAATATTTGTACACACACACTGAGAAACCTTGGAGGTAGGACTCAAGTCTAAACATGAAATTTATTTATATTTTAGATATAGCTTATACACATAGCATAAAGATAATTTTATACAATGCTTTAAATAATTTTGTGTATTAAACAAGGTCTGTGTACATTGAACCATCAGAAAGCAAAAGTGCCACTATCTACATAGACGACTGGTGGTTGTTTTGCATCCCTATCCTGTCTGGCTCTGAATTTATACACTCCTGATATACAGTCATTTTCTTATACTTCTTCACACATAAGTACTTAACAGCAAAAAATGTGACATGCTATTAATACAGTGAAAAAGTAATATATTCAGGGTAACTAAGCAGTACAGCAGCATCACTAAAATGAGTGCATCCATAATTAATCAACATCAGTAACAAACAATGGAAGGCTTCTGATCTCTGCCTACAGTGCCATGCTTTGATTAAAAGGTTACTGTATACCATATAATGGTATTTCAAAATATTTATAGGAAAAGAGTTAAGCATGAGCTTATTTTGGTGCAAAAAACATTAGGTTGTCTTTCTTGACAACCTAATAATTGAAATTCATACATTTTTTCACAATATACATTTTCCATAAACTTTTTGAATATCACTTGCATTTTATTTTATTTAAGTGAGAAGACGCATTTAAAACAATTGAGGGATGATCTAAAAAGTTTCAGATTTTGGACAATTTTGATTTTTATGATTATTATATTTTTAAAGGTTTTTACCATAGGGCATGTGCACTCACTGAAGAGAGATAGAGAGAAACATTGAGAGAGAAGGTGAGAAATCACTCTCCAGAGGAGATGGCCATGCCACAATCCCTTCTTCTCTATTCTCCTCCTGGGATCTTGGGCACGTGTACACATGTGCCTGGCATGATTATCAAGCCACCAGGTCCTGGACTAGAACCACCGTCCAGCACGTTAACCACCACACCACCTGCTGGCCCCAAGCATTTTGAATTTTCAACCTAGGGGTGCTTAACTTATAATGGCAGAGTAAGATCATCTTAGTATTAGCTACTCAAAGCAAGAAAAAGAGAGAAGCCATCTACATCTGAGCGGTGAGCTGTCCCTTTCAGGTACTAGGGTAACTGAAGATTCTCTGCTCCAGCTTCACCCTCCAGGCACCAAAATCTATAATACCCAGTTCCACCTACAAAAATGCAGGTTGCTTGGTGAGCATCAGGGAAATGGAACTGCAGAAAGATTGCAGATCAGCTCCTCCTGCACACTTCTGAGCACTCAGATTTAACTCCGAGAAATTAGGAAGAAACGTATAATCCATCAGATGACCAGAAACCTGCAGAGGCACAAGAAATATGAGAAGCCAAGAAAATATCCCTCCCCCGGGGGAAAAGAATAACTCCTCATCATCCACAGACAGTACAATGGAGCTTGTGGAAATGTCAGATAATGAATTCAGAATGTTTATAGTGACAAAAGTAACAGAGATGCAAGAGAAGAGAGACAATGAACTCCAGAAGATGAAAGAAAAAAGAGACAACAGGGTTCTAGGAGGTGAGAAAGTTCTCGCATGATTTGAAAGAGGAAATAAACACCATAAAAAATAATCAAATGGAACTGTTAGAGATGAATGCTGTAATACAGGAGATCAAAACCTCCCTTGAAAGTATTACAAGCAGATTAGATCATGCAGATCGTATCTCAGCTGTGGAAGACAAAACCTCTGACTTAGAAAAATTCACCAAAAAGACTAAGAAAATAACCCCCCAAATGAGAATACTATACAAGAAATACTAGATACTATTAACCATCTAAATATCCAAATAATCGGTAACTCACAAGGTAAAGAAACTAATAAGTGACCTTCCAGTTGCATGAGACCTGCCGTCCTCTGTTGCCTCTGCCCCAGTTCGGTGGCTTCCAAGATGGTGCAGTGTCCCCAGGGCTCACTCTTCAGCATGTCATGAAGCCTCGGAGTGGAAGATCCTGCCAGGCGCTGTATGGACGGCTTCCTGCTGTCGTTTAAGGGGACCTTACCCAAGCTTTTGGCTTCATGCCTTGTGTAGTTAAAAGGATTGGGGATTTTTTGTTGTTGTTTGGAGAGGGTTGTGTTTTGTTTCGTTCTTTTTTTTTTTTTTTTTTTTTTTTTTTTTTTTTTTGGGAGAGGTTTTTCGCTATAGGGTGCGTGCGCTCGCCAGACAGAGAGAGAGAGACATAGAGACAGAAAGCGAGAAATCACCCCCCAGGGGGGATGGTCACGCCGCAATCCCTTCTCCTCCATTCTCCTCTTGGGATCTTGGGCACGCACGCACACACGCCCGGCGTGAGTTTTAAGCCACCGGGTCCGGGACGCGAACCACGGTCGACTACGTGGAAGCCCAGCGACATAGCCATTACGCTAACTCCTGGTTCTCCTGTTCTGTTTTTATTTCGGCCTTTCCTCTTTGTCTTTTCACATAGACCAGATATTTGAAAGGGCAGACGATGGCGGCGTGCGGCTCGTGGTGCATTCTT
The DNA here is from genome assembly GCA_026018925.1 of Tupaia tana. Taxonomy (NCBI): domain Eukaryota; kingdom Metazoa; phylum Chordata; class Mammalia; order Scandentia; family Tupaiidae; genus Tupaia; species Tupaia tana. The sequence continues at coordinate 92,340,082 of JAKSZU010000002.1, forward strand.
TCGGGGAGGCGTTTACCTCGGATGGGAAGCGGAGCGTGCCGTCCTCAGGCCTGTACGGTTCACACCTGTGCCCTTTCCCTCTGGTTCAGAACCTATTGTTTCTCCTTTCAAATATGTGATTGTACTAGCTCTTTCCATATGAAAGAATTCTCCTTATTTAAATAAAAAAAAGGTTTTTTTAAAAAAAGAAACTAATAAGTGTGTTGATAAGCTATTCCATGAAATCTTGAAAGAAAAATTTCCAAACCTAGAGAGACATTCAAATATCCAGACCCAAGAAATACAAAGGCCCCCGAATAGAATCAACCCAAGAAGATCTTCTCCAAGGCATATTGTAGCCAAATTGACCAAAATCACAAAGACAAGATGCTAAAATTGACAAGAGAGAAATGTCAATTTACTTACAAAGGATATCTCACCAGGCTAACATCAGGCTAATCTCTCAGCAGAAACAATGCAAGCAAGGTAAGAATGGGAAAATATATTCAAAGTGTTAAGTGAAAAATTATTTCAACCAAGAATACTATACCCAGCAAGATTATCCTTCATATGTGAAGAAAAGGCAAAAACATTCTCAGATAAAGAAATCCTGAAAAAATTTACCAACTCCAGACCAGCTCTCCAAGAAGTTCTAAAGGGAGTGTTATACTAGGAAAACTAAAGACAGACACACAGATATAAGACACACACACACAAACAATTAAGAGAATGGCCAACTTAATGGTACAAGTTCAGAAGGGTCAATAATAACATCGAATGTTAACTTCCAGAATTTAAATGGAAAGATCAGACCACAGTAACACTGCAAATTCACAGAAAAGAGATTAATTATGTGAGACTCAACTGGTGAAATAGAATTTTATGACTTTTGACTAAAACATTATTGATTTTCTTCTATGCTTTGTTTTCCAGATTTAAGGAACTTCATCTTCTTTTGAGCTGTTGATAGGTTCAGCAATTTGTTAATTATTTTAGAAATTGAAACATAAACTTTTCTTCCTTCCTGAACCTTCTGGAATTGGAAAATATTTGGGAGTATTCTTATTTTGTGGAAGGGTGGTTATTTGTATAAGTTCAGTAATATCTGTTGCCTTGCATCAGAAATTGGAAATAGTGGTTATTGCCAGAGCTTTTACTGAAATGTCATTTCTGAAGATATGACCTGAAAGTGAAGGAATTAAGGTAGATATCAAGAAAGCCAACGAAGTTCTTGAAAAGATTGTCTGGTACCATAAACAGTTCTGCCTGGCAAGTAAGTAAAGAATGTCACTTCCTGACAGGAATCCCGCCCCGCCCTCCCCCACCAACCAACCAACCAACCAAACAAACAAACAAAAACAATCTTTCAAGTACAGGTACATAAAGGCACAGTCAGATGATGAGTTCCTGACTTGGCTCAGTAGCCTTAGGAGGCTTTTTAGAGAATCTAATCTGAAGTTCCTTATAAAAGGTTCCAGCAAAGCCAACTAAATCAATTAGTGTCTGTGAATCAATAAAATGTGAAAAAAAAGAATGGCATGGAAAGCAACTGTAGATACTAGAGACAGTGAGGGAGGAGGATGGGAAATGGCAGAGGGTAAAAAGGAGGGAATCAAGAGGGGGGAAAAAAAGAAGCAAAATATGTAAGAAAGAAGAAATGGAAAACTATTTGTTGATGATAACATTTATGGTAATTTCTGGAAAGGAAAATTCACTTTTGTATGCTGCAATGATGTACAGTGAATAGATATAAATTAAATTTCAAATTGAAAAAAAAAAGCTAGAAGAAAAAATACAAAGTTCCTGTCATGTGAAGAGTTACCTACAGGACTCACATCTTCACAATGAGCTTCAGAATGGAGTTTCACAAAGTACGAATTCCCCTGAAGAGATCCTCTCCGGTTCTGGCTTTGAGCGCCATAGGTATGAGTCTCAGCTCTGAATTTCCAACTCAGCCTCACTTCATTTACCTTATTACCTTTGAGATTTCTCTCCAAGAGGAATTTCTGACGTAAACTATCTTGCCTTTCCTTTCTTCTTTACATCCCTCCCCATGACCCTCCACCTGTGAAATTCTGTCAATTTATACTTGCTTATTATCTTCAAGTCTTTCCCTTTTCCCCCTGGTCACGGCAGTGACTAGTTCGGGCCTTCATCTCCTGTTCCTTGCCACCACAATGGCCTCCTAACCCAGTCCTCTGGAAAGACTTCCCTGATTGGCCAGAGGTGAGGGGATGACATGAGAAGTCATGGAGTCCAGTGACTCCTAACCAACAAGGTAGGAAGTCGCCTAGGTGGGACCTGAGGTTTTCATAGTAATCTCCACAACCGGCTCTAGTTTGTTCTCCAAGACCTTCATTAAGCATGATGTGATTCCTGATCCTCCTTCTCATCAGTTTGTCTACCTGTGACCTTCCGGGAAGTGTTTGTTGGACAATTGATTGTGCATAAACAAGTATTTATAGCATGCTGTGGCTGTGACTGTCGCCAGCATTAAATAAACATATTAAAATTAGAATAGTAAGTTGGGGGCATACGCAGAGCAAGGAGGCCTCTGTTATATCCAAAGCAAAGAAGAGGCTGTGGTTCTATTGGGAAAGAAAGACTTAGATGTTGTTTTGAAAGAAAGTTCATTGGTGCTTGTAGTGCATTTTGTAGGTGCCAGCGAGCTGATTGGTGAGTGGCAGCAGCTTCTAGGTAAAAAACTAGTGTAAAGTCACGGCAGGCCTCTTGGTTGAACTGCGCTTTCCAGATGGTTCCTGGAGAAGTGCCTTTTCTTCCTGGGCTTTGGATTCTATTTGATTTGGGTTTGACAGGAATGACAAAAATTTGTATAATCTATTTTCAGATCCATTGTACGTGTTTGGTGGTAGCTAAGAGATTTGAGGGTGGTGGTGGAGAGTGATGTGGATATATAATGCAGAATGTCCCCACAAATACCATGCAGGGTGTAACCAAGGAGAAGGGTATGTTCTGCAGGGACTTCCTGGCTCTCCCCTGGGCCTTGATTTCCCGTCTTATGTGCTGGTTAAGGCGGAAGAAAGATGATGTTGGTCAAACTCCCTGGGGAGGGAAGAGAACATTGAATTGAATGATTGGTGGAAAGGAGTGCTTAAAGGTTTGAAAGCTGCTGACTGAGAATAGCCTGGTGCTTTATAATAGGCAAACGATGCCCTGATGTTTGCTGTGTGGTAAAGATTTTCCATGACCAGCTGCGTTCTGCCTGTGTGATAGATCCCTCCCAAAGAGAGGGAGGTTACTTCTACGCTTGGACCACCAGGGCAAGGTTAGAGAGCCCAATACCTAATTGTGAAAGCAAGGCTGTTAGAGAGTATTTTACAGGGGGACCAGCAGTTAGCGTAATGGCAATGTTGCTGAACTCCTATGTAGTTGACCGCGGTTCGAATCCTGGACCCGGTGGCTTAAAACTCATGCCAGGTGCATGTACGTGCATGCCCAAGATCCGAGAGGAGACTGGAGGAGAAGGGATTGTGGCGTGGCCATCCCTCCTGGGGGATGATTTCTTGCTTTCTGTCTCTCTGTCTTTCTGGTGAGAGCACGCGCCCTATAGCAAAAACCTCTAAAAGAAAATAAATAAAAGTCATAGAGAGTACTTTACAGCGTCCTTGAGAGCCTGTTGTAGAAAAAATCTGACAGGAAGTTGTGTTTTAGAACTGTAGCTCAGAATGTCCTATAAATGTGTTTATCTGCTTTTCGTAAAGGAGTCTGGTGAGAAAATATTTTACTTGATTGGAGTTTCACTGAAGGTTCTTAAGGTACCATTTCTTTTCTTTTTCCCTTCCTTCCTTTCTTTCTTCCTTCCTTCCTTCCTTCCTTCCTTCCTTCCTTCCTTCCTTCCTTCCTTCCTTTCTTCTTTCTTTCTTTCTTTCTTTCTTTCTTTCTTTTTAGAGAGAGATTTTTCTATAGGGCACTTATGCTCACCAGAGACATAGAGAGAAACAGAAAGTGAGAAATCATCCCTCAGGAGGAATGGCCACACTGCAATTCCTTCTCCTCTATTCTCCTCTTGGGATTCTGGGCACTCACGCCCAGACACCCGGAGTGAGTTTTAAGCCATCAGGTCTGGGACTTGAATCATGGTTGGCCATGTGGGAATCCAGCACCATAACTGCCACACCACCTGTTTGGCCCCCCTAAGGAACCATTTCTTGTCTTTCTAGTTACTGGATGTTTTTTCCGGATGCTAAAATGTGAATGCAGAGAGGAAAATTCAATTATATCTTTCTTTTGTTTACTTTGCATGATTGAGTTATTTTTGGAGAGATTTTTGCTATAGAGTGTGTATGATTGATGAAGACACGGAGAGAGATAAAGAGAGAGAGGGAAAGTGAGAAATCACCCCCAAGGAAGATGGCCACGGCATTCCTTTCTCTTTCATTCTCCTTCTGGTATTTTGGGCATGCACACACACACACCTGGCATGAGTTTCGAGCTGCTGGGTCCAGGAATCAAATTGCTGACCATGTGTGTGAATCCAGTACCTTAACCACCATGCCACCTGCTGGCCTGCGGGACTGAATTTCAAATTGTCCTTTCAAATACAGGCAGCATGTCAGTGGAGCCATGGCAAATGACAGCGACTCTAATTGTGGGCAAATGCGAGCTATAGGAAAAATGTGTAAACATGCTGCCTCTGTCACTGTTTACTGTGTGACACTGGGCACTGGGATGAATTTCATTTTAATGAGGACCTACACTGTCACCTCAATGTCCTTAATGAGTGCCAAGTTTCATCTTTTACTATTTCACAGCTGTGAATGTGTTTCACATTTTGGTAACATTTCCACAATGAGACTTCTTTCTTTCTACAAGAGGAGTTTTTCCTTCTGTCTCATATTTATGAAATTTGACTTGTTGGTTTTTGTCAAAAATAGAACAGAAGTAACAATTATGATCCCTGTTCCTTAGCTCAAATGGACTCATTCAACTTACAGTAAAACTGTGTAATATCTAGCAAACATATATATTTCATTTTTGAGGTTTTTGTCATAGGGTGCGTGCGCTCACCAGAGACTGAGAGGGCAAGTGGGGGGATGGCCACACTGCAATCCCTTCTCCTTCATTCTCCTCCTGGGACTTTAGGTGTGCAGGTACATGTGCCCAGCATGATTTTCAAGCTGCTGGGTATGGGACTCAAACCACCGTTGGCCGTATGGGAGTCCAGTGCCCCAACCATCATGCCACCTACTGGTACCACAAACATATTTATTTTGAAGACAAATATGAGATGATTTTGGTTAAGATGACGTTGGTTAAGTCACACTCAACACATGTGTATGGGTTGAATTGAACCTCCTCCCTCATTCATATACTGAAGTCCTAACCCCAGAGTGGGAAATAGCCTTTAATGTGGTAAATAAGTTAAAAAGAGGCCAAGAGGGTATGATTTGCTTCTGTGTTGATCTTGCTCTTTTAGTCCTCAGGATGATGAGAACAAACTGTCTGTATTTAAGCCACCTAATCCCTGGTCTTTTGCTATGGCAACCCTTGACCACTAGTACGACATCTATATTTATTCTATAGCTGTGGCATTTACCACTTGCTAAACATCTGTGTATTTCCTCTGTTAGCCCTACCCAGTTTCACTAAGGTTGGGCCATGCATTCTGGTCTCTGGGCTGTGAGCAGAACTGAGACAAATAATTTTGGGGCTAAAGCATTTAAAAGCTTGTCTGAGACCCTCTGATGAGCTGTCACAGTGACCAAGGGGACTGGACTGCCACTGTTCCAGAGGTGTAGTTCCAAATGGGGGGCTTTCCACCAGAATGAGTAGAGCAAAACCTGCCACCAACCAGTGTTGGTTCTCGTCCATAAGTGAGAAATAGTTCATTACTATATTAACCTTGGGATCAGGGACTTTAATTTTCTTTCTTTAACTTTGTTTATCATGACCAGGACGATTTTCATCTCTTGGCTGTCCTGGGAGTATAAACTTAGTCATGTATCTAGACTTCTCCCACTGACTCATCATCACACCTTTCCATTTTATTTTTGTAACAGTCCATACATCTGTCCCTGCTTTTTCTGTTTACAGAGTTACGATGGCTATTCCCCTAAACAAATAATAAAAGTGGTGATGATGATGATAATGAACCATTGTTCCAGGCACTGTTCTAGTGTGGTACGTGAAGTCATTTAGGCCCATAACCTTATGAAGTATGTGCAATTATCATTCTCTTTTTCAGATAAGAACATCGAGGTGTGGGGAATTTAAATAACTAGCTCAAATTCACACAGCTCATAAGCAGCAGAGCTGGGGTTTGAACCTTTGCAAGATGGTTTCCATGGCTTATGAATAAATTCATGCATTAACTACCCTTCACCTTCTGGTCCTATTGTAAGACTCCTCTCTCATTAAAAATAGCCCTCTGACCATGTCTTTTTAAAAAGAATTATTTATTTAATTTTCATTATTATTATTATTATCATTATTAGAATTTGCTACAGGGCATATGCACTCACCAGAGGAGGGGTGAGTGAGAAAGCAAACTGCCAGGTCTAGGACTCAAACCAGTCAACACTGTGGGAGTCCAGTGCCACCTCTTGACACTTCAAAACCCTCCACTCTCATTGGAGTCTAGATAGCATCTATTGTGCACACAAAGCCTGCATTTGCCAGCCTCTGTCTCACTGTTACAGCTCTTCTGTTAGAATTGTCTTGCTGCCTGTCCACTGTCTTGGCCCTATCTGTAACATCCTGTGCAGCCCACAGTCAGCTGCCACCTCTTCTGAGAAGACTTCATTGGGGTTATTTTCATTCAGCACTCCCCTAGTTCCTTGCCCATTCATCCTCTGGGCACTCAGGATTCACTTATCTCCTCCCCCTGAAGTGTAACTCTCTGAGCACTGATTTTTACAATTTCTCTGCAAGGAAGGAGCACAGTGCAGACAACCATTGTGCTATAAATCTTGACTGGTTTATCGAAAAGGAAGTTTCCCTGAATGCCTTTTTCTGAAAGCAAGAACAACATTTCCCTTTTCACTTTGGCCCCCATGACTGAGAATTTCTAGTTACTCTGTGTGAAAGTGACTTGGTTAATTTAGGACTTTTCCCTCCATCCCTCTATCAGCTCTTCTTTCTCTGAGCTTGATGCTGTCACTCCTCGTCTGTGTCATTTTAGTAAACTGTTCCTTTGGTCTCTGTACTAGAACTAAATTTCGCTTATTTCTTAGCTTTGATTTATTGATTAAGAGCAGCCTCTTATGCTGTGGTATTTTCAAGCATGAGGTAACATACATCCCAGTGAGTTAAAAGAAAGGGGGAGAATGGTGTCCTTGTCTTTCTTTTCCATGTCAATGTCTCCCCTTTGAGCATTTTGCGAAGCCTTAGTCCCAGGGGTGGGCAGAAAGCAGAAAGGAAAAGAGATCAGTCACTTCTGTCACAAATAGTTCTGGTTTAAATGCAGGATGAAGGGTCTGAAACTGGAACAAAATTAGACTTTCTGAGGATTTTAATTGATCTTTTTCCCCTAAGAATGTATTTGTGTTGTGTTCTTGCTTAGGCAGAGTTTTCATGCGATGACAATTGTCCTTCAGTGAACCTTGCCTCCTGGCATCATGCTTTCATAGTGTCCCCTTCCACACTACGTGAGAGAATCAGTCCCCTAGCAACAATAGGATATTGCAAAAGTGATGGACCTTTTATGACTTCTGCCAAGGCCAAGATGTTGTGGCCTCTGACTTTTTCTGTTAGATCGCTTGCTCTGGCAGAAGGCAGCCTCCGGTTGGGAGGCTCTGGAGTGACCCTACAGAGAGTTCCACATGGTAGGGGACTGACTGGTGCAGAACCCAGCACCAACCTGGCAGCTGTGTCCATGGACCATCTTGGAAGTAGGTCCTCCAGCCTCGGTCACACCTTCAGATGATTGTAGCCCCAATCGGTGTCTTCACTGTCCTTCACGAGAAGCCCAGAGCTGGATCTGCTCAGCCCACATTGCTCCTCTACAGGATCTGTTCGAGGTGATAGATGTTTATAGCTTTTTAAAGCCACTAGGTTTGGGGACAATTTACTGTGCAGCAATAAAAAGAAAAAGACTAAGATACACAGCGTATAATGTTTGGTTTTATCGGATCTTTGTACATCCATGGTCTTCTGTTTTCATGTCTGTCAGTATTTTTGGCAATATACAGAGGATGACTGTCTGTGGTAGAAGTAAAAAAAAAAAATCAGTGGAAGACAGTAAACCATCATGGTCTGTTCAGCTGCTCAGTGTGGAGAACTGCCTTGGTTTCCTCCTCCAGTTGTTCCTGGACTCCTCGAACTGCCCTGTGCCATGCTCCACTCACCCGTTCCATCCCAAGCCTCCTTTTTCTCTCTCCTCTCAGTCACTGTCTGGGACACTAGCACCCCTCAACACTAGCACCCCTCACACAGATGCACTAGAACCACCATCAGGACTCAGGAGGAGCCCCCAATCTCCAGGTCACCCTGGACCTTGCACTTCTTACATCCATTGTCATGGCTGACTGCTCTGAGGATGAGCTTGTGATTCCGAAGGACTTGGTAAATATTTTCTTCATCGGGGCCAGCAGGTGGTGTGGCGGTTAAAGTTGCTGGATTCCCAAGTGTCTGATCATGGTTTGAGTCCCAGACCTGGCGGGTTGCTTTCTTTCTCTCTCTCTCCCCCTCCCTGGTCAAATTAAAATAAATAAATAAATAAAAATTTAAAAGGTATTTTCTTCATCAATCCCAGGAGGAGAGATGACATGCTGAGAAACTAGCACAAGGTCACTGGAGAAGCTAAATTTTTTTTGAGAAGATCTGAGATGTTAGAACCTGGTGAGCAAAAGAAAGGGCTGAAGTAGTGAAGTCTGCATTTTCTGGGGGGGAAGAAAAGGTGAGTCAGGTGTTCCTGTAATAGCACAAACCAGCTCCAGACACAGCCGCCCCACAAGAGGGCTCCTTGATGCCTGTCACCTGCAGTATAGGTGACATCACTGATGCTAACATGGCAAGGCAGGCTGTGAATGCCGACACAGCAGTGTCTCTTTGACGAGCTCACCTAGAGACAGTCACAGCCAGAGGTCATTCATGGGCTGCTTCCTTCTGGCCCTGACTAGAGTGACCTTGCCCACTCCTGTCTGCTTCAAAGGGTGTCCAGGAAGTCCGCTTCACCTGAGACACTGCATCTGTCCCGCCCCTCCTTTCCTTCCTCCACCCGCCCTGCTCTCCTTTACCCACTGGCATAATTATACATAATTAGTAAAACTGATCTTTACAGTTCTAAAGAGTGCATTTAAAACTACTGTAGTTAGTCAGTGGGAATTCTGCATTGCTTTAGAGGCAAGGTATATGGGAAACATTATGGGAAAAAGCTGTAAGATTTAACTCTTACACTGTAGAATTTCCCCCCCTTTTTATGAGAGAAAGCGAGAGAAAGAGAGAGAGAGAGAGAGAGAGAGAGAGAGAGAGCAGGGACAGAGAGGTATTTTTGACAGGGTTGTGCTGAGTCATAATCCTCCTGCCCCAGTCTCCCATTTAGCTAGGATCACAGGGCAGACGGCCATGCCCAGTATGTCCAGGTTGGTCCAGGGACCAAACCTGTAGCTCCCATGTGGCTCCAGCTTCCCAAGCAGTGGTGCTACGTCTGTGCCATCCTGACTGGGCCAGAAAGGTTTAAAAATGTATAATAACAACAATAATAATAAATACATGTATTATACATCTTTCCTATAAAATGTTGAACAACAGAAATCAACTCGAACATAATTTATTTTTAAGAGAAATTTTTGCCATAGGGCGCTTGTGCTTGCCGGAGAGACAGAGAGACAGAAAGCGAGAAATCCCCTCCCCCCCCGAGGGGGTTGGCCATGCCGCAATCCCATCTCCTCCATTCTCCTCTTGGTATTTTGGGCACACACGCACACATGCCTGGCGTAAGTTTTAAGTCACCGGGTCCAGGACTTGAATCGTGATCGATTACATAGGAGTCCAGTAATGTAACCGTATGCCTTCTACTGATCTCAGACATAAATATTTTTCATGGGTCTATACAATTTGGAGACAATGAAAAGTAAAAATCTGCATGGTTAATGAGTTCAATGTCTAAAGTCATCCTGAGTTATTTGGGCAAGAAAATATACTTTATCTACCTATCTATCTATTTATTTATTTATAGATTTTTTTTTTTTTTTGCCATAGGGTATATGTGCTCACTTGAGAGACACAGAGACAGAGAAAGAAAGTTTGAAATCACCCTCCAAGGGGACGGCCACCTTGACTACCTTCTCTAGTCTCCTCTCAGTATTTGGGTATACACAATGCACACATATGTGACCAGTGTGATTTTTAAGTCGCTATGTCTGAGACTGGGACCACGAAGCTGGCCATGTGGGTTCCAGAGCCTTAATCACCATGCTACATGTTGGCCCTATACTTCATCTACTTTTAAAGTAAAGCTACAAGGTACCATAGTTGCCAAATTTTCACTTGGCTCCATAATGTGCCTATTGAGATTTTGAAAGACACCAGTAATTCCACTTACAAGGATACGTATAACTTCTGTCACTGTCTTCCCCAATCTGAGTTTTACTCTGCAGATGGTCACTGCTTGAACAGGTTAAAGTTGGCCAAATATCCATTGCCAATGGCCTTTAGGAGCTGAAGAATTCCTGGTAATTTATCTGAGCCTCAGAGTCTAAGAGACAAGAGGGTTCCTTCCCTTTGGCTCCTCTCGTAATCAGTTCTTTCCTGTGGATCACAGTCAGTACTAGGCCTGGGCCTGTCTGGATGTGGACCTCTGTGTCCTAACATCCTATCCACGAGGGCTGGGTTGGGAAGCAAGCTGGCTGGCAGGGGCAGTGCCAGGGGTGTGCCTTTCTCTTCTCTGGCCCCCTGGGGCTGGCTTGTTGACTGGTTCCAGGTAACAACATGGTTTTGGGAATGGTGTCTGACTACCTCTTCTATTCATGGTGTCAATCAGGTGCTTTACAAAGGCGCCCCCTCACCCTCCCCCAGCCACAGGCCAACAAGAGCTATTGTGTTGTTGAAACTGCTGAGGGCACTTCCTGGGAACATGGAATTCATCAAACAGAAACCCACAACGAGAGGCATGAACAAATTCTACAAGTGTTTGCTCCTCTCAGGGGTTCACAGGCAGCCAGACCCAAAAAGTCCTAGGGCTGCCAGGGCAGGAGGTTGTTTTGTGCTTCTTGCCCTTGGAGAGACCCTGGGGACTGCCCCACCGGCGACTCCAAGTCGCAGTCCTGAGTAAGGTGCATACAGCTCTCTAGGGAACTTGTGAAAGGAAAACTGTTCCTCCAGAGGACTCTGAAGACTATTCCTGCGACTGGTTCTCAGATGAGGCGTGAACATCAAGGGACAGCCTGTGGTGAAGCTGGGAGTGGGTGGTCTGGTCTTCCCAGGTTCTTGCATCCTCTCTTCTCAACACCCTGTTCCACTGGCCTCACCTACCCAGGACACCTGACTTTCCCATTAGGGCCCTTTAAGTTTCTCCTTTTCATTCCCCTTCAGGTGTGTAACCTGACCAGGATGGGCCCACTACCATGGCAGAGACTATATAGCCCCAAGGCCTTCTCTGCTGTCGAGAGACACACGCGTGTTTTCAGAGTGACTTCATACACACATGGAGTATTCACACCTTTCTGTAACCCAGTCGAATGTGGAGGAAGAAGGTGAAGCTCTTATAGAGGGTCAGAGTTTAGGCTGTGGCAACTCAAAACATGCTGCTTTGGCTAAACCATGAGATAGCAATAACTTTCTAACTACTAAAGTGTTCAGTTGTTCCCACTTTATCCTACCTGCTCTACCACCCATTGATTGGATGATCTAATTTCGCAGATGACCACAGCGTCACATGTCACTCCTTGGCTCAGAACACCAGAGCTACAGAGCATCCATCAGCTTTGTAAATTTCTTTAAAACACCCAGTCTCAAACTCCTTTTGTTGATGGAAGGAGCCTACTCTGGTTAAGTTGTACCAGGACTAGCTACGTAATTGGAGGAGGGGACACTTCTCCTCATTGGAGAAGCATCAGTGAGTTCAAGACAGTGCAAGTGGAGCGTTAAGCCAAGCAAGAGGCCCTTCCACACATGGGCCCCGCAGCCTGCATGGGCCTCACTGCCCCATGACCAGCCGGTGATCACCTTTCTGCCTACCAACACTAATTTTCCCTTGACCTTGGAGGAACTTCCTGAGTGACCAGCCTCTGAGTTGGTTAGAAGTGTTGACAAGTTTCATTGTGAAACCATGTTTATCCAGCTGCAAGTATGTCCCTCCCTTTTCACTCCAGGCATGCAGGTCCCAAGCAGAGGATCTCGACTCAGGTTCCTCCACACTTGCACCAGGCACCCGTTACCTGCCTCAGTCTGGTGGCCCCTCATCTCCAGGAGCACCTGCCCCACGAGTGGCCTTCGGGGTCTCAAGGCAGGGTGCATAGCAGACCCATTTGCAGACTATGTTCAGGTGTTTTATTCACTGCCACCAAGAGCTAGCCTGTCACTGGATTTCCAGGAGAATCAGATTTTATGTGAAATCTAACTGGAACATGTTGACAACTAAATAAAGATTGAAAAAGAAAATTGCGAGCAAAACAAACCCTGTTTGGGTGTGAGCCTGTTTGCCAGCTTTGTCTGACCTGAGGGTCCCCTCTGTGGTGCCTACACTGTCTCCAGGCGCCCTCCCCACCAGCCCACCCATGAAGATATCCTCTTAGAGGGGAAGCAAAATGTTCCTTCCCCTTGGAGGATTTCTGGCTGGGACTGGCACAGACAAACAGGCCAACTGGTGGCTTGATAGTTAAGCAGCTGATCCCACACACAATTCAAGTCCCAGACCCAGCAGTTGGGAAACAGGCCAGACATGTGTGCATGTGTGTCCAAAATTCCAAACGGAGGGAGGAATGGAGAAGGGACTGTGAATTGGCCTTCCTCCATGGGAGGGGTGATTTCCCACTTTCTTTCTTTCTCTGGCAAGCACAAAAACACACACTACCACCAAAAATCATAGGAATCTTACTTGGATGTACACAGGAGCCCCTACAAGAAAAGTGAGAACTTAAAGACATAATAAGGCCCAATGCTCACATACTCAGCTGAATAAAAAGAAGCAATTGTGGAAAAGTAACTAAAAACATGGGGAGACTAAAAGAAGAAGAGTGTGTGTTTCTCTCTATGTTTATTTATTTCTCCCAAGAGGGACAAAGAGAGACATCAAGGCATGCAGAGATACAACACCCCTGACAGTCTTTATACCATGACCCACCCCCATCCTCAGCCACCCCCGGGTTATGGGGACATACATGGCGTACTCAAGGAGGTCTCCAGAAGCAAACCCAGAACCTTTCCATGTAGGTCAGACTCACAGAGCATCCTGTTTCACTGCTGTACTACCATCTAGCCCCGGGAGATGCTTTTTGGTTATTATACGCCATAGACATGTTTTCAAAGACCATTCTATACCCTACAAAAATGTGTAATGATTATATGTAAAGCATAAGTTACAATAGAGTAAAAAAGCTACTTAATAGATAATGATTGCTTATGTTTACAGTGTATCACACGATATTTTGAAATACATATATAACTATATAATGGTTAAATCAAAGTAATTAACATATGCATTACCTCACATTCTTATTTTTTGTGGTAAGAATGCTTAAAATCTACTCTCATAGTGATTTTATTTTTTAAACTTTATTTTATGCATTCAATTAATATACATCACCTAGTTTACAAAGTGAATATACCCAACATGAAATATACTTCACTCCAGTCCAGTTGAGGATACTATGCATGTTACCATCAACAGGTAATAAGCCATTTCTGGGTCCCACAAATGTCTTGCATCTCTATTTTTCTCCTTAATTTCCCTCCCACCCTCCTCCCACAGTCTCCAGTGTCCATAGCTATTTTCAATGCTTTTACGTCCTCCAATCTCTCAAAAGTCTCTACCATAAAGTGTGAACAGTCAGTATATGTTAAGTGGAGACATACAATGTCTCTCTTTCATAACCTGGCTTACTTCACTCAGCAATATCTCTTCCATTTTCCTCCACTTTCTATCAAATGCGACGGTTTTGTTTTGTTTTGTTTTGTTTTGTTTTGTTTTGTTTTTAATGGCTGAATAGTAGTCTATGGATTAACAGGTGCCCTACTTTTTCAATCCAAGTTATTTTCAAGTATGTGATACATAGTTATTAACTGTAGTCTCCTCCTTGTAGAATAGATCTCTTAAATGTATTCTTCTTGCCTAAAAGAAATTTTGTATCCTTTGACCAACATCTCTCCATACTGTTCTCCAGTCTGCCACATGGTAACCACCATCTATTGGTTCATCAGAAAAGTCATGACTCATTTTTTCATAGAAAAACATGAAAAATTGTGTCATGACTTTTCTGTGGACCCAATGTTTTCTTTCTATGACTCTTTTAGATTCCACATATGAGTGAGATTCTATAGTATTTGTCTTTTAGTGCTGGCTTATTTCACTTAACATAATGTTCTCCAGATTAATTCATGTTCTAAATGGCAAGATTTTTTTTTTGAGACTGTATAGAATTGTGTATACTTATCACATTTTCTTTATTCATCTGTTGATGGACACTTAAGCTGATTTCTTATCTTGGCTATTGCGAACACTGCTGCAATGAACATGGGATTTAAGTATTTCCTCCACTTACTGATTTCAATTCCTCTGAATGCTTACTCAAAAGTGGGATTGCTGGAGCATGTGGTAGTTGTGTTTTTGTTTGTTTGTTTTTTGAGGAGGGACCATACTGTTCTATATTTAGCTGTACTCATTTACATTCTACCAATAGCATACAAAGATTCTCTTTTTTCCACATTCTTGCCAAAACTTATCTTTTATTTTTATGACAGTAGTCATCCTAAGAAGTATGAGATGTTATCACATTGTAATTTTGATTTACATTTTCCTAATAATTAGTGTTGTTGAGCACTTTTCCATGAGCCTGTTGGCCCTTTGTATGTCTTTTTTTGAGAAATGTCTATTCAAGGGGCCGGCAGATGGCGTGGTGGTTAAGGGCACTGGACTCCCACATGGCGGATCATGGTTCAAGTTCTGGACTTGGTGTTTTGCTTTCTCTCTCTCTCTCTCTCTCTCTCTCTCTCTCTCTCCTCTCTCTCTCTCACTGTCTGGTCAAATTAAAATAAATAAATAATAAAATAATTATTTTTTTAAAAAAGAAATGTCTATTCAAGTCATTTGTTCATTCTTTAATTGGATTCTTGCTGTTTGCATTCCTTATATATTTTGGATAGTAGAACCTTATCAGTTTATGGTCTATGAATATCCTCTTTCATTCTGTAGGTTATTTCTTCATTTGGTTGATTGTCTCATTAGATGTGTTCATGATATACTCCCATTTGTCTATTTTTGGTTTTTTTTTTTTGCCTGTATTTTTGGGATCATTACCCAAAACATCATGCCTATACCTATGTCATGAAGATTTCCCCCTATTATTTTCTTCTAGTAGTTTTAAAATTTCAGGTCTTATATTGAAGTCTTGACTGTGTGTGCACTTACTGACAGACTTTCTATTATGTTCCACTGGTACTCATGTCTGTTTTTGTGTATACATTGTACTATGCTATTTGATTACTATAGTTTGTAGCATATTTTGAGATCAGGTAATGTAATGCCTCCAACTTTGTTCCTTCTGTTCAAGAATGCATTGGCTATTCAGAATCTCTTGTGGTTCCATATTAATTTTAGTACTACCGTTTCTTTTTCCATTCTAGAAAATGTCATTGGAATTTTTGAAAGAGTTTGCATGGACTCTGTAGATCATCTTGGTTAGTATGGAGATTTTAACAATATTAATTCTTCCCATCCATTAACAAGAGTTATCTTTCTATTTTTATGTCATCTACAGTTTTTTATTGATATTTCATAGTTTTCAGTATATGATCTTTTACCTTCTTTGTTAAATTTATTCCTCAGTGGTTTTTTAAAATGTATTTATGTATTTTCTGAATCTTTTTTTATACTAATTGGTTAATTTACATTCAGCCACTGAACATCATCACAGCATACAAAATGTGATTTCTCATCCAGAATATACTGCATAGTGGCTTAATCACACATGTTATCATCAATAATTTTCTATTTATAGTTCCATATATATATATATGTATATATATATATATATATATATATATATATATATATATATTACCTCTATTTCTCACCTTCTGCCATTTCCCTCCCTCCTCCCACACTATCTCAGATGTCTACAGTTGTTTTCCATTCCTTTTCCCCCCTACATTTATCTGTGAATACATGTCTGACTTCAGGTGTGAAACTCTGAGTAGAATGAATATACTGTAAGGTAGCACCTAGTTGATGCTATATAGCTTACTATGGTACTTAAATAAGTACTTTTTAATATATTTCTTAATATAAAGAAAAGCAGTTTTAGCTTTAATAAATGAAATAAATGCTAAGGAAATTTGCTTAAAACTTAAAGCCAGGAAACAGGTTAGGATTCTGTTCAAATAGTAGGTACATGAACCTATCAGTAGCTTAAGACAGGACAAAAATCCTTAAAACTGGAAAACAAAGCCTAGAAGAAAATCAGTAATGTTTTAGTCAAAAGTCATAAAATGCTATTTCACAAGTTCCATCTCATGTACTTAATCTATCTTCTGTTATGGTTAGATCTTCCCAAATAAATTCTGGGATATAATATTCAACTCCAAACTTGTCCCTATGATTAAGTTGACCCTTTTCTTAGTTTTTTTAAAATTTTTTTTGGAGGGTTTTTTTGCTATAGGGCACGTGCGCTTGCCAGACAGACAGAGAGAGAGAGAAAGAAAGCGAGAAATCACCCCCCCGGGGGGATGGTCACACCGCAATCTCTCCTCCTCCATTCTCCTCTCGGGATCTTGAGCACGAACGCACATGCCCCCAGCATGAGTTTAAGCCACTGGGTCTGGGACGCAAACCACGGTTGACTATGTGGGAGTCCAGCAACATAGCCATTACGCTAACCGCTGGTCTTCCTTTTCTTAGTTTTTGAACTCTTATCTCTGTGTCTGTATTTAATTTTCCTGGTATAACACTTCCTGCAGAACTTCATGGAGATCTGGTCTGTTGCTGATAAATTCTTTTAGGTTTTGTTTATCTGAGAACATTCTTGTCTTTTCTTCCCATATGAAGGATAATCTTGCTGGGTACAATATTCTTGGTTGAAATTGCTTTTCCCTTAATGCTTTGAATATATTTTCACATTCTTTCCTCCCTCGCATTGTTTCCGATGAGAGGTCTGCTGTTAGCCTGGTGGGATATCCTTTGAAGGTAACTTGACATTTCTCTCTTGCCAATCTTACATCTTGTCTTTGTCTGTGGTTTTGGTCTTGTAGAAGATCTTCTTGAGTTGATTCTATTTGGGGTCCCTTGTATTTCTTGGAACTGGATCTTTGAATGCCTCCCTAGGTGTGGAATGTTTTCTACCAGGATTTCATGGAATAGATTATCAATGCCCTGATGAGTCTTTTCGCCTTCTGGGATACCAATTATCTGGATGTTTGGACGTTTGATGATATCTAGTATTTCTTGTATATTATTTTCATTTTTGGGGGGCAATTTTTTCAGTCTTCATGGTGGATTTTTCTAGGCCAGCACTTCTATCTTCTATATTTGAGATTCAATTTTCTGTATGATCTAGTCTGCTTTTAATACTTTCAAGGGAGATTTTGACTTCCCGTATTATACCCTTCATCTCTAACAGGTCCATTTGATTCTTTTTTATAGTGTGTACTTCCTCTTTTAGATCTTGCAAGAATTTCCTTACCTCCTGGAACTCATTAGCTCCATTCTCCTGCCTCTTCTGCAGTTCATTGTCTCTCTTCTCTTCCATCTCTGCTAGCTTTGTCACTATGAACATTCTAAATTCTTTATCTGACATTTCTGTGAATTTCATTATATGGTCTGAGGATGAAGAGGAGTTATTCTTTTCCTTTGGAGGAGAGGTATTTTCCTGCTTTCCCATATTTCTTGTGACCTTGTGGTGATTTCTAGTCATCTGATGGATGGTCCATTTTTTCCTAATTCTTGAAGTTCAATCTGAGCATTCAGAGGTGTGCAGATGGAGGTGATCTGCAATCTCTCTTCTGTTCTATTTTTACTCTTTGTGCACCAGATTCAGTGGGAATAGATGAATATTCTGACCCTAATCATATTCAGAGGTTTGGATCTTGTTCACTTTACCTGTGTAGACACCACTAGAAATGATTCTTGAGTGGGAAGTCTCAGCAGAAAATCTTCATTTCTGGTCAAGGAAAACAAGATTTCACAGCTCAAGTTCAGTATCCATCTCAGAATGGGCCTGGCTTGGGTTAGTGCCTTTCCTAAATGAAATGGACCCTCAGTGTTTTTTTTTTTTTTTTTTTTTTTTTTTTGGTTGGTTGTTAAGCTATTATAAATGATATTTTCTCGATTTTTAAAAACAGTTCATTGTTGGGAACCAGCAGTTTAGCGTAATGGCTATGTCTCTGGACTCCCATGTAGTCGACCGCGGTTCACGTCCCAGACCCAGTGGCTTAAAACTCACGCTGGGCGCGTGTGTGTGCGTGCCCAAGATCCCGAGAGGAGAATGGAGGAGAAGGGATTGCGACGTGACCATCCCCCCTGGGGGGTGATTTCTCGCTTTCTGTCTCTAATGTCTCTCTCTGTCTGTCTGGCGAGCGCATGCGCCCTATAGTGAAAATCTCTCCAAAAAAAAAAAAAAAAAAACAGTTCATTGTTAATGTGTAGAAATATTACTGATTTTTATATATTGGTTTTTGCATCCTGCAACTTTTCTGAACTCATTTTTTTATTTCTAATAGGCTGTTGTTGCCTTTTTTTTTAAGTGGGGGGTTTAGGGTTTTCAATATAGGATGCCATCGAAAAACAGGGAAAATTGGGGCCAGCAGGTGGTATAGTGATTAAGGTTCTGAACTCCCAGTAGTCAACTGCAGTTCGAGTCCCAGACCTGGCAACTTACATCTCCAATCAGGTGCATATGTGCGTATGCCCAAAATACTGAGAGGATAATGGAGTAAAAGGGTTTGTGGCATGGTCATTCCTTGTGGGAGATGATTTCTCACTTTCTGTCTCTCTGTCTCTGTCTGTCTGGTGAGCACATGTGCCTTATAGCAAAAATCTCTCTCTCAAAGAAAAGTAAGAAGAGGGACAATTTAAGTTCTTCTTTCCAATTTGGATGACTTTTTTTTTTCTCTTGTCTAATTACTCTGGCTTGAATTTCTAGTACTATGGCAAATAAAAGTGGTGAACGTGGGCATCCTTGTGTTGTTTCTGATCTTTGAAGAAAAGCTCTAAACTTTTCACTGTTTAATGTGTTGTTAGCTGTGGAGTATTTATGACCTTTATGATGTTGAGGTACTTTTCTTCTTTATCTAATTTGCTGGGCATTTTTATTAGGAAAGAATGCTGAATTTCACTAAACACTTTTTTCTACTATCTATTGAGATGATCATATGTTTATTTTATTCTGTTAACTTGGTTTATCACATTTATATATTTCCATATGCTAAATCATCCTTGCATCTCTGGGATAAAATTCACTTGATTATGAGGAATGATCCATTTAATATGCAGTTGAATTTGGTTTGCCAGTATTTTGTTGAATATATTTGCATCTATGTTATTCAAAGATTTTGGTCTATCATTTTCTTTTCTTGTAGTATCTTAAAAACAACCCCCCCCAAAAAAAAAAAACTTATTTTTTTATAATACAAGTTAGTAGGTGGCTACAGGTTGAATTATGTCCCCCTAAAAGATATGTTAAAACCCTAATTGCAGCACCTCTTTTGAGAATAAACACCAGAAACTAAGCAGGGGCAAGGAAGGATTCTTCTCTACAGGTTTCAGATAAAATGTGCCTCTGCAGACACTTATACCAAAAACTTTCTTTTCTTTGGGAGAAACACCCTCTACAGAGCCTGGCCACACCTCCGGTGCTTCACTTGGCCAAGATCCTGGGGATATGTGTCCATACTCAGTGCCTGGAGTGATTCAGGCTGACTGGGACAAAGATTCCAACTGTGGTCGCCATTTAGGATCTGGCTTCACTTTGAGCAGCACATGACTGCCCTGTGAGAGCCAGGCCCTGTGGATGCTTTTGATTGGACTTCCAGCTTCCAGAACTGTAAGAGAATACATTTCCATTGTTTCAAGCACCCAACTTGTGGTACTTTGTTACAACAACCTTAGGAAATGAATATATAGGTATTTCTCAAATATTTTTTTCTTTTGGGTTAAATCAAGTTACTTTTAGATGTCTGCATTTATAATTTTTTAAAAAGAGGCATACTGTATTTTTAGATTATGGGTCTTATTTTAAGTTCTCAAACTTTTTGCCTCATAGGCAAACTTTAATCATGTTAATTTATACTGTAATATATATATAATACTATAACACTAAGAAGTAATTCTATAATATTCTATGAGTATTCCATTACAACCTGCAGGGATCCAGCCTAACACGTAGTCATTTTTGCCTCTTAAATTACTTTGTGGCGTTAACCCTATCCCTTGCTTTAGGGAGAAATTTTTTGGTCATTTTCAGAGCTTTCCTGGTCCCTTTCAGTTGACCTGGTTTTAAATAGTAATTAATATTTCTAGATCAGTATCCTGTCAAAGCTTGAAATGTCTTGCAAGCTTCTGCCCTTCCCGTAGCTCTGCCCCACAGCAGGCTAGGAACTGCCAACTGGAGCCGTGGTGTGGGTGGGGATGTGTCAGGGATCTGGGGTGGGCTTTACCCCTCTGTCTCCACCAGGGCTTCCAGGGCTTCCCCATCGTCAGTCTTCTCAGGTGTAGAGTCCTCCAAAGTTTGGAGTTTGGGGAGGGATTATGGCTAAGAGAAGCAGGAAAGGTGACTTTATATAGTTAAAATGGCAGTTCCACTCTGTCCGTGTTAACTAAGCTGTCTTCTCCTTAGAACGCATCACCTTCTGACATACTTTCCAGTTCAACAATCTGCTGTGTTCCTTGGTTATTGTCTGTTTTCCTTCCACTAAGATCATACATAAGTTCCACAAAAGCACCACCTCTGATTTGTTCACTGGTGAAGCCTGAGCTCTTAGAAGGATACTTAGTTGCAGTAGGTTGAAAGACTATGTGAACTGGGCCAGCTGGTGAAGTGGTGGTTAAGGTGACTGGATCCCACAAGGTCGCAGTTTGAGTGTCGGACCTGGGGACTTGAAACACTTGCTAGATGTATTTGTGTGCATGTGCCCCCAAATCCCGAGGAAGCTAGAGGAGATGGGATTGCAGTGTGACCATTCCCTGGGGGGGGGGGGGGGATATCTCACTTACCTCTCTCTGTGTCTCTCTGTCTCTCACTTTGGTGAATGCATGCACCCTATAACAAAAACTTAAAAACAATATATGTGTGAATTAAACAAAAACACATGCAGCCCCTTTCTGGGTAGGCAGGCTTGGAAATCTGTCTTATTTTCCCCTCTTATATCCTATTGTGCATTGGTGGGAGGCCCTCTCTCACAGAGCCCAGGCCCAAGTTCCTGTCACTGGAGTCTCTTGAAGCTCTCTAATGTAGTGGTCAGTTATGACTGCTTGGCCCCTGTCACCTGAAAGGACTTCTTTAGCTGCTTTATGCTGCTAACCCCTCCACAAGGCCCCTTTAATGGGATCCATGGCTTTCTTCTGCCTCTGCTCCCCTTGGACCACACCTCTGCTCCCTCTTGGTCACACCTCTGCTCAATGGAGTTCCACATCTGAGAACTCCCAGGTTGTCTGGACAAACCCTGGGAGGGTGGCTGGTCTCTGGTAGCTGCCTCTTCTTGCTCTACTGGTACAGCAACCAGCAGGCCAGGCTGTCAGCACCCAGACCTGAGCCAGATGCTAGCCCACGGTGTCCCCAGGTACTGCTGTGAAAACCCACCCACTTGGGATGTTAAAGTCAGACCCCAGCAGCAATTTTGTCCCTAACTCCTCCCAGCTCATATCCTCACTGTGAGAGCTGGCTCTGATAGTTGCCTGACTCCCTCCCCTACTTCCTTTTTGCAAGTCCTCCATGGTGGTCTCATGCCTTACCTTGGAACATGGTGTCTATTGTCATTTCGGGTCTCAGTGAAACGTGCCTTGATTCCTGTTATGGTGAGCACCATTCTATAATGCAAAGTCTATGTGCATGAGCTCATTTAATCCTATGACACCTCAGTCAGACAGGTGCTATTCTTGTACCCATTGTGCATGTGAGGAGACCGAGGCCCACAGAAATTCAAATCTAGTCTAGATTATCCAGCTATGAAGTGATAGAGCCCAGATTTAAATCCAGGACTATCTGACTCCAGAAACTAATATGGATTATTGCAAAAGTTAAGATTTTCTTATACCCCAGTTTTTTATTTGTCCAGAAAAGCCCCTGAAACAGAATTTCAAAATATGAACTAACAGTCTTCCTAAGGCCTATATTGTTCAGAATGGTAGCTATGGAAAGGAGGGAATAAGGGCATGTGGGATTCATGGCAGTGGTGGGGCATGTGAGGCTAATACAAGCAAGAAAAAGAGAGTGCAGTGCAAGGCTTGGTGGTGCCCTGCGGGTATGTTTTTAACTCTCAGTCCTGCGGCCTTGCTGAGAGCACACAGACAAGAACGGCAGCAAAGGATGTACAGATACTTTTGCATTCCAAGGACATCCACTTCCGATGGAAGACTTAAAGTGAGTTTTGCTCCTAGATGTTCCCACACAGCTTGAGTGTGTTAAATGACATGACATTTGTATTTCCCCTACCCTTCTGTCAACAGCTGTGAGTGCTGTATGGTAGGTGCTCTCTTCTGTCCCCAGTATGTAAGTGTGGCAATGTGAACTGAAGTCGATGAGTTGAGACACGGCTGAGCTGGTAGTGTATTTTAGAGGAGTGTGTGCAAACAGAGTCCTTCAGGCATTTCCAAGAAAGGTGGAAGTTTTTTCTTTTCCTTAGAGAGATTTTTGCTATAGGGCACATGCTCTCACCCAAGAGACCTAGACAGAGAAGCAAAAAGAGAGAAATCACCCCCCAGGGGGGATGACCACACTGCAATCCCTTCTCCTCCACTCTCCTCTCAGGATTCTGGGCATGCACACATGTGCCCGGTGTGAGTTTTTTAAGCCACTGGGTCCAGGACTTGAACTGCGGTCGACTACGTGAGAGTCCATTATGCCATCTGCTGATTCCGAAAGGTGGACGTTTTTATGTCCGTTAGACATCCATAAGAATGCAGTTTGTTGCATTTTGGTGTCTTATGTTTGGGTGCATTTTATAGAAGTTGTCAGTGTTGGTAATTTTTAAATAAAATTGATTTAAATTCAAAAAAGGAACAAAGAAAAGTGGAGAATAAGGTTCAGCATTTATCCCCAATCTCATACCTCGTTATGTGGCAGAGATCAGTCAGGGCTCACCGAAACCTGTGTGGTCCACATCTCCCCGGACACAGCTGAACTCTATTTCCCAGGTCCCTGACCACTAGGAACGTCCAATGTGCCTGAGTCCTACACCAAACTGTGAGCAGGAGTGTGTGCCATTTTCTCCACGGGGCTGTGAAGACCTGCTTCATGCTGTCTTCCAGGCTTTCTCCCTACCAAAGGCTTAGTTCTGATACTTGGGGATTCCTCGACAGCCATTTGATTTTGAACTTGAGGGGCTGAGATGACGGCACATTCTGGAGTCTGGGCCTCTTTGTCAGTGACCACTTGCAGGAGGGCTGCTATGAAAGACTGCTTGCCCACCCAGAATTAATGTGGGTATGCAGGACGTGTCTGCAGTGGTGGAGCCATTGCACGCGTTGGGCCTCTGCCAGACCAGTTGGCTCGTTCTAATGGATGCACACTGCGTTACAGGTATGGAAGCAGGGGCGTAAGCAGGCCTGCGGCTCATGCCAGATGGAGGTAAATGCTCCCGAAGAGCCAGCAATGGCCTGCTGATGCTGCGACTTGCTTCCCCTAAAATAAATTCAGGCTCTTCTGAATAGTTTAAAGATATTATTTAATGCACAAAGGGTCAGCTACACCAGCCTGTGGCCTGATGACTAGGGGAGCTGGATGCCGCATGCCGTAGTTGGAGCCCAGGACCGGGCAGCATGGGAAACAAGCTGGGTGCATGTGCAGGCACTTCCAAAATCCCCAAAGGAGGGAGAAACTGAGAAAAAGGGGGTCGTGGTTTGGACCAGCAGTTAGCATAATGGCTATGTCACTGGACTCCCAAGTAGTCGACCGCGGTTCGAGTTCCAGACCCGGTGGCTTAAACTCACGCCGGGCGCATGTGCGTGTGTGCCCAAGATCCTGAGAGGAGAATGGAGGAGAAGGGATTGCGGTGTGATCATCCCCCCTGGGGGGTGATTTCTCGCTTTCTGTCTCTCTGTCTCTCTCTGTCTGGAGAGTGCACGCGCCCTATAGCAAAAAAAAAAAAAAAAAAAAAAAGAAAAGAAAAAGGGGGTCGGGTGTAACCATTTCCCATGGGGGATGCCTTTTCTCTTTCTTTTTCTAATAAGCCTACGGCAAAATTTAAAAAATTAAAAAACGAATAAATAAATAAAGGTCAGGCTAATGAGCTGAACCTGAGCAGTGTCTTGTGGGCAGTCTAAACAGTCTGTAAACACGATCCACATATTGTCTTGACCACATCAGGTAAATGGTTCCCGATAACAAAAGTTCCTAAATCCTGTTTTATTGGGTCATTGGAAAAGCCATGATGTAGTTTTCCTGGTCTTTGGAAAAGTCAAAATGTATTTTTCTATGCAAAAATGCATCATGACTTTTCTAACGATGTAATAACTGGTCTTGTACACTCAGAAACAGTACTATAACCTTCAGGAGTTTTGCTGAAAGCATGCCTCCTATTTGGATCTTGCAAACAGAGCCACCACCACTGTCCCTGTTGTCTAGTTTACATCTTATTTCAATTACGGCCATTCTCCCCATGTCCAGGGGAAAGGTGTCATCTGAAATGGTAGTTATTGAAACAGGCAACTCACCCTTTAAAATAAGCTAAATTCCCCCAAGAAGACAATCCCAATCACCCCAGGATTCAAACTTTGCACATGGGTGACTTTGGAGGAATCCTTATAACTACCCAAGTGGGAGGAGAGAGATAACTGAGTAGGTGAGAGCGCGCTGAGTAGGAAATCAGATTGAAGGAGGCAGCAGAGTAAGAGATGGGTTGCAGGAATGTGAGGGGCTATGACGAGGAAGAGCTTCTCTGCAGTCTGGTTGGTGCTGCTCTGTCTTAGGAGGTGGCCAGACGTGGTGCTTGCACACAGTGGGTACTTCATATACACTTGCTGGAGCATGATCCCAGTAAGAGGGTATAGCCATAAGTGGCTACAATGGCTGACCCTGCCCCTCCTCAACTGTGTAGTTTGGGTGAGTTACTTACCCTCTCGGGGCCTCCATTACTTCTTTGCAAAATGATGAGCTGTTGAGAGAATTAAACCGTTAGTAGACGTAAATAAATATTACGATGGGGGCGGGCATTTACTGAGGGCTACACGGGGTTGATATTGTTATTATTGTACCTAGCGTATTGATATTCTTCTTGAATATTGACTTTCAGAAGTTTGAAGTGATTCTCAATGTCATTCTTTTAATAATTAAGTAGACATGAGTGTATAACAGAGTTTATCAAGATGACATTTTTATGTTCAAATAGCATTTAATGTTTCAATATCTTTATGCTTTTAAAGAACTTAACATATGTAATCATGTATTTATTCATGAAGCCCACTGCTTGCCAAATACTATGTTAGGAACTGGGATGCTAAACTAATACAACAAGCCAAACCCACTATTATTTCAATTCTGAGATGTTATCATCTAAACCCTATTGATTAAAAACCCCTTTTCCAGCCCCACAATTTTTCTCATACCACCTGACCTTATACTTTTAAATCTTTAAACTTTTATAACCTGGTCCTATCATTTAAAACCCTTTTCTAATGTTCTTTGTTTCCTCACTAGGTCATGAATCTGGTTTCCAGTAAGTGAAAAATCAATTAAGTCCAAGTAAGGTGGCACATGCCTGTAATCCAGGTACTTGAGAGCCTGAGGAAAGAGGATCGTGAGTTCAAGGCCAGCCTGGACAACATAGTAAGTCTCTCTCTCTCTCTCTCTCTCTCTCTCTCTTTTTCTCTCTTTCTCTCTCTTTTAGAGGGATTTTTGCTACTGGGCAAATGCACTTGCTGGAGAGAGGGGAAATGAGAAATTACCCCCAGGGAAGATGGCCACATTACAACCCCTTCTCTTCCATTCTCCTCTCATCACTTTGGGCACACATACACACACACCTGGAGTGAGTTTCAAGCCTCCAGGTCTAGGACTCGAACCACAGTTGGACATGTGGTAGTCCAGTGACATAATCATTGTGCCATCTGTTGGTCCCAATACTCTGTCTCTTAAAACAAAGACAAAAACTAAACTGACATTCATCACATTTGTATAAGAATTACTAATTCTGTTTTTTTTTTTTTTTTTTTTTTAATATTAGGCTTTTAGATGACAGGCATTCGAGAAACACTACTCCTAATTCCAAGTGTGTGATTTTGCATGTTTCCTCTAAAGTGAAAAATAAAAAAAACATCTGGACGTGGTAGGGTAGCGGTTGATTGTAGGAGCCGCCCGCCTAGAGCTTGGGAGCCAAGACTGTGGGCCTCAGGAGGTATATGTGGGTCGTGTTTACAGACCCTTTACACCTCCCACAAGACACCTCTCAGCAAGACTGGCTGTATAGGCACGAGGTGGTCACGCTCTCTTTCTGGGTCCACGCCAACAGCACCGATGACATTTCTTTGCCAAACTCAGACACTTCCCAGAGCCCTTCTCCACACCGAGACCTAGGCGGCCCTTTGAAGCATCATGATTTGTCATTTGAGATGAAACTTATTCTCCACCTCAGTTCTGTAGGGGGTCACAGCTGGCAGCAGGCAATACTTTTATGCCTGAAGGCTCTGAACCCATTCTGGGCTGGAGTAACGAATCAGCACAAACCAGGGGCTGGAGGGTTGGGGAGGGGGAGCTGAGAGTGACAGAAGTGCATTCTCTCACGGTTCTGGAGACCAGAAGTCCAGAGTTGGCAGAACCATACTCTCTCTAAAGACATGGGGCGAAGCTCGTCCCTCATCCCTTCAGCTCTGGCAGCTCCTGACAATCCTTGGTGCACCTTGGCTTGAAGATGCTTCACTCCAGTCTCTGCTTGTCATAGCAACAGCTTTCTGTGTCTCTCTGCGTGTCTTTCTCTCTGCCTGTCTTTTCTTCTTACAAGGACACCAGTCACACTGGGTTAGGGACTGACCATACTCCAGTTTATGACCCTGTCCTACCTAATTACATCTGCTATCATTCCATTTCCAAATGAAGCCATATTATGAGGTTTCAGGACAGTTGTGCATTTGGGGGAGTGGATCTTTGTTTTTCTCTCTGTCTCACTTTCTTTCTTTTTTTCCTTCTTTTTCTTTTTCTTTTTCTCTGTCTCTGTGGTTTGTTTTTGCTATTTTTTTTTTTTTTCCTAGTTTAATGAGAGAGAATGGGAGAGGCATCCCAACAGGGTGTTCGCGTCATGATCCACTCCCAGCGTAATCCAGTCTGGGACACTGGCATGCACACATGTGCCTGTGCCTGACATGTACAGAGAGACCTCGGGATGTGAACCCAGGCCCTTGCCATGTGGCTTCAGCACTCTGGAGCATTTTATGACTGCTGTGCCACTGTAGCTGGCCAGGTACAGGCTCTGTCCCTTTTATCACCTTTGCATAGATGGTTGATTCTAGTTGACAGATGTTGCTTTGGTCCTGGTGGATCAGAAAGAGGCCAGCAGTCATGGAGAGACAGTGGGATAGATGTGGCTGAGAAAGCCTTGGGAGAAACTGCTGGCCAAAGACAGTGAGAGGGGGACAGGACACCTGGAAGAGGTAACGGGATGAGGAGTGACCTGGAAATTAGCAAGGGGGACACGGTATCCCCAGCCCCCATTGCTTGGCTCAGCATCAGGAACCACCCTGCAGCTACACTCCAGGCCCAGCAACTGCAGCTAGCTCAGCTTAAGCCCCCTATGTGTGGGGTCTGGCTCATTCCTTGCCTGCCTGACCAAAACTGTTCCTGAAGTTATTTTATTTATTGAGAGATAGACAGACTGACAGAAAGATGGACAAATATCCTTGGCAGGACCTCACCACTTTGTGGTGGCCCGTAGTTCCTGCCAGCCAGGACCATAGTGCACCCACAGGCATGGCTAGCATGTTCAGGTCTACCTGGAGTTCAAACTGGGGATCTCCCATATGGTTCCAGTATTGCACAATGGGGCTCTATCCCCTATGCCACTGTGGCTAGGCCTTGACTGATTAAAAAAAAAAATCTGCTAGAGGGTGTGTATGCTCATCAGAGAGAGACAAAAAAGACAGAGAGATGGAGAGGGAGGAAGTACCTCCTAATGGGACGTGGTCACAGTCCAATCACTTTCCATTTCTCCATCCTGTTGGGATTTGGGGCATGCAGGCACAAGCACCTAGTATGTTTTTTAAGCCACCAGGGTCAGGATTTGAACTAAATGGGTTGGCCATGTGGGATCCAGCTCCCTCAACCACCAGACCACAGGGCTAGCCCTGGGCCCTGACTGATTTTAGACGCAATAGGTGCAACAGGTAAATTAGGTTCTTACCCGGTTTCCCAGGAGCACTCCACTTTTCTCTGTTCACTAGAACTATTTACTTACTGGGATTTGTGCTTTCTGAAATGATAGCTATGATTACCAACACAGTCCCACGGGATGTGCAGTGACAGTTTGGGAAGTACCTGGAGGCTTATCTTCACTCATTATGCTCTACTGCATTTCTGGGGTTTTCGATAAAACCTCTCTTTAAGTTCATAAGGGCTCACACAGCCAAAGGGCATCTGTGGAATATTTTATAATTTTCTTTTTCTGGGGGTTGGGCAGTCAGGGCGAGGAGGCGAACGCCTTTTATTACTGATTCTGCAGCTTATTGCTTTGCTGTGTCTACTGAATTCTGTGCACACTCACCATGTGGTTTATCTCTCTAAGCTGTAGCATTATTGCTGCACGGTGACATACAAGCTTCTAATTTGGTTTGTTTTCCAAACAGTATGTATGCAACATACTGCAGTAGATTGTTCTGTTATCTTATATATGAAAAGAAATGCCTAGAAAGAAATGCCATCTTCTACATTTTCAATGAATTATGATTCCTGGATCAGCATCCTTCTCTACCCAAGGTTCTCACAGACCATACGCTTAAATTCGTTTTTATTTTATTTTTTTTTAATTTAAGTAACTAGCTTTCTTGATGGTATGATAGGTTTGCTCATGCGTACAATTATGTAACTACATCCCTTCATTATTCTATAACCTAGGCATTTGTGTCTGTCTGTAAAGATTTGCCCTCTTTGTATTTAGAAATGGTTGACAAATTGCTTTACCGATTTCAGATTGTGCAGTAAAATTCACAGTGATTGAATAGAGCTTTCTATGGAAGTGGACATACTGGTTAAAGTACTTAACGAGGAGCTGCTTTTGATGACTGTGAGGTTTCACTGGAGTGAAGCCATAGGGAAGAGAGCAATTAGGTGTGGGAAAGCATGGAGGAGGGCAGAGAAAGGAGGACACAGTCTGGGGAATGCCTGTTACCAGTAAGATTGTCCCCAAATAGTCTGGGCAACTGGGGCTGCTCATTGAGATCAGCTGGGGACTTTTCAACACCGATGCCCAGGCCTCACCCTCAGGGACTGTAACTTAACTGGTTCAAGGTGGGCCCAGCATCTCATTTGCAGGGAATGTGGCACTGTAGCTCTATCAGACACCATTCACAATTGCCTATTGGTTTTAGAGAATCTCAATTCTCAAAGCAGAGAAGGGGGAAGGAAAAACTGCCTTCATTGATAAAAGCAAAACTTGACTCCTGCCACTTTGGAACTGGAAGAGCAATCTTCCAGTGAGGAGTAGGAGCGTGTTTCTTTGAGGCTGACTGTTCCCTGCGTCTCTCTCATGATGACCTCAGGCTCTCCCAAGCCAAGCAAGAAAGGGAGGAAGATGGAGACCGGGTGTCCATAACTCCAAGATCCTACCCTACACACACAGCCCTGTCCCGAACACCCTGCCCTAGAACAGAGAGGGGGCTGGAATAGTTAAGTAAGATTTTTACAAATGACTAGGCCAGCAGATAAAAAAATGAGATCCCAGCTGCAGTACCTGTAAAACCTCAGGGTGGAGGTAGGGGGCCATTTAGCTTCTAGAATTTTGGTTTCCTTATCTTTCAAGTAAACATAGTAACCGACCTTGTGGGTAGATTATCTTGCAGAATTGGGGGAAATCTAATGAGAGCATTTATAATAAAGTTCCTGAATCACAACAGATGTCAGTTGCGTAGTTGTTGGCATTATGAGACCCTAACAAGTATGAACTTGGGTCACCTGATCATGGGTCCTAGCATGGCACCTGCCAGTTCTGGATATGGGTCCAGCACCCCAAGGTGGACATGCAGAAGTATAGTTAGGTCTAGGAAGCTCCTCTGAGTCTACTCATGAGGCCAGAGTAAAATCACTTCTCTTACCTCTATCGGTGGCATCTATAGAGTTCTGGCTTCTAGAAAGACCTCTCATGGGGCTAGCAGGTGTCATAGTGGTTAAGATGCTGGACTCCCACATTGTCAACTGCAGTTTGAGCCCTGGACCTGGAGGTTCGAAACTCATGCTGGCTGTGTGCACATGCATGTCCAAAATCTTTCAAGGGGAGAATGGAGAAGGGAGTGTGGCATGGCCATCCCCTCTGGGCAGTAATTTCTCACTTTCTCTCTCTCTTTCTCCCTCTGTCTCTGCAGCGAGCACACAAGCCCTATACAAAACTTTGTCTCTCATTAAAAAAAAAAAAAAAAGAAGGAAAGAAAGACCTCAGTTCTCCAAATGATCGACACTGGGAATGGCAGACCTTTCGTGGATGCCCGGCCCCCTGTACGCTGTGCACATACGAACGAGAGCCTGTTATAGCTTTTCCCCACCTGTCAGAGAGCCACACAGAACAGCAATGCGGATTTCCGAAATAAAGGCTCTCGCACCGCCCTCCACGGTACATGGCAGGTGAAAGGTGAAAGCCATGCGGCCTGAGGAGGAAGGTTCATCTCTCTCTGGGCCACTAGGATCGGCTCTACTTTTATGGACGATTTCCAGAAGAGGAAATTAAAACCACTCTCTCATTCTCTTAAGCTAGAGGGCAATACCCAATTAGTATCGCTGTTATTATAGTTATTAAAGTTTATAAGCCATTCATAATTGCAAAATAGGACCTATAGCCCAGTGTTTTTTCTTTTTCTTTCTTTCTTTTTACAGATCATGGTTCCTGAACTGGTGCCAGTTGGTGCACTGTTTTTATTGGTTTATGATGAGGTAAGTTCAGAAATGGGAGGAGATGTTTAAAAAGGTTAGAATGTTTTAGAGAAATTTGAGGTCATGAGACCAGGGATGATATAGACTGGTCTCCCAGGCTGGTATTTACATCAGTCTAAGTGGTGTGGGACTCACAGGGTACGAGCACCAGCTACACATAAACTGTGTGATCTAGGCCACACCTTGGTTCACAGTGAATTGGGGAAAAACAAAATGAGCCCCAGAGGCCTTCAGCTGGGTCTGCAGAATCATTCTGCTTTTGCAGATGTGAAAACGACTGCTTGGGGAGATTACCACCTCAGGGTGGCACCCCAGGTAGGAAAAGGGCTAGAATCACAATTTGAATTTTATACCTGATTCTTCGGTCTTTGTCTCATAACTGTGACTCAAACCAGTGAGGTATTGAGAAGCCGAAGCTAGATCCTGGAGGAAAAGGTGATTAGCGATTCCATGCACGTGCAGGCCATGGGAGAACTGAATGGCAATTTTCCTTTGTTTACTATGGAAACAGGGAAAAACCATAGGAATGGCTCTGTAGAGGGGAAAAGTCTGGTTTCCTATGACTTAAAATCACTGTGACAGCAGATTGGGCCTTTATAGGACAGAGATGAAAGAGGTCTGCCTTTTTATATTATTTGTTTTGGAAAAATCAAGAAAAAAGCATATACAGCCAGAAGCAGAGATAGCTTCATTTGTTCACTGATTTGGAGGCACCTCCCCTGTGCTGAGCCCCGTTCTTGGCCCTGGGAATCCACTCTCCCTTTAGCTCCTTGTCCTCGGGAGTTTGTAAGCTAGTGGGAGGACAGATGGCCGACTCCTGCTGATAGGAGCTCCAGAGCTACTGCATCCTACACT
Source organism: Tupaia tana (assembly GCA_026018925.1). Classification (NCBI taxonomy): domain Eukaryota; kingdom Metazoa; phylum Chordata; class Mammalia; order Scandentia; family Tupaiidae; genus Tupaia; species Tupaia tana. The sequence continues at coordinate 92,372,304 of JAKSZU010000002.1, forward strand.
GCTCTAGGAGGTGAAGAGGCCAGGCGAACTTCGTCCCCATCCTCGGGAATGTCACGTTCTGGCGGGAAGCGATGTAATGAACACACAGCTATGTAGTGTCTATGTGGTCATGTGAGAATGGGAAAGAGAAATAAAGAGAGCAAGAGGAAAGAAGGTGCCGAATGAAGGCCTGTCTGGGAAGGTGACATCTGAGCAGAGACCAGATCAATCAAAGGCTGAATGTGACAGAGAGAGGGATGGAGGTCACTGGGCTAGCATGAGGGTGACTCGCAGCTAAGACCAGGGACACTCTGGAGAACTTCCTTGGAAAGGTGAGACCCCAAGCTGGTCCTAGACAGATGTGAGAGGTGACCTGGCTGCAGGAGGAAATGGGAGGAAGGTCATAGGCACAGGCAAAAGTAGGCCAAGGGGCCCGAGGTGGCACAGCAGTAGCACAATTGGAGGCATATGGGAAGCATCTTGGGTTCGAGTCCCAGGACCTCTCTGAGCATGCTGGATGTACTTGTGCATCCGTGATCTGGACTGGCTGGGACTTGGGAATGAATTATGGCATGAAGACCTTGCTGGGAGCACTTCTCTCTGTTTCTGTATCTCTTTCTCATGGAAGATATAAATAAATAAAAACTTTTTTAGAAGAAGTAGACTGAAAATGCTTTACACATGGTAACCACAAATTCAGGAAGGTCTTGGGTGATGGGTGTGTGGGGAGAGGGGGCTGTTTGAAAATAAGGGCTGGATCAAAATGAGCCGTGTGTGCAATGCCAAATTTCTTTGAGACTCTAACCTGAAGGGAATATGGAGGGTATTTTAAGCATAATTTCAAATGGAAGGGTGACATGATGGTATTTGCCTTTGGAAATCTGTCTGTGGGAGTGGAGAGAGCATGGAGAAAGGCAGGCAATACCGAGGGGTGTACACACAGGCTGGGGGACCACAGCAGAGACCCAGAGGAGAGGGGACAGATCTGAGACCCATATAACATGTGGACTTACTAGGACTTACTGGTGGTTGGACATGGTGGGTAGGAGAGAATTGGGTTGGTCAAAGAAGAGAATGTGGTTCGACATCTCTGGCCGAAGGAGTGGAGTATGCTGAGCCCGGGAAGATGCTCTCTCAGTCCATCAGTGCTCCTATAACGAAGTAATCCAAAAATAGTCATGAAGAACAGATACTAACTTTCTCGTGATTCTGGAGGCTGCCAAATCCAAGGTCAGGTGCCGCACTGGCTGTCTGGTGAGCATCTTCTCGAGGCATCCTCAAATGGTGGGAGAGACAGAGGAACATGAAGACAGGGAGAGGCAGCTGTCTGGCCCCTCTTTTACAAGGATGCTAATTTGTTCACGTTCATGGACTCTGCCCTCAGGATATAATCACCTACTGAAGGTCGTACCTCTCTCTCTCTCTCTTTTTTTTTTTTTAATAGAATTATTTTATTTAACTTTATGTATGTATGTATGTATGTATATATTTTTAATTTGACCAGAGAGGGATGGGGGAGAGAAGTGGTGAGAAAGCAAGCTGCCAGGTCCGGGACTCAAACTGCGGTTGGCCCTTAACCACCATGCCACCTGCCAGCCCCAGCAATTAATTTCAACATACAAATTTAGGGAGTCACATTTAGACCACAGCAATGTTGAGTTTGGTTTGAGTTGCTTTAAGTTTGAGATGATTTCAAGACATCCTGGTGGAGATGCCAACCGAGTAAGCTCTTGGATATACGTGCTCACCCCCATGTCTTGGGACTCGTCCCTGGGAGCAATGGCTTCATCTGCTGTATAGAGTTGGAACAGGCCCTCCACAGAGTTTCTCGCCACCGTTCTCTTCCTATCCCTGAGGTCAGTGTGTGTGCGGCCACCACTGGGCCATTGCTGGGATGGTGGCGAGCCAGTTCTGCCCAGTGAGTCGAGAGTCCTTCACATGGAATGGCGCCCACTGTCCTGGGTGCTCCATTCCCAGGAACCCATTCAATCCTTCAGTCCCCGGGAGACAGGCAATGCTGGTCATCTGGTGGATGGAGAAATGGAGCACAGAGAGATGGAAGAACTTGGCAAGGCCACCACTAAGTGGCAGAGGCTGGGGTTGATCTTGGCAGCCGGGATCTGGGTTTGTCCCGGTGACCTCCACAGTATGCTTGTTCGCAAGCTGACCTCTACTCATCCCTGCCTTTTGAGCTTTGCCATCTGGTATTTTCCATTTCCTGTGGGAGTCTGGAGGTCTGGCCAATGTGTATTTTAAAAAGAAATTTATTGACTTATTTATTGGCAGGGGGAGACAAAGAGATTTTTTTTTTTCCCCTGAGAGAGAGAGGCTCCCTTCCAATAGAGTTTTCATGCTGTGATCCATCTCCAGCCCCAGCTGGCCCTAGGTGTATGTGTGTACCTGGCATGCTCAGGGGGCTCTGGGACATGAACTCAGGACCTTTCTCATGTGGGGTCAATTGTGTTACTGCTGTGACTCCAGCGGTTTGCTGAAGTTTATCTTAGTGCTTATATAGTCTTCTTTGGTTCTTTCGTGTCACCTCTGGAAGATCAGTTGCATGTCTCGTGTCAGCCATTTGGGGTTAAAGCAGTCACCAGAACCCTTAATACTTAATAGTGGTGGAAAGAGACTGCTCGGAGAATGATGACCAGCCTGGAGTGTGCTGTGATGGCCTTGGAGAGCCACATGGGTGTGCGGGCACACTGCTGGCTGACAGCAGTGTTGGGCACAGTGGGCTTTTTGCAACTCTGGGCTGCAGTCTTTTAGTGAGTTGGGAAATCAGTTTAGTGGGTTGTGACCATCACTCTTCACACATAATAAAATGGAACAGAATAGAATAGGACGAGTCAGAGTATATCACATGGGTGATATGGGTAAGTGTATGTGCAGAGATATATTTGGCTCATGCCATTCTTGTGATTTGTGGCAAAAATTATGTTCAAAATATACTGGGCTAGAATATTCTTTATTGTGCTGACCATCTATGGCCAAAAACGTTCACTGTATGGTTCTGTTTTCTAATGAATTGATCTAGGTGTGTATTTATGTTTTTTAAGTATAAACCTGTTTGCACAGCACATTGGCACCACATGCAGTATGCCGTAGATCTGATGCTCAGAGCAGAGATCTGGCCCCTTGATTTGAGGAGCCTGTGGCAGGTAGGTGATAGTCAAAGGCGTAGCAGAGGAGAAATCACTGGGGGAATCCTGTGAATGAGCCGGGGAAAGCTGCGGGTAGAACTGGGAACCATCGACCTTTAAGGCGGGAAGGTTGGAAAAAGAGGTCAGAAAACCCACTCCAATGCAATAGATAGTGATGGCAGGGAAACCAAGAGGGTGTTGGCATTGTGGGCCAAGAGAGAAGGGAGTCTGAAAAGCAAGCAGAGGTTCAAGATTGTCAGAGGTGGCAGGAGGTCAGAGCTGAATGCACACATGGACTTACTTGAGCAACCTGAAGCTGGTGACTGTGGTGAGGGCACCTCTAGGTAAGGGTGGCAGCCGGACTGCAGAAGGCTGAGTGACAAGATGGGAAACACAGAGATATGGGGGAAGAACAGCTCTTCCAAATGGTTGGTAGCAAAAGGAGGAGGAGGAGAGGCCATTGGCTAGAAGGGAAGATATTATAATTCACCCCTGTAGAAGCAAATTTGAACCTAGCTTCACAGGAAGAGACAAAATAGTTAATAAATGAGGTTAACTGGAATGGACAGAAAATCTTCATTAACAGTATGAGATAAAGGCTAGCAGGTGGCATAGTGGTTAAGCCTTAACCACTGAACTCCCACGTGGCCCACTGTGGTTCCAGTCCTGACCCAGTAGCTTGAGCACATGTGCGTGTGTGCTTAAAATCCCAAGAGGAAAATGGAGGAGAAGGGATTGTGGCATGCCATCCCCCCGAGGGGTGATTTCTCACTTTCTCTTTCTCTCATTTTCTCTAGTGAGCATATGAGCCCTATAGCAAAAATTCCTCAAAAAAAAAAAAAAAAAAAAAAAAAAAAAAAAAAAAAAGAGGATGAAATAAAGCTATCAATTTCTCCCTTACCAGAACTATAAGGTAAGAATTTTTACTAGTTGCCGAAACTTGCCACAATGACAGTATTTGGTTTAGTTATTTATACCCATAATAGCTAACTTTATTTTGGAATTATTATTCCAAATGATAGAGCTTGATACAATCAAAGAACACTGATGAGCCTTGAACAGCACTGCTGTCAGCACTCTGTAAAGAACAATTGAATCACAGATGTAGCTGAGGCTGCGAATACTGTGGGTAACCACAGCAGGATCCCAGAGGACAGGATCCCAAAGGACAGATTACATTTCTTCTATCTGCATGATGAAAACCAGACTTAAAATTACTTTGATTTGTCTTTTTGCTGCCTCAAATGTCTGAGAGAATTTGGATATAGATACCTTATCTCTCACATTTATTACTCAGGATAAGATTATGTTCAGGCTATGGGCTTAGGCTGTAATTAAAATATCCTCCTAGTAGATTAGCAGGTGTTGCATAATTATTGAGACATCTTGTTGCTAAGGGGTACGGAAATTTACATTGGAGTGTAAACATTTGTATTTAATTATTTCCCTGGAGGTGAAGGAAGCCCTGGGACCCCTGATTAAGTCATCTTGTCCAATAAGCTTTGGGTATAAAGGTCATATTCAGGCTCAGAAGTAGCTCAGCTCTGTAAAGCTGAAGGCCATAGGGAAGATAGGCTTTAGTCTAGGGTCAACCTGTACATGCAAGGGAAAGATGGCGGCCTGAGACCCTGTTGAGGGTCCCCCTCACTTTCTCTTTTATAAAATAAAGAAACTTAAAAAATAAAGATCTTATTCAGAGATAAAAGACCTACAGCATACTGACAAAAGATGTTTCCTCAAATTAGGGAACAAGTAGAAAAATGTCCAAGCTAAGAAATCACAAAGCTCTGAATTAAAAGAGTATTGGCAAAAGAAACTTCTATAGATGGGTCTTACAGCAGGGAGTAATTGTCTTATTGTAAGAGCCCATCCATTGCATTCTAGAAAATTCCCAGACCATTCAATTCACTAAAAATTTATTTATTGTTTTCAAATAAATAGCATTATTTTAAAAACTTGCTTAAATTGGGGCCAGCAGGTGGCATGGTGGTTAGTGTTCTGGATTCCCACCTGGACCTGGTGGCTTGGAAAACACATTTGGCTGTGTACATGGGCTCAAAACTCAGGGGAAGACTGGTGGAAAAGGGATTGTAGAGTGACATCCCCCTGGGGGTGATTTCTCACTTTCTCCCTCTCTGTCCTTCTCAGGTGAGTGCTCGTGCTCTACGGCAAAACCCTAAAAACAAACAAAACCCCCAAAACACTTGCTTGAATGATTTAGAAATTAAAATGTTTGTCTTGAACAAATATACAGTATATATTGATCTTGTAGATAAAACATATTGATAGTTTTGCTAAATTAAAATAGTCACTGATGTGAAAGATCTTTGGCCTGGGAATGATTCCTTTATCCAGAAATATTTTGTCTTTATTTTTAAATTTGCTATAGGGTGCATGCACTCACCAGAGAGAGAGAGAGAAAGAAAGAAAGAAAGAAAGAAAGAAAGAAAGAAAGAAAGAAAGAAAGAAAGAAAGAAGGAAGGAAGGAAGGAAGGAAGGAAGGAAGGAAGGAAGGAAGGAAGAGAAAGAAAGAGAGAGGAAAAGAGAGAAGGAAAATGAGAAAGCACTCCTCCAGGGGAGATGACCAGGCCATAATCCTCTATCCTGCATTTTCCTCTCAGAATCTGGGGCATGCACACACACATGCCCAGCATGCTTTCCAAGCTGTGGGTTCTGGGACACTAATTGCACAGTTGGCCATGTGGACTCCAGCCACTTTAACCACTATGCCAAAAAAAAAATAATCATTTATTCCTTGAGAGAGAGAGAGGGACAAACCCCCTGACACGGTCCTGTCAAGCTATGATTCTCCCTGCAGCCTTCCTGCCAGCCTAGGACTATGGGTGCACCTCATGTGTTCGGGTGAACCAGGGGTCCAAATCCTGGGCCCTCCTCCATGCCTGCAGCAGTAGAAGTGCCCTACTGCCAGTGCCATCAAGGCTGGGCCTGTTTGCAACTCTGGAAATCTGCAAAAGCAGTACTTCTACTATCTGTTAAGATTTTTTAAAAAGTTTCTTTATTTAATTTACTCTTTCCATTAATGAGGAGACAGACACAGAGTGTTGGCACCCCCAAAATGGTCTTGATGTCATGATCCATCCCCAGTCTCAGCCAGCCGTGGATCATGGGCACACAGGAAGGCCTGGTATGCTCAGGACTCTGGACACGAACCGGACACCTTCCCATGTACTCGGCTTCCCAGAGTGTTGAATTTTACCGCTGTGCACCATCTGGCCTACTTTCTTTCAAGATTTGAACAATGAGTTTTAATTATATGTAGTATGGCAAAGAATGGAAAACATGAAATAAAATGTGTGTGTACTTGTAGGGAGGGGAGAGGACTATGGGGCTCACTTTAAATATAAATTATGTCCTGTGTAGAGCAAGTAGATTTATAGAAAGAGGAATTCTCAACTTTGGTTCAACTTTTACTCGCAAGTTAAGGAGACTAATTGGGCCTCTGAAGGCCAGCATACTCTTGGAAAGATACTATCACGGGCTACCTTTCTACATACAAACTGAGATGCTTCAAACCCTGTCTCCTGGTACCTGCTGTCTTTTAGGTTGTAAGTGAAATCTGAGTTTGTGTATTTATTTATTTAGTCAGAGGGTGCATGAACTCACCAGAGAGAGATGGGGTGGGGGTGGGGGAGAAAGCAGCCCCCATAGGGCATGGCCATATTGCAATCCCTCCTGCTCATTTTTCCTTTTTGTTGGGATTTTGGGCACACATGCACACATGCCTAGTATGTTTCTCAAGTGTCCAGGTCCAGGATTTGAACTGCACAGTTGGTCGTGTGGGATCCAGTGGCCTTATCCAGCGCCCCACAGGCTGGCCCCAGCAGCTGAGTTTTCTGTACAAAGGAAAAAAACATCCTATGCAGTGAGAAAAAATTGAAACAAGAATTTCTCAGAAAGAACCTTGTGAATTTTTACAAATTCTTTGAAGTTATTCTTGAATGACTGAATTCATTTTCTGAAGACTCAGAATGAAGAGCTGGAATTTCTGTCTTTGCCCTACTGTCAGACCACAGGCACAATTTCCAGAATAATTAATATTGGCCAGTACTGGAATGAGGCAGATCAACTAAAATTTTAGCTGTTTTGTTTTGATTTAAATTCTCCTGGTTAGTGTGGTTGGTTGAAGTTTGCACTAGTCAACTTGGCTAAGCACCAAATGTCCAGAGAGAGACAGGCTTACTCTGTGTGGGAGACACTGTCCTTTGCTGCCTGGCCTCCTCGTCCTCCTTGCAGACAGAGTTCCATTTTGCTGAGTGCTCACCCTGCTGGCTGTGTGTTCAGGATTTAAAATGATCTACCCTGTAGAGATGGGGCTGGAGGTGATGTGGAGGTGGTCGGCAGTATCTAGGGGCCCATCGGGTAGTTCCGTCTCTCTTGTTCCTGAGAGGTTTGCTGGAAAACCTGCCTTCTAAAGAACAGCTAGCTTCTATTAGGTTGTGGGGAAAGTCATGACACATTTTTGCATAGAGAAACATAATACATCATGATTTTTTTCAGACAATCCAATGTTAGGCAATGTTCTGCTAGCCTTTACCCCCCTTGAAATTATGACATGAACCTAAGGACAAAAACAGCCACCCTGTTTCACCCAATCCCACCCTACCCCCATCCTTTCCTTTTGCTCTTCAAAGCCTGATCTGTTCAGATGAGGAACTGCTGGTATGGGATGCTGGGAAAATCCCTACTCGGGCTCCTGATGGAAAACCCCAAACTGAGCCAACAAAAGCAGGATAAGCTGGGTCAAGCAAATCTGCCCTAGGTGACCAGAGCTGGACCAGCTGGGACAGAGCTAATGGTTGTCTTCTTATTTTCTTTGTCTTTACAGCTGTCAGTGTAGAACCCCAGCAGAATGGGCCCCATCCCACAAAGTGTTCAGAGGAAACGGACTTGACTACTTCTCTGAGAAACTTCTCCAAGTAGCTGTCAGTTACCTTTACCAGCTTGTCAAAAACGACCCTCAAAGCTACCGACTCATACTTGAACATCTCTGTGTTTTCCTTTAGTTGCCCAAACAGAAATGAGTTGTTTCCTACAATGGACCTATGTTAGTGTCTCAGGATAATTTCCACACCTACACAGTTCTCTGCTTACGACTTCTCACCTCACATCTTAGCCCTCCACCTTAAAATAAGTTCATTCGCTTATAACTCTGCATGACTGCCCAGTGTTTTCATAGTAGATTTCATCAATGCGATTGCTTTTCCAGGTAAAAAGGGATTGTTTGGAAATGGTGTTGACAGGGGAAAGCTCTACAGACAGTGCGATACCAGAGAAGTAACACCCGTAAGCCCTCCTCACTGACTTTTTCAGAGAAATAGTTAACTGTCTGCAAGTCCTCAGCCCCTTCGCCCGGTGGCTGACGGAGCCTTCTGCCGTTTGGAAGACAACGGTATCTCAGTGCTCTCCCTTGTGATTCACAGCCGCTCGGTAAGGAAGAAAAAAGTGTCTGAAAAGAATTCCCCAGGCGCGGCGATCGCCTGATTGCACAAACATTGCCTCATCAATTTCCCTCACAATCCGAGAGAGGAAGAAGCATCCACCGTGGCATGAATAGGAATGTGTGTTTGGAACCGCGGGGTGGGGCCAGGAGAAGAGGAGACTTCCCCGATGTTCTAGGAGACTCGGGACGAAACAAACCTCCTGGAGGAACCTGCGGGGACGACCCTTCCCACGTTCCCTTCCAGGCTGTCCCCGGCTCAGGGCAGTGCGCTCCCAGCTGCGGGAAAAGCACAGTTCTCGGTCTCCTAGAGGGGAGGCCACGGCTGCCCTCGCTGAGGTCCACCCCCTGACACCCAGACCCACGCCAGTGTCCTCGCTGTCTACACTCCGGCGACCGTCCCCAGCCTGGGAGCTGACATTCCCCGCCTCCGCAGGCCACTCCCAGGGCTCGGTCCTTTCGCTGCAGGCGCCAGATCCCGCCGTGGTGGGCTGGACCGAAAGAGTCTGCGGTGTCTTTAAGGCGAGGTCCCCGCCCCTCACACCTCCCAGCCGGTCTCCCTCTCGTCGGGGCTCCTCCCGCCCTCCGTGACAACCCGGGCTGCCGGGCGTGCGCTTCGCGGAGCAGGTGCAGACCCGTCCTTCGCATGCAGCTGCCGGGCCAGAGGTCGTAGGAGCGCCCGGCGCGCTCCGCCCGCTGGTGCTCCGGGCGGCACTAGGGCTCCGGCGCGTGGGGACATGTCGGTGGTGACGGGTAGCAGCGAGGCAGCCGGCGGGGCCGGCGGTGGCGGCACGCGGGTTTTCTTCCAGAGCCCCCGAGGCGGCGCCGGGGGCAGCCCGGGTTCCAGCAGCGGCTCGGGCTCCTCCCGGGAGGACTCGGCGGCGGTGGCCCCTGCGGCCGCTGCGGGCCAGGTTCAGCAGCAGCGGCGGCACCAGCAGGGCAAAGTTACGGTCAAATACGACCGCAAGGAGCTTCGGAAGCGGCTGGTGCTGGAGGAGTGGATCGTGGAGCAGCTGGGTCAGCTGTACGGCTGCGAGGTACCTGGGCGCGGGCCGGGCGGGTCGGGGCGTCCTTCCCCCCGGTGCCAGCACGAGAACTCTCCGGGGGTCCCGCCTCCGCGCGGCCACGGTCCCGGCTCCCGGGGGCCAGGCGGCTGGAGCGAGGCACCGGTGGCGCGTCCCCTCTCTTCGGGGTGTCCCTGGAGCCGGGCGCAAACGTTGGGATATACCTGCCTGCGCTCAGCCGCAGGTGCCGGGGAAGCTGCGGGCCCACTCGGTGTCGGTGCAGAGGACTGGGGTCTGCGAACCGCAGTGTCGTCCTCCGTGCCCGGGGCCCCTCGCCTCCAGCGGGACCTGGAGGGATTCACCCAGCTGCGCCTAAGCAGCGGTGGCAGAAACCGCAGCCAGCCGGGAGCAGCGCTCGCTGCTGGGATTTGTCAGCTCCGATTTCTGTGGGGAGCCATCAGGGAAGGGACCTGAAACTGCTTACCCGAGAGGAGAGGTTCTGGGGCTCTCAGAGGTCCCCTTGTTCTGAAATTCTACCTCAGCCTGGAGAGGAACGCTTTCCTTTTTACAGCCAGACCGGTCGATGCGTGCGGACATAATCCTTCCTCGCATTACCAAAGCAGCACACGTTGCGCTTTGTTGAAGTGGCTTTCCTTTGCCCCCCGCCCCGGCCAGCTGTGACTCCCACAGATGGACGCAGTTGAGAGCCTTGGGCTACTTGGAGAGGGTCTCCTGGAGAGAAGGAAGGTGACCCCGCTGGTGGTGTGCAGGATGCCTGGGATCAGCCAGCTCCCCCTCCGCCAGGACATTGTGACTTCCCACGCTTCAGGGCTGTGGTGGAACACGACTCTGACGAGTATACATTTGGCGTAGTGAGAAATATTTACAATAAGCTGTAACAGACATGCTGGAAAGGTGACTGAGGCCCAACTGATTTTCCATGGGTCTTCCATCACAGTAATTCTAAACGAAGTACTCTTTCTCTTAGCGTGGCGTTTGGGAAGGGTGGAAGCGACAGGGTTAATATGGCTTCTAAGTAAAACTAGGTGTGTGTTCATATAACTGTTAGGTTCTTCGGCAAATATGAAAGCCGGATTAACTCACTGGCTTTACCCCTGTTTTCCAGTATTGTGTTTTCACACGTCTTAATGGCCTATTGTGAACACACTTTTCCTCTGACATTCTCATTGCTGACTACTGATGAATGATGATGAGATAATGAAGCTTCACTGTATGACTAATAGGCTTGTAAAAATATATTACCTCTCCAGCCCAGCTCTTATAAAAAGCCAATTTAACTGCATAAATAAAAACTGGCAAAAATAAGAAGCTTCATGGGATTGCTATAGGAAGTTGGCCATACACTTTAAAGAAACAATGCATTTGGTTTAGATGGGATTACTGTTGAATAAAGGGATATGCTTAGTTTTGCCTACATTAAATCCAATTAATTCTCATTTACTTAAGACTGGCCTTCATACTCCATTTTGGGTTTGGAAGAGAGTCAAGGTAATAGGAAAAGCTGTGGTTGACATTACCAGTGCTTTGGCATTGCTCATATTATAGGAGACTAATTAGATGGATCTTGGGAAACCAGAAAGTCTTATACACACTCAGTGTGTCGACAAATCACATATCTACTTAAACAATTCTAAAGAATAATTGGGAAAAAATGGAAGTTTGATTATTGACTGTATATACCTTCATACTGTATGTAGGTACATATTTTGAAAGATAAATGTAACTGTGGATCTTTTCCTTGAGTGAACTTTTCAGATTTTAGATTTTCAACCCTTAGCAAAGAGATAGCAGAAAGAGGCATTTTAGGGGGTAGCAGGTGGCATGGAGGTTAAGTGGCTGAATCCTACATGGTAGCCTTTGAGGTCTGAGTCCCAGACTTGGCTGCTTGAAAACACGCAGGACGTGTGCGTCTGTGGCCAAATCGCAAAAAGAGAATGGAAGAGGAGGGATTGTGGCATGGCCATTCCACCTAGAGTGTGATTTCTCACTTTCACTTTTTCTCTTTCTCTTTCTTTCTCTTCCTCTTCCTCTTTCTTTTTCTCTTTCTCTTTCCTTCTCTTTTCCCCTTCCCCTTCCTCTTTCCCTTTCACTTTTGCATTCTCAGGAATGCACACACCCTATAGCAAAAAATAAAACAAAATAAAAAACTTAAAAAGAAAGCTCTTCTTTTGTGATGAAATAATACAAGATGCTCTCTCTGCTGCTGCATGTCATTAAAATGTGGCAAATGTTTCTATTTAGGTTGTTTGTTCAGTTATCTTAACGGCTGAAGGAGTAATAGTCATTGAGGAGGTTGTTGGGAGTTTGAGGACCATGCCGATGGTATGCATTTATTTAATAATAAAGAACCGTGTAGTCTCATGACTACCAAATAAACAATCATCCCGTCCCATCCACTTCTACAGTGCAGGGCTCCACTCTCAGCATTAGCTTCTCTCGTCTGTTAACCTTCCTTTCTGAGAGCTTCGAGTATTTCAGCCCTTGGTTTGTGAATCAAGAAAGACCTACCATGGCTTAGAGCACTGGACCTCATGAATATGAAGATTAGGAAATGTCCATTTTACTTCGAAAATTGGTAATGCTTATACATGTTTATCACATGAAATTAACGCAGAAGCCAATTTGCCAGACTTCAAATCAACCGAGAGTTCAGTTATCTGCTGAGTTAGGGTAGACGATGAACACATATTTCATTCCGGAAGAACTTATACCAGGCAGGTCAGAAGTTAAATGACTTGCCCTTCTCAGAAAAGAAAATCATCTTTTGTGGCGGCATGAGTAAGATATTTGAAATTAGGAACGTGAAAGAAGGAACGCACAGACCCGATTATGACCTTATCTAGAGGCTTGCAGTGGCTGATCAGTTTTACTTAGAGAATGATGCAAGAGACATCTGTGGAGTACTGAATTCTGTACCAGGTGCTGTTCTAGGTACTTGATGGGTACTGATTCATTTAGACTTTACAACAGCCCTATGAAGAAGGTGCTTTTGTTTTACTATCCTTGCTTTACAAATAAGAAACTGGGACTCACAGGGGAGTAAGAGACTTTCCCAAGCTCACATAGCTGGTGGGTGGCCTGGGGGTGGAGGTTTGAACTCCCAGGTGACTCTGAGGTCACTGTCTAACCACTAGGCTTGTCTGTAACTTCACAGGGTCCCAGGCTAGAGAACAAATGGAGGACCGCCTAGCATGTGCCCAAATACTTACAAATTCTGCATTAATTATCAGGTATTTTTAGAAAATTTGTACTATGCACCTACCATGACAGCTATCTGTGGAAAGACCCAGAAGGCTAGGTTTCAATTTTTATTTCTTAGACTTCCCAAAACTCTGAGCTGGAATGCAGTTAGGAATCTGCCCTTTGGCTGAGGTTTCTTTCCTTGTGCTTCCCAGCCCTGGTACACCTCAGCTGGCGAGAGGTATTGGGGCCACCTGCATGTCCAATCTATGTACACATCTTCTCCCACCCCCACCCCCATTTTGACCATGCCTCTGGCTCACACCATGGCTGAGTCCTCACTTGTCTGGTCAGATCCCAGAGTGCCTGTTCATGCCCTGGAAGCTGCTTGGTATTTGATGGAGAAATTCTTGGGACCTGGAATATAGCCTAAAACCAGGTAAAGGGATGTTGGTTCTGGGTAGGTGAGCTCACTTGGCATTCAGGAAGATGAGGTGCTATGGCTTGAATGTGTCCCCTTAAATTCATGTGTAAGAAACTTAACCTCCAACAGGAAAATGCTAGGCAGTGAGGACTATTAAGAGTGTGAGTCTGCCCTTACGAATGAATTAATGTCATTATCATGGGGGTGGGTTGGTTATCATGGGTGTGATTTTGTTATAAAAGTGAGTTTGGGGATCAGCAAGTGCCCGGGAGGTTAAGGCGTTGGATCACACATGGTTGACTTTGCCATTCGAGTCCCAGACCCTGCAGCTTGAAAATCATATGCATGTGTGCCTAAAATTCCAAGAGGAGATTGGAAGAGAAGGGATTGCGGCGAGGTCATACCCTTGGGAGTGCTTTCACTCTCTCTTTCTCTCTCTCCAACGAGTGCATGTGCCCTATAGCAAAAAACTAAAAATATATATAAAAATTAAAAAAAAAATTAAAAAATGGAGTGAGTTTGGCCCTCTCTTGTCCTCTTTCCTTTCTGCCGTCTACCATGGGATGATGTAGCAAGAAGCCCCCCTGCCTCAACTAGAGGAGGGCCCCAGGACTGTGGGCTTCCCAGCCTTCAGAACTACAAGAAATAAATGTCTTCTCTTTGTAAGTTATCAGGCTGCAAATTCTGGTATAGCTACACACAGGCCCAGCAGGAGTGGTGCCCAGGGCCGGGGGGGGTCCTCTTTCACAGCCTAAGTAAGGTAGCATTGTTAAACACCACATCAGACCAGCTTTTGGACACATAAATGTTTTCATTAGATTCTATTGATAAAATGATTGTTAGGTATTTATAGTTGTTTTCCATTTCATCTTCTTGTGGGAAGGTCGGTACAGGTCGTTAACGTGGCTGCTAGGAATCTGGTTTTAATGGAATTGAAATGTGAAATCTACATCCATGTTTGAAGATTCTGTTTAAGACATTTTCATCTCTTCCAAACTTGATGGTTTTTAAGACCATTTGAAATCTGGCACAGCGTATCCTTTGACAAGTATTGCAAGACGACTTACTGGATAGTCTTATCAGTTTTTCAAATCTTGCCCAGCATCAAGATAACACCTGTACTTCCAGTTTTGCAATTTGGTTTGCTTTAGAAATAGTAAAAACATGTTACTAAGATTATTGAAATGCAAGTAGCAGCCTAGTCTGAAACAGACTTGTGTACTTATCAGGATTGCCAGTTTAGAAGGTCTTTCCCTTGGTTTCAAGTGTCTGCTTTTTAAAACTTGACTTTTGGCTGAATAGACTGTCCAGTCCTTCCTGACTCCCCACGGCCCTCATCTTGTAAAAGTGTTTCTCAACAGTTTTTGGTGGCAACACAGAAAGAAATGCCCTTTTGATTGCTACTGGATACATACACAGACACATAGATATACAGAGAGACAGAAACTCCTTGATGTTGCTATGTACACCAAAGGAAAAAAAATAATAAATAGCCTAATGTGTCATTTCATTAATGTTTAGATACAATATTCTATTCTATTTCATTTTATTCAAAAAAAAAAGTTGCCATAGGGTATGCACACTTGCCAGAGAGAACAAGAGAGAGAAAGTTAGAAAGCCCCACCCCCTAAGATGGCTGCACTGCAATCCCCTCTCCTTCACTCTGCTCTTAGGATTTGGGGCATGCAAGCACATGTACCCAGTACATTTTTCAAGCTGCCAGGTCCAGGACTCCAACCATTGCAACTGGCCGTATGGAATCCAGCTGCCCCATAATCATGCCACTGGCTGGCCCTGTTTCATTTTTTTAACAATGCCGATTATGACCTTTTACACTGATTTTATAACACATTTATGGATTGTGACATGTAATTTAAAAAATACTGCTTCAGGCCTAGCCAAGGTAATGCCCAGGGGCACTGCTATGCGATGCTGAAGGCCACCTGGAAGGCTCCTGGTATGTGTCCTGGGTTTATCTGAACACACCTGGCTGGCTACAAGGAAAGAAGCACAGCATGAACATCCTGTCTAGGGTGCAGGAACTAAGCAAACAAAATACTGCTTCAGAAAGGGAAAAGCCTAAGTAAGTATAATAGAATCTGCTGACATTGACTGAGTCCTTTGCAAGTATTAGGCAGTGCTATGGTGTGAACACGTGCCCCAGAAATTCATGTGTTGGCATTGGTTGCACTGCCTGTATTGTAAAGATGGTAAGTGAAAACTTAATTCCTTCATGGGGCCCCAGGGTAAGGCT
Source organism: Tupaia tana (assembly GCA_026018925.1). Lineage (NCBI taxonomy): Eukaryota > Metazoa > Chordata > Mammalia > Scandentia > Tupaiidae > Tupaia > Tupaia tana. Next base: position 92,387,764 of record JAKSZU010000002.1, read on the forward strand.
TGGTGGGTAGTGATTGGTTCGTGGTGTTTGCATCACGGGGACAATCATCTTTTGACTATATTAATGAAGCCTCATGAGACCCAGTGAGTTCTAGTTCTCCTGCAGAGGGGCTAGTTCTTGTAAGAGCTGGTTGTTAATCCAAGAGAAAGCAGTCAGAACCTCTGTCTCTGCCCATGCCTGCCATCCTTTCTGCTTCCGTTGGCCATGCCGTAGGCCTAGGACTTTGGACTTCTCAGTCACCAGAACTGTGAGTTTGTCAATAAACTATTAACTTTATTTATAAAAGCACCCAGGCTTGGGTATTTCTGTTAGCAGTATGAAAACAGACTAAAACAGGCAAAGTTCTTGTAATCCTAGTAACAACCTCTGACACCCCATGTCATGGAGGTGGAAACTCAGGCACAGAGAAGTTAATAAGTTGTCCCAGGCCCTCTGGGATGTGCAGAGCAGGCCTATGGCCAGAAGTTGGGCACATTTAACCACTGCGTATGCTGCCTTCCAGGGTAGCAGAGTCCCAAGATTTGCTATTGTAGTAACGTGTAAGTTGATAGGTACTGCATGTAGGGGACACCACCAGTGGGTTAGTTCCAAATGAAGCTTCTGGTTTTAAGTTCTGGACCTTGTTTTGTACAGTTTCTCCTTTACAACACCTAATGGGCCTATTTTGCTGCTTTGGAAGATGAAAACTGCTCCCTAGAACTGTCTGTGGATTATTTAGTGAACCCTCAGTTTAGTTACCTGAAAACAGGCTTTTAAGCAAAAACTGCTTTTTAAAAAAATAAAAGTTTCCATAAACTCAACTTATAAAATACCATGGAATAAATCAAACATGTTATACGTCTCTGGGTAAAAGAATTCGAAATTGCCAAAGGAAGAACAGAAAACTGTAATGTTTGTCCTGTTGGTTAGGGACATTTGTTGTGGGGACAGTGGTTAAGACCTTGAAACTGGAAAATAGAGGAAGTGAAGTGTCCGCGGTGTCCCATCGTGCAGTTGGCGTATGAGATTTGTAATTTCTTTCACCTCTCTGAGCCTCGCTTTCTTGGTTTAAGGAAGTCACTCTGGCCCTTTTGCATGGTTGTTGTGAGGTCTGAAAGGTAGTATGCGGGACGTTGTAGGTCAGTGTCTTTGGAGCCTTAACTGGCTGTTACTATGAACTGTGCTCTATGATCTGAGAAGAAGGGTGTGCAGGGAAGAAAACAACATAGTCACCTCTATTTGGTACCAGGAGGGATGAATGTACACTTTGGGGTCAGAGGTGTTGATATGTGTTTGAACTTGAATGTGGGCAAATCTTTTCTAAGTGACTTTGCCTTTTCCTAGAGCCTTCTTTGTGTTATTATTATTATTTAAAACATTTCTTTTGTGTAGGGCTTGTGTGCTCCCTGAGAGCAAGAGAGAGAAGGAGAGTGAGAAGGCACTCCCCAGTGGTCTCTTCTGCTTTCTCTTTTGTGGTTTTGAACACACTCACACTTACGTGTACACACACCTGGCTTTTTTTTTTTTTGCCACCAGATCCTGTACTCAAACCATGCAATTGGCCAGATGGGTTCCAGCTGTCTTAACCAACCACGCCACTGTCTGACCCAAGCCTTCTTTATTCTAAATGTTTCTATAGATTTTCACATTTATGTAAAGTTAAACTTTTAAGAAGCTGAAGGCAGATTCTGTCTTAATTTTCATTGTGTATGTCCCTGGTAGAGTACCTTTCTTTAATCTTTATGCATTTGTCTGACTTAAGGTAAAAGGATCAGTCTTCAGAAAAATCTCTCTTCAGAGAGTTTTTTTGCTATAGGGTACATGCGCTCGCCGGAAAGACAGACAGAGACAGAGAGACAGAAAGCAAGGAATCACCCCATGGGGGGATGGCCACGGTGCAATCCCTTCTCCATTCTCTTCTCGGGATCATGGGTGTGCACACACACGCACCCAGCATGAGTTTAAGCCACCAGGTCTGGGACTCTAATGGCGGTTGACTACATGAGAGTCCAGCGATATGGCCATTATGTCAACTGCTGGTCCCCAGAAAATACCTTAACAGTCATTGATATTTTAGTATCAGAGTGAATTGGTGATCTTTCTTTACCATAGATGAGATTAGGAAGAAAAGTGATTCATGGTATTGTTATTACAACCCGTATTATACTGTTTTATTTCAGCATGGTTGAGAAATACACCTATCTTCATTGACTAACGTGCCCCAGACTGAAATTTAAAAGTAGTAATGGTAGCCTGTTATTTTTAAGTACACATTAAGACCATGTTTAGAAATGTCATTTTCCCTGAGTCTCCTGTCCTCTCTGATTTCTTTTTCTAATTTGTCAGAGGGCACTTCCAGAGAGAGACTGAGAGGCAGAGAGGGAGAGAGAGAGAGAGATGGAGAAAGCCCTTTCAATAGGGCATGGTCATGCCACAATCCCATCTCCACTTTGTCTTCATCCTGCTGGGATTTGGAACATGTTTGTGTTTTTCAAGTCTCTGGGGCTGGGATTTGAACTGCACAGTTGGCCATGTGGGTTCTGGCTTCCGCAACCACTACTGCAAAAACCACTACAGCAAAAACTCCATGACGTGGAGCTAGCCCTGATTCCTTTGCTTTTACAGCACCTCTGTAGCACTGGTCCTGCTGTTCTGAATCACGTTCACTTCTGCTATCCTTGGTTCTCCTCCTAGCCTCCAGGCAGTCTGGCTTCACACCGCATTCCTCGCCTGTCCTTGGCTCCTCTCAAAGAAGCCTTCTCTCTCCATGGAGGGAAGGATAAAGTCTGAGTTGTTTTCTTTCCCACATGGTATGTGCTTTGGGTGCAAGATTTAATTTTGTTGTTTACTTTCTTGTCTGGGTGTCCTGCCCTGGGCTATTTCAAGCCTTCTCCTGTCTTTTCAAGGCACCTCTTCTGTTACCTCTCTCTTCTCAGCTGGTGTCCTTGAAGCCTCCTCTGTTCATGCCTGTCCAGCTACCCTCCCGTCACTTCTCCCATGAGTTAGCACCTGCAACCTCTCCCTCCCTAGTGGCCCTTTCAATTCAGCATCTACATGAGTGGAAGTCTTCCTCTTCTGTTAAAACAACCACAGAAAAGCTTTCCTTCTTGTCTATTTTTCCAGAAGGTCTTTCTCTATCCATTGCACACACCTCTTTCTACCACGGGACGATGGCAGCTCCCACGGTGGCTGCCCAAGAACAGTCTGTTTCTCCATCCAGTGGGTTTATTTAGGTCTGCTTGACTTGTCCCTCCACAGCAAGAGATGGTCTTCACCCTTTCCTTTTGCAGCCCTTGTCCCCTGTCCATGAGGCTGTCCTGTCCCCTGGTTCTCATCCTGCTGTTGTCACTGCTCTTCCACATTTTTTTTGGAGACTTTTTTTTTTTTTTTTTTTTTTTTTGCTATAGGGCGCATGCGCTTGCCAGACAGACAGAGAGAGAGACAGAGAGACAGAAAGTGAGAAATCACCCCATAGGGGGAATGGCCACGCCGCAATCCCTTCTCCTCCATTCTCCTCTTGGGATCTTGGGCACACATGCACACGCGCCTGGCATGAGTTTAAGCCACCAGGTCTGAGACTTGAACCACGGTTGACTACATGGGAGTCCAGCGACATAGCCATTACGCTAACTGCTGGTCCCTGCTCTTCCACTCTTGGTCTCCATGCTAGACTCTCTCCCTTGCCTGCCTCTTCAGTGCCAACGTTACCCAGGGTCTGTCTGTGGGCTCTGCTGTCTTCTCTGTTTTTTTTTTCTTTCTTTCTTTTTTTTTTTCCCCCACTCCTGCATGCTCTTTCTGGGTGATAAGAATACTCCCAAGGCTTCATTTGCTGCCCATATGCTGACAACTTCTGAATCTATATTTTTAGCCCCAAGCTGTTTTCTGAGTGCCAGACATTTTCCGAGAGCTTTGAAATGGACAACTTCGCTTAGATGGCCCAGGGGAACCTCGTATTCAACTGGTCTGAAAATGAGTTTCTTATCTGCCTCTTGCAAACAGTCCCTCAGTTCCCTCCCATCATAGCAGGCACTGCTGGCCACGGTTGTCCCAGCCAAGATCATGTGACATCCTTATCTCTCATCTCTCCCTGGCCGGCCACACCTGATAGTCGTGAAGTTGTGTTGACATGTGCTCCTTATAGCTCTGGAGTCTGATGCTGGACGTCTCACTGCCACTGCTGTCATCAGCTCCTGTAATGTCTCACCTGAATGGTGGCAGTGGCCACCATCTAGCTTCCCTCAAATGACTACTGCAGTACTATTAGTACTACTAGCAGCTCTCCTGTGGCAGCTGTAATTGCTGGTATTAATACTTGTGTCACCAGTACAGCTCTCAGGTGAGGCCAGGTGTTTTGTAGATTTGATTTCCTACAATGAGCCTTACAATAACTTCATGAAGTGGATGAACTATCTCCATTTTTTTCCTTTTCTTTATTTTTAGTTTTTTGCAGTAGGGTGCATGTGCTCACCAGAGCGAGACAGAGAAAGGCAATAAGAAGAAAAGTTAGAAATCACCCTCCAGGGGAGATGGCCATGGTGCAGTCCCTTCTCCATTTTCCTCATGGGATTTTGGACACACACGCCTCGTGTGATTTTCAAGCTGCTAGGTCAAGGACTTGAACTGCAATCTGCCATGTGGAAGTCCAGTGCCTTAACCATCATGCCACTTGCTGGCACCTCCATTTCTCCATTTTACTGAAGGAGAAATTGAGATCAGAGATGCTGTTTCTTGTCTTGTCTAAGGTCACATGGATCCCAAAGTCACTTGGCTACAATGTCACCATTGCTCAGACAGCTCCATTTATTCTTATAGCATGCACACTCACTCACTTGGCTGCACTGAGGTGTCCCTGCTGTGGACTGAATGTTTGTGTCACTCTGAAGCTCATCTGCTGAAATCCTAATCCCCACTGTGATGGCATTTGCAAATAGGGCTTTGGGGAGGTAATTAGTATTTGATTGACCAACAAGGTAGAGTCCTCGTGATGGGATTGGTGTCCTAATCAATATAAGGGCCAGGGTTGAAGGGACCACGTCCATGAGCTCTCATTTGATCCTCTTGGTTACTCCTCATGGTAGATAATGAAACTGAGGTATGGAGGGCTTGGGCGACAGGCCTCCTCTGCCCTCACCTCCAGCCTCCCACAGTGCTCACGGCCCATCCATGTGCTGCTGATAGAGCCTTTTCTAAGGTCCAGGTGAGATCTTGTTGTTTCCTAGGGCCTTCGGGTTACATCTGAGCACCTTGGCATTTAACCAGGGCTCAGCAGCTGCCCTGCCCAGGTCTCTAGACTCATCTCTGGCCCCGGTGCCCACCATTGCTTCTTCCATTCGCAACTGAAACCCTAACATGGGTCAGCAAGAACTGCCCTGTCAGAATCATCTCTATCCACGCCCGCCTTGCCCCCTTTCCTGTCTACCTCTGGCCTGATTTTCAGGTTGCGCTTGGTAGTGTCTCCTCAGAAGCCTCTGCTCTCTCTCTCTCGTCGTTGAGCTGGCTTTCAGACTGTGCCAGGTGCGCCTCGCTGGAATCCTGTCTCCCGCCCTCGCTGCAGCTTCATGAGGGCACTCTTGTGTGTCTTTGCAGCCCCAGTGACTCTCACTCACTTGACTGCACTGAGGTGTCCCTGCTGTGGACTGAATGTTTGTGTCACCCCGAAGCTAATCTGCTGAAACCCCCATCCCCACTGGGATGGCATTTGTAAATAGGGCTTTGGGAGGTAATTAGTATTTGATTCACCATCAAGGAAGAGCCCTCGCGATAGGATTGATGTCCTAATCAATATAAGGGCCAGAGTTGAAGGGACCAGAGCTTGCCCTCTCTGCCATGTGAGGACATAGCAAGAAGTCGGTCACCTGTACACCAGGAAAAAGGCACTCGCCTGACTGTGCTGGCACCCTGATCTCAGATCTGAGCCTCCAGAACCGTGAGAAATAGGGCCTCGTCATAATGGGATAGGCAGTGGGCGTGCTGTGTGCTCCTGAGCCGTGTGGGAAGGCCCTGGGTTTGGTGGCCGGGTTTACCTGAACACACTGTGCATACCTGCAAGGGTGCCCGTAGTCCTGGCTGGCTGGGAGGCTTGGATAGAGGCAGGTATAGAGGCCTGGAGAGACCTTGTCAGGAGTCTCTCACTCCTTTTTTCCCATGAAAGAAAGAAATGAATATACTTAGAAGACTGATTTTTGTTTAAGGCATCCAGTCGATGGTGTTAAAGCACCCTGAGTAGATCCAGGCATCAAGTGACAGAGAGAAATTGGCCCCTGGGACCAGCAGTTGGCATAATGGCTATGTTGCTGGACTCCCATGTAGTCGACTGCAGTTCGAGTCCTGGACCCAGTGGCTTAAACTCACACCAGGCGCGTGTGTGTGCATGCCCAAGATCCTGAGAAGAGAATAGAGGAGAAGGGATTGTGGTGTGGCCATCCCCCCAGGAGGTGATTTCTTGCTTTCTTTCTCTCTGTCTCTTTGTCTTTCTGGCGAGCACACAGCCCCTATAGCAAAAATGTCTTTCCCCTCACCAAAAAAAAAAAAAAAAAAAAAGAAGAAAGAAAGAAAGAAAGAAAAAGAAATTGGCCCTCGAAGGCAGCAAGAGCATCTCCTGGTTTAGTGATGTGCATTTCAGAAATACATACCCCAAATGAGCTGTGCTAATATAATTTGGCTCTGCCTGTATTTGAGACCCTGCTCTTTCATTGTTGACTTGAAGTTAGGTTTTTTTTTTTTGTGGTTATGAATGATAACTGTGCAGTGCTTTGAACCTGTGAGCTCAGTGGAAGTTGTCATGGAATAAGGCACGGGTGCATGCGTGATAAAAGTCTTCTAACGAAGGAATGGCAGATTGTTGCCACTCTCCTCTGTAGGTTTCTTTCTTTCTTTTTTCTTTTTTTTTATTTTTTATTTTTGCTATATGGTATGTGTGCTTGCCAGAGAAAGACAAAGAGAGAGAGAAAGTGAGAAATCACTCCCCCTCAGGTGGAATGGCCGTGCTGCAATCCCTTCCCCTCATTTTCTTAGGATTTTGGCATGCATGCACACGTGTACGGAGTGCTTTTCAAGTCACCCGGTCCAGGACGTAGTTGACCACGTGGGATCCAGCTGTCTTAACCAGCATGCCACCTGACTGGCCTGTCTCCTCTGTAGTGTTAAGGTTTCAGCATATACAAGAGTGCTGTTTTGTTTGCACAGAAGTTGTTCATTTCTTGGGGAGTGGAAATACTTGCTTGGATTAGGAAGTAGTGGGTGCTTTTCCTTCTTCAGACAAGGTTCAGGGCGACAGGCTCACAGGATTGCTAGTAGACAAAGAATGAAAGCATACTCCTGCTTTTATTAGAAAGTTTGGACCAAAATATCACCAGCTTTTTCTTAGTCAGCACTGGCATTTTGGAAAACTTGTTCCACTGTGTAAAAGTTGAGGAAAAACAATAAGAGACCAGAGTATAGATTAGTCTCTAAAGCATCATTTTTTGGTTAAGGAAAAAATGATCAAAGATGGACTTTCCTGTTTTGAAAGAATCCCTAGGGAAAACTGTAGAAGGATCTGTAGAGGACAGGAATACTCATTCATTCATTTGCGCAACATATTTACGAAGGGAAGGAAAAGGTGACAAGAAGCCTTTATCCACTTAAGCTATGTAAGAGGAAAAGGAGAAAAAGTGAAAGAACCCTTCCCATTACAGGAGAAGCCTGGAAGAGCTTGTGTGATTGCAGGCTCATGAGGGCAGAGACTAAGTCCTGTAGGTAGTTTTGTTAGTGTCTTCAATACATTTAGGAAGGGGCCGGCAGATGGCGTGGTGGTTAAGGGTGCTGGACTCCCACATGGGCAATCGTGGTTTGAGTTCCAGACCTGGCAACTTGCTTTCTCACTTTCCTTCTCTCTGTGGCCCTCTCTGATCAAATTAAAATAAATAAATAAATTGGGACCAGCAGTTGGCGTAATGGCTATGTTCCTGGACTCCCACGTAGTCGACAACGGTTCAGATCCCAGATCTGGTGTGCATGTGTGCCCAAGATCCCGAGAGGAGAATGGAAGAGGAGGGATTGTGGTGTGGTCATCCCCCCAGGGGGTGATTTATTACTTTCTGTCTCTCTGTCTCTCTCTCTCTTTCTGGCGAGTGCACGTGCCCTATAGCAAAAACCTCTCCAAAGTAAATAAATAAATAATAGAGGTTAAAAGAAACACATTTAGGTAGTGCTTCAGGGCTATGCACTTCTTCCTTTTACTCAGTCTGTTTTCAGAAAAGGATATGATATTGGGACCAGCAGTTAGCGTAATGGCTATGTCGCTGGACTCCCACGTAGTCGACCGCGGTTCGCATCCCAGACCCGGTGGCTTAAAACTCACGCCGGGTGCGTGTGCGTGTGTGCCCAAGATCCCAAGAGGAGAATGGAGGAGAAGGGATTGCAGCGTGGCCATCCCCCCTGGGGGGTGATTTCTCGCTTTCTGTCTCTCTGTCTCTGTCTGTCTGTCTGGCGAGCGCACGCGCCCTATAGCAAAAACCTCTCCAAAAAAAAAAAAAAAAAAAAAGGATACGATATTATAAATCCATTGGCATTATAAACATTAAAAACAATCTGATTATTTTAATAGTAAGTAAGGTCTCAAGTGAGAAAAGGTCATCTCTTACAGCAGAGCTTCAGAAGTCAATAACCCGGGCAGGGTGCCTTGCGGCTCTGGGAAGCTTGTTGGTCTCCACGAGGTAAGCTGCATTGGCCGTTCTCAGTATGAGGCGAAGGGACGAGCCCTGGCCTGCTGAACTCTGGCCCAGCTGACTCACTTATTCTCACCTTGGCAAAGTGTTTTCTCCATGGAGTTTTGTTTTCAGATTTTCTTTCCTAACCTACAAAAAGAGGGGGATTTCTAGGGCTTTCCAGGTTTCACCTTCAGTTCTGTGATAAGACTGGCCCAGGGTTGAAGAAAGTGAGATTTGTTAAAGACAGGGAGATACTGAAATTAAGAAAGAGAAGTCTTTCTCTTTCAAGGCAAACCTAAAACAAGAATTAGACAAGTTCACCGAAGAGTCATCTAATTTGTGTAGCTAATTTCCTACAGCTAAAGTGGGAGTGTATCCATCCTTCACTTAACGCACATCCTGTGTGATGTGACTTGAGTAGGGACTAGGAATGTACAGATCGTTGAGAAGGCTTCTTAAAAGTCAGCTTCCCCCTCTGAGAGCTCCCCACAGCTGTTGGCTTTCAGGTAAAATTTGAAATCTGACAGTACAGGTACTTGGAGACATTCTTACCTGCTTTTTTCTTTTCATCTTGCATTTAATTGGGATAACCTTTAAGAAGAGCAGGTATATTTGACTTAAAAATTGTAGGCATATCACTTATTATATTGGCTGTGTAGGGGGATGTTTTCTGTACTTATTATTTTCCCTTTACTTAGCAGCCATAATTAACTAATAGTGGTATTTATTTTAACTTAAAGAAGGTTTGTATGGAGATGTGAAATGAATATCTTAGAGTAAAAATCACAACAGCTTTAGGGAATAAAATTTAAAAAGCTGAAATGTACAAATTAGCCTGAATAAAAGCATGAATAAATCCATATTAAACAAATTAATTTTCATAGGGGAATTTATTCATGGAATGTCACTTTGTAGCTAGTTTTAGAACTAACATGACAGGATAACAGGAAGAAATTAAGATTTTTTCATGGACAGTTCTGGTAGGAAGAAGAAAGCAGAATTTATTGCTCTTGTATTTATTTTGTATATTGACAGAATCATAAGGCACCCTCAAATAATCCCATTTAATCCGCACAAAAACCCAGTGTTGTAAATCATTTCTCCATTTTTTTTAATGCCGTAGGGTGTGTGCACATTCCAGAGAGAGAGAAGCAAAGAGAAGCAAACCCTCATCTCTGAGCATGCTTTCATCTTTTCCCTCCAATTCTGTATCCTGTGAAGGTTCTGGGCACATTTCATGAGCCTGGTGTGTTGCCTCCAGGGCCAGGATTCAAACCCTAGTCAGCCATGTGGGATCTGCACAGAACTTAACTGCTGTACTGTAGGCGGGCACAGTTACCCCATATTTTAAAATGAGAAAACAGGTTCAGAAGGGCTTAGTAACCTATTCGCCCAAGTTTAAACTGCTAGTGAGAAGAGAAAGACTTAGCTCTGGGAACCGAACATCGCCTCAGACTCACCGCCTTGGACCCCTTGTGTACAAGGCCAGTGTGTTTGACCTATACCCTGGCAAGACCTTTGTGTTTAATTTACTTAATACATTGTTGAATATGCTTTATCTTAGATGCACCATGTGCAGGATTCCATCATTTCTTTAGAAATGTTCAAATCCATGAACTCTGAAGTACGCGTCGCACGGAGTATGCACGTAACCCCTGATTGCCCGTTAGTACGAGCAGTTAACAATGGTCTTGTCCAACCCTTGAGATGGAATTGGCTCTGTGCTCAGTCTCTTTTGAGGTTAAAAGTTAGAGACTCGCTTTAAATAAGCCACGGGATGCAGAGTGTGTATTTTCTTCTACATGTTAAAAAGTCACAGGCATTACCTTTGACATTATGGGAGTAAAGTAATGCTTTTTCTAAATAAAATGCAAAACAACATATTTGGCTAATACCAAAGGATGTTTTTGCTCGAGTCCTCAGCTGCTGTGGCTGCTCACTGTTCTCTCATATTTTTATATGTCATTGGTGCAGTTGACATAGTAGCTTTACTCATTTCAGCTAGTATTAACAGGATCAAATCTATTTCAAGCCAGGTAGGTCAGGTGTTGAGAATTTTCAGATGGACAAAGATCACTTTTTGCTTATTTCTTATGAGCTATGTTTCTGCATAACAATTCTAATTAGTCAAAACTGGTTTTTCTCTGAACACTGGTGATGGGGTGTGGCAGTTCTTTGACAAGTCAAAGCAAATGAGTCATGGACTTACAACATGATTATGCGTGCTCTGATGAAAACATCCTCAAAATATTACAACGAAGCCACCGACACGCACTGTCTTTGGTGGACAAATGCCTTTTGTTAAGCTACACTATTTCATGCATTCATCAAACCCCAGGTGGTTCACCATTTACTGATCTTATACAAGAAAGAGTTAATATGGACGGATGGTTAGTAATGGAAACCTATCTAAATAAACGGGCCATCACCTAAACTCGCCTGAGCGCTGAACACATTAGCTGCCAATCATGCCTCCAACCTTGGGAATCCATTCCATGTTAAACTCTGGAGGTGGGTGGGGCTGTGGACAGAGTGAACAGTCCCAAGGCTGAGTTATTCATCACTCTGAAGAACAAAATGAGGAACTGATGTATCACTGACACCTGAAGGAGGGCAAAAAGGGAGATACAGATTGCTTATATTTTGTTCAATGTGTCTTGTTGGAGTGGAGGGCATTGACCCACCCCTGAACTCAGCTCCACAGGGGCAAGGCAGTGTGCTCTGGGCAGGAGAGTGGGGTGGGGTGGGTACACCTCAGTCTTTCTCTCCCCAAATTGAGGCTTGTGAATATCTTCCTCCCTCTAGTTCCCCTTTACAAAAATCAGAACAGAGAAGTAGGGACTGCATGGTATGCAGTGGTGAGATGCAATGTTCTGCAAGGCTCACCCACATGGGAAGGTTCTGGAGACCTTCTTGAGTACACTGGGCATGCATGTGCACGTGATCTGGGGCTGACAGAAGCTGGAGGTTGGTTGTGGTGTTAAGATCCTGTTGGGAGTGCCATTTCTCTCTCTCATTTAAGTTTTAACTAAACTTAAAAAAAAAAAAAAAAAAAAAAAAAAACAGAAAAATTCCTGCATATGACTTCTTACTGACGGTGGGACCAGTTTGTCTCATTTCAGCGATCCTATTGGTCATGATCACTAGTTCTTTTCACATCCTTTATGCCCTGATGTGAGGGCATGGCCCTCTAAAGTCAGCCCTTCTATCTCCCTAGAATGGTGTTATGGTCTGAATCATGGTTTCTCCCTCAAAGGTTCAAGTCTTAAGAATTTGCTCTTGGTGAATAGTGATTGCACATCCCCCGAGTTGATGTGTTGGGACATGGCTGAATTGTAAAGGTGTTAAGTGAAAACCTAACTCCTTCGTAGTGCTGTGGGGCGAGGCCTTTGGCTGGGATAAGGTCATTAGGGCAGGACCCCTGTGATCGAGTTGAGGCACGAAGAGGCCAGTGGATGCAGATCGCGTTTCACTCTGCTCAGAGTTCTGCTGTCCGTCCTCCATGTCATGAAGACTGAGCTTTCCAGCACAGAATTGTTAGCCAATAAACCTTTATTTCTTTATAAATTACCTACTCTCAGGTATTTCTGATAGCAGTGATAGAGTCAGCTTAGTCTGCCCAGGGGTTGAGGCAGCCCCCACCATACTCCACCTTTACTCAAAGAGTGGTGATCGTTCATCATTTTTGATTGTCTTTAATTTCCCTTTTTATTTTTTATATTTTTTAAGAATTATTTTATTTTGGGACCAGCAGTTGGCATAATGACTATGTCACTGGACTCCCATGTAGTTGACCGTGGGAGTTAAAGTCCTAGACCCAGTGGCTTAAAATCACGCTGGGCACTTGTGTGTGCGTGCCCAAGATCCCGAGAGGAGAATGGAGAAGGAATTGCGGCATGGCCATCCCCTCTGGGGGGTGATTTCTCGCTTTCTGTCTCTCTCTTTCTGACAAACTCATGCACCCTATAGCAAAAACCTCTCAAAAAAAAAAGAATTATTTTATTTAACTTTAATTACTTATTTATTCATTTATCCATTTTTAATTTGACCAGAGAGGGACAGAGTGAGAGAGATAGAGAAGGAAAGTGAGAAAACAAGCCGTCAAGTCTGGGACTCAAACCGTGGTTGGCCATGTGGGAGTCCAATACCCTTAACCACCATGCCACCTGCTGGGCCCAGTTTCCCCTTTAAATTATCTAGTCCTCTCAGGGACGTTTGGAGGATTAATAATGTTAGCCATCCCAAGAAAAGCCCAAGATATTTATTAAAACACTATTACCAACATCTACTATCCTTTTGCCATAAATTTGTCTTGTGAATTCAAGGTAAAGATGTGTTCTTTAACCAGAAAGGGAACAATAGTTTATGCTTATGGAGCTTTTATTTATTTTTTAAAATATAAAATCATCTAGTTAATAACTCAAAATGAAAAATTTTACTGGATAGCTTCAGGAGAATTACCTTCCTGTAATATGAGGTGTATCACCTTCAAGTTAAAGTAATAGTGGATTACATGCATTCTGGATTAGAATTTTTTTTGGGGGGTAGAGGTTTTTGCTATAGGGCATGTGCGCTCTCCAGAAAGACAGAGAGACAGAGAGATAGAAAGTGAGAAATCACCCCCACCCCCAGGGGGGGTGGCCACGCCACAATCCCTTCTCCTCCATTCTCCCCTCAGGATCTTGGGCACTCATGCACATGTGCCCAGTGTGAGCTTAAGACACCGGGTGCGGGACTAGAACTGTGGTTGGCTACATGGGAGTTCAGCGACATAGTCATTATGCTAACTGTTGGTCCCAGATAAAAATATTTTTTCAGAGACTATGTTTTATATGTGATTGAAACTATGATGGTATATAATAAATGTTGATAGTGTTGTTTTTAGTGTCACTGTGGGTAATTTTTATCTAATTTATTCATTTATCTTATTTTGTACAATGAGCATGTATTTCTTCTGTAAGAGAAGAACTCTCAAGTGATTTTACAAAAGGAGTGGGCATGATAAATCACTCCTTTTGTAGTCACTGATTACAAAAAAAGGGCCCAAACTCCCCTGTCAGAAGTCCTTACAGAGTTTAGAATAGCTTGGTGGGCATTTTGCCATCCTCTCTTTATGAAGAAGTAGGCATCAATAAGACATTTAATTGAAAATAATGGGGAAAAATTAAGCAAGCTTGTTCATATTAGATTATTTTTTTCAGAGATAAGCAGATGTAACTTTCTGGAGACACGTTTTGGTAGCTTTGTTTTTGAGGGACTAGAACAACAGTCGCTGGAGAAGAAAGTGCCGCCACTCTCAGTTCAAAGGAAAGTTGAGGGTGATCACATCACCTGTTCCTTCACTTGGGGCTGGCCCCCTCTCTCCTGCTCCTGGCTGTCTTCTGTAGCTGCAGCTTTTTCTTTGTCTAGAGTTGTAGACTCTACACTGAGGATCCACATTTTATGGCATGTGCCAAATATCAGGAAAGTGCTAGAACACCTATACTCCAAGCCCTTCCTCCTTTTCTCCTCCTCTCTTCAGCCAGATTTGTCAGCTCTGCTGCCCCCAGCCCAGTGCTGTGTGGCTTGCTCCCCGTCTTCATCAGTGTCTCATGCCCTCCATGTTGGTAAGTGTCAAGCCTCCATTGAGTTTTTGTCTTGTGTGCTCTCAGGAGTGTCTGGCTGTCCTATTTTCTAAGCCAGTCTGTGTGTTATCCACCTGTCAGTCTTCCCAGCATATGTCCATCCTTCCATCAGCCAGTGGGCTCTCCCTCCACCCCTCCCTCCAAAATCCATCCACCAATCCTCCCATCTACCTTCTGCCAGACCTACTTTTTTTTTTTAAACAAATAAACTTTATTTTTAAGATGGTTTAGGTTTACAGAAAATTTGCCCTGTTAGTATAGAATTCTCTTCTAATCTGTCGTGGGTTTCATCTCTTAGTAACATCTCGTATTAGTGCGATACGTTATTACAATGAATGAACTAATCTTGCTACATTATTATTGGCTAGTATAATAACTAAAGTTATTAGATAATAACTTTATTCAGATTCTGTGGTGTTTACCTGATGTCCTTTATCTGTCCCAGAATCCATGCAGGACACCACATTACATTTAGTTGTCATGTTTCTTTTGACTCCTCTCGGCTATGATAATTTCTCAGACTTTCCTTATTTTTAATGTCTTTAACAGCTTTGTAGAGACTAAACATTTTTGTTTATTTTCTAGTATATTTTGTAGAACATCCCTTAAATGATATTTGTCTGATGTTTTCCTTATGATTAGACTGGGGTTATGGGGTTTTGAAAGGAAGACCCAAAAGGTAAAGAGCCATTTTTATCAGGTCATGTCAAGGTACATGCTACCTAAAAATAACAGACATGTAGACCTATGGGATAGAATAGAGAACCCAGAAATAAATTCCAAAACATTCAACCAACTTTTTTTTTCTTTTTTAGAGAGAGAGATTTTTGCTATAAGGTGTGTATGCTTGCTGGAAAGACAGAGAGACAAAAAGTGAGAAATCACCTCCCCCTCCCACCCGGGGGGGATGGCCATACTGCAATCCCTTCTCCTCCATGTTCCTCTTGGGATTTTGGGCATGCACACACATATGCCTGGCATGAGTTTAAGCTGCCGGGTCCAGGACTCTAACTGTGGTTGACTACGTGGGATTCCAGTGACACAACCAATATGGTATCTGCTAGTCTGTAGCCAACTGGTTTTTGACCAAAGACACAAGAGAATCCAATGGGGAAAAGAAAATCTCCTCAGCAAACGGTGGTGGAAGAACTGGATATCTGCCTACAGACATTTAAAACTGGACCTCTACCTCTCACCATTAACAAAAATCAGTTAAAAATGGATCAGAGGTCTAAACATAAAACCTTAAACTACTGATGGACAATGCAGAAGAAATGCTTGAAGATGTTGGAGTAGGCAAAGACTTCTTAAATAAGGCCCCCAAAGCACAAGCAATAATCCCAAAAATAGATATGTGGATTATATCAGGCTAAAAATCTTCTTCACAGCAAAGGAAACAAAAATCAGTATCAAGAAACAATCCTTAGAATTGGAGAAAATATTTGTAAGCTATGTTTCAGATAAGGGACCAGTAACCAGAATGTATAGGGCTCTCAAGCAGCTTACCTGCAGAAAAATGAACAATCCTATTAAAAATTGGGCAAATGAGATGAGCAGGCAACTCTCTAAAGAAGTCATATGAATAGCCAAAAGCATATGACAAAAATGCTCAACATCTCTTAACACAAGGGAAATGAAAATCGAAGCCACAATGAGATACCACTTCATCCCAGACAGAATGGTTATGATTAAAAAAATAATGAGTGCTGGTGAGGCTGTGGTGGGAATGTAAATTAGTATAGCCATTGTGGAAAACAATGTGAAGGTTCCTCAAAAACCTGCAAATAAAGCTGCCCTATAATCCAGTTATACATTTCTAGGTATTTACCCCAAAGATAGGAAAACAGTTGGAAAAACACGTGCACATCCATGTTTATGGCAGCATGTTCACAATTGTGAAGACATGGAGTCACCCCAAATGCCCAAGAACAGATAACTGGGTTGAAAAAAGGTGGCATATATGTGCTATGGAATACCACAGCATCAAACAACTAGTCCAAGAGTATTTTTTTTTAGAATTATTTTATTTCATTTATTATCATTATTATTTGTTTAATTTGACCAGAGAGAGACAGGAAGAGAGAGAAAGGGAAAGTAGGAAAGCAAGCCTCCAGGTCCAGGACTTGAACCATAGGCAGCTATGTAGGAGTCCAGCACCTTGACCACCATGCCACCTGCTGTCTCCTCCAAGAGTATTTTCTATAAAACTTTTTAATTGTACTACAACATAGAAAGTAGGCAAATCTAAGAGTGCAGGCTGATGAATTTTCTTACATTGTGTCCACCATGTCACCACCTCTCAGATCAAGAAATGAAATTTTGCCTGCACCATAGGGTTCCCTCTGGTGGCCTTTTCTCATCATTAACCCCAAACCCACTCTGAGGTCATTGAATTAATTTTTCCTCTTTTTTTCCCGCATTTTTTCCCCATAGGTGCATGTGCTCTCCAGAGAGAAACAGAGACAGTGAGAGGGAAAGTGAGAAACCACCACCTGGGGGGATGGCCATGCCGCAATCCATTCTCCTCCTGGGATTTTGGGCACACAGGCACATGTGCCCAGCAAGATTTCCAAGCTGCCAAGTCTGGGACAGGAACCATGGTCGACCATAAGGGAGTCCAGCATTGTAACTATCATGCCACCTGTTGGCCCTAATTTTACCATTTTAAAAGCTTTTATAGCTGTTTCTTTTGTTCAACATTAAGTGTGTGAGATACATCTGTATCATTGCATGCTACTGAATTTTATTTATTTTAGCTGCCATGTAGCATTTCATATGTGAATATTCCACAATTATCTTTCACACGTTCTGCTTTTTGAAAAAATTTTTTTTTTTGCAGATTGGTTCCATGGCTAGTGAGTGGTTAAGGGAGCTGGATCCCACACTGCTGACTGAGCAATTTGAATTCTAGCTTTGGTAGCTTGAACAACAGTAGGTGTGTGTACTTGTGTGTCCCAAATCCTGACAGAATGGAGAAATGAAAGAGAAGGGATCGTGGTGTGACCATGACCACTGGAGGGTATTTTCTCCCTCTCTTTCCCTCTCCTCTTCTCTCATTCTGTCTCTCTCTTGCTGGTGAGTGCATGAACTTTCTGGGAAAAAAAAATTATTTTCTTTATTCATGATAGCATGCTCAGGTACTAGAGAAAGAGAGAGAGAGAGAGAGAGCGAGAGCGAGAGAGCGCACCCCCACCAGGACCGATCATGCCACAGTCCTTCTTCCAATTTTCCTTCCCATCTGGTTAAGAGGACATGCATACTGCCTAGTGTATTACTCCTCGGCTGTGATTTGAACCCCAATCAGCCATGTGGGATCCTGCTTTCTTTGCACAGCACATAATCTCTGCACTGTGGGACCAGCCCCATCCATTCTGCTTTTGATGAGCTTTTGGGAGGTTTCCAGTCTGGGGCTCTTCTGAACTGAGCTGCTGTGAGTATTATTGCATATGTCTTTGGGCAAACATGTGTCTGTGTTTTAGTTGGATTACATACATAGCGGTGAAATTGTTGGCTTGTAGCAATTTAGCATGTAGAGTATGCATGTGTTCAGCTTTGCAGGTAATCCTAGTATGATTTTCCAAAATAACTGTACAGCTCTACATTCCCACTGCACTGCATGGAAGTTCCAGTTGTTTCACATCCTCACCTACATTTGTTATTTTCTGATCTTTTTGTTTTAGTAATCTGTTGGGTATAGTGGTATTGCATTGTGGTCTTAATTTGTGTTTGCCTGAAGACTAATGAAATTCAGCCCCCTTTCATATGTTTTTTGACTAAAGTACCTGCTCAACTCTTCTGCCCATTTTTAAAAACCAGCCAACTTTGGGTTTGGGTTGTTTTTCCTTTATATATTCTGTACATTGATCTTTTACATCCTGGACATGAGATCTTTGTCAGAAATATATGTTGTAAGTATTTTCTCTCACTCTGTGAGTTGCCTTTTTCACTCTATTAATGGTGTCTTTTGATGAATGGAAGTCTCTAATTGTCCAGTTTATCAGTTTAAAAAAATATTTTTTTGTAATTGATATATTTGCATTCTGTTTTTAAAAACTCCTTGTCTTCTACAAGGTCTTGAAAATGTTCTCCCATGTTATCTTTTTGATGCCTCATTGCATTAGTTCTTATATTTATGTCTATAACCCAACTGAAATTGATTTTTGTGTGTGGTGTATGAAAGGATTAAGATTCATTTTTTCCACTTAGACATGCAGTTGATATAGCATCTTTCATTGGAAAGATCATCCTCTCCCACTGATGTGTAGTTGCCAGTTGAGGGATTCTATGAACCAAATTTTTGTGTCCCCTGCATCAAAATTTGTATATTGAGATCCTAACCGCCAATGTGTTGGTATTAGGAAGTGAGATTTTTAGAAGGTAATTAGATCATGCAGATGAAGCCCTCATAAATAAAATTTGTGCTCTTGTGAAAAACAAGAAATAGCTCTTTCTGTTTCTGCTCTTCATCACATGAGAACACAATAAGACAGTTATCTGCAAACAAAGAGTGGGCCCTCACTAAAAATAATATCTGCCAGCACCTTGATCTTGGACATCCTAGCCTCCATTACTATGAGAAACACATTTCTCTTGTTAAGCTATCCCAGGTTTTTGGGGGTATAGCAGGCTAAGACAGTATAACTTGTATGTGAGTCTATACATAGAGTCTAGTGACTGTGTTTAATGGTGGGTAGGACATTCCAGTGCAGCTCATTGTACTCCAACTCTTTTTCTTGGCACAATGGCCCATGCACTGTAAATGGCCAATAAACATCAGCTGGTTGATGGATGGGTCTAAACTTGCCTTTAGGATATAAGTCCTTTGTCAGAAAGAGTAGGCGCAAGGGAAAGAAACATACTATTTTTGAGAAGACTTTACTTGACTAGCTAATTATATTTCTTCAACAGGCCCAAATATGGCTTTGAACCAGTCATGCTGGCCAAAGTCCCAGGGAAATCTGGTTGACCTCAAATATCCAGCCAGTAGCATTGCATCTATTCAGAATTTCAGCCAGACACCCAATATTATTATGGGTCAACTCTACCAGGCATAAAGTTGAACTGAACTAATGGGATTCTTTCCAGAGTTTCTCTTTATAATTTTAGAACATTTGTTCCTTTCTTTAAACACTCAGTGCGAAGAGGGAAATTTGGAGACTTTTCTTCTATTTCTGGAGAGCTTGGTTGTTCTATTATAGTTATTTAAATTTTTGTGTGTGACAGTTTGGGTAAACAGGCAATGAGTCTAAGAATTAGAGCTTTTACATTACTATCAGATTATATTAAAACAAACAAAACCTTATCAGATAAATGTGATTTTTTTTTTTAAGGTACAGTTTTTCTTACAGTGAATTCAGCAAGTAGTTAAGTACTTTACCTTTTTCCAAAATTTAGTGCCATATTGAAGACCCAAGTTCAGAGAAAAAGAGAAATGCATTTTCAGGAGACTAATGTGTACTCTGGATTTGCTAATATTTTGGTTTGTACAATGGTTTATCCCCCAAAGGTCATGTTTTGAAATTTGGTCTTGGTCGGTGGTGATTAGATGGCCCCTTAAAGTTCATGTGTGGGGACTTGGTTGTATTGCAAAGATGTTAAGTGAAAACTCAATTCTTTCATGCTGTCATACAACAAGGCCTTTGGATGTGATAAAGGCATTAGGGTGGGGGACCAGCAGTTAGCGTAATGGCTATGTTGCTGGACTCCCACGTAGTCGACCGCGGTTCAAGTCCCGGACCCAGTGGCTTAAAACTCACGCCGGGCGCGTGTGCATGCGTGCCCAAGATCCCGAGAGGAGAACGGAGGAGAAGGGATTGTGGCGTGACCATCCCCCCTGGGGGGTGATTTCTCACTTTCTATCTCTCTGTCTGTGTCTGTCTGTCTGTCTGTCGAGCGCACGCGCTCTATGGCAAAAACCTCCCCCCCCCAAAAAAAAAGACATTAGGGTGGCATGCCCATGATTGAGTTTTGGTGAGTGACTAAGGAGAGGAAATGAGGCAGGCAGAATCCATAGATACAGACCAGAACTTAGAGAAAATTATGGACAGCTGTTCTGTTTCAAGAACCTGCCCTCTGCCATGTTGTAGTTTCACCGGAAGTAGTCCCTGGACCCTAGACCTTTAGCTGAATAAACCTCTGTTTTTGTTTGTTTGTTTGTTTTGTTTTGTTTTCATAAATTCACCCAGTCTCAGATATTTTGTTCTCAGTGCAACAGTGAACTACGGTAGCCAGTCAGTGTCATTACATCCAATTGACTTGCAAGTGGCTCTCGGCCTCAGTGCTGCTGTGGTTCGTGGAAACTGTCCCTGGGAGATGCAGGAGCCTTGTCAGCTCCTCCAGTGGTGGCCATGTTGCTCAGTAAGACAGGGCGTGGGTGGTGTCGCAGGGCTTGTCTGTTTCTTCCTTCCACTGAGGTGTGAATGAGGAGTGGCAGGGAGTAGGCAGGTGCCCTGAGCTAGGGCCTGCCCCTGGACTTTGGCTGTTGGAAGGTGAAGCTGCCTCCGCCAATGCTTCATGTCCACCTCTGCCTGTTTCTGGTGGCCATTTTAGCTGCTGTGAAGCCTTTGGTGGACCCTGGGAGGGGCAGCTGTGAACTGTGAGCTGCCTCTGGAAAAGGAACTAGCTTGTGAAGGAACAGGGCATCTGGTGCCATTGACTGTGACTACAGGGCAGAGTTTCCTCTTTCTTATTCAGTTAATGATATCTCCATTTTTCTTATTTTCCAGTATGTTTCAATTGAAAAAGTTTTGAATATTTATCATAATTTATGATTTTTACATAATTATTACACATCTTTGTCGAGTACAGAATGGTCTTTAAAACCATGTATACAGTGTGTAATAAATAGAATGAGGATATTAATATATTCAACACCTTCAACATTTAGCATTATATTATGTTGTGAACATTCAGAACCCACACCACTGGTCATTCTGGAAGTATGTACTGAATTGTCTATGATGTTCTTTAATGTGAAATACTGTTCTAAAGAAAAATAAATTGATTAAAAATCAGACAACAAAAAGTCTCATAAATTAATGAGGATGGATTTTTGAAAACAAAGATAATCTTAACATAGCCAATGAAAGAATTTGTAATTTCCATGTAGAGGATTGTGGGAAATAGAAGCTTATATTCTGAAAAGATCTGTGGTATGATTGGTCTAGTTAGAGATAGGTAAAATTGTACATAACAGCAGCTTATTAGAGGAGAAATGAAATGTTTACTCAGTGAGCTCTTATAAAACCACAGTACTGTACTGTGCATGGAGAAATAAGTCCTCAAGCAAAAACAAAACAAAATTGCTAAGAGATGTTTAAGAGCGATGACGTTATAGGCTGGACAACATTTTTGGTTTTAACCTTCTTTAAATTCATTCCAAAGAAGACTCAGCTACTTGTAATATTTTGAACTTCTCCTCTGTTATCTAGTTTTATACAATGAGTAATAATTATAATAAATATATAAACTGAAACCTGTGGAGACAACTATCAAATAATTGGTGAATTTGTACTTAAACCTGCTTGTGTGTAGAATAGTTGAATCTGCATTTTTAGCCTTTTAGTGGGGAAATTTAATCCTGACATTGTCATAATTAATGTGTGGACTTATCCTTTTCTTTTTTTCTAATTGTCTTTTGTTCTCTTACTTCTACTTATCTCCCTTTAGTTTGCTTGGTGTACTTCCCGAAGAGCTGGTTTAATTTTGGCAGATTTTTTTCAGTGTTTATCTGAGAATCATTTTATTTCTCTTGTCCATTTGAAGGATAATCTTGCTGGGTATAGTATTCTTGGCAGAAGTTGTTGTTCTTTCAGTGTTTTAAATATGTCTTCCCAGTTTTTCCTCACCTGCATTAAGTTGAGAGTCAGATGTTAGTCTAATGGAGTAATCTTTGTAAGTAACTTGGCATTTCTCTCACCATTTTTGTAATATTGTCTTTGTGGCTATGACGCCTTAGAGAGGATCTTCTTATATTACATCTATTTGGTGTCCCTTGTATTTCCTGGATTTGGATGTCTGTATGCCTCGCTAAGTTTGCAGAGTTTTCAGCTAATGTATTATGAAACAGATTTTCTATGCTATTGCCTGCCTCTTTGCCTTCTGGAATACCTATTATGTAGCTATTCAACTGTTTAATGTCTAGGATTTCTTGTATTTTGTCCTCATTTTTAATGGTTATTCTTTCTTTTCATCTGCTTGGGCTAAATTTGAGGTTTTGTCTTCAAGGTCAGAGATTCTTTTTTTTTCTGAGTGGTCTAATCTGCTGTTGATACTTTTGAGGAGTTTTTATTTCCTGCATCATATTCTTTATCTCCAGAAGTTCTGTTTGATTCTTTTTCAGGGTGCCTATCTCTTTATGGAGTTCCTTGGAGTCATGGAAGGATTTTCTCATCTCTTGGAATGGGTTGTCTGTTTTTCTTGCATCTCACTGAGTTTTGTTACAATGGATATTCTGAATTGTTTTTCTGACATTTTTGTGATCTCTTGTGTTTTATTCATTGTCGGTGAAGAGTTACTATGTTCCCTGGTCATAGAGGTATTTCCCGATTTTCTCCTATTTCTTTAGGCTCTGCTTTGATTTTTTAGCCATCTAGTAATATACTCAGTTGTTTCTACTTCTTTGGAGTATGTTTCTATAGCTGTGTGCTTGTGACTTTCCCCATGGTGTGTGTGAGTTCTGTGCCAGTTTCTCTCCTTTACTATGGATGGAAGTGTAGACTCCATAGCAGGAGCTTTGGGTTCAGGGTTTCAGAGGGGAGTTTCCTCCTTTTACTGCTGTGAGGGTTGTGAGGAGAGAATTCCCCCAAACTCTCCTGTCCTCAGATGTTTGACTCCTGTATTCACCAATCTCTCTGCTCCCAGTGTGGATGCAGGCTGAGCTGGATAGGTAGAATGCAAAGTGGTAGATTACTTTGCATGGCATGCAAGCTGGAGCAGCCCCTCCTCCCCTATTCTGGGGCAGAATGGTGGCATCAACATATATGAGATAGCAGCTCCTACCCTCTATCTCTTCTGGGATTGCAGGAACCAGGTTTTGGTTCTTGGAGGCTGGAGCAAGGTTGGAGCAGCCCCTCCTCCCCCACAACAGGCTGTATGGGGGGGGGGGTCTTTGATGAGCTCTAGTTGAGTGGCTTGGGCCTCCCTGCTGCTCCTTCTTTCTCATCTGTCTCTTGAATATTTTTTAAAAGAATCTATGCTTTAATTTATTTGATTAGTTTTGCTATGGGGTGCATGTGCTCTCTGGAGAGAGAGAAAGTGAGAAAGTGAGAAATCACCTCTGGAGGCTAGCCATGCTGTAATTCCTCTATTCTCCTCCCCAGATTTTGACCATGCAGCTCCTGGTGTGTTTTCAGGCCCTCAGGTCTGAGACTCAAACCATGCTGTTAGTCATGTGGGATCCAGCCACCTTAACCTACACACCACCTGCTGGCTCTCAATTGAATATTTTATGTATTTAGTTAAACCTTACTTACTCAGACGTCATTAGTTTTTTTTTTTTTTTTTTTTTTTTTTTTAGACGTCATTAGTTTTGTAACCTTGACCATTGAACACAGTATAGAACCTTTAAAAAGGGAGTAACTTTGAGAGAACTTACAGAGAAACCCTAGTGTGGATGTTCTTGGGGTTTTTTTGTTTGTTTGTTTGTTTGTTTGTTTTGTTTTTTATGTTGTTAGAAGGCAGTTGTGCTCTCCAGAAACAGCGTGAGATAGCAAAAGTGAGAAAGCACCTCCATGGAGTGTGTTCATTCTACAATGCCTTCTCTTCCATTTCTCCCTCCTCTCAAGATTTTGAGCATGCACGCATGCAGGCCCAGGGTGTTTTTCAAGCTGCCAGACTCAAAGTGCACAACCGGCCATGTTGGATTTAGCTGCCTTACCCACCAGGCCATGATCTGGCCTGAGTTATGTTCTTTATTTATTGGAGAAAGCCTTATAGTTTCACCTGTGGACTTACTGCAGCCACAATTTTAATAAGTTTGGTTTTCTGACTTCTTAGTTCACCATGACTTAGCAACACTAGATGAGGCAGCTAGCTGTGAGTACTGGAGAACATCTAGAAGTGACACTGACAGCTGCCACATAGTGAGCGAGGAAGCAGAGTCTATAAAAAGCTTTGGAGACTGGAGCCATATCATACAAAGAAAAACAGTTCTCCATGTGTTGGTAGCCTGGGGAGTGTCACTAGTGTGGTGCAGCAGGACATCTGAGTATGGGGTGACCCAAGTCACTAAGGAAATATTTAATTATATTGGTAGCTGTTGCTTCACAAGGCAGGAACATGAATAAGCATAATTTCAGAGAGGTTTACAGGAAAAGCTTAAATGTTGGTTATCTGAAATAATTTGCTTATATAGAATCATTGTTAAAGAATTAAAATAATTCCCCCTTCTCTCTCCGTCTCCCTTCTCCTTTCCTCTCTCTCGTCTCTTCCTCTGCCCCGCTGGCTTTCTTCCCTCCCTTGTTCTAGCTCCTCCTGTCCCCCCTTCCCTTTTCCTCCACCTTCTCCCCTACCATCTAGTACCCTATCACTTTAGCTTCCTCTGGCCTATTTCTTCTCCCTGGCTTTTCCCTTCCCAACACAGAACACTTTCCCATTCTTATTTGTCTTTTAAGTTCACACATTTCCGGTGGATTGCTGATAAATATTTAACAGAAAAGAGAAAGCACCCCGATTTGTAGCATGTGTTGATTTCCTTGGTGTACGTACCCTCCGTGGTTGGTTTCAGGCTGCCATTGTGAGGTCACTGAAAGTAGAACAGGGAATACTATTTCCAGGTCCAACAGATGTAACTACCCTTAAGAGCACAGATGATGGTGAAATGTAATACACTAGGTCAGAAGTGGTGAGTCTGAGTACTTAACGATTTTGTTTTTCATGTAATTAATGTACTTGTATGTTTACATAAGTTAATTA
The DNA here is from genome assembly GCA_026018925.1 of Tupaia tana. NCBI lineage: Eukaryota > Metazoa > Chordata > Mammalia > Scandentia > Tupaiidae > Tupaia > Tupaia tana. Next base: position 92,412,971 of record JAKSZU010000002.1, read on the forward strand.
CAAATTTTAATAGTATCTTATTTAACTAAACACAGCTAAAATCTTATCATTTAGCATGTAGTTAATGTAAAATTATTAGTAAGGTATTTTATTGCTCTTTTAGAAAATACATAATCATCTATTATAGTTAGAGGTGGTCTTATGAGAAATTTTGGCCAATGAGATGAAAATGAAATTCATTATCTGAAACTTCTGAATAATCATTTGATGTCAGCTGATTCCATTGGCAAGGGGACTCTTATCCTTTCTTCTACTTCCTTGTATGTAAACAGAAGAGAAAAAATTAAAGGCAAATAATAAAAAGGAGGCTCAACTATGAATCTTTGATGTCTTGAACAAATGTCCACATCTGACTATCTTGAACTTCTTTCTGTGTGACAGGAAAAAAAGAGTATTCATATAATTGCTATTAATAGATCGTTGTTGTTACGTGCAGCTAAACCCACTGTGAGCAGAGACCTGAACAAGTGAGGACCCAGTATAAATACATTCTGAGTGAAGAAAAGTCTACACAGTTGACACCAAAGTGAAAAGACCTGAGAGTAGGGAGGAACTGAAAGTACAATGTGCCCAGGTTTATTATTAATACCACATAACAAACATCCTCAAATCCCAGTGGGCTTAAAAAAATAACAATCAAGGGCCAGCAGACGGTGTGGAGGTTAAGATGTGGATCCCACGTGGGCAAGTCCATGGTTTAAGCCTTGGACCCAGCAGCTTGAGAATCATGCCAGGTGCATGTGCCATCAAAATCCCAAGAGGAGAATGGAGGAGAAGGGATTGGGGCATGGCCATTCTCCCTGGTGGACTGTTTTCTCACTTTCTCCCTCTCTGTCTCTGCCTCTGGCCAGAGCAGGGTCCTATAGAAAAGAAAAGAAAGAATAGAAACCCAAAACATAAAACACCAAAACAAAAAGTCTGTTACTTTGTTTATAAATTTTATTTTGTTTGTAGCATTTAGTGGAGATGACTCATCTCTGCTTCACGATTCTGAGGGGGTAACTAATGGCCGACCAAAGCATCTTTTTTTTTTCTTTTAACTTTAAGGAAAATGTGTATTTATTTTGTTGTCCATTATTGTTGGGTGTTGGTTTGTTTATGGTGAGGTGGTGTTCAGATGTGTGCCGGGTGCATGTGTGCAGGTGTGCATGTGGGAATAGCTATTTTCAAGCAGGATGATTAAAAGTAATACAACTTTTTTGTTATTATTTTTATACATTCAATCACTATACGTCATTTAGCTTACAAAGAGAATTTACCCAATATGAAATATACCTCATACCAGTCCAGTTGAGAATAGCATACACGTTATCATCAACAGGTAATGAACCATTTCTGTGTCCCACAACACCACAACTTGTTCCTGGTTTTCTTAAATGTTCATTCTCAGAAGCCTGTCTTTATACTCTAAGGAAACTGAAATCGTGCACTGAAAACCCCGTGTGTGAAGACAGGGACACAACACCCCATGGCCCCAGCAGTTCCTAGAATGTGTGAGTGACTCATCTTGAAAATAGATACTCCCACACGCGCACCTGCTTGGAGGTTCACCTCTGTGTCCCCTCTGCACCAGTCACATCCTATCCAGATGTCAAGTAAAGAAAGCACAGATTCACTTCCTGATGGGAGGAAAGTGGGGTCAAGTCAAGTGAGAAGGGAAGTGGAATGGAGAATACTGTTGAGGCCAATGTCACAAAATAAAATCTGTTACATAAGAAAGAATAAGAAAACACGGGGTATGCGGATCAAAGTCAGCACTTTCATCATGTGAAACAGAAGTACACAAAAGAGAGAAATAACACTTTCCTTATTTACGGGGTTTACATCCTAATGAAACGGGTAAGAAGAGTGATAGGAGTTGAGGTCAGCAAAACAGCCTTTGAGGTCATGGGAAGGATTTTTTTTTCCATTTAAATTTTATTTCTAAATATGATAGCTTTACTACAAGAACTGCTATGGTCTTAATTTTTTTTATTGCTATAAAAGTTCTTTTTTTCTTTTTTAAGTTTCCATATTCAGGATCCCATGTGGGATCCAACCACTTGCCCACTAGGCCACAGACTGGCCCGAAAGTTCATTTTCACTTAGCGTATTTTTAAAATATACATTTAAACAAATTTTTATAATTTTAAAAAGGAATTTATTTTATTTGGCTTTATTTATTTATTTATTATTTAAATTTGACCAGAGAGAGACAGGGAGAGAGAGAAAGTAAGAAAGCAAGCTGCCAGGTTGAGACCCAAACTGTGGTTGGCCATGTGGGAGCCCAGTGCCCTTAACCACAATACCACCTGCTTGTCCCTATCTTTTTTTTTTTGAGAGATTTTTGCTATTTTTGCTATAGAGTGCGTGCATTCTCCAGAAAGACAGAGAGAGACAGAGAGACAGAAAGCAAGAAATCACCCCCCAGGGGGGATGGCCACACTGCAATCCCTTCTCCATTCTCCTCTCAGGATCTTGGGCATGCACGCACATGTGCCCGGAGTGAGTTTAAGCCACGGGGTCCGGTACTCGAACTGCAGTCGACTACATGGGAGTCCAGCGACATAACCATTATGCTAACCGCTGGTCCCCTATCTTTGTTTTTCAGAGTAGTTTTAGTTTACAACAAAATTGGGGGGAAAGTGCATTTCCCATGTGCCCCACATAGTCACTGTCTTCCACAGTGTCAACATCCATGAGGGTGGACCACTTCTTACCGTAAATTAACTTCCACTGACACATCGTCATCACCCAAAGTACATAGTATATATTGGGGTTCACGCTTGGTGTTATAGATCTGTGGATTTGGACAAATGTATAATGACCTCTATCCATCACTACTGTTCACACAGGGTAGTTTCACTGCCTTAGAAGTCTTCTAATTACTCTGTTTAACAGCTGGTTTGTAAAACTCCTGAAAATTTAGCAGCTTTCTCTCATGAGAGTTGGTTCCCGCCAGCTCCAGCACGCCATTGCATATACCTCCTATCTTAGAGCTGAGGGGGACTTTGTAATTTTGTTTGATCATGACAACATCTAAACACTTGCAGAGAATCCCAGCAGCTCCCGGTTGAGAGACACTAGGTCTGGCCTGAGCTCGCCGCCTGACGGGTTGATTCCACCCACACTCTGTAAAGGACATTCCGAGGCCACCGCCGCTCAGATTTCTCGTGTCCCCACTCAGAGTCGGTGATTGACATCCACATCTGAAAGCAAACCGAGACCCGAACTGAAGCTCTTTCTCCTTTTCCTCTCATTTGGTTGTCAAAACAACCTGATTCCCGATTTCATAATTTAGCACAAGGCATATTTTATTCAAGTAAGGATTATTTTAAAGACCATAAAACCAGGTAAAATCGACAAATGTTTATTAGTGTTTATTATGACGTAGGGGGTCAGAATCTTCCTTTTTTTTCCTTTTTGCTGAAGAACTTATTTTACTGATTCATCACCAGCTATAAAGGACATTCATTGTGTGCATCATAAATAACCTATATATATTTGTTACATTGTATATGCACTTATATATATGTGTATGTGCAAAAAATTATAAAATCCAAGCAGTTTTGTCATAATACACACTTTTTTGTGCATTAGTTTTTGAAGACCCCTCTTATTTATTATTGACTTTCCAGAACTAATGGCTCAAGTTTCTGTAACTCAGAAAGACCCAATTTTCTAGACCAGTGAGACTAGGCAGCCTTCTAGAAGATCACTCTGACTCCCAGCATTAGTTCTGGATGACACATTACGGTGGGAGGGCCACTTAGCAAGGCAGAGCCGAGTCCAAATCCCAGCTCTGCAGCTCCCTAAGTGTATGATTATTTTTCATTTAGACTCTTAAGCTGATGCCATGGATATCTTTTCTCTCCTTATGAGGCCTTGGTCTTAGGGGCCTCAAAATAGAAGCTACTTAGCCTTGGATAAAGTTCTTTGGAAATGCTGCCTGACCCTTCTCCTGCTGGACCAAGTTGTAACAGCAGCACAGAGTAGGGGGGGGGTGCTGAAATGGTTGGGGAGACGGGTGTGAGCCCAGTAGCTGGAGAGGCCAGCCAGCCTTTCCGATTCCTGAGGGCAGATTTGTGCCACTGAGTCAGGTGGCTGGATGTGTTACCAGGTCATGCTCAGGCAAGGTCGGGCCATTTCCTCGGTGTTCCCATCAGCCATGCTTTCCAAGTCACTCAGTCACCTCATTGTCTAAGCTGCAGACTAGTCCTTGTCCTGGCTTCCCTGTGTATTGAAGAGGTGATAAGTCACCCTAAAGACCTGGAGATTTTCGGTTTTGTTTTTTGAAAAAATTTTAGATTTTTGGAAGACTTTCAAAGATTGTACCCAGAGTTTTCTTATGTATCCTTTGCCAGGCTTACTCTAATGTGAACATGTTATAAATCTTTTGTACGTTTATCAGAACTAAGACATCAGCAGTGGTACAAAAGAGCTAAATTACAGTGTTCATTTAGATTTTCCCAGTTTTTTCCTTAATGTTTTTTTCCCCTTCATGGACCTAGTCCAGGATACCATGTTGTATCTGGTCCAGTTTTTAACGCCTCTTCTTTTCTATCCTCTCTCTCTCTTAAAAAAATGTTGCTTATTTAATTTTATTAATTATTATTACTTTTTAAAAATTTTACTATAGGTTCATGAAAGAGAGAGAGAGAAAAAATGAGAGAGCAAGCCACCAGGTCCAGGACTCAAACCACAGTTGGTCATGTGGGAGTACAACACTTTCGTCACCATGCCACCCACTGGCTCCTCTCTATTTTTAAAAAGATATTTCTTCCATGAATGATAGAGAGAGCACATTTTCAATAGGGTTCTGATGCCACAATCTACCCCCAGCCCTGGATCATGGGCAAACAAACCTGGTATATTTAGAGAGGTCTCTGGACATGAACTAGGAATCTTCCCACAAGGGATTGCCTCACAGAGCTTCACACGTTACTACTAATCCACTCTCTGGCCTTTTCTGTTCACACATTGAGTCTTTCTTCTTTTCCATCCCTATGACAAATGCTGGGCCCAGCCCCTTTCCACTCACATGTGGATGTGTTTCTTGGTTTCCCGGCTCTGAGTCTCCCACCATGTGTAAGTTGCCTAGAGCTGCAGGTGACCATAATACAGTGACTCATCCAGGTGGCTCAATCTGTCCTGGAAGAACTCCAAGCTCTCACAGCTCTCCCTTCTGGCTTTGCAACATTGTCTTCACCACTTTCTACCTATGACCCTCCTCTGCAGACCACAGGATCTCTTCCTGGGCAGATGGATCTCAGTACTACCCAATACTTAAGCCCAACTCTTACCACACGCTCCTTCTTGTTATCTTCTTCAGCCTTCTGAATGGTCCCCATGTGAGTTAGCAGCGAGGGCACTCAGGCACAGAGAGGTCGAGGTAGCAGGCCCATGGTCACCCCATAGTACATGCAGACTAAGCACTGTGGCATTCTAGCCACACACCTTGGCTAGAATTCTCGTGTCTCAAATTCCAGACAGCCCATGAGTGTGAACCCCTTCTTTCCAATATTCCTTTCCTCGGAACTTTCTTTCAGGACCCTCCCATCCTCCGAAGCCCAACTCCAGTCCCATCTCTTTACTGTCTTTCCTTTTAGCCTGGGATCAATTTGCTTCCCCAGAACTTTCTTCTTCCCCCTAATTTTATTCATGTATAATTGAAGAAAATGGTATGTATCTTCAGTGTACAACGAGATGCTTTGGTATAGGTATATATTGTGGTGTGATTAAATCAAGCTGATTAACATATTTATCACCTTCCATACTAAGTGTATTTTTCCCCCCCCTGTGGTGAGAATGCTCAAATATCTTACCTAGCTGTTCTTATAGCCTTGTCCAGCGGGGACTTGCCGTAGTCAGCCGGGGTGTGGCTCTTCCATGTGTGCGCCTTGAACTCTCAGCTGGACTGTGAGAGCCTGGAGGGTGGGAGCTCTGGTTTACAGTCATTGGTATCCTCCAAAAAGCCCAGTAAATATTCCGTGTTCAATAAATGTGGCTTTTGTCTTTGTTTTCTTTTGCTTTTATTTATTTATTTATTTGTTTATTTATTTATGTATTTATTTATTTTTATTTATTTTTTTTTTGCTATAGGATGCATGTGCTCTTTGAGGGGAGGACAGTGAAAAATCAACCCCTGGGAGAATGACCGCACCACAGTCCCTTCCTCTTCTGTCTGCTCTGGGAATTTGGGGCACATACGCACACATACCTAGAGTGATGTTCAAGACCTGAACCATGCAGTTGGCCACATGGGATCCAGCACCTTAACCCCTGCACCACTGGCTGGCTCCCAATAAATGTGTTTTAACTAAGTATGATTTTTTGATCAATAATCAATAATCAGTTTGAAACACACTGTTAATTGGCTTGAACACTGTTTACAGTGTAACCACATTGACCAAGTAATAAAAACCCAAAGCAACAATAGCTATAGTCACTTACACAGTGCCTATTATATGCTGAACTGTATCTAGTCTAAGACCTGGTGCACATTTACTAACTTATTCTATTATCTAATCCCTGAGAGTGCTCTTATCAGTCCAATTTGAGGATAGAGACCAGGCAGAGAGAGGCTCAGAGACTTGCTGAGAGTCACAGAGGAGGTGGTGGAGTCAGGAGGGTGGAAGGGTTCCTTCTAGGGGCTGGGTCTCTTGCATCCACTTCAGTGAGATCTTTGCCAGTAGAGGTTCCAGACAGACCTAGAACTTGCCTGCTCTTTTGGTAAAGTCACAGAGGTCATTTGCTAACGATTCAGAACTTGGTGACATTGCGCATGTTTGGGGGAAAGTGAGTTTGCTAATACGGTCTTTATGTAAATATTTATCTTCTAGCTCTTTATGACTGGTTAGCAATTTCCTTTGTAAAATATTAGTTCAATAATAAAGAGCACAGGGAACCAGCAGTTAGCGTAATGGCTATGTCGCTGGACTCCCACGTAGTCGACCGCGGTTCGCGTCTCGGACCCGGTGGCTTACAACTCACGCCGGGCGCGTGTGCGTGCGTGCCCAAGATCCCGAGAGGAGAATGGAGGAGAAGGGATTGCGGCGTGACCATCCCCCCTGGGGGGTGATTTCTCGCTTTCTGTCTCTATGTCTCTCTCTGTCTGTCTGGCGAGCGCACGCGCCCTATAGCGAAAAACCTCTCAAAAAAAAAAAAAAAAAAAGAAAAAGAAAAAAAAAAAAATAAAGAGCACAAAGGCAAGCTCCCGAGTCTGGAGCTGGTGAGGACGTTTCTAAATGCAGTGACATTGCTGGCACTGCCCTGCTGGTGGCTCAGTCAGTCTGAGTAAGAGGGTAGGTCATTACCAGAACTCTTGGTTCATGTACTTCTTCTGCTCACTTAGTCATTTTTACAGCATCTAACCTTATTGGATTGACCATCTGATGGTCTGCAAGGAGAGAGGCTGACAATTCCAGGAGAACTAAGACACACTGTGGTCCTTGTTGCTGTTCTGTGGGGAGGAGAGAAGGAGAGATGAACATAACACATGGCTTTTGATCATGCTGGGTTGAGAGCTGGTATTTCCTCAGCAGAATTGGTTAAAATACAACCCAGGTGTCATACTCCTGCCTGGCCTGTTTTGGACAATGCAGTTTGAACCGCAAGTGCAGCATGCCTGTGGCATTTTCAATGCCGTCTGGTTGGCCAGGCTTATTTGTGGGCCCTAAACTTTCTGAAACTTGGTCTCTGGTAACAGGATCTCTAACTGCCACTCCTAAGGCACATAGTACTCTTCTCAAGAGTATTAAGCTCTAGTATTTTTTTAGCCTTCTCATAACTGTCTTATGCCTCATTGTGAAATTTGTAAGGAATAGTGTCTCATACATATTAAACATTATCCTGGGACATGTTGAAGGTATGTGATTGTGTGTTGTTCTTTTAGGGCTGGAAAATGTATACATTCTTCAATTGTGTTACAAAAGATCCACTTATAAAATTTATCATGAAAAAAAAAAGAGTATTGACTGATGTGCATGGTATGCCTTTTGGAAGAAGAAATGTAACACTCTATAAAGTTATAGGTGATCCAATGTAATATAAACAAGGTTATGATGATAATAAATCAATCAATAAATAAATAAATAAATAAATAAAAATCAAAAATCAAAAATCAAGAAAGAAGAATTAAAAACTTCTCGGGGCAGTTTAGCACACTGGCCTGCAAGGTCTTATGTTCATTTCTCTTTCTTGTAAGGGTGTCCGTTGATTACCTGCACCTAGTGGGGGGGAGGGCAATGGGCTCTGAAGATTGGGGTGAACAGGAGGGATCCTGTTGGCACCCCTGGACTAGGGAGTGTGGGGCATTGGAGGTGGCCAGTCCAGATGGTAAGGCCCGGAGGGAACTGTTTCCCTGGTGTAGAAGTACCCCTGGCCTCCCGGGTTACTGAGTCAGGAATAGCATCTAAACTGGGGCACGAGGCAGGATGCCATGGTGAGATTTGTGTCTAACTTCCTTGGCAACTACCTCTTGTCTTGTTTCCTGCTTCGAGGCAATGGCTTTCCTCTTAATTGTGTAGCTTAGTGCCAGAAAGGTGCGCGAGAGCAACATCCTGTTTCTATCCATGCTGTCTTATTTAAAATACCGAGTAAGTTCAGGGCTCAATCAAAGTGAGAACTTCCTTAGTTTCTTTGAAGGAATCGTTAGTCTAATTCATGATCTGCACCTCTCCACTAAATCCCTTTGACGGAAGAAATTGCTCGCCTCGTTCATGATCGGCATCTGCTGATATGCTGGTGGCTTAGGGGGTATGTGCGTCTGGGGCCAGTGAGAGTTTTGCCCTCATCTTCAAGGTAGCCCCACTCAATGGAACCCTCTCGGATCATGCAGTGAGTTTTTTTTTTTTTTTTTTTTTTTTTCTTGCAAGCTGTCGTTAGGAGTGAGGCCCTGTGAGGCAGGGCCCTACACTTGCCACAGATGTCCAAGTTTCGCAGAAGAGTTTGAGGAGTGGCTCATTACAGGAGGATCCTGTTCTTGGTGTGGGGCCCTTGTGGGTGAGGAGGTAGTTTTATACAGGGGAGGTTGTTCAGGGATGAGAGACAAGGGACCATCAGGAACAGCCAGTTATGTGGGCCGAGCCATCTGCCTTGGTCTGTGTGTTGGCTCCCTGAGCCTCTCCGTCTGGCTCCCTGTGCTCCTGTCTCCATGTCCTGTTCACTGCCTTCTCTTACCACAAATCCTAACACTCATGCTTCCTAGCCTGAACACTTGACCCCAGATCCCTGTGCATGTCTTTCCAGGTTGCTTTGTTGTAGATGGTTTTAGCCCTGAACATCCCTCTGAGCATGACTGAGGCTGTCTTAGCACTCAGTAGACAGGGCCCTGGCCTTCCCTATGCTGTCTGTCCATCTGCAAGGAGAGAGGGCCTTGACAATTCCAAGAAAACTAAGACACACCGTTGTTCTTGTTGCTGTTCTGTGAGGAGGAAAGGAGAAATGAAGCGACAGCTTCAGGCCCTTATATGGGTTTCTTAGCGGAACATGGGGGCCAGGTTTATATTGGGAAGGGGACTATCTGGGTAGATAAGAAGTGAAGGCTTGCTAGTGTGACTGAGGGCTGGAACCTGTCTGTTGACAGCAAATGGGGTGAGCGAAGGGTCATGTGTTGGGTTGTCGTAGGGCCTGGCCTTTAGAGCTGTTGTGAGGACCCAGCGATGTCACAGCCAGCCTCCTGCATCTCCATCTTCCTCTCCTCGTAGAGTTGGACAGGCACATCCAGGGCTGCAAATCCATGAGCAGCCCTGCATTGTCATTTCCTCTGTCCCCTCCCTGCCCATGGTCCCAGGTTCTTCTCGGAGGCCAGTTAGACCAAGTCCCCTGTGAGGGCCTGGATTGGATACAGGTGCAAGGGCAGGGGAGTGGGTGTGAGGAGTTGTTTGAGCTGGGCCAGTTGGACTTTCACCAGAGCCTGCCAGAGCCCAGCTGCCCAGTGACCTTCCTCAGGAGCTGACTGGGGACAGTCTCACTGCCTGAGGCCCCGTCTTCAGGGAAGGAGGTGGGCTTCCCTCCCCGCTGTGGTTCTTCCCAGGACTGTGCAGTTGGCCGAGGCTGTGGTAGAATATCTCGGTCCCTTCCTGGTTAATGTTTCACCTTGCTCGTGACTGCTGTTCCTGACAGCTGTGTGTTGTGGCCGTAGTCGCCTACAGGGTTTGTGTGGGTGTCTCCTGGTAGCGAGGTGGCCCTCACCCTGTGCGGCTCCTGTGGTCCTTCGTGCAAAGCCCATTCCTGTTGTCCGTCCTCCCTGCATACCTGCATCCTGTGATTGGGTGCTGGGTATCTCATTGACAGGGTTTCTGAGGCCCTCCTGGGAGTTCTTCCAGGGGTGTGTATCTGAGGGTCACAACCCAGCCCATGTAGGAGGATGGGGAGGCCCCAGGTGCAGGCAGGGCAGCCTGACAGGGATTGGGGCTGGGAGGACTAAGACCAGCCTGAGAATCTCAGGAGACTTGGATGTGACTGGAGAGGAAGTGGGTACAGCAGGTGCCCATTGGTTACAGTCTCAATACCCATGTCAGCCCTTAAAGTTCAGTTCTTCAGTTTAATTGACATCAGTGCCATCCGTTTATAGATGTACTGGAAGCCTCTCAATGGAGGAGACCACAGTGGTCTCTAACCTAAGCATAGCCACATGGTCTTGTTTCCTTTTCTTTCTTTTTTTTACTTCACATGTATGTGCTCACTGGAGAGAGAGAGAGAGAGAGAGAGAGTGAGAGCGAGCGAGAGAGAAAGTGAGAAAGCACCTCCCAGGGAGAATGACCATGCCACAATCCCTTCTCCATTCTCAGCATTGTGGGCATGCACACACACGTGCCCAGCATGTTTTTCAAGCTGCAGGGTCCAGGACTTGAACTGCATAGTCAGCCATGTGGGATCCAGCTGCCTTAATCACCACAACACCCGGCTGGCCCACCTCTTTTGCATTTTGGAATTATTAAAGATAAAATTAGTCCCAGAACATTTTCATGGCACTATAAAACATGATAACAGAAACACAGAAGAGAGTCTTTATGCCATTGGCCATTTTGTTTCTATGAATGGAAATGAGAATGTAAGGTGAAAAGAAAGATTTAGTTTGTTTCAGATATAATCCCGACCTGGATTGAGATGATATGGAAGCATTTAGGTGTTCTCTCTGCCATATGAATTTCCAAATCTCACAGGTGACTAATTTCCTCATCCTCGGAGGAAGAGAGAAAATGAGATCCATGTACATTTTGGTTGACAGGCTCTATTTGAGGCTGTTGGAGGCAGAGTGAGCTCTAGGGACAGCCAGCTGTGCTTGGTATGTTGCAGAATTGTCATGTCACCATGAGCATGGAAGAGCTTTTCAGAGCTCTGCTCTACTTCCTAACACGCCTTCCAATCTGTTCCTCCTGGGAGCAGGGGCAGCCTGTCCTGGGGTTAGACGAGTGTAGGAAGGCACCGGAGAGCCACAGAGAGGAAAGAGATTGGGGCCAACAGAGCCTTCCCCCTCACAATGAGGGCAGAGGATGGTTCATACAAGACCACCTGGATCAGCGTCCAGACCTAGGACCTGGCCACGCAGGCCTGTCTTTTGAAGTGAAACCTAGCTCTGCAGATTTGTCCTTCATTAGAATCTGAGTCCATAAATTCACACCTTGTTTTAATCTCTGTCTCTGATTCATGGGTTATTAAAAACAAAGGTAATATTCATGGTGACTCTCTTAGATAAAATAACTTTTTTTAAGTGTGACTATGACAAACTGAAGAATAATATTCTTGCCCAGAGTGAGTGAGAAAGATGAGGGTGTTTGAGTCCCAACTCTGCTGTACACTGACTGTGTGACCTCGGGGGAGTTTCTTAGTCTTCCTGTTCTTTGGTTTCCTCATCTGTAAATTAGGGGAGTTGGGCAACAAACATGGATGAGGATTAGCTGATTTGATCCATGTACTAAATTTAGCACGGCGTCTGGTAGGTAAGAAGCATTCAGAATATTGGCCATTGCAATTGCTCACCTTTAGGTATAGGGGGTTCATTCTAAGACCCCCAGTGGATACTCAAAGCTGTGTATAGGATTAGACTTGCACACATCCAGGGCTGCAAATCCACAGTGGTCTGCATTGTCACTTGTACCACATATATACTACGTTTGTTTGTTCTGCTAACCAAGATGGCTACTATGTGACTGAAGGGTGAGTAGCATAGACATCTTGAATACACTGATGATTCATGCTCTGGGTGGGACAGGCTGAATGGCGTGAGATCTCATCCTGCTGCTCAGAACGGCACCCAATTTACAGCAGATGAACTGTTCGTATCTGGAATCTTCCATTCATCATTTTCCAACTGCAGTTGACTGTAGTAACTGAAACTGCTGCAAACCAAGCCCCTGATCAGGGGACCTCACTGCATTACATGTGAGACAGAAGGGACTGACAGAATGGACAGCTTACTCTCACCTTTGCCTAAGACCGAACTCCATCTCTAAGCCTCGACTTCCTCATCCGTAAAGTGGAGATATCAGTTCCAGCTACTGACAGTTGTTAGAAGAAGAATTGCACATGAGTATTTAGGGAACAAGCTTTAATGGAGTCAAAGCACTTTGGACTGCTTTTCTATTTCATCAAGAATTGCGTAAGGAGCCAAACATGTGTGGATGGCTCTCAGGACCTCCTCTGCTGGCCCTTGTCATTTTCTCTAATGTGAATGTCACAGCCCAAGAAGCCCTCTCTGGGGGTTGTTTTGGCATGTGTGTCTTGGTCTTCCTGTGGTCACTTCAGCAGGTGACCTAGGAGAAGAGTCTGTGTAAGCCCCCTGAGAGCATGTGATGTGTAGACAAGAGTGACCCTGAGGTGACTGGCAGTCCCCAGACCATGTAGGGGGTGGGTGTGTATGAAGTGTGAAGACCTCAGGATGTGTAAGTGAGAAGGAAGCCGGAAGGATGTGTTTTTCTTGCTGACCCTAACAGCAGGTCTGAGAGGTGCTCTGGATGAAATACGAGAGGGTTTGGTGCAAATCTGCATTGTCCCTAGAAAAATCGGTGTCCACGTCCCTCTGACAGTGCATCCCAAGTAAGGACAGACTGTTCCAAAGTTGAGGTTCATTTGAGTGGGAGGAAAGTGGAGACTGTACTTCTTCCTTAGGAATGAATGGTTAGATTTAAATTTAGTAGTTAGCAATATATTCTTAGTTGAACTATTTGGGGGAATGCAGTATTTATCCCCTCTTTATTTGAGTCTATTGGTAATGGCTGAGTGCTCTGGCGAGGCTGGCGTTCCACGAGGTATTGTTGATACGGACTGTCTAGCCCGGCCTGGTACGAAGCTCTTCCCTGGAGACTCTCTCTCAAGGATACATTTTAGGTGGTGGGCATTTTCTCTGCCTCTCTCCTCTAGGACCCAGGTTGTCCTTAAAGGAGAAATTTTAATAATATGGAAGAACACTTAAAAATGTTGTCTTGAGTATTTAGCAGTTGGCAATCAGTGTTCTTTCTTCCGTTACCATAATTCTTTACTTTCCTTTATCTCCTCTTCTCCAGGAAATCCACTCTTCAGATTTAAAATATGATTCCTGCTGGGGCCTGGCAAGATGTTTGTGAGGCCGACCCATGTGGGTAGGTTTCTAGTTTGAGTCTCAAGACCTCTCTGGGTGTGTCAGGTGGAACCTTTCCCCCAGTCCACGGCTGGTGGGGGCTAGGGGGAGTGTAGTATCAGATGCTCTCGGGTATGCTGTATCTCTGTGTCTCTTCTATCTCTGTCTCTAGCTCCTGGAAGTAATAAATAAATAAAACTTTAAATAATGGCTTCTTGCACATAATTTTAAAAACTTTACCTTAATTAGGGAAAATGTCACAGGTAAGCCTAGAGCCTTCTTAGTTTCTAAACATAGTAAGGCACTTTATCCATCGCCTTAATCGTGCCTTTCTAGAGTGCTAAGCCACTAGATTTGCTTTGAGTCTGTGTGAGCCATCGTCGTGACAAACAACATCCTTTTTATGTCTTTGTTAAGATCCTTCATTAACGGTGACTTGATTTATTTATGATGTGGTGCTGTGACAGGTTTTCTTTTTCATTGCCTCTCCAATTTGACTTGAAATAGAATTACTTTCTGCAGTGAGTGGTTTACGGTATGTTTATCCCTTTTTTCTTCTTCTTAGCAGTTGCTAGATGAAGTGAGAAACAGGATTCAGTGGTGGAATAAGAATTCGGTTTTTGGAAATACCAAATTTCACTTTGGCTATACAGCTACTAGGTTGTTGGGAAAATCACATCATATTTTTCCAAGCAAAAATGTGTCATGACTTTCCAGACAACCCATTAGCTTGACAGAGAGATAAAGAGAGAGAGAGAGAGAGAGAGAGAGAGAGAGAGAGAGAATGAGAAATTCCCGCCCTTCCCCCACCAGAGGGATTGGCCACACCACAATCCCTTCTCCATTTTCCTCTCAGATTTTTGGGCACACACACACCCCATGTGATTTTCAAGCCACCAGGTCTGGAATTCGAACCACAGTCAGCAATGTGGAATCCAGCTACCATAATCTCCATGCAATCTGCTAGCTACCAGAAGATTGTGTCTTTTTTTTTTTTTTTTTTGAGAGTTTTTTTTTTTTCTTTGCTATAGGGTGTGTACGCTCACCAGAAAGACAGAGAGATAGAGAGAAAGCAAGAAATCACCCCCCCGGGGGGGGGGTGGCCACGCCACAATCCCTTCTCCATTCTCCTCTCGGGATCTTGGGCATGCATGCACATGCGCCTGGTGTGAGTTTAAGCCACCGGGTCTGGGACTCGAACAGCAGTTGACTACATGGGAGTCCAGCGACATAGCCATTACATCAACTGCTGGTCCTGAAAATTGCTTCTAATTGTCTCAGTGCGTGGAGAGTTATTACTAACCTACTGAAAGTTGCTGTGGCTGCCATGGAGTCTCACATTGGTGCAAACATTTGTACACATATTTCCACTAAACGTCTGCGTGATCGGCAGAGGCCTGTCACGGCATCTCACTCACCTTTCACCAAGTTCCAAGTGACTCCTTGTAATGGCTGGTCAGTGACTCTTCAGGCTTTTGAAGGATTCCTTGTGAAAACCTGGGCTAGGTTGGGCAGGCAAAATGTCATTTTCTTCTACATGGATGGACTCAGAAATGAATGTATAAAGGGACTTTTAAAAAGTTCGTGGAAAATGGAGTTAAAGTCTTCAGTTTGTTCTGGTCCAAAAAAATGTTTGAAATTCAAGCATGGTTGTTATTTCCCATGAACTTTTCGAAGACCGTGCATCTGTGGGCTCTGACAGGTGAGCAGGTATCACAGGTAGTGTGTGATGTGAACACAAGAGGGGTCAGATCTGGCTGACTGTGTCTTCCATGGAGCACAAAGGGGCTGCCTCTGTCATGCCATCACCTACTTACTCCCAGGCAAGCCGGGGAGGATGGGTGCACCCAGCCATTCCTGGTAGTTACAGCCGATACTCATCTCGTCGTATCCTACCCCACGCTATCCTCCTGTGGCTCCATGCCGTGCTTTGCCATTGCTTATATCTTGGGGACAGCATATTTTAAGCATATTTTGAACTTCTCTTTGCCAGCAGTGTGGATGGGGGTCTCTGCTTTGCTCTCAGTGGGCCTCGACTCCCAGTTTATGTTTTTTTTTTTTTTTTTTTTTTTGCTTCACTCAAATGACAGTCCCTTGCTCTGGTTTGTTTCTGTTTATCCCAGAGCATCACACAGTGCCGTGCACACAGCAGGCGCCCAGAGAAGATCTGAGAATGAGTTAAGAATGAATGAACGTGTGCCTTTGAGCAAGCCAAAGCCGGACACACGCAGGTAGTCCCATGACCTGGCGGAGATGCACTTGGTCATGATGGTCTTTCATGTATTTGTCGAGGTGGGATTGATTTATTCTCCATTAACACCTCTCATGCCTGTGGTTGGGCAGCCAGGAACTTCTCTCACTCTAAACCCAGGATAGTCCTTGGTTACCACATTTTGTTCCAGGCTGCTGCCCTTCCCGTTCCCGACTCTAACCAAACCCAGTGTCCGCACAGTAGTCTCCCTTCACTGTTCGGCTTAGCTGGAGTGGGTGAGTTACTCGGCTGCTTCCTGCACCACTTTCCTTACCCGTGAAGTGACGGCCGTGGCATTGCCTGTCTTAGAAGGCGTCTGAGGATGACAGAGGTTAATGAGGGTGAAGCACTTAGAGACGCGCTAGCGGTGGTCAGCCCTGGACAGTAGCAGCGCCTCAGGAGTGTTTGTGGATGCACAGCGCTCCACCCTGCCAACTTCCTCACTGAATTCCTGACTCATCATCTTGCCAGGAGGACTCCCCTCACATCCACCCCAGGAGTTTCCAGCAGCACCAGCACTTAGCCCAGGGCTGGCGAGTAATGTGTATCAGTAAGTAATTGTTGATCGGAAGATGCTGGTGATCTCTGCCCAGCCCTGGGTGTGGGGCTCAGGGCTCTACCATGTGAAGGCTGTGACTGCATGATGAAAAACAATTATCTTGGGACCAGCAGTTGGCGTGATGGCTATGTTGCTGAACTCCCATGTAGTTGACCACGGTTCGAGTCCCAGACCCAGTGGCTTAAACTCACGCTGGGCATGTATGCGTGCATGCGTGCCCAAGATCCTGAGAGGAGAATGGAGGAGAAGGGATTGCGGCATGGCCATTCTCCCCCCCCCCCGGGGGGGGGTGATTTCTCACTTTCTGTCTCTCTCTGTCTTTCTGGTGAGCACACGTGCCCTATAGCAAAAACCTCTCCAAAAAAAAAAAGAAAAAAAAAAAACAATTATCTCATTTAGTTGGGGAGAAAAGACAATTCCAGAAAGCTTAACACATGGTCTTTTCCTTTAGCCCTCCTTGTCTACTTTGAAGGGTGTCATTCTTCTCTGAGTCTGAAGAGCAGAAGTCCTATGTGACATTCAGCTGGGCCCCTGGGAGAAATGTTCTAGAAGGGAATCCCCTTAGTTAGATGGACTGTTTCCTCAGGCTTTGGTCAACCCTCCTCATGTGTCGGGGGTTTATGTGCCCTTCAGTGCCAGTTCACGTGGGCAGGCTCATTATCGTATGGATGGACTCCATTCACCTTGATTTTGAAATTGCGTTGGAGGAAACGTAAACCTTTGTGAGGAGTCCCTCTGGGCATTGTGCTAGGAGCTGGGGTTCTGGGGTTCTAGGGCTTTGGGATAAGGAAGGAGAAGCCAGGGTTCAGTGCCTGCTGGAGACCAATGGAAGGGCCAGGCCACTCGAGGTTCTGATGGAGGGAAGGAAGGCCACAGCCTGGAGGTGACAGATCTAAAGACTGAGAAGTCAGGAGGCCTGTAAAAAGGGGCTGTTCAGGAAATGATT
Organism: Tupaia tana; assembly: GCA_026018925.1. NCBI lineage: Eukaryota > Metazoa > Chordata > Mammalia > Scandentia > Tupaiidae > Tupaia > Tupaia tana. The sequence goes on from JAKSZU010000002.1 coordinate 92,430,267, forward strand.
CTAGGCCAGCATGGCTGCCCTGAGCCTGAGGCAAAGTGGAGAAGTTGGTGGGGTCAGACCATGAGAACTCTGGAGGCCGAGGCGGAGTCAGAATTTTTAAGTTTGGGGCAAAACCATTGAAGCAGGTGAGCGAGGTGGTCAGGGTGACATTTCTTTTTAAGTTAGACTTGATTTAGTCATTCAAAAATTTTCATTTTAAAAAACATCTTTTAAAATTCATTTCTTCCATAAGTAAGAGAGGGAGAGGGCACCCCAAACAGGGTCTTGAGATCACACTCCACCCCCAGCTTCAGCCAGCCTGGATTATGGACGCGGTTGTACCCAGCGTATTCCGGAGGTCTCCGGATGCGAACCTGGAACCTTCCCACGTGGGTCAACCTCACAGTGCTGTTACTGCTGTGCCACCATCTGGCCTCCGTCTTGTTTTCCACATGCTTTACTCCCTGGTATGATTTGTATTTCCACAATACGTAATTACTTAACACAATGTTCTAAACCTAAAGATACATTTTACACTGCACAACTATGTCACATTTAAATCTGATCCTTCTCAGTATGGTTTTTTCATTCACAGAAAATTCAACAATATGAAAAACGGAAGTAGAATATTATACTCTCATATAAGTTCAGTCGCAGTTGGGAAAAACCTCTATTATCACGGCATCTTTATTTACTAGGTGATTGCTATGACCTGTTGTTTTGCCAGCATTTAGCTTTGTGTTTCTGTACTTATAGCATTAAGGGATTCTAATTTAGAACAGATTCATCTGCTTCTGCTTTTGTTGGTTAGATAATCTATTTGCCTGAATCTTTGTTTTTTGTTTGTTTTGTTTTGTTTTTGGTAATAGCTTAATTAAATGTTTGGACAAATGTTTATAAGACACATTCAAAACCCATAAATTTTGTTCCTAAGTGGTTGCAGGCAGATTCGAATTTTAAATGTCCCCTCTGGTGCTCAGCCAGCCCTGTCTTGGTGGGCAGGTCTGGCAGAAGATTAATCGGCAGAAGAAAGTAGGAAGGGAATTAACTTCTTTGGGATATTCTAATTAACCTTGGCTTACTTGCTAAATTCCCCCTCTTGTCTGCTCCTTTTTCTTTTTTAATTGCCAGAGGCCATGTGTACCCACCAGAGAGAGACATCAAGAGAGGGAGAAAGCACCCCCAAATGGGGCATGGTCCTGTCACAATCCCTTTTCCTCCATTTCTCCACCCCGTAGGGATGTGGGACATGTACACACGTATACCCAGTGCATTTTTCAAGACATGGGACTCATGAATTGAACTATGGTCAGCTGTATGGGACCTGGCTCCCTAACCACTAGGCTACAGGGCCAGCCCTTCAGTTATTTTCTCCGACAATCACTGAAACCTATCCTTGAGCGTCTGTGTAATTCATTTCCCCCAGAGTGCCAGGTGAACAGTGATGGCATTTAAAAAAATTGACACCATTCCCCCTTAACCCACACTTGACATGCTTTTCGATATATTTCTTTCTGTTGTTACAGTGCCACCTCAGACAGTGGTCACGATGCAATAGAGATTTCGGTGCTCTGTGATGACTTAACGCACATGAAGCCCCATTTCCCCTGGCCACCGTGATTGGATTTGAGGGAGGTTCTAGCACGTTGACAGGTTAAGGAGATGCATTTGGAAGACATTCTGGTTTCCTTGTGGAGGGCGTGCAAATACTTCCAGGTCATCTGCAAGTATTAGCAAGTCACATTTCACGTTGGAGGAGCTTCTTGGTATTTTGATGCTGGTTATTTTGCTCTTCTTTCTGCAGGAGCATGTTCAGACCTCTCGTTCTGGGGCTGCTCCCCTGTGAAACCTTTGAAACCTTTCATCAGACTGTTTCAGAATGCTCAATTACCAAGCACACCTCTGGATAAGGTTCAAATGCTATAAATACCTTGACACCAGCCACCCCAGTTTGGAATGTTGACCCTGGGTCATTCTACGCTGAAGCCAGCGGCTACCACCCACCTTTCTGCTATTCTTTTGAATTGAGCTGCACAGCTCTGTCCCGGGTTGTAACTGCTCTCTTGTCCCCCCAACCCCACACACATACACACACACAAAACACCTCCGGGCTCTGTGGGAGGGTAGAGGCCGAGACAGGCACCGACTGCCCAGCAAGGTCTTTTAGGCTCGAAGTCTGGCTTGATTCGCACTAGAGGTTCAAAAGGGAGAAGATGGTTTGGTGAAACTGCCCATGTTGCGTGACCCAGGGCAGATCATATCACCTTTTTTATCCTTCTGCTTTCCATGTTTTGGGGTTCTTTAGTCTCATGACTTCAAGTGCCGTCTGTATGCTGCTGTGTCCCAAATTTAAAGCTCTAGTCTGTGCCTCTCTACCAAACTTCATTTTTTTTTTTTGAGAGATTTTTGCTACAGGGCGCGTGCACTCGCCAGACAGACAGAGAGACATAGAGACAGAAAGTGAGAAATCACCCCCCAGGGGGGATGGTCACGCCGCAATCCCTTCTCCTCCATTCTCACCTCAGGATCTTGGGCACGCACTCGCATGCGCCCGGCGTGAGTTTTAAGCCACTGGGTCCGGGATGCAAACCTCAGTCGACTACGTGGGAGTCCAACGACATAGCCATTACGCTAACTGCTAGTTCCCCAAACTTCATTCTTTTTCAAAAGTTTTTACTTTTCCATTATCCTCTTGGGATTTGGGACATTCACGCACATGCACCTGGTGTGGTTTTCAAGCCATCAGGTCTGGGACTCAAACCACGGTCAGCCATGTGGGGAGTCTAGCCTCTCAACCACCATACCATCTGCGGGCCCCAAACCTGATTCTTACATATCTAGCTGCCTCTTTGACATCTCCACTTGGGTGCTTCGTGGGAAGCTCAGCCTTCACTTCTCTGAAATCAAGCTCCTGGTACTCAGCCTCCTCTTCCCCAGCAGTTCTTCCTGTCCATTTTGCTCGTCCCAGACATGGTGACTCCACTTCACAGTTTCTTAAGGCAAAATCCTTGGTGTCATCCTTGCCAGCTGTCTTTACTTTGCATTCGACATCCAATTGGTCAGCAAACCCCACTGGCCCTACCTCCAAAACCCACCAGAGCGACCTCCTCTGCTGTGGTCCACATTACTAGTGTCTCTTGCTTGGGTTAATTTTATAGCCTCCACCTGCCCTCCCTCTTCCTCTCTCGCCTCCTGCCCCTATATTCTCAACACAGATATTGGAGACATCCTATATGTAAGGCAGACGTATGTACATAACTCTTCACACGGCTCTCCCACCCACCCCGTTACTCTCTGACCTGCTGCTTTTTCTTTCCCTCTCTCTGCTTCCTTCTTGTTCCTTAAACATACCACAGGTTTTCCTCCTTCGGGAAATTGTGCAGCTTGTCCCCTCTCCCTGGCATGTCTTTCCTCTGCACAGCTGCATGGCTCTCTCCCTCCCCTCCTTTAGGACTGGCGTCCGAGCAGTCCTTCCACCATCAACGGGTTTTGAAACTGCAGCAGCACCCCCACTTCCTGCCTCCCTTTCCTGCTTGCCTTTCCCCCACAGGCCTTATCTGTGTCTGCGCTTTTTTGCATGTCTCAGTGCCAGGAGGGCAAGGGTTCTGTTTTGTTTCCTCCTCTATCCCCAGCGCTTGGAACGATGCCTGGCATTGAGTAGACACTCAATACGTGTCTGTGGAATGAATGTATCCACCACAGGTCTGTTATTTATTCATCTATCATGTTTATTTGTGTATGGAATGACGGTGTTTGGAATTGGGAGGGATACAAATCAAATGCGCACGGTGCTCTCGGAGTGTCTGCAGTGGTGTCTCTTACCCTCGAGGGTCATGATTTAAGTGCCTAGGCCCTATTTGATTGGCTTTGTGGTAGATGCTTGTTTTTCTTTAGCACCTCAGTTGGGGGGAGGGCGTCAGCTTGTTCAAGGGCTCTGCACATGGAATGCAGTTACCGACACAGAATTTAAAGATGTTACAAGAGAGACCGTACCTCGCTGACTGTTCGAGAAAAGAATGGTTTCTGGTACCAGAGGCATTTTCTTAGCTGGAATTTGGGGTGCAGATGGAGAGGGAGGCATGTTCCAGGTGAAGATGGCCACACCCATGGAGGCTGGGGCTTTCAGACCCAGCGTGCGAATGAATGTCTCAGTTTGTTTGAGTCTTCTGCTCTTGGGGTTCAGTGTCTCCCCACCAGTGTAGGGCTGAATGTCCTGCCCACGGTCACCACGGGCCTAGAAATTCCATGTTTGAGATCTGATGGCCGCAGGTTGAGACTGGCCCATTTCGACCTTTCCCACTCATCTGGTGAACTTGATACGGATGCCGGCTGCTCTGGGTTTGGCTTCATTGTCTCTAGTCCTGCAAGTTATTCATCTTGTATTGAGTTTGCCAGAGGGTGCCACAGCAGCTGGTCAGCCTTGCAGTGGGAGGGGATATTTGGAATGATCGGTTCTCTTTCTCTAGTTCTCTCTTTCTTAATTGCCTACCTGCAAAGTAGAGATCATTTCTACATGCTGCCGCTGGCAGACACAGGCCAGGCTTTGATTCACAGGGAGGAGGAAGCTTAGAGATGAACAGATCCTGTGTTTCCTAAACCTGCTGCTTATCAGCTTCAACAGCCACTTAGAGACTCAGCCTTGGTGTCTGCTAATACACTGCTAGTCAGAGGGCGAAGCTGCACCGGAGGCCCGTGTTCAATTCACCGGCTTACCCTGAAAGGCCTAGTGCGGTGGGGCACCTGTAGTCTGAGCTGGCTAGGAAGCTGGGGTAAGAGGGTCCTGACATGGCGAGAGCCTGTCAAGAATTAATTCCTCTCTCTCTTTCACTCATACAGTAATAACCTTAAGAAAAGCCACTTGGGCTTGCTTAATCAGCATCTCCAAGGAATAGGCCCGAGAACCAATATTTCTACAGTATTTTAATGAAAAAGGACAGAAAGGAGGCTTTGATGTCTCGGCGTGTGGGAAACTCTGAGATTGCTATACCAGGTGGAAGCTGCTCCCCAGATGCCATGCTACTCAGAAAAACAGAAAAATAATAAGAAGAAAAAAGTACATTTGCTTTACTAGCATTGGACTTGTAGCTGTCTATATGAGTCTGTACTTGCAGAAGGATTTCCTGGAGTGAGTTAGAGATGAGGAAGATGAAGAGAGATAGGGGGAGTAAGGACAAGAGGTAGAAAAGGAGAAGGTGGAACAGGCCTGCTTAATGTAGCTAAGAAGAAAATGTTGAACCATGTGACATGAAGGGCCAGGGCCGGAGAAGGGGAGGAGAGAGAAGAGAGGTTGCTCTGTCTAGTTCCGGAGGAGGGAGGGTGCTCCATCAGCCTCTGCTGGGTCGCCCAGATCTAATGGCCCTGCAAGGCGCCCACTCGGTTGGTGACAGCTGTCCTTGGTGGGCACTCACCCTGCTTCCCTTTTGCTTTCATTCACAGGATGAGCTTGGGACCCACTGTCCTAAGCTTCCTTCCTCTGGCCCCTATCCGTTTCTTTGGCAAGCATTTACTGAATGCCCAATGCAAGCATGGCTTTCTTGTCTCCTTTTACTTTAAATCCCTCTTTCATTTCTATTACCTTCTTCTTACCCCAAGAGATGGTTACTCAACTGATTAAAAACCTTGTGAGGATTTGGACACAGCTTGAGCCAAGATGTATCTTTGTATAGCAAACCCTGTTTTTTTTTTCCTTGAGAATGTGTACAACATGATACTGTAACCAGGATCTTAAGTGGTGTGTGTAATTTAGTTAAGAGAAACAAATCATTTCTACCACAACTGTGTGTCAATTCTAAATGTTCCTCTCCATTAATTGAAGAAAGAAGTCTTTATTAACTAAGGGACAATGTATCATTCTAGGAAATTTTTTTCTAAAAAGATACTTTAAATGATGAGAGAATGTTTCATTTAAAATACTTTACATTGTATGAAATCACCTCATCTTTAGCACAAATAGTTCTATCCTGCTACAATAAAATGGCTTGTTTGGCTTGCTGTCAAATGTAAAAGAGGCTCTTATAATTCGTTACATAGTTTAAGATCCTGTTTTGTTTAACCGCTTGGTGGTGGGTATTTGCTGTTCTTTAGCATGGCAGTGAGTGTAGAAGGAAGTCTGATGGTCTAATGGTGAATACAGTTACTGACATGGATTTAAAGGTGCAATTGAGCAAGTTCATAAATGTAGCAATCGATCCAGAAGGCTCTCTGTCTGGAATGAATCGATCAATGAAAGCAGGAGTTATATTTACTTACATACCTGGAGCAGTTACTACTGATAGCCTTTATTTATTTAATTTTTAAAACTTAATCATGGTGACTATCTAGTCTCTAATTCTGGGTCAATTTTCAGTTAAATACCCATGCAGTTTTATGACTTAATCTTAACTTGAACATTCCAGAAAATGTGTTGAGGGTAGCTCGAGGCCTAACTATGTTTTCCAGAGTGAAGTGCAATGTATTCACTCAATAAAAGAATTGTGCTGTGCACATATGTGTGTTCGGTACCGGCTAGGTATAGGGGTTACAAAAGTAAACCAAACACGGACCGTACCCTCGAGGAGCTCTTAGTGTGTTGGTGGAGACAACTGTTATGCCTCTTGATGTCCTGTTTTATTTTACTGTGATAAAATATATGTAACACAGAGCTGACCATTTTAGCTATTAAAATGTTTTTTTCTATAGGGCATGTGTGCTCACTGGAGAGAGACAGAGAGGGAAAGAGAGAGAGAAAGTGAGAAGGCACCCCCCAGGGGAGTAACCATGCCGTAATTCTTTCTTCTCCTGGAAATTTGCCCCCTGACACATGCACCACACGTGTTTTTTAAGCCACTGAGTCCGGGACTCAAACTGTGCAGTTGACCACGTGGGGTTCAGCCGCTTCTACTCCCATGCACCCTGCTGGCTCCCATTTTAGCCACTTACGATTTCTTTCACTAGGGGATACATGTCCTTGCTTGGGACAGAGGAGCAGAGAGGGGGACATCGCTGCAGGCCCTTCTCCTCCATTTCTCCATCCTGTGGGGATGTTAGGCATGTGTGCACATGTACCCAGCATGGTTTTCAAGCCCGTGGGGCGCAAATTCGAACAGTGGATCAAAGGATCAAAGCCTGAGACTCCAACCTGCCTCAGTGGGCGAAGAACTGGGTTCTCTTCTCCTGTCCCTTGGAGACTAAGAACTGCTGACCAGTGCCACCCCACCCGCTTTCCTCGCCTAGCAAGGGAGTCCAGGATCCACCGTTCTGTGTCTGCTCCACTTCTAGCTGGGCTGCTTGGAATAGCCTGGAGGTTGGTAAGGATTCATGGTCAGCAGGGCCAATCAAGCAACCATAAGTCTTGAGCCCGCTTGCCTTTATAACAACTGAGTAAGCGTGCCAGAACAAAGAGCCGCTGGGACAGAGTAAATCATCCAGTTAGTCACTCAGCAGATAATTAGGGTGCGAGGGCTGGTGCCTACTAGGTGTGAGACATTCTGTTTTGCCTTTCTTTTATGTCAATATTTAGCAGAGGAGGAACAAGGCATCAGATTCTTGAATCTAATTTCTGTTCCAAGGACTTCGTTTTTAACTGCGAAGTTGTTTTGAGTATGTCACCCTCCATTCAAATTGATTCGTGCTTAGGAGGAAGTAATAAAGCTTCGGGGAAAGATGTGACCATGTAGCATCTCTTATTGGGAACAAAAACACCGATCAGAGTAAAAAATCAGCCCTTATTATTTGCCACCATTTTTTCCTTTGTAAAATAAATGCAAAGTTGAATGAAAGCTTTTGTTAAAATCGAAGCTGGAGCGTGGCATCCCCGTCTCCCGCCCGTGTCCATGGCTCCGGGGCGACTCTGTCCTCGTAGCAACCATAACAGATGGAGGTGAGATGATGACTTGCTGCCTTAATAGTGGAAAATGACTTTGTGACTGTGGCAAACAGACTCAATTGAGGTTTTAAGTTGTTGAAATGTATTACCTGTGACTGGCCCAGAGTCTAAGCCACCAAGCTGCTATTGCAGAGGTGAGACTCCCTCCTCCTGGGTGGGGACAGCGTCTGTGGAGGGAAGATGAGAAGTTTTCAGGACTAAAGACAGCCAGGAGGCTCTTGTCTCCTTTTAAACAGAAACTTCCACCCAGCTTGGACTAAGGTTCAGCCTTCTGCTGTTGGCCTCGCCCCTTTAGTTCTTGACAGGCAACCCAGGGGTGGCTTGAATTTTTGATGAAGGACTATATAAGGATTACAAGGGTTATCAGCTACTTTTGTCATCCCCTGGCCTCAGAGAGGAGCTTTTTTAAAAAAATTGTTTTCCCTGTTTTTGCCCTAGGGTGCATGAGCTCACCAGAGAGAGAGAGAGAGAGAGAGAGAGAGAGAGAGAGAGAGGGAGAGAGAGAGAGCAAGAGAGAGCAGGAAAGTGAGAAATCACCTCCCCGGGGGGAGGTGACCTTGCCTCCATTCTCCCTGGGATTTGGGGCATGCATGCACACATATCAAGTGTGTTTTTCAAGTCGCTGGGTCTGGGACTTGAACTACAAAGTTGGCCATGTGGCACCTTAACCATCAAGTCACTGACTGTCCCAAGAGGAATATTTTTGTGGGAGACGGAAAAGCCAGGAGTGCCTGCCAAATTTAAACTGCACCTCCTGCAGGCTGGGTCCTGCATGCAGACTGGCCTCCGAGATGCCCTCAGTTGCCTAGAGAGGGTGTAACCCACAGCCTCTTATGCACAGCCCTCACTCCAGGAGCCAGTCCCAGATCCTGCTCCAGAGGGCTCTTCTCTTCCTGGAGAGGTGGCGAGCGTCTTCTCTGAATGGAACGCATGCTGCTGGCCCAGGGTCTGAGATCAGGGAGCAGGAGCAGGTGGCCGAGTCCATAGTTGGCGCGTTGCGGATTCCAGACTGTCATGGGATGCCTGGCGGGGGGATCCCAGGCGGAGAAGCAGGGTGGAGAGGAACGTCCTCCTGCTTCTCAATGCGGAGGTAATCTGGCTGTGACACCTGCGTCCCTGCCTGCCCCGATCGGGGGTGGGGGAAGGGGACCTGGATCCCTGGCTTCGTGTACCCATGCTCTGGCTATGTGTCATTGGGTGCCCATCCTCCCACGGGAGAGGGGAGCTGCCATCGCCCAGGCAGCGTGCGGCCGCCCTGTTGCCCGCCAGGCATCCTCTTCCTCAGTGCTTGTGCGACCTCGCTGCCTTCTGTGGCTCTGACCTGCGTGACTGCCAGGCTGTGGACAATGGCTTTCTGCACTTGTTTCTGAAACGGAGCGGCCAGCAGGGGCTGAGCGACACGAAGGGGACCTCAGCAGTGCCATCTGTTCTCAGAGGGTCTCAGGAGAAGCAAGGGCGGGCAGGGCAGAGTGCAGAGCCCTGATGTCGTCTGGCGCACTACTGAGCTTTGCTTCCCAGCCAAGGAGTGGGTCTCGTGGTGGGGTGGCCATCTGCCGCTCTTGTCACCACTCACTCACAGCTTTGTCCGTCCCCCAGACTGTAGGTGTGGGGCCTATGTCTTGCTGATCTCGGACTCCTGAGCACCCAGCACAGGCCCAGACAGCTGGGAAATGTAGCATCAATGACTGCTTTCTTTAAAGGGGGGCATGGAAGGACTAGCAGGTGGCGTAATGGGTATGGACTCACATGCAGGTCAATTGACTGCAGTTCAATTCCCGGATCTGGTAGCTTGAAACTCATGCCAGGTGCATATTCCTGTGTGCCTAAAGTCTTGGAGAAGAGAATGGAGGAGATGGAATTGTGGCATGGCCATCTCCCATGGAGGGTGATTTCTTGCTTTTTGTCTCTCTGTCTCTCCAGTGAGCTTACATGCCCTATACCTAAGATCTCTTAAAAAATAAATAAATAAATAAATAAATAAATAAATAAATAAATAAATAAATAAAGGGAGTGCGGAAATCAGCGGCCACACAGAAGTAGTGACTTAGCCTTTTTTATTGTCACCATCTGGATTGGAATGACTTCCCTCATTTAAAAGAAACTCAAAAGCTTCAGAGGTGGCGGTTCTCAAATGTTCATCACTTGTGAGCCTCAACTCTGGTGACTCCAGAGCTCACATAGGTATTAGTGTTCAGTGGCTTTGAGGAGGTTCCCAGGCACACCATGCATTGTCCCAAGTTCACAGGGGGGCTCTAAGTGAGTTCCCCATGGATCACAAATTGAAAAAGAGCTCTTCAAGCAGCTTTCAGCTGATATCTTGTTATGGTTTGAATGTGTTGCCTTCAAAATTCATCATGTATTGCTACTGTGATGGTATTAAGAGGTGAGTCCTTTAAGAGAGAATTAGACTGAGGGTTTTTTCCTCATGAATGGGGTTAAGGACCCCAAAAGAGACTTCATGCAGCATTCGACTGTCTTGCGCTTCCATTTTTCTGCTACATTATGACGCTACATTTCTTCCCTCTGGAAGCCACAACATTCAAGGCATCATGTTGGAAGCAGAGATGGTGCCCATCCCCAGACACCAGGCCTGCTGGCACCTTGGCTTTGAACTTTCACTTTCCAGAACTGTGAGAAAGAAATTCTCAGTTTTGTAAATTACCCAGTCTATGGCATTTTGTTATAACAGCACAAATGGACTAAGATATGTACTCTGGAAGGAGATTCTCCAAGTAGAGAAAAACAAGGAAGATAATTCTGGTTTGTTTCTTTTCCTTACACATGAGGTTTTCCACTCGTTGGTTCCTTTTGTACCCAGCTAGTCCCATGCACACACTTTTTGATTCTTGTGAAGTATACCTTAAATTCTCAGTGTTTTGGTTAAAATCGCTAACATTAATATCTGAGAGTTTTTATAGGTGATCCTCCCCCCACATTGCTATAGGACATACATCAGTTAAGTTTCCAATGTATAGAATTTTTAATTTTTAATTTTAGTTTTTTGCTATAGGGCATGTGTGCTCGCTGGAGACAGAGAGAGGGAAAGTGAGAAATCACCCCCAGGGGGGATGGCCATGCTGCACTCCCTTCTCCACCATTCTTCTGTTGGAATTTTGGGGATGCATGCACATGCACAGGCTTAGTTTTCAAGCTGCTGGGTCTGGGACTTGAACCACAGTCAACCATGTGAGATCTAGTGCCTTAACTACCATGCCACCTGCTGGCTCCCCAGAGTATAGACTTTTAAACTCTGGACACAGCTAACCTGGCGGTGCCAGGGTTGTAATTACTTGCTTCTATGGGACAGTTGCCTTTTCTTCTTCCCTCGCAATGTTGAATTGAGCCTGTCTACAGACATCAGTTTCCTCTTTCCAGCCTCAGGCAAATTGTCCAGTTCCAGTTTCCAATCTGGGGAGTGCTCTTCTTCCATCGTGGCATGGAGGGCAGAGGGGACAGACAAGTGACTGCTCTTTAGGTCCAGCCCTGGTTCTCCACCCTGGGACTCCCTGCTCAGTGCAGATGTGGCCTGCTGTGTAACAGGCGCAGGGGACACAGCAGGGGAAGCTCCCATCCCCACCACATTTGGAGCGGGTGAGGCCCAGGCCTCCCGATGGGGTGTACCATCTCCCCACGGCTTGTCCTTGCTCCCAGGTCCCCACTGCTTCCCTGAGTTGGGTCATATCTCTCTCTCATAAGCGGTTGGGATCCCTTAAGTGTCTCAAAGCTATTATGCTCTGAGTTCCCCTTCAGTTCCCTGGATTCCAGAGGGCTGGGTGTCTTGGCTGTTTCTGATGTAGGGGTGCCTGGAGCCTCACCAGTGGCCTGCAGGGCTCCCTCGACAGCCGAGAGGGCTCTGCCATTCTCCTTGTTGCTCTGAAATCCCCTGAAATTAAAGGGGGGAAAGTTGCTCCAGCAGAGTTTCATTCTGAACGTCCCAGAGCATGAGCGATTGGGCCTTATGTCTTGCGGTCCGGTTGCCCAGGGTTGAAACTAAGCTGCCAGCCCTGAGGTGAGATGCTCAGGCAGCCCATCTGTGAATAGACGTCGCGGTTATGCTCGCCTCTGGGAACTGCTCATGCTTTAATTCAAAAAATGGCTCTCAAGGCCCTCCTGTGTGCCAGGCATTGGGCATGGCATTAGTTCAGGGGACTTACTTTAGTGCAATTTTACTTCTGTGCTACATGCGACCAAGGAGGCACCGGGGTTGTGAGTCGAGTTCCTAGGTGTGGGGTTGACCTCCTCACTAGGGTGGCCAAGAACAGGCTGGGTTAGGAAGGGACGGCTGGCCTGGAGGATGTGGACGTACCATGCGCACCAGCGTGTGAGGCCCGGTGGGGGCCTAGGTAGGGGGTGTGACAGGGGACCCGAAGGTGCCTGCGTAGCTGGGACTCACACTGGGAGCCGGGCATCAGTGAAAGGAGGCCGGGAGGCTGGCACACAGATCCTTGTAGACGGTGGGAAGAATTTCAGTCTTCCCAGCAGTAGGAGGTGCTTGAGGGTCTGAGTGAGGGACGGCAGGTTTGTGTGGCCGATTTGCTCCAGGTGGAAACTAGGTGGGGGGACAGTGAGAGCGGCTGTGTGAAGCCAGTGAGGGGGATCCTGCACTGGTTTAGGCGAGAGAAGATTTAACTTGACCTGGGGGTGGAGGAGGTTAGAACGTGCAGGTTCAGAAGACAGTTCAGCCTTAGAATCGATAGGCTTGGTGACAGATTGGACAGCGGGGACGGCAGAGGAGGGGTGGGCGAGGCAGCTGTGAGCAGCCACGTTGCTGCACGGACAAAACGCTCACGAGTTGTAAACGGTGATGGCAGTTATTCCCAGGGGGCGTGTCTTTTGGTCCGCGCAATTCACGCAGAAGCTCTGGTTAAATGACATTTTTTTTGGCCTCTCCCTAAGACTGGAATTTGACCAAAGGCAGCCGGCCTGTGTGCCCAGGGGCCTGCCCTCTGACCTGTGTGGCCCTTAGACCCAGCGCGAATTCCTCTCTTTCCTCCCTCTTGTATGAGGGAGGAGGTGGAAGGAACTCTCCAGCAGGTTCCTCATCCTCCTGCAGAACATCGATCAAGGGTTGCCGGTATGGAGTTGGCGTTGGTTTCCTGTCCCTCCCCTGTGCCCTGATTCCGCCCTCCAGGCTGGGCATACGGAACAGGCAGCACCTGGCTCCAGTCTTTCTCGATCAGGCCCACACCTCGCTCCTCTGGGCTTCCTTGGCTCCGGGCCTCGCTCCCTCATTCATGCCCGCGTCTGTTCCTGGCTCTGGCACAGCTGCTGCTGGGCCAGATGTGACCCTCTTAGTCCAGCAGAGCAGGCTTGGCTGACTTGGCAGCTTCCGTCCTGTTGGGACAGCCCTGGAGGGCCCTCTGACAGCTCCCCGGGTGCCATCCCATGCAGCGGTCTGCCCTGGTTTCAGCAGTGGAGCTGAAGACCCAGGTCTGCCTCAGTCGGTCCAACAGCATTTCACTTGCACCTGGGACCTTTCCGACATTCACGGGTTGGAAGGAGTGGACAGCCGTTGCCGCTCACTTTCCCCTGTGCTGTCCCCACTGCAGCGGTAGCTTTATTTTTATTTTTTAAATTGACCTTTACAAAACTTTGTTATAGGGTGCAAGCACTTACCAGAGAGAGAGAGAGAGAAAGAGAGAGAAGGCACACCCCAGGAGGGATGTCCACACTGCAGGCCCTTCTCCTTCATCCTCCTCTTGGCATTTTAGGGCCTGCATGCACTTGTGCCTGGCATGTTTTTCTCTTTCTCTCTCTTTCTTCTCCCTTACTTTCTTTCTCTTTTCTCTCTTTCTCTTTCTTTCTTTCCTTCTTTTCTTTCTTTACAGATTTTCTTCTATAGGGTATGTGCACTTGCTGGAAAGACAGACAGAAAATGAGAAATCACCCCCCCCCCCCCACACACACACACACACCACGTGGGAATAGCTATGACACAATCCCCTCTCCTCCATTCTCCTCTTGGGACATTGGGCACTAATGCACATGTGCCTGGTGTGAGTTTTAAGCCACTGGGTCTAGGACTCCAACTGAGGTTGACCATGTGGGATTCAACTGCCTTAGCCACCATGCCACCTGCTAGCCCAATAGACTTGACTTTTTAGAGCATTCTAGGCTTATAGGAAAATTGAGTGGAAAGTAGAAAGTTTTTATTTGCCCCACTTCTCCCTCCACTCCAGTCTCCCCTTTCATTAATGTCTTACGTTAGTGCGGAGTATGCATTAAAACCGAGGAGCCAATCTGGATGTCCCATCACTAACATTTGGGTTCGCTCTGTGTTAGACATTCTGTGAGTTTTGTACGTGTGGGATTTTTCTCTACTTGTGATTTGACAAAGGTTGGATAACACGGATCCACCTTTACTCTGTCTCGCAGAGTAGTTTTCCAGCCCTAAAACCCTCTGTGCTCTGCCTCTGCACGCCTCCTCCCACCAGTCCCTGGCAACCACTCCCTGCCTCTTCTAGGCTATCGGATTGTTGGAACCACACAGCATGGAGCCTTTCCAGATTGGCTTCTTCCGCTTAGTAAGATGCAACTAATGTTCCTTCATGTCTTTTTGTGGCTTGAGAGCTCATTCCAGCAAGTCTTTTAAACTTGAAAGTGTTGTGTGCCTGCTTACCACTCAGCAGTGAATTATTTGGTGGGATTATGCAGTGTCCCCTTAGTGTCTGCCAGGTGGCCTTCCCACATCAGCTTCTGTCTGACTCCTTGGTGCACCTGAGAATCCCGAACACGCTGGCTGGGGCTGATTAGGTGTCTGCCCAAGACAGGGGTGAAAGATATCTGGATTTTGTGTTGTGTGTTAGGAACTCTAGTTCTGTGGTGACCCGGGTGGCCATCGGAGTGGCCCTTGCATGAGCAGTGGTGAAAGATTTAATCGTGTAGGGGACTGTCTGCCCTTGGAGAACGGGGCTGTAACGGGCCCTGCCCATTGCCTTTGTGCTACGAAGACCAATTTGAGTGTTTCCAGCCTAAGAGAATTCTGCTGGGTTCTGAAGAGTTCTCCTAAGAAGGTGGGTGTAGACCATCTTCTGTCAGAAGACAGCTCACGTCAGATCCCTGAATAAATGGGAAGCAGGGCACAGCCTGGCATGACTCCTTACAGACAGGCTGACTGCTGCTGCCGCTCCCTCTCTTTTCTTTCAGATCACTCCTTTATTTTTACCCCTGGTCCTTCTCATTGCCTGTAGCTCGGCACCAAACTGAGCTTATTGATGGGTTTTCTTGAACTGTCTGTAGTCTGGAACTACCCAGTCCCTCCTGGATCAGCATGGGGATCCTGTCTTTCAGGATGTGTGTCCTGTCTGTGCTTGTCGGCAGCCGCACTGCGTGCTTGGTTGAGGTTGCTTACAGGTGGCGTTCACCAGCCTACAGGGGTATCTTGGTGTAGGTGCAGCCCTGGGCCACTGGGAGTCTTGAGGAGAGCACTGCTGTAAATTAACACCATGGGCATGAGGGTAGTGGCCATATGTCCACTGGATCCAGAGCTTTCAGGATGCCGTCATTGTCCTCATTTCTGCCATGGCTGAGTAGGGTGTCCTCGCGGTCTTCATGAACTGTCTGAGCTGTCGCTGATTTTCACATGCCTTGTGAGGAACGTCTTCCTGATGGTCTCGTCACTTTGGCGTTGCTAACGACCAGCCGTGCATGCGCAGTGCTCACACAGAGTGAAGGAGTGTTATTGTTTTCAGAAAGCACTGCATCTGGGGATTTTTGCTGACAGTTTCTTTCCTTTTATTTTCCCTTTAATCCTTATGGTTTTGAACAAGTTGGTAATGTGTTAGGTCTTCGCTTGCAATTTGCAAGCATCAGGAATAAGAGATTCCCCGAAGGAGATAGTCACGTTGAGTATTGATGCATTTATCTGGAGAGGAAGCAACTGGTCGGATGTGCCTGGTCGACACAGCACTCGCTGAGGTGTGCTGTCATTTTGCAAGGGGGCACCACGTGCCTGGGCATGGTCACACCAGCTTTCATCCAGCCTCAAGAACTAGATCATCATCCCCATCTTACAGCATGGGAAATAAGGGTCAGGAGGATGTGGCCCCTGACCCCAGCTCTCCCAGGTTGTAAGAGGCAGAGGTGGAATCTAAACCTGGGTCTGTCCCTCCACACTTGGTACTGTGAGCAGCCCTGCCTGGCCTCACTTGTGCTGAGAAGCAGGGCAGCCTGGGCATATGTGGAAAGACTGGGATTTTGGCTACTTGATTCCCATTGTGTATTTTATTTACACGGAATTCTTAGGATGCTTGGATCGCTGGAGGAAGTGGCTTCATGAGTTATTTGAGACCCGGGCAGGCGGGTGAAGTGGGAGGGTGAGGGGTGGGATATACAATGCCATTTCTGCACTGACTTTTTAGTTGCCAGAGAGAGAGGGGGAGAGGGAGGGGGGAAGAAGTCCCCTCATGGGGACTGCTTATGCTGCAATCTCTTCTCTATCTCTCCATCCTGTTGGGATTTGGGGCATATACACACACGCACCCTGTGGTTTTTTTAAGCCACCAGGTGGGACTTGAACCATGATTGGCCATGTGGGGTTTGGTTTTCTTCAACACCAGACCGCAGGGTTGGCTTGTGATTTGCTTTTTAATTCTTGCCTGGAGAGATGTGACGATTTCTCTAGAGACAGTCGTATGCTAAAATGGGTGGCTAAGCACAGGGAGGAGGCCTGCCCTGTCATGCCAGTGATACTCGCGTAGCCCTGCAGAGGAGGAGCGGCCTGCTGGGTGGGTGGGGAAGAGAAACCTATGTGGTGAGTGGGTTCTGACCTGGAAAGCACCGACTCATCTCGTTTCCGTGCCCTGCCACTGTCCCCATGTAGCCCTGCCTTGCTGAGTCATACCTAGGTAGGTCGGCGAACTTCTGGAACCAGGGCCCTCTGTGCCAGGTGGTCTTCATCTCTGATGGCTCCTGCCCACCATCACTCCAGCCCCCAGCTCCTGTGTAGGAGGTGTGCCTTCACACCTGCTATTTTGCAAGCCGCTTCCACCCTGGCCAACCGCAGTACCTGGAGCTCCTGTACATCAGTTTACTCTTCGAGGTGTGGATTAAAAGTTTGGGTTAACAATGACCCATGTAAGAGCTCATTTGCAAGTGCTGTCGCCCCAGTCCAAGCTACTGTCGTCTCCTACCACTTTGTTTCTGGACCTCCAGAGTGATCTCCCTGCTTATGCCCTCTCCTCTCTGCCACCCATTCTTCACGAAGCAGCCAGGTGAGTTTTTTAAAAAGGAAAATCAGATCACATCACTTCTCTGATCTAACCCACCAATGGTTGGTGGCATTGTGGTTAAGGCACTGGACTCCCACGTAGTCGACCGTGATCAAGTCCTGGAACTGGCGGCTTGAAATTCACACCAGGCACATGTGTGTGTGCCCAAAATCCCAAGAGAAGAATGGAAGAGAAGGGATTGCAGCATGACCATCCCCCTAAGGGGTAATTTCTCACTTTCTGTCTCTCTGACAAGTGCATGTATCTATAGGAAAAAAAACTCTCAAAATTAAATTAAATTAAATTTAAATTAAAATAACCCACCAACGGCTCTTCTCTCACTCAGAGTTCACGTCAGAGTTTTGATAGGGCCTCTGAGCCTTCAGGTCCTTTGCCACCCCCCAGGATATGCTGCATTTGCTCTTTGGTCATCCGTCTTCCCCATCAGGGTTCAACCCCCACAAGAGCACTATGTTTGCAGTGCTTGTTTCTTAGCCCTGGCATCTGGAACAGTGCCTGACAGGTAGGAGGTGCTCAGGAAATGATGTCGCATGCATTTGCCTGGTGCTCTGCCATGCTGATGTCGATGCAGCTCATTGTAGAATAACTTACTACGGCCACGTAGGTGAGTCTTCATGTCTACGAGCTGGTATTTGTTTTGTATCGATGATTGTTAGGACAGCAGTTCTCAGCATGCTGCTGTGACACGTTGCTGTCACAAGTCATTGGACAATAATAATTCACAGGCTTTATATGACTTTTTTCACTATCAAAAAATGAAAACTTATTGTAGGGTTTTGAAAAATAATGTCACTCTTGCTGGCTTGTATCATAATGTGCCTCGTGAGAGGAGGGAGGGTGGCGTTCTGTACAAGTGCTGGGGTGGCACGTGCCTGGGGCTCCTCTCGCTGCAGCTGTCACTGGATATGCATCGAGTGACCCAGAAATGAACCTTCGCTGTGGGGTGCGTGGGGTGAAGGTAGGCCGAGACCTGCTCTCCTGGGCAGCAAGAATGGCGATTCTTGCACGTTTTATTTAGAATATCCTTTTACTTGACCCTAGAGTCAAGGTCAGTCAGGCTGTTTTGATTTTTTTTTTTTTTTTTTTTTGAGAGATTTTCGCTAGAGGGCGCGTGCGCTCGCCAGGCAGACAGAGAGAGACATTAGAGACAGAAAGCGAGAAATCACCCCCCAGGGGGGATGGTCACGCCGCAATCCCTTCTCCTCCATTCTCCTCTCGGGATCTTGGGCACGCACGCACACGCGCCCGGCGTGAGTTGTAAGCCACCAGGTCCGAGACGCGAACCGCGGTCGACTACGTGGGAGTCCAGCGACATAGCCATTACTCTAACTGCTGGTTCCCGAGGCTGTTTTGATTTTTTTCAAGGTGGAGTTGGGAGGATTTTCCTGATTTGGCCCTGAGCAAGCTTCAGCCATTGGAAGTTATTCAGCTTTTAAAACAAGTGTGGGCAGCAGTTGCCCCTTATCTGCAGAGATACACTTCAAGACCTGCAGTGGTTTCCCTAATCCTATGTATTCTATGTTTTCCTCTCTACATACAGAGCTAAGATAAAGTTTAATTTATAGATTAGGCACAGTAAGAGATTAACAACAGTAATCATAAATATACATAAAAATATTGCATAGAATGTTTTATAAGTAATATAAGTATATACATACATAAATGATCATAAATAATAGGTAATAAAATGGAACAATTATGGACTGCAGTAAAAGTTTTGGTAGAGCTTTATGGCAAAAATGGAAAGGTTCTGTAGTAGAGAGGATAAGTGTAGATACCAGATATGGCTAGGGAAGGGAGTAGCGGGTAGCAGGTGGTTAGGAGAGGCAAAGGGCAAGAAACACTTAACAGCCAGAAGACTATAAAGACTTCTGTTGGAAACGAGGTATATGGAAATGACCTTGACTTCATGTACTACATACATACTTTGAAAAGCCATACTGTGCATGGTAAAGACGTACAGTGATGGAAAGTACATTTGAAAAGTGATTGTAAAAGTTACATGAATATATTTTCTTGAACTCTTACGATACTGTACCACGGATAGCTGAAACCACAGGAGCCGTGGAATGGGGGGGGGGGGGGTTTACTCTGTTAGGGAAACACTAGTAACATGGGGTCATGCCGGAGTGACCTACACTGTTGCCCCTGGCCAGCTCCATATGAGGCCTGAGTTGAGGCATCTGGCCGTCTAATGTAGACATGTGCCCACCAGGACCTGGGCCGCCTGCTCACACCCCTTAGGCTCATCCCCTCTGCTCCCAGCTGCCTGCTCCTCCGTTCCGGTTTGCTCTGTCCTTCACTCCTGGCCTCCATGCGCCCTGGGTCTCGGCTTTATTAGCGCCCTCTGGCCTTTGCGGCCACAGTGGCAGACAGTGTTCTTAGCTTCTTTGTGTGCTGGAGCATTTCTTCGTGAGGTGGGAGGTAAATATATTAAACCGCAAGACCCAATGTGTCTTAAAATGTCTGTGGTTTTCTCTCTAACGCTTGATTGACAGTTTGGGAGAGTGCAGGCATCGAGGTTGGAAATTGTTTCTCCTCAGGATTCCAGGAGCTTCCGTTCATCTCGCTGTTCTGCTATTTTGGTTTAGGTTGGGCCCCCTTTTATTTTTCCTTTTTTTTTCTTTGGAGAGGTATTTGCTGTAGGGTGTGTGTGCTCGCCAGAAAGACAGAGACAGAGACAGAAAGTGAGAAATCACCCCCCGGGGGGATGGCCACGCCGCAATCCCTTCTCCTTTCTCCTCTCGGGATCTTGGGCACACACGCACATGTGCCTGGCGTTAGTTTAAGCCACCCAGTCTGGGACTTGAACCAAGGTCGACTACATGGGAGTCCAGCGACATAGCCATTACGCTAACTGCTGATCCCAGGTTGGGCCCCTTTTTAAGTGGAAAACATTCCTTGCAAATTCCAGGGCTGATGTAAACACTGAATGTTATAATATTATTTAAATACATAGCACTTAGAACCAAGTATAAACTCCTTGAACTTATGGTTCTTCCAGTTATAAAATCACATTAAAATAGTAAATTAAGCACGAATTACCCTTCCAATGAAACGCAGATGCACACCATTAATTTACTGTGATGGTCAACTTCATTCCTTTTGTCAGAGGAATTAGGGTACCGATTGCTACGGCTCAGTGTCCTTTGAGTAATATCTTCTGGCTTCACTTGGTGTGAATGAATCACTTATATATTAAATCCACCCTTTGGCCTCGTTCTTAGGAGCTCGCGACAATTGCCATAATTCTCTCTCAATGCCAGTGTGTAAACACAGAGCGGCCTGGCACGACTCAGCTATGCGAAGGGCATCCAGATGATTCTTGGAAACTACTGGCTTTCCAGCATTTTTAAAAGATTGTCATTAAAGGGAAGCATTATATGTAAATATTTTCATTGAGAGCGCACATAATCCCCAGGACTCAGTTTGCTTTGATTTTTTTGTATGTGCTTCCTGTGGCAGTCTTCCCTCACAGGCTTAGAGAAGGATGTGCTGTCAGAGGACTTGGCTGTTTGGCCCACGAATGCTTGCACAGGCCAGAATAGGCGGTATTTGTCACTTGCTGCTCTACCTCTGCCTGCCATCCACACTGCTCTATCAGCTGCCACGGTGTTCACAGTGGTTTAATCCCACGGCGCCTCAGCGGCTTATTTTGAGTTGGAGACTGCTGAGAACTGGTAGCCACCGTCATGTTCAGGGAGCTGTTAATCTATGTCTTATTGAGCTTAAAAACTGTGATCCATTTTCAAGTTAAGTTTTAGCTGGAGCATTCCTGCCTGCCCTCATTGCTGCTATGGGCAGGGATAAGTGTTTGTGTTCTTTTAAAGCTAATACCACACCTGATAGGGGTCACAGTGTAAGATTTCCACCTTGTTAGAAGAGTGTCTGCCTGTGAGTGAGTGTGCTTTGTGTATGTGTGTGTGTGTGGGGGGGGGGGCATGAGAGTGCATGTGAGTGTATGCATGGTGGGGTGTGTGTGTATTTCTGTCTGTGCATGTATGTACATGTGTGATTTCCACAGGCCAGCAGTGTTTCAAGACCCTGGTTGCATTATTGCTATTCTGAGCTCCTGCAGGTTGCAGGTTCTGCCTGCCTGTGTCACTCAGCACAGCAGTGTGTACCTGTGTGGTGGCAGTATGGGATCCCACCTTTTCCTTCTTGCTCATCGATTTCAGTTTTCAGTTCCATCTGTGACACCTCCCTGTTTATCACTGTTCTAAAATCTCTTTGTTCTTACCGTCACCCGTGTGTCAGCCCTGTTGCCCCACACTTGGGCGAGTGCAGCCACTGTCTGGCAGCTTCCTCCCTGCTCCCTTTGGCCTTGGGCCCTGCAGCTGGGCCAACTCTTTCTCTGCCATTTCAGTGCTTGCTCCAGAGCCATCAGTGGCTACAACCTTGGCAGGACAAGGAGTGACAAGCAGCCTGTAGGCTGATAGATTTTATTGTCCTACACAGTATTTCAAGGAAATGTTAGCCAACTCTGAAAAACTGGGATGTTTGTTTTCCTCACTAAATATCTGCCATCCTCTGTGCTTCTGGTGGCCATGCTCTAGGCCTATAACCTTGAATTTTCCAGCCACCAGAATCAAGCAGAAGTGAGGAGGGAAAGTGAAGTAAGGCCACAGAAATTGTCTATGTAAATCTGAGAGTGAATTCATCACTAAGTGCCTAGAAATCCCAGCAGAGCCTCAAGAAACTGAGGCTCTGAAAAAAGCCCGAAAAAAGGAAATACTTCTGCACCAGAAATATAATAACCCCACACCAATGATAGACAAGAAATTACAGAAATGTCAGAAAAAGAATTTAGAGTATTTATTGTAACTAAACTCGATGAGATATGAGAAAAACAGATAAACAATCTCAGGAGATGAGAAAGTCTTCTGTGACTTGAAGGAGGAACTCCATGAAGAGATAGACAATGTGAAAAAAGAATCAAACACGACTTCTGGAATTAAAGAACATAATGCAGAAAATCAAAACCTCCTTTGAAAGTATTAACGACAGATTAGACCATGTAGAAGAAAGAATGACCTCTGACCTTGAAGACAAAGTTTCCAACTTAGTCCAAGCAACTGAGAAGAAAGTAAAAATAGACACTAAAAATGAGGACAGCATACAGGAAATCCTAAACCATTAAATGGCTGAATGTTTACATCATAGATATTCCAGGAGATGAAGAGATGGGTGAAAGGTTACAAACATGTCTCTCATGGTACAGTTGAAAATTTTGAAAGCCAAAGCCGGGAAGTTCAAAGAACACCAAATAGATTTATCATGAGAAGACCCTCTCCAAGACACATGGTAGACAAACTGATAAAAATCAAAGACAAAGACCATATTCTAAAAATGACAGAGAAATACCAGGTTACTTACGAAGCATACTCCATTAGACTAACATCAGACCTCTAAACTAAAACCATGCAGGCAAGGGAAAAATGGAAAGACATACTTTGAGAGTAAAATTCAGAGAGAAACAATTTCTGCCAAGAATACTATACCTGGCAAGATTATCCTTCAAATGGGAAGGAGAAATAAAATCATTCCCAGATAAATAAAAGCTGAAAGAATTTGCTAAAAGTAGGCCAAATGATGGTAACAACTCTGAACAAGTCTTGAGATCCTTTTTAAGCTTAAATCTATCTTCTATAGACAGCAGTATTTGCAGTCCGGAGCTGTCTGATTCTGAGCCCAAGGACCTGTCTAAGTCCATCATTTAAACACACCTTGTATTTTTGCTTCCTACGTACTTTCCTCTTCGCTCTCTCTCCCCCTCTAGTCCTGTCCATGTCCTGTCACTTGTAAGGCCAGTTTACCTCCTCAAGCTTCTGCAAATCCTCTCCACCTGATCCAGGAGGAAGTATTCTCTCTCCCTGAATTACTGAGTCACTCTGGCTTTTCTCTGGCTTTTGGAGATGTGGGTAGACTGACTATCCCTCCAAGCTCAGGGCCTCCTGGTGCCTGACACACGATGCCTCACTTGTAGTGGGTCTTCATGGATGTGTGACCAGAAGGATGCAGAGAGGTGATCAGAGGCCTCCTTTTGTGGGTACCAGTAGGAAAGCCTCTGACGCACCGGGGATGGTGGGAGCTGGGAAATTTCCCCAGTGACTGTGAAATTATTATTTCACTTCTTGTCTCCAGAGCCCTTGTTTGAGGACACATCTTTTTTTTTTTTTTTTTGGGGGGGGGAGGTTTTTGCTATAGGGCGTATGTGCTCGCCAGAAAGAGAGAGACAGAGACAGAAAGTGAGAAATCACTCTCTAGGAAGGATGGCCACATGGCAATCCCTTCTCCTCCATTCTCCTCTCTGGATCTTGGGCACGGACACACACGTGACCAGAGTGAGTTTAAGCCACCGGGTCTGGGACTCAAACCGTAGTCGACTACATGGGAGTCCAGCGACATAGCCATTACGCCAACTGCTGGTCCCAAGGACACATCTTTAATGTGTGAAAATACTCAATTGCAGCTAAACCCTAGGACACTGTTGTGGGCTGTGGGTGTGTTCACTCCATTGTGATCTGATCTGTTACTCAGGTTATTCAGCGGTACTGTCCCAAGTTGGACATGCAGATGTCAGAGCTAAAAAGAACCTCATTCGACTTTAGACTACTTGAATACTTCTCATTAAAAGGATTGCTCACTGAGTCTACACAGGATTCTGTACTCAGCGCTATCTTTGCCTCCTCCCGCATGTCCCTCCATTGCCACGTCTCTGTGTTCTTGCTCTGGGCCTTGTTTCAGTATTGTGGGCATTCAGAATACCCCAGCCAGAGCTCCCGGCCTGCACCAAGCTTGGACATTCATACCTGTGATAAAGCGTGTGGGGCTTGGGAGATGAGACACGGCCTAGGTTGGTATGAAGTGCTAATGCCACACGACTGTTACAGTTACTCCATCTCCCGAGACTTAGCTGGCATCAGCTTTCCCACGTTGAAATCCAAGTCCAGGCTTCCTAGCCACATGCCCTTGGGTAGTTGGAATGACCTCGAGATGCCAGGTGTTTCCTTTACTCTTGTCAAACCCCTTTGAGAGAGACGAGGCTTATTTTCCAACTTCTGGACCAGAGGGGAGTGGACTCCAGCCTGTGCTATGCAATGGGACCTTCTGCAGTGACAAAAATGCTTTCTGTGCTGTCCTTTGCAGGAGCCACTTGATGCATGTGGCTCGTGAGCCCTTGAGGTGTGGCTAGTGTGAATGAGGAGCCAAATTCTTCACTGTATGTCATTTCAATGAATTTAAATGTAAATACCTACATGGTTACTGTATTAGGCAGCCCAGATCAGGAGTTGGGGCAAGTGGAAGCTCACCAGGAGCCAAGCACAGCCCTGTGGAGAGGACCCTAACTGGGAATGCCTTCTGTGTGGGCTAGAGGGGTCTCCATGTGGCTGTCCAAATCAGAGCCCATTTGACCACACGTGGCCGCCACCCGGACTCTTTGGATGTTTCAGGGAACCCCTTGCCGTGCTGCTCTGAGGACAGCATTGTTTAGTCTTTATTGTTCTGTGTCCTTTCAGAATGGCAGATCCCATATTCCCCTCAGCCATGATTCCTCGAGTAGATCCTATATCCAGCTTCCTTTATCCAAATGACTGTTTAACTGGAGGACCAGGGACTGATAAAGAGGAGGCTGAATAGACTGTATACAGATTGGAACTTGGGACTTTATTTTTAAAATTTTTGCCAGATGGCAGGTACACTTACTGGTGAGAGACAGAGAATGGGGGTGGGTGGGGGTGAGAAAACACCCCTCCCCCTGCCATGGGGCATGGTCTCTCTGCAATGGCTTCTCCTCTATCTCTTCCTCCTTTTGGGATTTTGGGCATGGACATGCCCCCGGATTTTCTCAAGCCACCAGGTCAGGGCCTTGAACCATATAGTCAGCCATGTGGGATTCACCCTTAACCACCATGCCATGGGCTGGCGTATGGGTTTATCTGTTTTGGTTGGCTTTTGTCGAAGAATCCGTTGAAACCTGCTATGGCGTCCTGGCCTGATGCGGTGGTGAGTAGAGCCACGCTGCACCGTGGATGTAGCTGACGTCATCTCAGCCGCATCTGCTGCAAGGCCTCCATGCGCGCAGGCGTGGCTCTTCTTCAGGACGTTCACCTTTGCCTTGGCCGTTCACTGTCGTTGTGCATGGCTGCTTACCTGCACTGTGGCCTCCCACAGCAGTGGCTGCTCCTGTCAATGGGCGTTGGTTATTTTGTGATCTGTGATTTTCTTTGTTGGTGTTTGAGTTCCCACTGGCCCTTTCATCAGAAAGTCAGGCCAACCCTTGGAGACCGTGCTGCTATCTGCCTGTCCCCCACCTCCCACAGCTCCCCTACTCCCCCACCAGCCTTCCTTTCAGCATGATTTCAAACGTACACAAAATCAGGAGGTTGTCACAGGGAATGTCAGGGCAAGGGTGGAGGGGAAGGCGAAGGTGGTGGGAAAGTGCGTGGACAGGCAGGCTCCTACCCCTATAGTCAAGCAGTACCAGGTTCTGGGAAGGCTTCCCAGTGTTCTGACATCATGAGGTAGCCTGGGGATCCTCCTGGCATCTTGTCCTTGATGCAAGCATAGTGGTACCCCCATCCTGCCCTGCCCTTGTGGGGCTTCTAAACGGCATCTCGCTGGCAGCAACTGCTCCAGCTGACCAGCTGGAGGTAAGAGTGGGATAGATGGCTTCTAGAGAAGGAGGGAAAAGAAAACCCAGCAGCCCAGCGACATCTACTCAGAGACCAGTGATGCCTGCATTCAGGGCCACTCATAGTTTGAGTTCCCAGGGCAAGGAATGTACCAAAAATATTCTCACAGCCAGGTACACCCCACCACCCAGTATGGCATTTCTGTCCCCAAAAGCCAGGTGACTACATCTTAATTTCATTTCCGTATCTGCTTTCAACAAGAAGCCAGTGTCCCAGTTTTGAGATCATTAGAATTTTCTGAGATACACTGTTTTTCTTTTTTGTTCATTATTATCATTTTTTTTCTGTTTTTTTTTTTTTTAACCCTAATATATTAGAACTCTTCTACTTAAGTTTCAGTTTTCCTTCTGTTTTTTTCTGAGCTTTTCAGTATGGATTGCACATTTTATTTTATGATAGCAAATATATAATAATCTATGTTCAGGAAGTCTTGGCCGTGTGCCAGGTACTCTTCCACACAAACTTACTATCAATAAACTAAGTTGATTCATGCATCAATCTCATGAAGTAGTTGTTATTTGCCACCCCACTTTTATAGGTGAGGAGACTGAGTCTGAGAGGTTGAGAAACTTGCCCACAGTCACACAGGAGTTAGTGGCAGGGCTGGCCTTTGATCCAGGCTGCCCAGCTCAAGAGCCCATGCTCCTTGCAGTAGAAAGGACATCCTTGGGAACCAGCAGTTGGCGTAATGGCTATGTCGCTGGACTCCCATGCAGTTGACCGCGGTTCGCGTCCCGGACCCGGTGGCTTAAAACTCACGCCGAGCGCGTGTGCGTGCGTGCCCAAGATCCCGAGAGGAGAATGGAGGAGAAGGGATTGCGGTGTGACCATCCCCCCTGGGGGGTGATTTCTCGCTTTCTGTCTCTATGTCTCTCTCTGTCTGTCTGGCGAGCGCACGCGCCCTGTAGCGAAAACCTCTCAAAAAAAAAAAAAAAAGAAAGGACATCCTTTGGCCTTATTCTCGTGAAGACATTGAAACTTCCTATTTCTTGATCACCAGCTAGTGTTAACAGAGAAATGGTCAGTAAGTACAAGAAGGAAATGATGTGGAGGAGTGTAAAATTTCTCTTCCATGAGGCAGAGCTTTGTAAATGAGACCTAAAAATTCACACTGATAAATATGGGTTTTTAACTGGGTTTAAGTTATTCCACATAATGGGCCAGAGATCTAAGCAGAAGTTCTCCCAGGAACAGTGTAAATCATTAGGTGCTCAGGAGGAGGTTGTTTCGGGAATTTCTCTACCCACTGGGAGCCTCCCGAGGGAGTCAGTGTTACGAAGGATGGTGTGCCATTTTCCTCAATTTCTTTAATACTTTGGGTCCTCGCTTGTGTTTTAGACAGAAAAAAGAAAAAAAGGTTGAGGGATCCAGCAGGTGTCATGGAGGTTTAGGCAGCTGGATCCCGCATGGCCAACTGTGTATTCAAGTCCCAGACCTGGCAGTTTGAAAAACATGTGGGTGTGTGTGCATGCATGCTCCAAATCACAACGGGAGAATGGAGGAGAAGGGGTTGCAGCATGACCATCCCCTTGGGGGGGTGGTGATTTCTTATTTTCCTTCTCTCTCTCTCTCTCTCTCTCTCTCTCTCTCTTCAGTGAGTACATGCACCCTAGAGCAAACCAAAAAAGGAAAAAAAAGATTGAGTACTATTACTTAATAATGTTACTAGAAAAGAAATACTCAGAAAGTCAGAACAACAAGCCTACACGGAGTGGCTTAGCCCAGATAAATCCCAGGTGTTCCAGTGAGCAATTTTTGGTCTCTTCCTCCTTGAGACCCTCCTCAGCAGTCCTGGAGCTGAGAGGTGTTGGGTTGTAGGTGATTCCTGATGGGTGGATGCAATGCGAAACTGCAGGACTCTCGAATGTCCTGTCATTTTGACATTTTCACATACTGTCCTGAGAGGCATTGAGGAGGTGTAGGTAACAGGAGAGATGGAAGGCAGCCGAGATCTTTGTGCTGGAAGTTCAGACACCAACTCAATGAGGTCTTTCACCAAACCCAGCGGGCATTTTTTTTGCCCTCTTTTCTGGACCAGATGTCTGTCATTGCAGGGATGCTAAAGTTGATGTACGCTGGCTGAGACAGTGAAGGGGATTCACTCACTCCGGAGCAGGCAGGCCTCAGAGGCAGTTTGACTTGGTGACTTCGTGCAGAACCTCGTTTCCTTATTCCTGGTCCCTCTGCCCACCTCCCATCTCCTCATGTTTCCAGCAGGGCTGTCTCCCTAGCACTGCGTGTTTCCTCAGCCTGCTGGGTGGAGGGAGTGAGGGGGATGGCTGCTCTTGCCTAAGAACATCTTTT
Organism: Tupaia tana; assembly: GCA_026018925.1. NCBI lineage: Eukaryota > Metazoa > Chordata > Mammalia > Scandentia > Tupaiidae > Tupaia > Tupaia tana. The sequence continues at coordinate 92,458,340 of JAKSZU010000002.1, forward strand.
CCCAGAACCCCTTTGGGCCTAGTTGGATCGTGCATCCTCTCTTCAGTCAGTAACAGGGATGGGTGAGGCTGATGGCCAAAAGCCTGTGGTGGAATCAGGTTTTCCACAGGCCCAGATCTGTGATGGAAGTTGTGGGCCCCCACATAAAGATTGGGGTAGTCCCTAGACAGAGGGCAGATACCAGGGAGGAAAGTGCAACTCTCACTGCTCTTTCTATAACACATCAATCCAGCATGATATAGTTACAGGTGTAGTTTTCTGCTAGGAGAAAATGACCATGTTTGAAATATTTCTTTTTACTACTTTCTGAGTCTTAAATCACCTGCGCTTCTTTTCATCCTGCTCTTCCTTTCTCCCTTCCCTTTCTCATTGCCCTTCCTCCTATTCTCCATCCTTCATCCTCTCCCTCTGGTCTCTCCTCCTCTACTCCCCATCATCCCTTCTCGATGATCTAGTCATTTATTTGACTCAACTAAATTGGCTCAGCACCGTTTAGTTGCTTACTAAGTGAAAGGTCTTCCTGTTTGCTTCCTAGGAAGAAGAGATGCCAGATGTTGAAATCGACATTGATGATCTTCTTGATGCAGACAGTGAGGAAGAGAGAGCTTTAAAATTGCAGGTAAGCAGTTTTCAGAATCTAGAACCTTCTGATCATGGGTGTTTGAATCCACTCGGGTCCCCAGAGCTGGGCATGACCTGATGCCTCCTTGTGGCAGTGTGGGTACCAGGCCTGGGGCAGTGGTGGTTTGTGGAGAGGAAAGTAATAGGGTGCTAAGTATTCACCCTCATAAACTGCACCTCTGATGTGAAAGGAGCTCTTGAATGTGGTCAGTTCTCAAAGCACCTCATAGATGTGACTTTCTCCACCCTCATTTGCTTGGGAGAGACAGCTGGTTTTGCCTCCAATGATCCATTTGCCAGGGAAGAATTTATGCCTGGCAGTTGTTTGAGAAGGTGAGGGGCTGAGCTAGCACTGGCATGTCCAAGCCCAGGGTTCTGGTCTTGTGTTTTTGTGTCATGCATGAAATGAACTTCTAGATAAGATTGCTTATATCCTTTATTTAGTGAAATATCATTTAGTAGATTATGCTCACCTGATAGTGTACTAGTGCAACCGTGAGTGTTGAGATATCTAATGTTTCCTTAGAGAAGAACATAAACTTCTTATTTCCTTTCCCATGGGAGGTTGAACCTATCATTTTAAAATCTCCATTTGGGAGTTTCTAAAACCAATTACTTTGAATCTGCTGTTGTTCTTTATGATCACTGATAAATAGAGTTAATGGCTGTTGGTTATCACCAGTGCCCAATGGGCAATCAGAGGGCACATTTTAATGTACTAAGGTGTTTAGTGTCCCCAGGGGGGCAAATTACCTTAGTTATAATGATTATTTCTTGTTGGTAGATTTAGGTGGAAGATAATAACATCCTAATGATCAAAGTTAAAAAAAAAAAAAAAGAAAAAAGAAAAAGCAGGTACCAGGTCTATCACATAAAAAAAGATAATGACATAAATAGTTTCTTAAAAGTGGGGACTTTAAAGAGGCCTTTTTTTTTTTTTTTTTTTGCTGTCGTCAGGTCATTCCAGCCTTGTTTTCCAGGTGAGGACACTGGAGCTGGCAGAAGTTGAGCCTCAAGCTGATAGGTGATTGAGTCATGCCCAGAGCCCTTTCTTCACGGCCACTGTCACTGTCACCACCTTGTGCAGGCTGTTTCAATCTTTCTGGTTTAATATTAACCAAGTTGGCAGCCCAAAGGCAGGTGTGTGCGTGCCTGTGTGTGTGCACATGTGAACTAAAGAACAAAGCATTCCCGCATGCCAAGGGTATTTTGATATCTTCAGATGACCAACTGATACCAAAATAAAATGGGGCTCTACAATAGATAGTCAACAGGAAATCTTGACTCACGTTGTAAATATAATACTGCAAAAATGAAATGATTTTTAATTTCACTTTAAAAAATATATTGACTTTTAAAATAGTAAAACCAACCTTCTGTATTTACTTCTAGGAAGCTCTCGTAGACTGCTACAAACCAACAGAGGTAAACAGATCACTTTCTTACATGCCATGTTTGAATCAGCTTTTATTGAATCAATTTATCTATTTTTAAATCTAAACCATGATAAGTGGGTTTGATTATGTGTACACTAATTAGCAGTTATTACCATGAGTGCCTATGTTTGAATGGTACTAACTTCATTGATTCTAAGCCTAAACATATCCCAGTTCAAAAAGACAAAATGAAAAGAATGAGTGCGTTCTTTGATTTTAGATAAAAGGCAAACTTTAAGGGTGAGTGTGAGAGAATTTGGAATTTTAGTAAGATTTAGGTTTAGTACTGGTTTATATGTCTTGTTGGTTTGTAGATACCTATTTCTAAAGAGCTTAAAGCCAATACTGTTTTTCAAAAATATTATCTTTATTAGAAGGAAAAATGGTTTGCTTGTTTGGATATTTATTGCACATATCAATAGTAGCATTAATAAACAATGGCTCTTAGTCTGATTAGACTGAAACATTTCATGTAAACTACAATGACTGAAACACAGTGTAGACATGAACATTTGATAAATTATGAAAATGTCAGTGAAGTACTTTCCAAGATCCATCAGATATATTTAGAGTCTATTTGTAACATACAAATGATGGTGGTAGCATTTCTTATTTTTGAAATGGTATAATTACAAAGACAGAAGAAAGCATGCTTGTACAACAGTATGTGGATTTCATTTGACTGAGTTGTTTCACAATAATTGGGTTTGTGGCTAGTTACTTCTTTGAGTTTTATTTTTTCATCGTCCAGTTTTTCCTTACAGTGATTACATCTTATATTCATAGGGCTTTAAAATTTTAATTTAAGCTATTAATATCATATGTATGTATATATATTTTTGAATCAGTGCAATCCATAGTCATATTTGGAAAGCTAAAAAAATACTATAAGGCTTATAAGGGGAAAGTTTCCTTTAGGCTCCTTTCCTAGAACTATATATTTTATATTTGTATAATATATGTATATTTTATATGACAATGCTTTTGATGTTTCTCTGCTACTTACTCTTTCATTCTTAAATGTGCATTTACTACTTTATTTTCTTTATATTTTTTTGGAGAGGTTTTCGCTATAGGGCGCGTGCGCTCGCCAGACAGACAGAGAGAGACAGAGAGATAGAAAGTGAGAAATCACCCCCCAGGGGGGATGGCCACACCACAATCCCTTCTCCTCCATTCTCTTCTCGGGATCTTGGGCACGCACGCACACGCGCCCGGCGTGAATTTAAGCCACCGGGTTCAGGACTCGAACCGTGGTCGACTACGTGGGAGTTCAGCGACATAGCCATTATGCTAACTGCTGGTCCCACTACTTTATTTTCATTTATTGAATTAAGAGGCAAGATGCAAGCTCTCTCTCCACGTGATTTATTTCCCTCCGTCTTCTCAATTAAGTTATTTAACAGTATTTTGTCAAATCAAGAGTCAAGGTTAACGTTATGATTTAAACAAACGTTTTCACTGCTAAGCCAACAGTAAAATATGACCATGTCTCCTTTGTTGCATAGCCCTTTATTTTTCCAGAGTTGATAGTCACTCTTTTTGTCCCTTTTTCATTGGTATAACAGCATACCTGAGACTGGGTAATTTATAAAGAAGTTTATTTGGCACAGAATTCTGGAAGCTGGGAAGTCCAAGGGCATGGCAAAGGTTTTCATACTGTTTCAAAACATGGCACAAAAGCAGAAGGGCCATTGCATGTGAAAGAGTCTTGAAAGAGTGAGCCCCCCTCACTTTTATAGCAACTTTCTCTCTCAAGAACCAACTTATGTCCATGAGAACAATCAATAGTAAACAGCCTTGATTATTCCATTATTCCATTATTCCCACTCAACACAGTTACATTGTAGATTAAGTCTCCAACATGTAAATTTTGGAAGACAAAGTCAAGTCATAGTAATCATCTTGTCTTACTTATTTATTAATTTTGTGGTGTGTATATGTGCACACACATACACATACACATGTGCTTGTGTACTGATTTAGAAAGTGTCTAGCTGTGTTGTGATCCTCTTGCTTACCCTCCCAAATGGCTGGGAACACAGACATGCCACTATACATAGCTTTTACAGTGGTCTGGGTTCCTGTGTGGTCTCAACCAAAATGAACCCAGGCTTCCTGTGTGGTCTCAGCCTACCGAGCAATTGTGTCTGGCACGTGTTACCATAGCTGAGCCTTTTATTTTGTCTAGTACCTGTTGCTATGTTTTTGTTGAACTCTCCAGTGTCTTTATTGAACAATATGATATATTTTCTGTGTGTTAAAATATACCATTACCATCCCCTGGCCCCCAATCTTTCCTCCTGGAGTGGTGTGCCAAAAACTAGAGAAGGTTTTCTCTGCATCTGCTGAGTAGCTACTGTCCTGAAATTTCTGTTCATTGCTTTTCTGTGTTAGATGCTTTATTTTTTTTTGTCTTAGTTATCTTCATTTTTTTAAAAAAATAATGTTATTATTATTATTATAAGTTCACTATAGAGCATATTTGTTCACCAGAGAGAGACAGAGAGAAAGAAAAGTAAGAAAGCAAGCCTCCAGGTCTTAGACTTGAACCGTAGTTGGTCATATGGGTGTCCAGCACCTTAACCACCATGCCACCTGTTGGCCTTAGTCCTCCTCATTTTTGTTGGACTACATTGTTTTTGTTGGAGTAGTTTTTTGGGAAAGGGTGAATCCTTGCGTGTGTGACAGTGAATCTTGATCAATGGTTTATATGCATAAAGTTCTAGGATAAAAGCCATTATTAAGACACAATTTTTTAAAAATTTCTTTCTTTCATGAGACACACACACACACACACACACCCTTGAGAGGGCCTCACCATGCTGTGAGCCTCCTCATGGCTTCCCAGCCAGACAGGATCACAGCATGTGTACGTATCCCCGGGGTATGTGGGTCAACCCAAGATGTGAACCTGGGCCTCCCACGTGGCTCCTGTATTATGCAGTGGTACCCTACTGCCTTCATTACCACAGATAAGCCCTTAAGGTACAATTTCAAAGGTGTTCTGCTGCTGTGTTACTTGTAGTGTTAAGAAATCTGATGTCATTCCATTATCAGACTTCTGTGTGTGACCTAGTTTTTCCCCTCAGTTAACTTTTAGGATCATTTCCATATTTTGAAATTTTGCAGTGCTAGCCTCTGATGTGGGCCTTTTCCTATTCATGTACCAGTTCCTCACAAACTGTTTTAGTCTGAAGATGTTTTTTCAGTCCTTTGGAAAGGGTCTTTTATTATTCTTTACTATTTTTATTCATGTCTTCTTCAGGACTCTATTTCTGGCTCTCCTATTACTATTATGAGTATTTCATCTTTTGGATGGAGCCTCTCTGTTCTTACCTCATTTGTTTCCCATCTCTGAGATCTTTTGTTCTTTCTTACAGAACATTTCCTTGCCTTTATCTTCTAGTATTTTTACTAACATTTTTTTTAAAGAGAGATTTTTGCTATAGGGTGTGTGCACTTGCCAGAAATATAGAGAGAGACAGGGAGACAGAAAACGAGAAATCACCCTCCAGGAGATGGCCATCCTGTATTCTCTTCTCTTCCGTTCTCCCCTTGGGATCTTTGGCACGCACACAGAAGCACCCAGCATGAGTGTAATTTGCTGGGTCTGGGATTTGAACTGTGGCTGACTACATGGGAGTCCAGCGAGGTAACCATTACGCCATTTATTGGTCCCTTTACTGACATTATTTTTAAATTTCAGCTATCTTATTTCTAATATCCAAGAACCCCTTCTTGATCTTTGTTCACTATTTCATTTTATGTTTCTTCTTGTTCATGCATACATTTTATTCTCTTTTCTCTTTCACAACATTACTCAAATGTTTTATTCTATTTGTTTTCATTTTAAAGGTTATTCTACTGCCTGCATTGTGTCTGTTTTCTTTGAATCCCACCTTTTTTCTATGGTCTGTTTTTGCTGACTGTCAGCAGTGTACCCATGTTGACTGTGAGGAGATGGTAAGCGGGTTGGCGTTTGTATATATCAGCATAGCTTGTCCTTTGGTGGGTCTCACTGTGGAGTGATAAGGATGCAAGCCAAACTTTTTTTTTTCATGATCTGTATTATTAGGTGGGGTAGCAAGTCTCCTCAAAATATCAATATTTGGCTCTCTTTTTTTTGTGGAAAGATTCAGGGTTTTTAGAGTTTGATCCTTTAGTCCTCTGCCTGAGGGTTGACAGTCTGACTTTAGGCTTTTAGAAGCAGAGAAGAGAACAAGGGAGGCGATCTCACCAGTTAGTCTTTGCAGAGTAGAGTTAATTTGTTTGTGAGTAGTTGGGAGTTAATATAAGAGTTAAAACAATTAGATATTTGGTGAGTGATTTTTGAATTGTGCCAGGTTAGATGAGAATAGGGTGGTAGTCAAGTGAGGGATTATGCAAATGAATAGGCATGGAATGTGGGGCAGGAGGGGCTACTGATGTGGTTCAACCAGATTGGTAGGTGCTAGCATGTATTTACTCATTTTATCACCCCCAACCTCCCTTATTTCAATTCTTCTGCTAGATGGGGAAGTTTGAGAAGTTCATGCTTTGGTTACTTAGGCAGGAAAGTTTGCACATGAAAATTTCTCTTTTGATTGGCTCTGCAGGCAGCTGAAAAACAGTAGGAGAAGTTCTCTCATCAGCAGAGACCTGTTCTCTTCCCAGTTACGCAATATTTAGGGAACAAAATATTTATACTTGTTAACAGCCATGCAGTAGAATGAAAATAGACAACTTGCTCCCTAGAACTAAAGTATTCCTTATCCAATTTCTACATGGAGCTGGAGTTTTCAAGGGAACATTTCTGTGTTTTTTTTTTTGTTTTGTTTTGTTTGTTTGTTTTTTTGAGAGAGATTTTTGCTATAGCACGTGTATACTCACCGGAGCGATGGAGAGACAGAGAGACAGAAAGTGAGAAATCACCCCCTAGGGGCATGGCTACACCACAGTTCCTTCTCCTTCATTCTCTTCTCAGGATTTTGAGCATGCTTGCACATGCGCCTGGAATGAGTTTTAAGTCACCAGGTCTGGGTATCAAACTGCAGTGAACTACATGGGAGTCCAGTGGTATAACCATTACACCATCTACAGGTCCATTTCTGTGTTTTTTCTTTAAATGCTGAGGATTTCACTCAAGTTCAGTTATCTGTTAAGGGGTTGTTTCAGAAAGGCTGAACAGTTTTGCCTTTGAGATTATGTTCATAAGAAACAGATTATACCATCACCTGGATTGTGATGATAACAACAGCTTATATTTTCTTCCTGAGTGCTATAGTTCACATTGCAAAATATACATTATCTTATTTAATTTTTGTCATCAGCACTTCAAGTAGAGAGGGTTTGGGTAACTTGCCCAAGATGTCAGAGCAGTAAGGAAGCCAGGCTCAGCCCAAGGGAGCCGGGCTCAGCCCTGAGTCTCTGATGCCTGGTGTTATGCTTGCCTGTTCATCATGCCAGTCTTTCTAAGCTACTTGACTCAGCAAGAGGGTTAAGACTTTAAAATGGACTTTGTTCTCTCTGAACTAAATGCCTAATAATTAAAGCAACCACCTCTGGAGATGCTGATTTTTTGATCAAACTTATTTTGCATATAATTATTATGCCACTTGAAGTTAGAAGTGTAAGGAATATGTTTTTGCTGAATCAGATACATATATTAATATGTATAGCCTCTCATTACAGAGGTAGAATGGGCGGTAGGAAGAACCCTGGGCTTTGGCTGGAGTCTTATGTCAGTGGCAGCACTAACTATATGACTGAGTAATTTTCTCAACCTCTCTGAACCTCCATTTCCACAAACAGATGAATGAATTGAAAAAATGTGGCACATGTACTCCATGGAATACTATTCAGTTATAAAAAACAATAAGACCCCGGCATCTGATAGAAAGCAGATGAATATGGAAGATTTATTGTTGAGTGAAGCAAGTCAGGCTATGAAAGACATTGTATGTCTCCACTTAACATACACCGACTGTCTGCACTGTATGGTAGAAACGGAAAGATTGGAGGACATAAAAGTATTGAAAATAGTTATGGACGCTGGAGATAGTTTGGAAGAAGAGTGGGAGGGGCAAGAGTGTAGGGAAGGTAATCAGGGAGAAAAACAGAGAAGTAAGACATTTGTGGGACACAGAAATGGTTTATTACCTGTTGATGATGACATGTGTAGTATTCTCAACTGAACTGATCTGAGGTGTATTTCATGTTGAGTAAATTCTCTATACAAATTAAATGACGTACAGCAATTGAATGTTTAAAAAATAGTAAATAAATAAATAAATAGAGGTAAGAATCACTTGTCCAGGTTTAAATAAGGATTATTTGGAGTGATAACAATTTTCACAATAGTAACAATAATGGCTATGATAATAATAGCTAAGTAAATACTAAGCACTCACAAATGCCAGCTCTGATCCAATCATATCTCATGTGTTAACTAATTTAATCTTTTTAAAATCTTTCATAGCTTTAAACATTTTTTGATAGACTTTATTTTGCAGAACAGTTTTAGATTCACAGTGAAATTGACCAAAAGCTACAGAGATTTTCATTTACCCCCCTGCCCACTTCTCCCATCATCAACATCCCCAACCAGAGTGGTACATTTGTCATAATTGATGAACCTACATTTATACGTCATCACCCAAAGTCCATAGTTACATTAGGGTTCACTCTTGATGTTATACACTTTGTGGGTTTGGGCAAATTTATGATGGCATGTATCCACCATTGCAGGATCTGATGGACAGTTTGGCTGGATTAAAAATCCTCAGTGTTGGGACCACCAGATAATATAATGGCTACATCACTGGACTCCCACATAGTTGACTACGGTTCGAATCCCGGACCCAGTGGCTTAAAACTCATGCTGGGCACATGTGCATGTGGGCCCCAAATCCCAAGAGCAAAATGGAGATGAGAGTGTGGCATGGCCATCCTCCTGGGAGGTGATTTCTTGCTTTCTGTCTTAGTCTCTCTCTGTCTCTCTGGCAAGCACATGAACCCTATAGCAAAAATCTCTCAAAAAAAAAAATCCTCAGTGGTCCACATGTTTATCCTTTTTCTCCTCTCTTATCCTTGACAACCACTGATCTTTTTACTATATCCATAGTTTTGCCTTTTTCAGGTGTAAGTAGTTGGAATCATACAGTATGTAGCCTTTGTAGACATGACTTCTTTCACTTAGTAGTATAAATTTAAATATGCTTTGTCTTCTCATGGCTTGATAGCTAATATTTTTTAACACTGAGTAATATTTCATTATTTGGATATCCCACAGTTTATTTATCCATCCATCTAATGAAGGACATCTTAGTTGCTTCCAAGTGTTGGCAATTATAAATCAAGGTGCTATAAACTTCCCTTTGCAGGTTTTGGTGAGAACATAAAATTTCAGGTCCTTTGGCTAAATACCAAGGAATGGCATTGCTGTATTGTATGGTAAGAATGTTTCATTTTATAAGAAACTAACAGTCTTCTAAAGTGGTTATACTATTTTGCATTGCCACCAGCAATGAGAGTTCCTGTTGCTCTATATCCTTGTCAGTATTTAGTGTTCCCAGTGTTCTAGATTTTATACTACCATTCTAATAGGTGTATAGTGTTATCACATTAATTTGTATTTCTCTGATGCTGTATGATTTGGAGCATCTTTTCATATATTTATTTGGCATCTGTTTATCTTTTTGGTAAGCAGTCTATTAAGTTCTCTAGACAATTTTTAAATCAGGTTGTTTGTTTTCTTATTGTTGAGTTTTGAACATTCTTTGTATATTTTGGATAGCAGTTCTTTATCAGATATGTCCTTTGCAAATATTTTCTCCCAGTCTGTAGCTTCTCTTTTTTCTTTTCCTCTGTCTTTTGCAGAGAAGAGAGTTTTATTTTAATGAAATACAGCTTGTCAATTCTTTCATGGACTGTGCCTTTCATGTTATATCTAAAACTCATGGCCAAACACAAGCCCATCTTGGTTTTCTCCTATGTTACCTTTTAGAGGTTATAGTTTTGCATTATACATTTAGGTCTATGTGATCCATTTGAATTAATTTTGTGAAGATTATAAGGTCTGTGTCTAGATTTATTTTTTGAATGTTATTTATTGCATGAGCAAGAGAGACAGAAAGAGTGAAAAAGAGACAGAGACAAAGAGATATGGCACCCCTGACAGGGTCTCAATGCCACAAACTACCCCCAGACTCAGCCAGCTGGGATCATGGGCACATGCATGCCTGGTATACTTAGGGAGGTCTGCATACTTGAACTGGCAACCTTTCCATGTGGGTCTACCTTGCAAGAGAATCACATTTTGCTGCTGAACCACTGTCTGGCTCTCTGGATTTAATTCTTTTCATATGTGGATGTCCAGTTATTCCAGCACCATTTGTTGGAAAGACGATCTCTATTCTGTTGTATTGCCTTTATATGAGTCTGCCTGTTTTTCACCAATACCACGCTGTCTTGATTACTGTAGCTTTATAGTATGTCTTGAAGTAAGGTAATATCAGTACTCTAGCCTGTCTTTCTCCTTGGATTTTGTGTTGGTTATTCAGAATCTGTTGCCTCTATATATAAAATTTAGGGTCAGTTTGTCAGTGTCCTTAAAATAATTTTCTGAGATTTTAATTTCATTGGGATTGCATTGAAACTATAGATCAAGTTGGGAAAATTAACATCTTGACAATATTGGTTCTTCCTGTTCATGAACATGAAATATCTATTTATTTCTATTGAGGTGTCCTCAAGCTTAAAGATTTTTTCCTCAACTTTGCCTAGTCTACTAAGAAGTCCATACGTGGCATTCTTAATTTCTATTACAGTGTGTTTAATCGCTGACATTTTGGGGAGAGGGTTCTGTCTTACAATTTCCATCTCTCTCCTTATATTGCCCATCTGTTTTTGCATGTCTACTTTATTCATTAGAACCCTCAATATATGAAACACAGTTGTTTTAAACTCAGTTATAATTCCAACATTCCTGCTATGTCTGAGTCTGGTTGGGATGCTTGCCACCCCCTCAACGGTGTTGTTTCCCTTTTTACTCTCTCTTGTTATTTTTCTTGAAATATGGACATGATGAACTAAGTAGAAGAAACTGCTGTAAATAGACATTTCATAAGGTGTGGGGAAAGGGTAGTATCTTTAATGCTATAATTAGGTCAGGCTTTTAGTGAGCCTGAGTTCCTGGACTGTGAACTTAGGTGCCTCGCAAAATCCCCACCCTTTTAGGTAGGGCAGATAGCTACATTGTGCTGGGGTTGGGGAATCTCCCTCCCTCCAGGTTAGTCAGGCTATGGTAAAGTTCCAGCTAGTTAGGCTCTTGCTAAATAGTTACTCCTGAGGGCAGACCTGGTTAAGAAGAACAGAATGGTTTGGTGTATTCTGAATGGTTCCTTTTTTCTCCTCCCCCATCAGAAGCACAAGGATATTTTCCCCCCAGTATTCACTGTGAGGACTTGGTAGAGTTTCCAGGAGTCAAATTCACCAAGTGTTGGACATCCTATCACTGAGTTCTTCTGGAGTTTTAATCTCTCAGAATTGTCCATGCCAAGTCTCCAGAAATTCATCAATTATAGTCATAGTTTCCCTACTGGGCCCTGGTTCCCACACAGGTTGCTGCTTGTGGTTTCTGTTCCAATTAGGTATAACACTGTATTTGCCCATCTATCTCTCTCAATTTGGGAGCAACAGTTATCCCTGTGACTCTACTATTTTTAAGGAACTAAGAATTGCTTATTCAGTTTTATAGCTTTTAACTTGTTAGGGTGGCATGGCAATTTCTAAGCTTCTCACATGCTAGACTCAAAATTGGCAGTCTCATTTTTATCTTAACAGTAAATCTATGAAGTGGACACTATGAATGTCAAATATGAAATTTAAAGCACAGAATGGTTTAGTAATTTGCTTGGGGTCACACAGTTAATAAGTGGAGAAGTCATGTGTGTTAAAAGACATAACATAAAGCTTGGCACATAGTAGGTCCTAGTTCAATCTGATTCTAAGATAATACTTCCCCATTATACATTAAATATGCAAAAATGTCCCAATTCACCAGTGATAATACTCTTGAATTAATAAATTTGAAGAGTAGACTTTATGTAATCTCCTAATTTCCCACTAGTGATAATGTTTTTTTTTCTTCTTCTTCTTCTTTTTTTGGAGAGGTTTTCACTATAGGGTGCGTGCTCTCGCCAGAAAGACAGAGAGAGACAGAGAGATAAAAAGCAAGAAATCACCTCCCAGGGGGGATGGCCACGCCACAATCTCTTCTCCTCCATTTTCCTCTTGTGATCTTGGGCACGCACGCACACACACCTGGCATGAGTTTAAGCCGCCGGGTCTGGGATTTGAACCGCGGTCGACTACATGGGAGTCCAGTGACATAGCCATTACGCTAACTGCTGGTCCCCCAGTGATAATATTTTTAATGTGTTACCTTCTGTCATATCCTTTGGGTCAGTGGTTTCATCATATGTGGGTCACTAGCTAATAAAAAAAGGACTTGTGCTTCCCCATTTTGATTTGTATTTCAATTGTGGATTAAAAAAGAAAAATTCTATAGAGTGTGCATGCTCACCAGAGAGAGACAGAAAGAGAGAGAAGGAAAGTGAGAAAGCACCCACAAGGGTATTATAAGAGAGATTATTGTTGCTATAGGGCATGTGTGCTCACCAGAGAAACAGAGAGAAGGAAAGCAAGAAATCATCTGCAGGGGGATGGCCATACCTCAATCCCTTCTCCATTCTCCTCTTGGGAGTTTGGACATGCACGCACCTGGCATGAGTTTTAATCTACCAGGTCTGAAACTCGAACCGTGGTAGACCTCATGGAAGTCCAGTGATTATGCAATCTGCTGCTCCCCTGTCATGTCTTATAAGCTGCTAGGTCTGGGACCTGAACTGCATAGTCAGCTGTGTGGGATCCAGCCACTTTAACCATCATGTCAGTGCTGGTCTCTCCCTCTCTCTTTTTAAATATTTATTTCTTCCATGAAAGAGACAGTTAGAGGCAGGCATCCCCAATAGGATAAGGTCTTCACACCATGATCTACTCCCAGCCTCAGCTGCCCCAGATTATAGGCACACGTTTGCATGCCTTCTGTGCTTAGGGAGGTTCTGAGGCATGAACCCAGGACCCCTTCTATGTGGGTCCAGGTACATTTCCACTGTAATGCCACCTGTCCCCAAAATGTGAACTTTTAATATGTAAATCTTTCTTGACCTGGACCCTTCAAAGTATAACAATATAATTATAGTTACCACACTAATGTATTAGTGATTGATTAGTAAGAATGCCATTTCTGATGAAGAGTACTTTCATTTGGGCTATTACTTGGATTTGAATGACCAGTAGTAATAGCTTAGTGGACATGGTAAGAATCAGAAGTGGGGCTTGTAGGCCTGCTAGCCAGAGTAGGGAGGGACTTTTTTCCCCCCTTTTCTCACTCTTCCTTTTCATGCTTTCAGTTTGAGAATCACATAGGAGCACCTCTGTTGTACTGAAATGACAAGTGAAATGTATTTAATGTGGGCTGGAGGGTATCTGTCTTACCACCTGTTAGGGCAGTATTCAGTTCAACCAGCGAGCTTTAAAATAAGAAAAAAAAAAAATCTCTTTTTGTAATTGGAGGTGTCCATGCCATTGCTTTCTGATAAACAGCAAGTTATTCTGTCTGTGCATGTATTTCATGTTTCGATTTAGAGGTTGCAATACAACCTATCATTTTAACAATCAAGATCTCTAAATTGACATGTGTCAGGGATTTATCCACATGAGGAAGTCTGAAATTAGGTGGCAAAAAGCATTTCTGGGTCCCAGTAATCTGGTGGGTAATGTAAGCGTCATGGCTATACAATGGTGAAGGAAATGATGTCTGGTCCCTGTTTGTAAGTGGAAGCCAAGCTATTTTCTGAAAGGCAGGCATGCTCTGTTGATTTCCCTGAAGAGGCAGGAGAAAGGTGGAATCTCCTTTAGCCATGGTATAATGGTGACTGTCACTTTTCTTATGGGTGGTGGTGGCCATTGTCATCTCCTGTTCACATCTGCCCTCAATCCAGCAGCAGTTTTACCTGTACAATTACTGTTCTGTTTATGCATACACGATGTACTCACAGTCCTTCTTCATTAAGCTGATTCTAGTGGGGAGGAAATGTAAACTGGATGTTTATAACACAGAAAACTGAGTGGGTGCCGGGAGGAGACACAGCTTGGCATGTTGCTACATTCCCTTTATTCATTTGCTCAATAGTTCTTTTTGAACATCTGTGAGTGTGGAACTAATCTAGGGACTGAGTCATAGCAGTGAAATTCTCTGTCCATTTTAAAAACAATTTCTTGGAAGGCCATAGTTAATCGTGGCCTTTTAAGTGGTGAGGATTTAACTGATGAGAATTGAAGTGCTCAAAGCATATTAAAATAGAAATAAAAGAACAAAAATGCCAAGCTGTCCACTTATTCAATTGTTCTCTAAGTTAGGAACCAAAGTGCTTGACAGAATGTTTAAGAGGCTCTGTGCTTGCTGGATAAAGCAGAGGAAGAAACCATGTTATTCAGTTTAGTCAGCCTGAGTGTCCTCAGGTAGAAGAACCCCTTTGTTATGTCAGACCCTTTTCATCTGGCCTCTCCTGGGATCTCCCCAGAAAAGACTTTAGTCTTGGCCTGGCATGAGGAATAGAGCTTAAATGTGTGGTTAATAAATTGAAAAGACCCCTTTCTAAAGCTGTCACTTTCAGAACAATGTTTCTGAATAGAAGGAGAATTGGAAGCTTCCAAAGAAAGACCAGAATCAGATGAAAACTACTTTCTAGTGGTTGTAGCCATTGACTACAAAAGCCTTATAAAATTTTAGTGTAATTGGACAGATAAGTATTAAAGTAGTGGTCCCCAATCTATTGGGTACCTGGGTCTGGTTTCATGGAAGACAATTTTCCACAGACCAGGGGTAGGGACATGGTTTTGACTAAAGTGTATTACATTTATTGCGAACTTTATTTATGTTATTACTATATTGTAATATATAATGAAATAATTATACACCTCAGTATAATGTATTATTTGTAGCTACTCCCCAGTGCTAGCATTGTGGTCTCAGCTCCACCTTAGATCATCACGCATTAAATTCTCATAAGGAATGTGTGACCTAAATCCCTTGATTGCTCAGTTTACAATAGGGTTCATGCTCCTGTGAGAATTTGATGCCACCCCTGATCTGACAGGAGGTGGAGCTCAGGTGATAAGGTGAGCAATGGGGAGTGTTTGTAAATACAGATGAAACTTCGCTCACTCGCCCACTGCTCACCGGTTGCTAACAGGCCATGGACTTGTACCAGGTTGAGGATCCTGAATTAAAGGATTGGGTTTTTTTAGATAGAGACATGTAGCTTCACCTGGTAGCTAAAAGGATATTGGTCTCAGTGTGCCTATTGCTCACACACTTTTTTTTTTTTTTTTTGAGAGGTTTTTGCTATAGGGTGCATGTACTTGCCAGAAAGACAGAGAGACAGAAAGTGAGAAATTACCCTCCAGGGGGGATGACCACACCACGATCCCTTTTCCTCCATTCTCCTCTTGGGTTGGGATCTTGGTCATGTGTGCACATGAGCCCAGTGTGAGTTTAAGCCACCAGGCCCAGGACTAGAAACGCGGTTGACTACTCTATGGGAGTCCAGCAACACAGTCATTACTTCATTTGCTGGTCCCAACTCACATACTTTTATTAGGCCTTTGTGCCTCAGACCTATTCTGTGCCAGATTGAAAACCAGTATGTGCAGGTGTTGGCATTTGGACCCATCTCTGAGTCCAAATCCTACGGTCTATCTCCTTGCCACTGCCTTTCTCTGAATTCTTGCTAGGTAAGCAAGAGCTCCACTTTAGATTATTAATAAAGCTGATTAAGATTGTCTTCACTGGCCAGCTGCTGTGGCACAGTGGTAGTACAAAGTTTTGTTATGCTGATACCCTAGGGGAAGTTCCCTGATTTTTATCACAAGATTTCCCTGTACTTGCTGGGTACACATGCCCATCATCCTGGCTGGCTGAGGCTGGAGGTGGATTGCTGCATGAGGACCCTGTTTGGGATGCTGTCTTTTTCTTCCTTTCTCAAATGGAAAAGAATAGATAAACTTAAAAATATATATTGTGTTCATTGAGGAAAATCAACCCAGAGGTGTTAGGTAAGCTTGCCAAAGATACACAATCATGAAACAAAAATTTGGTTGTTTTTTTTTTTTTTGGAGAGATTTTCGCTATAGGGCGCGTGCGCTCACCAGACAGACAGAGAGAGACATAGAGACAGAAAACGAGAAATCTCCCTCCAGGGGGGATGGTCACGCCGCAATACCTTCTCCTCCATTCTCCTCTCGGGATCTTGGGCACACACGCACACGTGCCCGGCGTGAGTTTTAAGCCACCGGGTCCAGGACGCGAACTGCGGTCGACTACGTGAGAGTCCAGCGCGGTTCGCGTCCTGCGACATAGCCATTACGCTAACTGCTGGTTCCCCAACAAAAATTTGTTTTTCTCCTTTAGTCTTTATTCAGTATTCCTTGCAAAGTTAGAGAACCATCCACAAGACTTCCTTCACTTTTGACACCAAGTGCAAGTTTGGGGGTCCCCAAGCCCACCTTCAGATTTGATAATTTGCTAGAACTCATCAAACTCACTGAAGTCTCTCAAACTCAGGACGCCAGTATACTACAGTGAAAGACTACAGATCAGAAGCCAATCAAGGGAAGAGATACACAGGGCACAGTCCAGGAAGCTTACAGATGTGGAGCTTGCAGCTGTCTCCTCACAGTGGAAATGAGGTGTTAATGCTCTCAGCAGTGAAATGTGACAGTATGACGGAACACTGCCAACCAGGGACCTGCATCTGATCCTGGGGATCTAGAGGTTTTGGAGGCTTGATCACAGACAAAGCTGACTGTCCATGTGGCTGACTTCAGCCTGCAGCTGATGCTGCATGACCCAAAGCCCCCATCCTAAATCACCTCATTAGACCGTATGGCATGGCCCAAAGCTCCCAGGAAAACAAAAGGTACTTTTTTTTTAGATTAATTTCACACTTTATATAAAGTCCCCATCATGATGTATACAGTGAATATTTTATTTTCAACAGATAATTTAACTTTTTTTTGGTCAGTTAAATGTTTCTTCCTTTTGTACCTCATACTCACCCTCTACCACCCAATCTCTACCATCCACTCACCTCCCTTACAATCTTTAGTATCTACATTTATCCTCTCTGCTATCATAGTTCAGCTATTTCCATTTTTGCCACAAAGTGCAGATATTTGGTACATATTGAATGGGGATATACAGTTATATCTTTCAAAGTCTGGCTCAGTTTGCTCAACATTGAGTCTTCTGTATTCATCCACTTTGAACCAAATGATAGAGTCTCACTGTTTCTCATAGGTGAGTAATATTCCATTGTAAATAATGTGCCACAGTTTTTCAACCCTGTAATCAGTTTTTGGACACAGTTTTGATTCCATGTCTTAGCAATTGTAAGTATTGCTGCAATAAACATGGAAGTACAAATGTCTTTCTGAGCATTTTCTTATCCTTTGGGCAAATACCAAAGAGTAGGATTACTGGGTCATATGGTAGTTCTAGTTTTAGGTTTTTGAGGAATGTCCACATTGTTTTCCACAGATGTTGTACTAATTTACATTCCCACCAGCAGTGTAAAAGGGTTCCTTTTTGACCACAGCCTCACCAGCACTTGTCGTTCTTTATTTTTTAAATCCAAGTCATTCTAACAGGAGTTAAATGGTATCTCATTGTAGTTTTAATTTACATTTCCCTCATGACAAGAGATTTTGAACATTTTGGGCATTTATAAGTCTTACTTTGAGAGTTGTCTATTCAGTTCATTTGTCCAGTTTTTAATTGGATTATTCATTTTTTTTATGGGCAAGTGCCTTGAGTACCCTATAGTTTGCTATCAATCCCTTGTATGAGGAATAATTTGTGAATATTTTCTCCCATTCTGAGGGTTGTCTTTTCACTCTAATGATTGTTTTATTTGTTATGATGAAGCTTTTAACTTGATGTAATTCCACGTATTTATTTTAGGGATTATTGCCTTTGTTTTTTGTGTCTTATTTAAAAAAACCTTTGACTACTCCAATGTCTTTAAGGTTTTTCCCTTATGTTTTCTTGTAATTTTATAGTTTGAGGCTTTACATTTGAGTTTTTGATCCATTTTGAGTTGATTCTTGTTGAGGGTGAGAGATAGGGTCTCAGTTTCATATTTTGAGCACAATGATGTCCAGTTCTTTCAGCACTATTTGCTGAAAAGACTTTCTTTTCTTCACCACATTGTCTTGTACCCTTTGTAAGAGACATGATTGTCTCTTACATGTATGATTTGGGATTTACTTCCAGATTTTTCTATTCTGTTCCATAGGCCTCTGTGTCAGTTTTTGTCCACTACCATGCTGTTTTGATTATTTCCACTTTTATTTTAATTGAACTAAACTCAGTGAGATGCAAGAGTAAACAGACAACCAATTCTAGGAGATGAGAAAATCTTTCCATGACTTGGAGGAAGATTCCATAAAGAGATATATATCTTGAAAGAGAATCAACCAGAACATTTAGAGATAAAGAATATGATACAAGAAATCAAAACCTCTGTTGAAAATATTAGGAGCAGATTAGACCATGCAGAAGACAGAATCTCTGACCTTGAAGACAAAACATCCAAGTTAGTCCAAGCAACCAAGAAGAATGAAAGTAACCATTAAAAATGAAGACAACATACACAAAATTGTAGACACTATTAAATGGACAAATATTTGCATAATGGGTATTCTAGAATGTGAAGAGATGGGTACAGGCTCAGAAAAATCTCTCAACATAAGCAATGGAGGCAAGAAAAAAGTGGGAAGACATATTTAAAACTTTCAAAGAAAAACAACTTCAGCCATGAACACTGTATCTGTCAAGATTATCCTTCAAAAGGGAAGGAGATAAATATCAATAAAGAAAAGCTGAAAGAATTGACCAAAAGTATATCAGCTCTTCAGGGAATACTTAAGAGAATACTACACCAGAAAAACTAAAGGGAGATAAGTAGAAGCAAGAGAACATGAAGCAAAGCAAAGCAAAACGAAACAAAATGAATAACTAAATGACAGGGCTAAGTTCATAAATATGGATAATAACATTGAAGGCTAATGGATTAAACTTCCCAACTAAAAGTCACAGATTGGCTCAATGGAAGGAAAAAAATTAACTCTCTATATATTACTTACATAAAATATACCTCACTGACAAAGAAATACATAGATGAAAAGTGTGGCAAAAATCCTTTTATGCAAACAGAAATGAAAAGAAGACAGGAGTCATAATGTTGATATCAGACAAAATAGACTTTAGGATAAAAGGGTAAAAAGAGATAAATAAGGACAGCATGTGATTCTAAAAGGATAATTCACCAAGAAGATATAACAATCATATTTATGCATATAATGCCAGGGCACTCAAATATGTAAAAGAAAGACTGCTAGATCTAAAGGGAGAGACAGACTGCAACACACTAATTGTTGGGGTTTTCAACAGCCATGGTCATCACTGGACAGGTCACATAGACAAAAAATGAACAAAAAGACACAGGAGCTAACCGATGCCATAAACAAAATGAACCTGACAAGCATAGAGTATTCCACCCAGAAACCACAAAATATGCTTTTTTCTTATCTCCACATGAGTCATTTTCAAAGCTTGACCACATAATAGGCCACAAAACAAGCTTCTACAAATTTAAAAGTATAGGAACTATACCCAGCTTCTTCTCTGACCACAGTGGAATTAAACTTAAAATCAACCACAGAAAGAGCCCTTGAAAATGAACAAGAACACAGAAACTAAACAACGTACTTCTTTTTTTTTCTTGTTATAGGGCGCATGCACTCACCAGAAAGAGAGAGACAGAGAGAAAGAAAGCGAGAAATCACCCCCCCCCCCAGGTGGGGATGGCCACCCTGCAATCCCTTTTCCTCCATTCTCCTCTTGGGATCTTGGGCACGCATGCACACGCGTCTTGTGTGAGTTTAAGCCACCAGGTCTGGCACTCGAACCGCGGTCGATTACATGGGAGTCCAGCGACATAGCCACTACGCTAACTGCTGGTCCCAACAACGTACTGAAGAAATTAAGACTGTAATCAAAAGATTCATTAAAACCAGCAATAAAGAACACACCATTCTCCATAACTTTTGAAACGGCAAAAGCAATCACAGAGGGACATTCATAGCCATTAGTGCCCAGAAAAAAAGAAAGAAAAAAGAAAGGTGACAAATAAAAAATTTAACATCATATCTCAAGGACCTGCAAAAGCAACAGCAACAACAATAAAACCACAGAAGAAAAGAAATAGTAAATATTAGAGCTGATATAAATGAAATAGAGAATAAAAGAGGTGTACCAAAAAAAAAAAATCAATGAAACAAAAGCT
Source organism: Tupaia tana (assembly GCA_026018925.1). Taxonomy (NCBI): domain Eukaryota; kingdom Metazoa; phylum Chordata; class Mammalia; order Scandentia; family Tupaiidae; genus Tupaia; species Tupaia tana. The sequence continues at coordinate 92,478,852 of JAKSZU010000002.1, forward strand.
GTTCTTTTGAGAGGATAAACAAAATGACAAACCATTAGCTAGACTAATCAAGAAAAACAGAGAAAGGAACTAGATAGATAAAATCAGTAATGAAGCTGGTAATATTACAACTGATTTATCAGAAATACAAAAAATTATGAGAGAATACTATGAGTGACTATATGCCAGCAAACTGGAAAACCTAGGTGAGATAGACAAATTTCTGGACATATAAAAGTTACCTAGGCTGAATCAGTATGAAATAGAAAGCCAAAGTCAACCACTAACAAGTGATGGGACTGAATCCGTAATAAATAGTCTCTCAACAAAGAAAAGTCCAGGTCTAGATGGCCTCACATCTGATGTCTACAAAACTTTTAAAGAAGAGTTAATCCCAATTCTCTTTAAACTATTTCTAAAGAGTAAAAGAAACCCTTCCAAATTCATTCTATGAAGCCCCCCATCATATTGAAACCAAAACCAGACAAAGACATACCAAAAAAAAAAAAAAAGAAAGAAAGAAAGAAAGAAAGAAAGAAAGAAAGCTACAGACCAATATTCCTGATGAATACTGATTCAAAAATTCTCAACAAGATTTTAGCAAACAGAACCAAATAACATATTCAAAAGATTATACACCATGACCAACTAGGCTTTATCCTAGGGATGAAAAGGATGGTTCAACATATGCAAAACAATAAATGTAATATATCACATTAACAGAAAAAAAATAAAATAAAAACCTCATGATCATTTCTATAGATGCAGAAAAAGCATGTGGCAAAATATAACATCCCTTCATGATCAAGACTTTCAGTAAAAGAAGAGTAGAAAGGATATTGCACAACACAATAAAAGCCATATGCTGCAGACTCATTGCAAACATCATGCTGAACAGGGAAAAGCTGCAATCTTTCCCACTAAAAATTGGAAGAAGACAAGGCTGCCCACTTTCTCCATTCCTTTAAAATATAGTGCTAGAGATCCTTGCCAAAGCCATCAGATAAGAGAGCAAAATAAAAGATATTCAGATAGGGAAAGGAGAAACTAAATTGTCCCTATTTGCAGATGATATAATTATATTAATAGAAAATCCAAAAGAATCCATAAAAAAAAAAAGCTCCTAGAAGTGATAAATGAAGTCAAGGTCTGACCCAGGGGCCTGGTGGTTAAGAGAGCTGGATAAATGAATTCAGTAAAGTAGCAGTATACGAAATCAATATGCAAAAATCTACAGTTACACCAACAATGAATAGAGTGACACAGAATTGAAGAAATAATCCTGTTTACAATAATCACAAAACAAATAAGATACCTTGGTATAAACTTAACTAAAGAGGTTTAGTTTATTAAATGCAATTTTGATCCAATTGCTGGTCACATTCTTTACAGAAAAAGAAAAAATCATAAACTATATCTGGAATCATAAAAGACCCTATATTTGCCAAGGAAATACCATGCAATAATAATAATAAAAATAATAATAATAAAATAGGCATCTTACTACTCAACTTCAAAATATATTTAAACTTAATTTCTATATTTTAAACAGACACGATTGCATACACTGAATACCCAATGGTGTCCATGAAAAAATTCCTGAAAGTAATAAATGAATATAGTACAGTTGCAGGATACAAAATCAACATACAGAAATCAATAGCATTTCTATGTATGAACAGCAGGCAGAATGAGATACAATTGAAAAAAGTAATTCCATTTACCATAACCACAAAAAGTATAAGATACTTAGTAATAAATTTAACCAAAGAAGTTAAAGACCTCCACAAGGAAAACTATGAGAAGCTAAAAAAAGAAATTGAAAATGACACAAAAAAGTGGAAGGACATCCCATGTTCCTGGATTGAAAGAATTAATATAATCAAAATGGCAATACTACCCAAATTAATCTACATATTTAATTCAATCCCCATTAAAGTGTCAGAGACATTCTTCACAGATCTAGAAAAGACAGTCATACAGTTTGTCTGGAATCATAAAAGACCTAGTATCACCAAAGCAATGCTGCACAAGAAGAGTGGAGTAGGTGGCATCTCACTCCCTGACCTGAAAATATATTACAAAGCAGTGATAATCAAAACAGCATGGTATTGGCACAGAAACAGACATGTGGACCAATGGAACAGAATAGAGTCCCCAGAAATAAACTCCCAAACATACGGCCAACTGATTTTTGACAAAGGGTACCAGTCAATCCAGTGAGAAAAGGAAAGCATATTTAGCAAATGGTGCTGGAAAAACTGGATATCCACCTGCAGAAAGAAGAATCTGAACCCCTACCTCTTGCCATTGACAAAAATCAACTCAAAGTGGATCAAAGATCTAAAACTAAGACTTCAAACTATAAAATTACTGCTGGAAAACACTGGGGAAACTGAGAGACATTGGGGTAGGCAAAGACTTCTTAAATAAGACCCCCCCAAAGCACAGTCAATAATTCCAAAAATAGACAAGTGGGATTATATCAGATTAAGAAGTTTCTGCACTGCCAAGGACACAATAATTACTATGAATCAACAGCCCTCAGAACGGGAAAATATTTTTGTGAACTACACATCAGATAAGGGACTGATAACAGAATACACAGGGAACTCAAGCAGTTGTCCTGAAAAAAGATGATCAACCCTATTAAAAGATGAGAGAGTTGAAAAAAACACTCTCTAAGGAAGATACATGAAATAGCCAAAAGGCATGTAAAAAAGTGCTCAACATCCCTCATTGTAAGGGAGATGCAGATCAAAACCACAATGAGATACCACCTAACCCCAGTCAGAATGACTAAGATTTAAAAAAAAAAAAAAAAAAAGATAAGTGCTAGTGGGGGTGTGCTGAGAGGGAAACTCTCCTACACTGCTGGTGGGAATGTAAATTGGTCCAACCACTTTGGAGAACAATATGGAGATTACTCAAAGATCTACAAATAGAACTGTGATATGATCCAGCAATCTCACTCCTTGATATCTACCCAAAGTACAGAAGAATCTTTAGTTGGAAAAGTACTTGCACATCAATGTTTATTGCGGCATTATTCACAATTGCTAAGACATGGGACCAACCCAAATGCCCATGAACAGATGATTAAATTGAAAAAATGTGACACATATACTCTATGGAATACTATTCAGCCATAAAAAAATAAAATAGGGAACCAGCAGTTAGCGTAATGGCTATGTCGCTGGACTCCCACATAGTCGACCGTGGTTCGCGTCCCGGACCTGGTGGCTTAAGACTCACGCCGGGCGCGTGTGCGTGCATGCCCAAGATCCCGAGAGGAGAATGGAGGAGAAGGGATTGCGGCGTGACCATCCTCCCTGGGGGGTGATTTCTCGCTTTCTGTCTCTATGTTTCTCTCTGTCTGTCTGGCGAGCACATGCACCCTATAGCGAAAATCTGTCCAAAAAAAAAAAAAAAAAAGTAAAATAAAATAATAAAACCCCAAGACCCTGGCTTTTTGCAGAAAGTGGATGAATATGGAAGATTTACTGCTGAGTGAAACAAGTCAGGCTATGAAGGAGAGACATCGTATGTCTCCTCTTCATATATATCGACTGTCTACCCTCTATGGCCAAAACCGAATGACTAGAGGATATAGAAACATAGAAAATGATTATAAATACTGTATGCAGTATAGGAAGAAGGTGGGTAAAGGAGGAGAGACTGAGGAGAGATATTGGGAAGAGAAATGGAGGGGAGGGCATTTGTGAGAGAGATGGATTATTGTCTGTTGAGGATGGTGTGCATAGTACTCCCAATTGAATTGATGAGAAATCTACACATGTTGGAATATTCACTTTGCAAGCTAAGTGACATATATGATTGAATGTATAAAAGAAATTGAAATAAAGCATATATTTAACAAATACAAAAAAATTATAAATAAAAGAGAGAGAGAGTTATACTGAAAAAAAAGTCCCAAACCTTTGGAAATGGATTTCTTTTATTTAAACCAATTTCAGCATTTGTATAAAACAGCATTCTCCTTCATTGATAATGGAAATTGTGGTGGAATTACTTTTGTTCCTTAGTAATTAAAAAATGAAAGATTATGGTTTTGCTGAATTGACTTCATTGATTATTTACTGTGGTTGGATTGTTTATGTGGATTTTATTTTCATTGTCTGAATTGCAGATAGAAAGATTCTGAGAAACCTGATAGCAAGTGAGGGAAGAATTAAGTGCTGTGAAGGTTGAATATGATGAGGGCAAATGAACTTTTCTGCTGCATACAAGTAAAAATTGGAATTTGGATAAAAAGTAAATTAGTCTGAGCAGTGGGCTGAATCTGAAATAGATTAATGGGATTGCTCTCACAGTGGAACAAAATAATCTTTGAAGGCAGATAGTCAAGAAAATAAACAGACAACATAGTATTGGTGGTTTTAAGTTACAGTGTGAGAACACCCAGAGTGTAATTAAAACCTTCAGGAATTTATGTTGGCAGAAGTTAGAACAACAGTACCCACAAAGCCTTACCGAGAACAGATTCATAAGCCTCTTTCATATAATAAAAAATAGGATCGATTCTGGTGTGTCTGTCAGCAGATGAGCCTCTCTGAACACTCCCTCCCAACCTCATGAACAAAGGGGAAAATTCTGTATTTTGGTGGTGACCGGTGACGGGGCTTGCTGAAGAGTTGAGCAATGGCCACTACTTCAGAGAGCAAATCCCAATGTCCCTGGAACGAGGAGACATCCCCCAGTTGGGTGTCAGTGCTGAATCACTGTTTGCTTGTTTGACCTTTAAGGTGACCTAGATAATCAAGCCATAAAATTTTACAGTGTGATCTTTGAATGCCTTCCTGGTTCTTTGGGTGAGGACGCTTGCCATTTGGAGCAGTTTGCAGGGACCACCCTCACCTTTTTGAAAGCACACATGCTGCCCTTCCATTTCCCTCTCTTTGTGAATTTTGGTGGACCTGGAGATTCTTCTCTCCAGCCATCCCACACACACCTGATTCTTGCCCGTCTGTTGAGCGTCAGACTTTTTGGAAGAAGTGTCAAGTAACTGCTTAAAACTCCTGCTCTCTGAAGTTATGCTCCATTTGCTGCAAATTGGCAGTGAGATGTGGGGCCGGGGCAGATGGCTCCCGTAGATATCCCATAGATATGGCTGGGGGACAAAGGAGAGGAAGGCGCATAAGAGACCTGTGACGCAGATGTTCTCAGCCTTGGGAGTCCTCACCTGCTTTTCTCTTCCCCCTGCCCTGCTACTCTGCGTAAGGAGTGGGTAGTATTTTTTGGAAAAGCAGGTTGAGACTTGCATTCTTCCAGGCACTTTTTTTTTTTAAAGAGATTTTTATAGTGCACGTGGGCTCTTTGGAGAGAGAGAGACAGAGACAGATACAGTGAGAGAGAAAATGAGAAATCACCCTCCCTTCTCCTCTATTTTCCTCCTGCGATCTTGGACACACACAGGTGCCCAGTGTGATTTTCAAGCCACCAGGTCTGGGACTCAAACTGGAGACAGCCATGTGAAAGTCCAGAGACAATAACCACTACCCCATCTGCTGGTTCCTCTTCCAGGCACCGTGTAACAGAGCCTGCATGATTTACACAGTTGTGGGAATTGGTGAACCTGTTCCCTTAGCAGTGATTTTAAGTGGTTCTGTAAAAAAACATCCTTTTGTCAGGAAATACTTCTAATCAAAGGGATATTTTGTAATATCCGTTTATCTTATTGATCTTTTTAGATTACTTGAAATGCTTGCAAAAATGACCTAAGTGTAGTTTATGCACAAAACTGATTTGCAATGATACTATGGTTTCTCCTTTTCCTACTTTCTAATGGACCAATCTTTTTGTAAGCACACATTATCGTCAGTGAGTGTAACAGATTAATTACCTTGAATGACTGGGGAAGGCTCCCAGACGCCTGGCTATGGTGATAATTACAAAATGTGTGTCCATCTGCCGCCTCTGGCGCAGGCTGGAGCAAACGTGCGTGGGCGTGCATTCCCAGGAGGGATCAGGGGATGAGAGCTCTGAGTGTGGCTGCAATGCCATGCCCCTGTGACAGAGCCACACGGCAGAAACTCTGGAGCGAGAAAAGACCTTCTGTCTTCGCGGCTGCTGCCAGATCCCTCAGAAACCGGCTTTTATTTCCTTCTTCCTTAGACATCACATAAATCAGGCAGCTGTATGTTTTGTGACCAGTTTTCCAAGCTCCCTGGAAACACTGCTTTTCTTTCCATTGCCTCTTTGATCTCTCCTCGGTGTGGGTGTGTGTGCCTGTGTGTGCATGAGTGTGAGTGTGCGGGAACACCCCGGCTCCTCCCTTCCCTCTGTGCTTCTTTTGGCTCACTGCCCCAGGGCTGGCTGCCCCACTAGTGCTTGAGGGAGCACCTCTGAGCTTCCCTGGTCTCTGAGGCCAGCAGATACTTGTAGCTTTTTCTCCTTCCCTGTTCCTCCACTTTGATTCCATAGTTGTAGGGATAATTTGGCCCATCCGACACACATTCCTTCACTTGCAGTCCTTTGCTGAGCCCACTTGTATATTGAGCACTTCACGAGGGAAACAAGATGAATATGGTTCATGCTACCTGGTGAGGCGACATGTATGCATGGCGGAGTGTTGTGCAGGCTGTTGAACTGTGCAGATAATAGTTCGCACATTTTTTTCTTCTTTCTAAAATGTATTTCCTACAGGGCATGTGTGCTTGCAGAGAGAGAGAGAGAGAGAGAGAGAGAGAGAGAGAGAGAGAGAGAGAGAAAGAGAAAGTGAAAAAGCATCCTGTATAGGGGAAAGTCAGACCACAATCCACTCCCTTCCATTCTCCTCTTGGGATTTTGGGCATGCACATACATGTACACTGGGCCAGGACTCAAACCGTGCAATTGGCCATGTGGGATCCAGCCACCCTAAGCACCACACCACCTACTGGCCTGTAGGTTTTCCTTTTAGCTTCCTTATTTTGCCCAACTTTGGATTCTAAAACTTACCCATGTTAATACACAGAGCTCTCATTTGTTCATTTTTATTACTGTGCAACATTCCTTTTTATTGTTTTACTGTAATATATTTGTCCATTCTGTTGATACCCACTTAGACTGTGTTCAGTTTTTCATTATTATGAACAATGGTGCAATAAAATATTATTGACCTGCTGCCATGTGTACAAGAATTTTTCTGAGAAGTAAACCAAGAAATGGAGTTGCTCTGAAATAGTTACAGCAGCCTGCGTGCCCATCACGCAGGAGAGAAGATTGCCTTTTAACCTCATAGTTCCATAGCTGGTATTGCTAAATTAAAAAATTTTTTTTTGCTAATCTGATGATATCTCTTGTTTTATCAAAGTTGAGCACTTTTCTTCTATGTCCTATTGGCTATTCATGTTTTCTTCTCTGGAAATTTTCATTTCACAATCTAGGTCCACTTTTCTTTTGTGTTGCTGGTATTTCTCTTGCTGATTTTTTTGAGTTCTTTATATGTTCTGAATGATAAACCTTTGACTTTTATGTTAATTATAAATTTCTTTTGCCAAACTATGGAGAAGTTTGTTTTGTTTGTGTGTGTGTGTGTGTGTGTGTGTGTGTATAGAAGTTTTCTGTTTTAATTGAAGTCAGATTTATCAATAGTATCTTTCATAGCTTGTGCTTTTTTAAGAGTTTTGCTTTAAAAATTGGGTGTAACCCAATTGTGAACACTCATCAAACGGTCCACTTTGGGTAGATGCAATTATTGTTCATAAATTATTCCTTAATACAGTTAATCACTTAAAAAGAAAGACAGATACAAGGAAAGGGAGGTGTCCCCGGTAGTGTCAAATGAAGGACTGGGTAAGGGTAGTGGATGTGGCTATGGGGAGAGTCTTGGTGGTTGGGGAGCTGGGTAGGCCAAATCCAGGTGTCAGTGGGTAGAAAAGTCAGCACTCCACTTCCCTTTCTTGCTTTTCTTTCTTCCTTCTGGTTACCAAAGGCTGCTGAGATTTTTATTTTTATCTGGGGAAGAGGCTATGGATAGGGCTGGAGGAAAAGGTCTATCTTGGGGGTCATTTCCAGAGCTGCCTGTAGAACGCAGTCCTTGCACACTGTCAGCCCTTCCCCATACTTTAAAACTAAAGGGTGGCTATGTTTATCATACCATACTTTGACCGTACTTTTATTCATAATTAGATGAAAATGACCTAACCTGGTTGCTTAACAAAACGCTTTCTCACCCTGGGCAGCATGGTGCGGAGAAAGGGAATTGACCCCTCTACCCCGGGGGAGTGAGTCCGAGTGCCTTATGCCTTGGTCTGACCACTCAGTAGCTGTGTAACACTCTGAGCCTACTATACAATACCTGTGATGATTAAATGAGATAGTGCATGAAAATAGCCAGGGTGCTCATGAGGTAAAGAGTGCCTAGTAAGTATGAGCCCGATTTGAACCCCAGACAGGTGCTAAGGAGCCTGAAGAGCAAGACACCATGCCAAATAAAATAGGAATCTTCATGCCCTGGAAGAGAATGGTCCCAGGTGAATGAATGTGTAAAGAAGGTGGGAACAGAGCATTTTCAGAGCCAGAAATAGTGCCCAGGTCTGAGGTGAGGGTAGGGGTTCAGGACCCTCAGAAATGTGTACATTTGTAGAGGGGACCTTTTCAGTTATTTTAAGGGAGGATAGTTTGGCGGAGGGAAAGGCAAAGATCTTACCTGTAGCTAATAGAGGCCACATTCAAAGGCCAAAAGGTATCCACTTAAGAAGGAAGAGTTAGAGGAGATGGAGGTGGTGGTGGTTGTTGGTGCTGCTGTATGTGTGCGTGTGTGTGCGCACATGGAGGGAGAAAGGCTGTTGGGAAATGCTACCAAAGGAATGCTTTCAAGTTCATCTTGAACGCTGGGTGACGTGAAGAACAAGTACACTCCTTAGCAGCCCTTTGGAAGGGGAAGTTGTGCAGTCAAGGAGGCTCTGGAGTGGCTGGTTTGGGGAGCAGGCTGTTGCTTAGGCCTAGAGGCAGGGAGGCTGGTATAGAACTTCTGGACTTCAACCAGGCAGGACAAAGAGGCTAGTGTGGTGTTGCCCAGCCTTCCTGGTCTTTGTTGCCTGAAGTTCGTAGAACCGGCAGCTACAGAGGGACACATTTGCAGGGCCACTGGTGGCTTCCTTGGAAGGAACATGTGTGCTGCTCATGATGTGGCATGTATGCCCAGTTCAGAGCACCCCCTTCTCACAGGGTGTCACATAACGCACTTCTCACCTGCCCTGTTGACCGACCTTCTCCACAGCGCTGTGTGGGAGACAGGATACATGTTTCTTGAGGGTAGTTGTGGTAGCATGTTCATTTTTTTAAAATTCACTTATTCCATGAGCAAGACAGACAGAGAGAGATAAAGACAGAGGGAGAGAGACACAACACCAAGGTACCGATGCTATGATCCACCCCTGGCTTGAGCCAGCCCTGGATCAGGAGCACATGTGCGCAGGGAGGTCTCTGGATACCATCGGAGCCTACCCATATGGGTCAGCCTTGCAGAGCATCGAGTTTTACACTGTGCCCCACCCAGACCGCGCAGGGCATATTCTCTGTTTGAATTCATGTAGACTAGAAATATGCCGATCCTGAAGGTCAGTATGATAGTGATAGTAGCAAGCCCTCACACAGCACTTACTATGGTCTACACGTTCCACACAGGAACTCATTTCATCCTGACAGCAACCCTGAGGGTAGGTGTAGTATCATCACTCCCACTTACAGCAGAGGAAAACTGAGGCGTGGAGGAAATAACTCATCTCCACGTGGTGCCCAAGAATTTGGGCACCGGGGTCTGGCTGCAGTGTCTCCCTCTTAGCCACATGGCTACACTGCTTCTTACTGTGCTTACAGGGCCACTCCTTCCTTATAGGACAAATTCATTACGAGTTTTCTAGGTGTTTGTTTCAAAGGGCCCACCTATGTCTGTAATCCAAGGTTTTTAACTTCTGTTTCTCTGCCTGGGCCCAGAGCCCAGGCTCATTAAAAGCAGCACATGAAGTGACCTATTTAGCTGCGATCTGTGCCCCTCCCATGTCTGGGCACAGCAGCCCAGTGGTGACAGTGGATGCTGCAGCTGGGAAGCAGACTCTCAGGTCAGATCTGAGATCCTGCAGGTTGCATTTGTCGAAAACCGCTAATGTGGTTTTGAAAGATGGGTCAAGGCAAATATTTGTTTGCCTTTTAAAAACCGTGGCAGTTAGCTGATATAGGATTTTAATTATTAGGTAACTAGAATAGCCAGATTTTAGAAACCGGTGGAGACACACTCGGTGAATACAAAGTGCACACCTGCAATCCCAGGTATTAGGGCGGCTGAGGCAGGGAGGTGGTGAATGTGAAGCCAGCTCAGTTGATACATAGAGAGACCCTGTTTCAGACACAGAGAGAGAGAGATTAATTTCTTCTAGGGAGTGATGAGAAATGAGAGGAGGAGGGGAGAGGAAGGAGGGTGGGTGCTGGCCCAGAGAGTAGTCATTCTCATTCTGTTCCCTTTATAGTGGTAAGAGCTTCCGATCTTCTGAGATCTTGTGGAGCTATGACCTTTTGCCCTGTTGTGCACTGTCTGAGGCAGGGTGGAAGAGGGAGGAGCCGGCAGGCGTGTGCTGTCCTCTATGCCAATAAATTCAGCACCTTATATAAAATAGTCCTGTGAGAGCATGCTATAGTAAGAAATGCATCTTTGGTCTGTACTCTCTGTTCATGGCACAGTACTCCTCAAGTCCTTGTAATTTCCTGAGTGTTAGGAGCTAAGAGAATCCTTTGTTCTAATATTCAGTCTTCAAGCCTGGTTCCTGGCACAGAGCTAGCGTCTAATCCCTTGGGATGGCCTGGGTGATAGGATTGCCTTTTGTTCTAATGAGGCCTCTTGGTGGTCTCCTGGATAAGGGCTGGTCACCAGAAAGACAAGGCCATGATTAGGGACTTTTAGCCCCTCCTCATCCTCCAGAAAGGGAAGAGGGACTAGAGATTGGGTTACTAATCAACCCTGCCTACACTATGAAACTTCCATAGAAATCTCTGAACTATGGGGTTCAGAGGGTTTCTGGGTTGCTGAACATACGGAGGTACTGGGATGGCAGCCCTCTCAGGAAGGTATAGAAGCTCCATCCTCCTTCCTTCAGATCTTGCCCTGCGTATCTCCTTATTGGGCTGTTCATCTGTCTGTATTTCTTATTACTATAGCAACCCAGTAAACGTAAGTGTTTCCCTGAGGTTTGTGAGCCTTGAGTTTACTCTAATCTATAGCTGGTTGATCAGAAACAGAGGTGACAGCGTAGGGCCTGGGATGGGCACCGGAAGTGGAGGCAGTCTTGTAAGACCTAACCTGTGGAATGTAACTCCAGGTAGATAGTGTCTGCATTGAATCAAGTCATAAACACACTGTTGGTGTCTACTAGAGAATCGCTGGGCGTGTGGAACCTCACACATGGTGCCCAGCACATGCTGTATTGAGTATGAGAACAGGAGAAACAGCTTTTTTCCTACTTCAGAAAGGCAAGTTTCTTTTCTTTTCTTTATGGAGAGGTTTTTGCTATAGGGTGCATGCGCTCACCAGAAAGCCAGAGAGAGACAGAGAGACAGAAAGTGAGAAATCACCCCCCAGGGGGGATGGCCACGCTGCAATCCCTTTCTCCTCCATTCTCCTCTCAGGATCTTGGGCACGCATGCACATGTGCCTAGCATGAGTTTAAGTCACTGGGTCTGGGACTCGAACCATGGTCGACTACATGGGAGTCCAGCAATATAGCCATTATGCCAACTGCTAGTCCCAGACAGGCAGGTTTCTTTAAAAATACAATCTATTGAAACTGACCCTCAAAAAAACCTCCAGGCCCAGATGACTTTACTGGGCAATTTTACCAGACATCTAAGGAAGACATCATACCAATCCCACATAATCTCTTCCAGGAACTTGAACTAAGACCCAAGGTTATGTATATATATACAAGTATGTATATAATTTGCTATAAGGTGCATGCCCACTGGAAAGAGACAGAGAAAAGAGAGAGAGAGAGAGAAAGTGAGACACTCCCCGTCCCTCCCAACCCCCGAGAGAATGACCACACCACAATCCCTTTGCCTCCGTTTCCCTCTTGGGATTTTGGGCTTGCACACACATGCACCTGGAGTGTTTCTTAAACCACTCCATCCAGGACTTGAACCACACAGTTAACCTTGTGGATTCCAGTTGCCTTAACTACCATACCACCTGGCTATCCTGACCCAGAGTTGTATTTATCTGTCTTGACATCTCATCACAAATCTGTAAACTTTTTATTTTTTCTTTTGCCTCCAATTATCCCCATCTTAGTAATGGCAGCACGTTTTGGTCTAGTTGCTGAGAAATGGTGACCTTGATTCTCTTCTTTCCCGTCCCCCTTCTTACCTCCACATTCAGTCTAGCAGCAAGGTCTTCTGGCCCTGCCATTGAAATGGACCCTAGATCTACCTACTTATTTCCATTTTGGTTTCCATCTATGTAGTCTAAGCCATGGCTTCTCTTGACTGGATCACTGCAATTGCTCCAAACTGTCTTTCATGCTTGCTTTCCCAAGACCCATTCTTCACAGCAAGCCAGAGGCATCTTCTGAGAACACAAATAAGATGATCTTGTTCCCTCTTCAAAGCCTCCAGTGGCTTTCCATTGCACATTGCACCACTACCCTGTCATCATTTTAGTGTAGCCTGCAAGGCCCTGGTGACCTGCCCCTCAAGCATTGTTCTGTCTTCCCCTGGCCATTCTTCAGTGGGGACACCTGTCTTTTTGCTAGTTTCTCTGCAGGACTCCACCACTGGGCTGGGACTGTGCTCTGGGTCTTCTCCAGGCTGGCCATTCTCTGTTAATTCGAGTCTCAATTTAGTGGTCATTTTCTCAAAGGAGTGGCCCTTCTGCCAAAGTCAGTGTCCCCAAGCCAAGTCTGAGTGATTTGTTTTGAAAGTAAATGGAATATGTTGTGCTGATATAGAGTGCTTTTGAGTAGGTTGAACTGAGAACCATCAAAGTGTTTTTGATTGGAGATCACAGAATCTTTTTGGAGAATCATCTGTAATCCACAAAATCCTTCTGTGCTAATGGTGTTGCCAAGTTTCTGTGTGGAAAATAAATATTGGTCTTGTTATTTTTTAACTTACTCAGCTGAACATCTCATTATGCAAATTTAATGTACAGTATAAAATATGCACATATGCACAATGGAGTCTATTAGGATAGAGACTTATAAATTATACTAATCTAACATTTTAGCACATGAAAAATTATATCATTTATTGAAGCTTTTTAGTTGCTGAGATTTGTGCGTAACATGATCAATTTTCTGGAGAAAATTTGAATTTGATTTAAATTACCAAATTACTTTTGTTGTGAAGAGAATGGTCAGTGGTTTAGAGTATGTGACTCCTCAGGTGATTTTAGTCTTTATGAAAAGCATGTTATTCAAATAATGCAGTTTCCCGTTTTTCATCTTCATTTCTCACTTTTTTTTCTCACTTCCCTCTTCTTGCTTCTCTCTTCCTTTTTCTTGCTTTCCTTTAATTGCTTTTTTTGTTTCCTATTTCTGCTTCCCTCTATTCACTCTGCTTTCTCCCTTCCCTTTTCTCATTACCCTTCATTGCATGCCTTTTCTTCCTTCTTTTTTTTTCTTTTTCTTTTTCTTTTTTTGGTCTTCCTAATCTGGCATGTGTGCTCACTGGGGAGAGACAGAGAAAGAAAGTGACAGAGAAAGTGAGAAATCACCCCCCAGAAAGGATGACCACGCTGCAGCCTCTTCTCTTCATCTTCTCTGGATTTGGGGCACGCATGCCCATGCACGTGCACTCGGCATGTTGTTTAAGCCGATGGTTACAGGGTTCAAACCTCTCAGTCGGCCACGTGGGATCTAGCTGCCTTAACCACCATACTCCTGACTGACCCAACTATCTTTTCTTATTTCACTATCTTGCTTCCTTTCCTTACTTCTGATTGTTCCGTCCTGTCTCACTTCCCTTTTTGCTTCTCTGTCTCGCTTCCTTCTCTCGCTTCTCTTTTCTTCCTGTTCTTTCTCATTCTTCTTTCTTTACATGCCCTTTCCCATGGTTTTCTGTATTTGCTTCCCTTCTGTCCGTCGTCTCTGGCTTCCGTTTTTACTTCTCATTCTCACTTCTGTTGCCTTTCTTCTCCTTTTTACTTAACGCTTTTCACCTTTCCCTTTCTTCCTTCCTTTTTCTTGCTCTCTTTCCATTCTTCCCTTTTCTTGTTTTATTTTTTTCCTGCTTTCCTTTTCCCTCTCTCTTTTCTCTTATTTTCTTAAGTTTTCTGTTTGTTTGTTTGCTGTAGGGCACATGCGCCCCCCAGAGGGAGAAAGAGATAATGAGAGGGCAAGTGAGAAATCACCCCTCAAGGGGGATGGCCATGCTGCAGTCCAGTCTCTGTTCTCTTCCTGGCACTTTGGTCACACCTGCACATGTGCCTTGCATAATTTTCAAGCCACCAGATCTAGGACTCAAATCATGGTTAGCCACCTTGGAGTCCAGCACCTTAACCACCATGCCACCTGCTGGCCCCTGCCCTCTTCTTCTTTCTTTCTTTACATTTTATTGTTTCTTCACTTTTATCTCTTCCTTTTTATTCTTTTATTTTCTTCCCTTTTCTCATTTTTTCTTCGTTTTTTCTCTCTCTCTGTCTTTGCTTTCCAAATCCTCCTTTGCTGTTGCTGCTTCTTATTCTTTGCTTTCATCTTCTTCCTTATATGAGCTTTGATTTTAAAAAAAAAAAAAAAAAAAAAAAAAAAAAAAAAAAAAAAAAAACCTTAATTAAATTAAATAGTGCAGGGACCAGCAAGTGGCATAATGATTACATTGCTGAACTCCCATGTAGTCAATCATGGTTCAAATCCCAGACCTGGAAGCTTAAAACTCACTCTGGGTGTGTGTGGGTGCATGCCCAAAATCCCAAGAGTAGAATGGAGAAGGAATTGTGGCATGACCATCCTCCCTGGGGGGTGAATTCTCACTTTCTATCTCTCTGTCTCTCCAGTGAGTGCACATGCCCTATAGCAAGCATCTCTCTAAAAAAGGGAAAAAAATTAAATAGTGCATAATTATTAACAAAATATATTATATAGGGTTTGTGATTCTGACCTTTAAGAAAAAAGGGCAAGCCCTTGGCTTGGTGGTTAAGGTGGCGGGATCCCACATGACTGATTGTGCAGTTGAAGTCTGGGAACCTACATCTTGAAAAACATGCTAAATTTGGTAAGATACAACATCCCTTCATGATCAAGACTCTCAGCAAAATTGGCATAGAAGGGTCATTTCTCAACACAATAAAAGCTATCTATGAAAAACCCATCACGAACATCATCCTGAATGGAGAAAAGCTGAAAGCTTTCCCACTAAAAACGGGTACAAGACAAGGATGCCCACTTTCTCCACTTCTTTTCTTTTTTTTATTAATTTATTTTTTTAACATTAATATGCTATACATCATTACAGTATACAAAATGAATTTTTCATCCAAAATACACTGTCTGTTGGCTCAATCAAGCACATCAACATACGTGCTATTAACAAACAATTTTTCATTTCTTATGTCTCGTACATTTTGCGTTTTTGTTTTTTTTTTTCCATCCTTGATTCCCTATCCCTCACCCTCTGCCCTGTCCAACCCTCCTCCCATTGTCTCTGGTATCCATGATTGCTTTCTATGCCTTTCCTCCCCATTTAATTGATTTGCTAATGAACTTAATTTGTCTAAGTATTTGCAATAGCAAGCACAGCTGATATATACATACACAAGAACCCATGTCTGACTTTAGGCATAAACCTCAGTGAGTAGAATGAACATACTATAAAATAGTACCTAGCTGGAGCTATATAGCTTACTGTGGTCATCAAATACACAGCTTTTTCTTTAAATTTTGGTAACAGTTTTAGTATTTTTTTTCTGAATTTTTTTAAATTTACATTTATTCTCTGAGCATCATCACAACATACTAAATGTGGTTTCCCCTCTAGAGTAAACTGCATAGTGGCTTAATCATGCATGTTATCATCCATAAAATTCCATTACTACTTTCATATATATGTTTTTTACCCCATGTCTGACTCTCTGCCCTATTCCACTCTCTTATTACACTATTTCTGCTGTCTACAGTTGTCTTCAATTCCTTTTCCCCCAACATTTTGTTGACCACACCATATCATAAGTAATCTAACTACTTTCAATAGCAAGTTCAGCTGGCGGTTTCAAGAAAGACTGTTTTGAACTGGTAAGGATATTTCCTTGAAATTTGAAGCCTAGAAACAGGTTAGTATTTTGTTCAAATAGTAGGTACATGAATCTAATGACAGCTCAAGACAGGATAAAAATCCTTAAAATCGGACAACAAAGCTTAGAAGAAAAGCAGCAATATCTTAGTCAAGTCACAGAATGCTGTTTCATCAGTTCAGACTCATGTACTTAATCTTTCTTATGTTACTGTTGAGGTACGATCTTCCAGATTGAGCTCTGGGATATAATACTCAACTCCAGACTTTGTCCCTACAATTAAGTTGCCCATTTTCTTAGTTTTTGAACTCTTATTTCTGTGTGTCTGCATTTAATTTTACTGACATAGCACTCCCTTAAGAACTTCTTGGAGATCTGGTCTGGTGCTGGTAAATTCTTTCAGGTTTTGTTTATCTGGGAAAGTTTGTGTCTTTTCTTCCAAAATGAACGATAACCTTACTGGGTACAGAATTCTCAGCTGAAATTGCTTTTCCCTTAACACGTTGAATATATTTTCCCATTCTCTCCTCGCTCGCATTGTTTCCGATGAGAGGTCTGCCATTAGTCTGATGGGATACCCCTTGTAGGTAACTTGCCTTTTTTCTCTTGCCAGTCTTAATATCTTGTCTTTGTCTGTGGTTTTGGTCAATCTGGCTATAATGTGTCTTGGAGAAGATCTTCTTGGGTTGATTCTATTTGGGGTCCACTGTATTTCTTGGGACTGAATCTTTGAGTGCCTCTCCAGGTTTGGAAAGTTTTCTTGCAGGATTTCATGGAATAGATTATCAATGCCCTTATGAGTCTCTTCACCCTCTGGGATGCTTATTATCTGGATGTTTGGACGTTTAATTCTATCTAGTACTTCTCGCATATTATTCTCAAATTTTGGGGCCATTTTCTCAGTCTTCATGGTGGATTTTTCTAGGCCAGCCATTTTCTCTTCTACATTAGAGATTCTATTTTCTGTATGATCTAGTCTGCTTTTAATACTTTCAAGGGAGATTTTGACTTCTTGTATTATAGCCTTCATCTCTAACAGTTCCATCTGATTCTTTTGTAAAATGTGAAATTCCTCTTTTAGATCTTGCATGAATTTCCTCACCTCCTGGAACTCTTCAGCTCCTTTCTCCTTCCTCTTCAGCAGTTCCTTGTCTCTCTTCTCTTCCATCTCTGTTAGCTTTGCCATTATGAACGTTCTGAATTCTTTATCAGACATTTCCATGATTTCCATTGAACTGTGTGTGGATGAAGAGGAGCTATCCTTTTCCCTTGTGGGAGAGGTATTTTCCTGCTTCCCCATATTTCTTGTGGTCCTGCAGCGATTTCTAGTCATCTGGTGGATGGTCGGTTTCTTCTCAAACTTGGAAGTTCAATCACGCGAGTTTTGTATGCTGGAGGCCCAGTTAGCAGTGGGACATCTTCCTTTCTCCCAAAATGGCTAGATCGCAAGAGTCATGGAGCTGTCTGTCTCTTGAAGAAGGGCTGTTCTGTCCCCTCCACTTCTTTTCAATATAGTACTGGAAATATTCACCAATGCAATCAGAAAAGAGGGAAAAGAAATAAAAGGCATTCAAATAGGAAAAGAAGAGGTGAAACTATCTCTATTTGCAGATGACATGGTTGTATACATAGAAGACCCAATGGTTTTAATGAAAAAATTTCTGGAAGTAATGCATGAGTACAGTAAAGTTGCAGGATACAAAATCAATATACAGAAATCTATAGCATTTCTATATATGAACAACAGGCAGACTGAAATAGAACTGAAAAAAGTTATTCCATTTACCATAGCCACAAAATAGTATAAGATATCTAGGAAAAATCCAATCAAAGAAGTTAAAGATCTCCGCAAGGAAAACTATGAGAAGCTAAAAAAGGAAATTGAAAATGACACAAAAAAGTGGAAGGACATCCCATGTTCCTGGATTGGAAGAATTAATATAATCAAAATGGCAATTCTACTCAAATTAATCTATATATTTAATGCAATGCCAATCAAAGTACCAGACACATTCTTCCCAGATCTAGAAAAGACAATCATAAAATTTGTCTGGAATCATAAAAGACGCCGTATTGCCAAAGCAATTCTACACAAGAAGAGTGGAGTGGGTGGCATCTCACTCCCTGACCCAAAAATAAACTACGAAGCTGTGATAATCAAAACAGCATGATACTGGCACAGAGACAGACATGTGGGCCAATGGAACAGAATAGAGTCCCCAGAAATAAATTCTGAAACATACAGTTAACTTATTTTTGACAAGGGATACCAGTCAATCCAGTGAGAAAAGGAAAACCTCTTCAGCAAATGGTGCTGGAAAAACTGGATTTCCACCTGCAGAAACATGAGTCTGAACCCCTACCTCTCACCTTTGACAAAAATCAAGTCAAGGTGGATCAAAGATCTAAATCTAAGACCTCAAATTATAAAACTGCTCCTAGAAAACACTGGGGGAACTCTGGGAGACATTGAGGTAGGGAAAGACTTCTTAAATAAAACCCCAAAGCACAGTCGATAATCCCCAAAATAGACAAGTGGGATTACATCATACTAAGAAATTTCTGCATGGCAAAAGCACAGTAATTAGTGTGAATAGACAGCCCTCAGAATGGGAAAATATTTTTGTAAATTATGCATCAGATAAAGGACTGATAACCAGAATACACAAGGAACTCAAGCAGCTGTTTGGAAAAAAGATGAACCACCCTATTAAAAGATGGGAGAATGAGTTGAAAAAAAAATACTCTAAAGATGACATATGAATAGCCAAAAGGCATATGAAAAAAAAAATGCTCAACATCTCTCATCATAAGGGAAATGTAGATCAAAACAATGAGATACCATCTAACCCCAGTCAGAATGTCTAAGATTAAAAAAACAAAAACTGATTAAGTGTTGGTGGGGGTGTTGGGAAAGGGGAACTCTCTTACACTGCTGGTGGGAATGTAAATTGTCCAGTCACTGTGGAGAACAATTTGGAGATTTCTCAAAAATCTACAAATAGAACTACCATATGATCCAGCAATCCCACTCCTTGGTATCTACCCAAAGGACAGAAGAATTCTTCATTGGAACAGTGCTTGCACATTGATGTTTATTGCGGCACTATTCAATATTGCTAAGACATGGAACCAACCCAAATGCCCCTGTACAGATGAGTGGATTGAAAAACTGTGGCACATATACTCTATGGAATACTATTCAGTCATAAAAACCAACAAAACCCTGACTTTTGACAGAAAGTGGAAGAATATGGAAGATTTACTGCCGAGTGAAACAAGTCAGGCTATGAAGGAGAGACATTGAATGTCCCCATTTAATATATACTGAGTGTCTGCACTCTGTGACTGAAACTGATTGACTGAAGGATATACAAACACAGTAAATGGGTGTAAATACCAGATATAGTGTGTGTTGAAGAGTAGGGTCTGAGGAAGGACATTTAGAAGAAAAATACAAAGGCAAAGCATTAATGGGACAAAGAAATGTGGTATTATCTGTTGAAGATATTTTATAGTTTTATCAACTGGACTAGGGAGAAATATTCACATACTGAAATATTCACTTTGTAAGCTAAATAATGTGATTGAGTGTGTAAAAGAAAATGAAATAAATAAAAGAAAAATGAAAAAGAAAAATATGCTAAGTGTGCATATGTGCCCCAAACCCTGAAATGAGGGGAAATGGAGGAAAAGAGGCTGTGGTGTGACCATCCCTTTGGGGGGATAATTTTTCACTTTCCTTCTTCTCTGTCATTTCTCCAGTGAGCACATGAACCCTTTGGCAAAATTTAAAAAAAGGAACAGAAATGTATACCCAAATACTAAAACTCTGCAGTAGTTATTTACATAGCAGAGGATTTCAAAAGCAACAAAATTGAAACTCTATATGCAGAATGCTAGGTATTGGTTAGGTGGAAATAAATTGGCAAAAGAAAATGCATTTCACTTTCAAAATGAAAATTGAATATAAATGGAAAAATATGTTATTTCAGCCTAGAAGATTCTTAATAAATTGGACAAGGTTCAGAAAATTAAAATAGGGCTTCCATTTTTAAAATTTTCATTTAATCCTGCCTGTGTTTAAAAACATTTGTGTCCTTTGGCGCACTTCTGGGTTATTCTCTAAAGGAAATACGCTGAACTGTAGACAAAGATTTATGTCCAAGGATTTTAGTTATGATATTGTTTATAATTTTAAAAAGCCAGGAACCATCCAAATATCTATTTAAAATAGGCAGATTGTATAGTATCATTATAATAAAGAATTGTATGTCCATTAGTATTAATCTTCAGGAAGATGGTTTAGTGTTGTGGGAAAAAAGCTTCTGATATTGTAAGTGGTAAAAAAGGACATATTTACATGGTCTGATGCTAATTAGGTAAAAACAGTATCCATACAGGAAAATATGTTAATAGTTAATTCTGAGAAATACATTGTAGTTGGTTTGTATTTCCCAAGTCTTTTAGAAAAAAGCACATACTACTTTGATAATAACAAATATCAATAGATTATTTTTTTAAATTGCGGGGGCCACTAAAATATTAAATAGTTACTTCTATTGTGTTTTCGAGCTGGAGAATAGAGCAGAGCTTATTTAACCTGGGAGCTGCTGCCTGCGCGTGGCAGCTGGTTCAGGGAGGTCCTCAAGAACTGTTTTTTGGATGGCCTCGATGGGCCATCAGGTTTCCTGGAGTTTTTTGCTTTAGTCGGTCTGTGATGTGATTAGTTCTGTCATTCACTAGATATCACTTGCTGATCAGAAAGTCTGATTGACTGTCAGCTTTGTCTTTGATAAAGAAAATAGGAAGATAAGGTCATTACTACCCAATACATATGCTTTATTTGGTTAGCCCAACATTTTAAGACCCGAGGTAGCAATGACAGACGCCTGATGGTATAAAGTAGGAACATTCTGGATCATTTCTCAGTCTTTGGATGCTGATTCTTGTATAGATCATGAAATCATTTTGGTGGGTCTCTGCCCACATTATTTTGTAAATGACATTCTAGTGGAGGAGAAAATATCAGAGTGCGGTGCAGGAGGTAAGCAGTCTGAAAATTTTTATTTCATGCATGTGTTTGTAGGCCCTGGATTGTGACCTAATTTTTTTTTGTTTTAATTCTAAGGTTTGTGGTTAGAAAGAAAATAAAAAGTCCAAAGACTTCTATTTTGATCTAGACCAGGAGTCTCAGTGTGCTTCTGGGATCAGTAGCATCAGCATCACTTGGGAGCATGTAAGAAATGCAGATTCTCAGCCCCCACCCTAGACCTACTGAATCAGACACTCTGGGGGTGTGTCCGGCACCCTGGGGTTTCCTAAGACCCCCCTAGTGATTCTACATTATGCACAAATTTGAGAACCATTTGTCTAGCTTTGGCATGCCAGGTGTGGTCTGGGACTACCTTAGCAGTCACCTGTGAGCCAGTGGTGAATGCAGAATCTCAGACTGACCTAGCCCTACTCGACCAGAATCTACAAGATCCCCAGGTGGCTAGTATATGTGTAATAATGTTGAGAAGTGCTGATCCAAACCACACATACCTCCACGGGCCACGTAAATAACATCAGGAGGAAGATATCTAGTCTAGTTTTCTCCCTAAAGGGAGAGTAGAGCCATAAGAAGACTTTTTGGTGTGAGGTTTAAGTATTCTTCATTATTTGAAAATTTCCTGTGTTTATACCAGTTGAAGTTAACACATCCCACCAAATTCATCAACTCAGGTTAACTGCAGTCGACACCAATTATTTTATGCAGATTCTTAAGCACAGACTTGGATAGAGTGACTCATCATATTAACATCTTCTCATCTCTTTTAGGAATTTATCAAAGAACTGCTCTCTCGGATAAAAGGCATGAGGAAACTGAGCCCTCCGCAGAAGAAGGGCGTATGATTCTGAAACAGGGTGGAATTCTCCCAGAGTTGAAGAAAGCATTCTGGGATTTGGACTAAATGAAGACTCTCAATAGAGAATAGTTGTCTTATGAACAACTTTTTGTTTGTTTGTTTGTTTGTTTTTTGGGGGTGTGTGTGGTGGGACTCCGTTAGACATTTATTCAAGAGTGTTCCTTTTTTTTTGTTTTTAAAGGTTTTTGTTAGTGTAATATTTTAATAGCGAAGATATCATGACTCTGGCCACAGCCTAACGAAAGTTTAGCAAGGCTGGGCCAGGCCAGACCATGTTTGCTGCAAGGACTCTAAGGTTTAGGACCTTACAATACAGGGAAGATGGTTTTCTTACAATAGTTTGGTAATACTTTCTTAAGTTGTACATTTGACTCAGATGTTGAATTTCTTGTACTTGTATATATCTACACAACTACGTTAAAATGTAAATGTGAGTTTTATTTCACATTGATGGAATAAACTTGTGGTTGTCCTTTAACTGGAGGTCACAGCACACGTGTTTTCCAGAGGCTGCCACTAGGCATTCTCCATGTGAGTGCTGTAGACATTCAACATTCACTTTCTGCACCAAAGTGAAAGAATTCAGTGTATCCGTTATTTTAATGAGCTACACTATGAAAATGTTGAGTTGGTCAAGGGCTTAATTTATGGACTTTATTTCATTGGTTGGGATGCTTTGCCAGGTCATGAACTTATTGTGTCATCTGTGGTCTTTTAAAGTTTTATGAACCCTTAATTTGAAGAACTCACTTGATTTCTAGAGAGATACCCATGCTACCTGAGTGGTGTTTAGCAATGGAAAAAGGAAGCACCGTGTAGCCATGAATCCTCTGCTTTCAGTGGAGTACTGTGTATTATTCTCTTTCCGTGACAGCAGGTCAAAGGGAAGTTAGTGGATTGAGTGTGTTCCTACTTACAAGACTCGATTCTGGTCCCTTCTATGCCTGGATAGTGTCACACCAGAGGGTGTGAACTATGTGTTGAGCAGGTGAAGAGATGAGAAAGCCCTGCCTTCTCTTGAGATAGTTAGTTCAGGAGCATTCACTGGTTTGCAAATGTGGAGATTGCATGTCTGGCTTCTCTCAGTAGTTTGTGGTGAGGACTCTGGGGGCTCCTGGCCCCAGTTGTGCAGCCGGATCCCTGTGCTCAGAGCAGGGCTGATCACTAGACCTGAGCTCTCTGCTCCATACCAGCTCTTTGGAAAAGGATCAAAATTCAGATGGGATGTGGGCAGGTCCAAGGTAGGAGTAGAAACTCTTCCTTCCCTCTGGGAGACCCCACAGAAACTGCATCTACTGGATGTCGTCTCCAGGTGGCCCTGCCCCAGGACAGGGGTCAGGTATTTTATATCAAGGGTGCTCTGAACATATTTTATTTTTTAAAAGAACTCTGTTTGTGAATTTTACGTATTCTGGCAAGCTTTTGAAAATGTATTTAATTTTGTAATGTTTACCAATGATTTATTTACATGCTATTTACTCGAATAAACAGAGCTGCTTACAAGTCTTTTCATCACGTGTGCCTTGCGAAACACATTCACACGGCAATTGCACTTTGTCAGGTTCTCTGTAGAAGAGGTTCTCTGGCTGGCTTTTCGTTTTCAAGGTATGTCCA
The DNA here is from genome assembly GCA_026018925.1 of Tupaia tana. Lineage (NCBI taxonomy): Eukaryota > Metazoa > Chordata > Mammalia > Scandentia > Tupaiidae > Tupaia > Tupaia tana. The sequence continues at coordinate 92,502,576 of JAKSZU010000002.1, forward strand.
GGTACTTAACCCTGGGCTTCACCTGAGCCTTCTGTAGATCAGACGGTGGAAGCAAAGGAACCGAGACACCCTGTGGGGCTGAGCTAGAAATGGAAGCTGAGCTGTGTGCTCAGCACTGCCGGGCTTCTGCTCCCACACCCTCCTAGGCCGTGCCCCTTCCACTTCATTAAAACTCCCTTTTCCCCAACTGATAGAAATCCTTAAGAGGATTTCATATTCACAAAATATTTCAGTGATTGTTAAAATGCCATACACCAAATAAATCAGAAAAATACAGTATTTGCAGAATCCCAATTAGGCTTGACCAGCTCAAGTTAGGGTCTTCCAATGAAGCAAGAATGATATTTCCTTCCAAGGCCTCTGATTCCCCCATACACACACTCTCCACCTTCCGTCCCTCCCTGGTTCAGGGCCTGGCGTCACCTAGTCCCCTAGTTCTCTAGCCAGAAACTTAGTCACTTCCTTGACCTTGGGCTTCCCCGATAGACCCCATCACGAAGCTTGTCGCTGCTGCGAAACCCATCTTATGTCCCACCCCATTTTCTGAGTCAAAGATTTGGGGGATTCCCTCCATTTCTTGAGAACCTTCCCTGGAATCTAGCCACTTTGAGAGTGCTGTCCCACTCCCTGTCACTGCCTGTCACTTTACTCATTTTACTCCCGTCTTTGGATGCTTGACTCAGGACCTTTCAGTTGTGTCGCATGGTCTTAGAGGGCCTGGTGGGAAGTACTATTAGTGGTGAGAACCTTTGTCTGTGGTCTGTCTAAACAAATAGAACTCATATTTGTAGTTGGGACTTTCTGAAAGTCATTTTCAAATTGGACACAGACAGGGATACCAGTCACTCTTTAGTTTATTTTAAGCCAGTTATTACTAAGAATTAGCCTAATTTCCTTTGGGGCTTAGGATATAACTTAGTGTGTGTTTGTAATAAGCCTGTAAAATACTGAACTGCTTTTCAGTCTCCTCTGAGTGAGAAAGAGCGGCCCAGGCTCTGTGCAGTTCCCTCTCGCGCCGACTCAGAAACTAATGCTGGAATGCGTCACTGTAAAGTCTCTCAACGCCACCATGGACACCAAGTCAGAGTCGTCCTCTCTAGTTGACTGCTATATCTTGCCTGGGAATGAGTTGTCTTTTTAAGATGGGATTTTTGTCCATTCTCTTGGCTCTATGGACATTCCTTCCACAACACACTGATAGTTCAATAGGGTACTAATATTTAAATAGCCACATAATAGAGCCTAGAAACCTGCTTTTCTCATGCTCCCATTGGGTTGGTTACTCAATGAGGCAGATTTCTTTCTGGTATATTTTCCTTCACATTCAGTCTCCTGGGAGGGGTGTTTAAAAAAACTGGCTGGGTAGCCTTCTTTGGGCTCACCCTGTTCTGGTAGATTCTAGAGGTAAATATCCCTAGCAAGCACAGGAGGAAAAGAAAAATGCACTTTGCCATAGCATTTATATAAGCTTTATCAAACTTGTATGCATATTTTTAAGTCAGTATTATAGTTGTTGGGAGTCAATTCTACAACACAAAGCAAAAAATAGAAATTGAGCTCATTGACTATCTGGTGCTACCAGATTGGTTCTTGTCAAGGCCTAGATGATCCCTGCAGTGTCACCCAGCATGCTCACCCTCTGGGAGGCAGGTGGCAAGTTGCTTGAGGGTCAGTGATTGACTATCTGGTGTTTGGATGGTTAGTAGCAGGAAATTACTCCTTTGGTGCTGCCTGGATTTGTAAAAGAGGTCATTAAAGACTCAAGCTTTCTTGGGGCTGGCAGATGGCATGTGGTTAAGGAGGCTGGACTCCCACATGGCCATGGTTCGAGTCTCAGACTTGCATCTTGCTATCTCACTTTCCTTCTCTTTCTCTCTCTCTGGTGAATTTCAAAATAAATAAATAAATAAATAAATAAATTAATAAAACAAAATGACTCAAGTTTCCTTTCAGATAATATGTCAAATAAGGTACAAATAAGGTACAAATAAGATAATATGTCTTTCTTTCTTTCTTCTTTTTCTATAGGGCATATAGAGAGAGAAAAGAGAGAGGGAAGTGAAAAATCACTCCCCATGGGGAATGGCCTACTGCAATCATTTCTCCTCCATTCTTCTCTCAGGATTTTGGGCACACATGCACACACATGATTTCAGGCCACCAGGTCTGGAACTCAAGCCACATAGAGCCCTTTTCTACTGTAATCCCAGAGGGGGTCCAGTCTGTACAATCTGTAGGACAGGCCTATGTCATCTTCGTAGAGTACCCCAACACCTTGGAGAACCACCTTTTTCTGTAATGAGTGATGGGTGAGGAGTTGAGTAAAACCTCTAAAACTGATTGAAAAAAATTTTTTCTGAACCTGACTTTCTGTTTCAAACATGTGTGCTCCTTTTAGAATTGGAAACTCCTTGCCTAAAAGGCAACTTGGAACTCTTAAGAACTCTTTTTATTTTTTTCCTCAATGTTTGTCATTTTTATTTGTAATAAAAGTCTAAGTTTCAAACTGCAACATTTTTATACTCAAGACATAGTCATGCACAATCCACATTTCAATTTTCTGTTGCTTTGACTACAATTTAAAATAACAATATTGGAAACAAAAATCCTTTAAAAGTTTGAATGCTGAGGTCAGAAGGGTGGAACCATACCATCAGCAGGTCTTCAAAACAAATAACTTACTTAAAAAAAAAGTCAAACAAACAAAAAGACCATAAATACATTTGATCTAAAGTTCCAGAAGAATTTGACTGCACATGGGTTTTTAGATAACACATTTTGACCAAAGTAATATACAACCAATGAGATACAATTCTGATAAATAATGAGAATGTACATCCTCCTCACCATGTTTTGTCTGGATATTAGAAGTATAATCGCAGTAGGTATCAGTATCCCTGTGATCTGGTGATGTGCTGATATTTAAAACATAACCCCTTGATAGTTATAGTAGTCTGTGAAAGATCTTATCATCACTAATGAGTATAGTATATTCTGGTCCATAAAGCACACCACACATGTTGAACTTGAATTTCACACTTAGGACTGGTTGGCACTCTGCTGTAGGCATGGCATTGGGACCATGTGCTAACTTCCATTTTACCCTCCTTCCAGCAACATACAAGTGGCCGATCACTGTGAAAGTTGTCAGCAGAAATGCTATCTTTGGTTCCAAACAAATGAATTTGTCAACACTCCTTAATGCTAATAGCACGTAACTATATTTCCATTTCTCTCCCTGCAACTTGCATGGGCTTAGGTCCACCCTGAATGCTCCTGATCTCATCTGATCTCAGAACTCTTAACTTTTAAGGTACCCATAACTCAAGTCCCAGACCCGGCAGCTTGAAAAACACACCAGGCATGTATGCACATGTTCCCAAAATTTCAAGAGGAAAATGGCGGAGGAGGGATTATGCATAGCCATCCCCCCAGGAGTGATTTTTCATTTTCTCTTGCTCATCTCTCTCTTGAAGTGTGCTTGCCCTCTGGCAAACATCTAAAACAAACCCAAAAAACTCTTAAGCTAGGTGTTCTTAAAGCTACACTTCATGTAGGCCTAGTGGGGTGCTCACAAACTCTGAAATTGCATGGGAGATGTACTCTAGTCAAATGGAACTGAAAGAAGAAAGAGGAAAGATTGAGACAGAGCCACACAGAGCAACAGAGTGTGTGTGTATGCATGTGCACAGGCATGCATGCATGCCAAAGCCTGAGTGCTAGAAAGAAGAGAGAGGGAGTGTGGAGAGGCATGACTGTCTGGAAGAGAAGAGGGTCCAGGCTGTCGTGGGGCTCTAAGCATGTCCATAACTAGAATAGGTGAAAAACCAAGGCTGGAACCTTGGATCTCAGGCTCATGGAAGGCCGCAGCCATGCAGGAAGCCAGGGTCTGGGGGCCTCAGGAATAGCTGGTGTCTAGCTCTGCCTCCATCCTCAGCCTCAGACCTCGCTGTGGTTGGATTTCCTGATCTCCTTCCTTCCCACCTCATCCCCAGATGCTCCACTCTGCTGAAGTCCTTCCATAGATGAGAGCTTCTCCCCAGGATGCAACCCCAGCAGTAAGTAAGGGCCTTCCTGGCAGGGGATCCTGGACTAGAGCTCCACCCCACACCCTCACATGCGCACACTGGCTTGTTCACAGGGCTCTAGGTCTCTCCCTCTTCTGGTTTCTGTGATGGGTTCTGCCTGCGAGTCCTCATGGTCACAAACCCTCAGGTAGGTTTCCCCTCAACACCCTCATCTTCACATCTCCTTCACGTGACAATGTCCTGTGGACACACTCCTGCGTCTTAAATTAGATATCAAACGACGTGAGGATGTGAATATTGGGGTACAATACAGAGCAGTGGATGGAAAAAAAAGGCCATACTTTGTCACCTTCTCCCAGGGAAAAGACAAGGACAGAAAGGGTATGAATGATGCCTCGATCCTTAACAAAATGTGTGTGCGTGCGTGCATGCATTCTTGTTTCCTAGGTGTGCAAAGAAACAAAGCTATTGCATTGTGTTGGGCTGGGAATTTAAATTTCATAACCTATTTTATAACTGCTAGGAGGAAGTAAACGCTTAATTACTCTTTCCGCTCATGTTTTACAATGAGTCTCATTTAATCCAAGGTACTGCTTTTTAATCTATGATTTTTATGTGGAGGAAACACTAAAGGTCCTTCTTCGTGCCATGGGACAGAGAAAATAGGTCCCACGTTTAGCGTCTCAACCAGACACTGCGCTTGCTTAGTGCTCGCTCACGCTCCACCACCTGAGATTAAGAAAGACTCAACCACGCCAGGAAGCGGACGGAGGCTTGTTTCCAATTGCTCCAGAGCCTGAAGGCAGAAGCCCTTCAAGAGCTGAAATCCCCACTTTTTTGCCAACAAATAATTAAACTCAGTGTTCACTCATGATTGTCAAGGGAAAACCAAGCAGAAAAGGGGCTTTCAAATCACTCTGCTCCCTGGGCCTACCGCCTCCCTCTGCTACTAACTAAATTACAAAAGGGGTAATTATTTTTGTGTTGTCAGAGTTTTAGGAAAAAGCCCTTGAGGTTATTCACTGGTAACTGGGGAAGTAAATATTAATGTCTGCTGTGGATTAAGAAAGAATGTTTTATTCAGAAGCTCACACAGTTACACTGCATTGCCTGGGTTCGAAGTCACATTGGTTTTCCATCCAGTCCTTCACAAAAGCTTTTAAATGCCTGTAGCTGTCAGAGAGGGTAGTCTCCTCAAGGAGGTGGATGAAGTTTGCTCACTTACATTTCTGGTTTTGAAAATAATGCGGCAGTTAGGCTACTGATGACATGGTGGTTGAGGCGGCTGGAGCCCACATGCCAATTGTACAGTTTGAGTCCTGGACTCGTGGCTTGAAAAACAAGCTGGGTGCTTGTGCATGTGTGTCCAAAATCTCCAAAGGAGACTGGAGTAGAAGGGCTTGCAATGTGGCCACTCCCCTACTTCCACCCCAAAAGTGTTTTCTCACTTTCCCTCTTCATGTCTCTCTCTGGAGAGCACGCACACAAAATTATTAAAAATTAAAAACGAGAATAAAATAATGCTGCAACAACCCCTATCCTCCCTTCACAACCACCCCGATTTTAAACTGTGGCCCCATGGCCAAGCCATAGTACCGCTGCCTTTGAAAGGGAACAATCTCATAGGAAGCCAGCTCGGGTTTTAGGGCCAGTGGAGTTAGGCGCCCGTTAGGATGAGTTTCAGCGGCCACAGGGAGAGCCCTTGCCCCCTGCCCCCTGCCCCCCTTCCCGGCATATCACTGTCCCTGACCACAGTGGTGACTGAGATTCCATGATCATTTTTTCTCCTTTAAGAGCACTTGGTAGGGGTCTTAAACATCAATCATTTTGCCTTTATCAAATTGCTCACTGAGGAGGAGGGTCTGGCTGTGTGAGGGCAGTGAGGGTTGGTTAAAGGCAGGTAAGGGGGGGGCAGCAAGTGGCATGGTGGTTAAAGTGTTGTACTCTCACATGGTGGACTGTGGTTCAAGTCCCGAACCTGGTGGCTTGCTTTCTCACTTTCTTGCTCTCTTTGTCTCTCTGGTCAAATTAAAAAGTAATATCAATAAATAAAATTAAATAAATCATTTTAAAGAAAAAGGCAGGTGAGGGGAACCATTATAACTGTCATGACTGTCACTGGCTGCTTATGAAACCCTTTATAAAACCCTTCAAAGTGCTCTTTTGCAGCGACCCTATGAGGCGAGCGCGTTGTGCTCATGTTCATAATTCGGAGCCACACCTGAAAAGGTCATGCTCTGCACAGTGACAGAGCAGGGCTAGGTATGCGAGCTGGAAATTTCCATTGCAGTATAATGAGCATGGGCCAAGCTGGGGCTGAGCAGTAAAACAGGTAGACCACATGGGAAAGATCCTGGGTTTGGGTCCTGTGGTCTCCCTGAGCAGTAGGGCGTGTGCCCATGATCTAGACCAGCTGTGGCTGCAGGAGGATGCCCACATGGGCTCTCCATTGGGGATATGTGTCTTTTTTTCTCTCTCATGGGAGAAATAAATATATTTTTTTAAAAAATTGTTTTTTATTCAGCAATTTGATCCTGCAAATCTGTTTCTAATGTACTAATGCTTGTGCACGTCTATGTGTAAAAAACTCTTTATGACAATGTTGTTTATGTTTGAGAAAATAAGAAACAACTTCTGCCATAAATAGAAGAGTTTTTTCTTTTTTTCCGTAAGGTGTTTGTGCTCACCAGAGAAAGACAGAGATGGAAAAGGAAAATTACTCCCCCAGGAGAGATGACCATGCCATAATCCCTTCTCCTTCATTCTGCTCTTGGGATTAGGGGCACACGTGCATACACACTGGTGTGATTTTTCAGCTACCAGGTCCGGACTCGAACTCCATAGTCAGCCATGTGTGATCTAGCACCTTAACCACCACACCACCTGCTGGCCCAAAGCGCATGTAGTTGTAAAAAGCAATAGACTTTATGCCAAAGATAGTATCTACATAGTGAATAACTAAAAGAAGAAAGGAAATTACAGGAGAGGATTTAATGTAATTCTGTTTTTAAGTGCATTTATTTATTATATTTTAAAAATATACTTAAAATGAGGACATTATATGATTATATACATATTGGTTAAGTCTGAAAGAATAGTCTCTCATCAGCATGGGGTAAGAATCTGGGGTTATTACTTTTCTGTTATATTCGATTTTCATAATTGTGTGTTCATTCTCATAATCAGGAAGCAAAGTGAGACAAGCACACGCCCTTGCCAAAGGTCACAGAGCTAATGAGCGACGCTCTGGGCCGTGAGCCGGGCTCTGTGTGCTCTGCCAGCTCTCCGGTGGGTCCCCATGGAGGGCAGGCAGTGAGGTCCGGCCGTGCAGTGTTCAAGGCAGCTCCGGGCAGCCAGGGGAGAGCAGGTTTAGTCAGGACTTGTCAGATGGGACCCAGGCTCCTGACACACAAAGGGTGGCTATGAGAAATGTGAAAATATAGCACAAAAATACCATCAAACTCCAGCAGGAAAGGTGGACAGACCTCGAAAGTGCAGGGGAGAAAATATGTTGGTTTCCTTCCATAATCCATTGACAAAAGGGATGGATTTATTTTTTCTCTCTTGAATGTTCCAAAGCAGTTGTGGCAAGAATGACCCTGAAAGAGCCCGTGTCTCCCTTGTACTGTTAATCTGGGATAACCTCTTGCAGTGTTCATCTGCTTCGGCGACTTCCACCTGTCCAGCTAATGCGACCAAGTGCGGAAATTGTAGAGGATCCCTTTCCAACTCCATTCACTTGCACTTAAGGATATTGTCATCACCCCTAACCCAAGCAAGTGAGGGCGCCTTCAGCCACCTGTTACTGAGTGCTCGCTGAGCTGGTGCTGTGTACCTGGGTCAAGGCAGGCGAGCTGATTACAAAGCTGGTTCTGCTAATTGTCTCTAGCTTGTGGCTCTAGATGGGGCTTAGATTCCAAGCCAGTTATTTGGGGTAGGGGAGCATGGCTGACCATGTCTTCCGGCTCCCATCCTATAATATGCCTATGTATTGAGGAAGGCCTGAATGCAGGTGTGAGATTAAGCAGTGTGACACTGGTTCATTGAGCTGGTTATTTCCTCTATTCACAGAACATTTCAGGCCGTGCAGACATTTCAGGGAAAGGACTTGAAGAATAGTACTTTGCAAGGGAGCGTGGTGGGAAGGAAACTGAGGTCTTTATTGGGGTTTTTCTTTAGGCCTCAGATGAATTGTGGGAGGTTGTTAGAGTGACAAGGATACTGGGGTCTGTCACAAACCAGCCTGGCATCTGAGCAAGTGATTTAATCAGCCTCCTGGTTTATACACTCAAGAAAACTTGCCCAGACTCTCCCACATGGCAGAAGGACTCATATGAGCAATTAGTATGAAACGGTCAGGTGCAGTACGAACATGCACAGTGTAAGGTCAGACGTTCATTAGTTTGGAAGCTTGCACAGCTGCAAAGACGGGCCAAGTGTCAATCAACAGCGGTAGGCTCAGGGTCAGAATCCAGCGCTCTAGCTCCAACTCTGCTTTTACCTCTGTGTGATTCCCGTGTTATCTTTATCTGAAAATGGGAACTATGGCAAGATGAGTGTTTATGTAGATATTTAAGCACAAATATACATATAAAAATAGAACATCTTAAGACCATTCGGTAACTAGGAAGATTCTGTAAGGATAGGTCGAGCATCCCTAATCCAAATTTCAAAGTGCTTCAAAATTCAGACTTTCTCAGCACTGACATGACACCATGAGTAGAAAATTACACTTCAATCTCACGTAATGGGTCACGTTCAAAACACTACAATACAGGGGGCCAGCAGGTGGTGTGGTGGTTGAGGCACTAAACTCCCACATGGTCAACCACAGTTCGAGCCCCGACCCAGCAACTTGAAACTTATGCTGGGTGCATGTGCATGTGTGCCCAGAAGCCTGAGAGGAGAATGGAAGAGAGGGGATCATCATGCGGCCATCCCTACTGGGGAGTGATTTTTCACTTCCTGTGTCTCTCTAGCAAACGTACATGTCCTATAACAAAAATCTCTCAAATAAAAAACAAAACAAAACAAAACAAAACATAAAACATGGAACCAGCAGTTAGCGTAATGGCTATGTCGCTGGACTCCCACGTAGTCGACTGCAGTTCGCGTCCCGAACCCGGTGGCTTAAAACTCACGCCGGGCGCGTGTGCGTGCATGCCCAAGATCCTGAGAGGAGAATGGAGGAGAAGGGATTGCGGTGTGACCATCCCCACTGGGGGGTGATTTCTCGCTTTCTATCTCTACGTTTCTCTCTGTCTGTCTGGTGAGCACACGCGCCTTATAGTGAAAACCTCTCAAAAAAAACAAACAAACAAATGAATAATACAAAAGTTATGATATAAAATTATGATAATATAAAAATTATCATATAAAATTATCTCCAGGCCATGTGTATAAAGTATATAAGAAACATAAATGAATTTTTGTCTATGTTTGAGTCCCATCCCTAAAATATCTCACTCATTATGTAGAGGTAAATTTTCCAAAATGTGAAATAGTCAGATATCTGAGACTTCTGGTCTCAAGCATTTTGGATAAAGGATACTCAACCTGTAGCTATGTAATGACCACGACCTTTGCTCTGTCTTCTTCCTTTCCTCTTGGTCTGTTCTAATCATTATCTAAATCTGCTAAACCTCATGTGTGAAGCCAGGGGGCGTTCGGCGAAGCTGGCCATACTGAGTGTGCAAGGCTACAACTAAGAAACGTCTCTAGAAGCAGCACTGGGTCACCTGCCCCGGAGGACCAGTGTCTACCCTAGATTCTCAAGTTCTCAGGTTCTGTAGTTAGGAGCTTGGACAATCTGGGGAAAACAAAAATGAAGCAAAACAACTTTTTAAACCCCTTGTTTGTGTGTTAGACTCTTTCCTTTTCAATGCTGAAATGTTCTTGTATCATTTTATCCTCTTGGAATCACACTTGGCTGGTAGAGGGGGTGGCGGCTGAAGAAAAATCCTAAATCCAATAGCCATCCCAGCGGACCAAATTCTAGGTAGTCAAGTACCACCCAACCCATAGCTGAGAGTCAGGACAGGAAGTCCGTCTCACCAGGCACATGTGTTTTCTCAAGCATTTCTCAGGGCTGGTGTTTTAAAATCCAGGACAAGGTTATGGGAGATCATCTTTAATTAAACCTGCAGTCGGCACCTCCAGGGCTTTGTGCTGTGTTCACCTTTTAGATTATATACTCCAATTAGCAGACGCCTCCTCCTGGCCTGGAGGCTTTATCTGCAGATCTCGCCATTCTAGGCTGCTGAATCTGTGTGATTCTCTCTCAAAGCACCTGCTGTACAGTCCCCCTGCTGTCTCAGGTTACATTCTCTTTCTTCCCCAATGTGTCTTTGTTGTTGAGAGCGCTGCTAAGGGCAGAGGTTGCTCTTTTAAACCACCACCCCCTGCCTATCCCGGATACATCAGCTCTCCTACCATCCCCCAAATCTGTCTGCCCCTGGCCATGGTATTTTTAAATTCATAATGGAGTACACGTGCATGTGAGAGAGAGAGAGAGAGAGAGAGAGAGAGAGAGACAGAGAGAGCAGCGCTTAAGAGAGTAAGATAGGTGTCCCGAATAGGGCCTACACATCACGATCTACTCCCAGTCCCCGCTGGCTAGATCACGGACATGAGCGCACACCCTAGAACCCAGGACCCCTCCTTGTGGTACCTTTTTTTTGGAGAGGTTTTTTTCGCTATAGGGCGCATGCGCTCGCCAGACAGAGAGAGACATAGAGACAGAAAGCGAGAAACCACCCCTCAGGGGGGATGGTCACGCCGCAATCCCTTCTCCTCCATTCTCCTCTCGGGATCTTGGGCACGCACGCACACACACCTGGCGTGAGTTTTAAGCCACCGGGTCCGGGATGCGAACCGCGGTCGACTACGTGGGAGTCCAGCGACATAGCCATTACGCTAACTGCTGGTTCCCATATCTGTGGTACTTTAATGAAGATATTCATCAACATTTCCTGCTGCTTCTAGAACAAAGCTTGCGGAAGTGACATTCTCTCCTTCAGCCGGAAGAACTGAAACATAAAGGGAAGACCAGGAGAAGAGGTGGCAGGGGCTCCTTTATCGAACGTCTCTCTGCTGATTCTTTCTCCTGAAATGATCTTCTAAAAACCAGTGACTTTTAAAAGAAAATCACTCAACAAATCAATCATTTAATAATTGGTCAGAAAATGTAGAACTTCTTTCATGGGGTCCGTGTACACCTAAATGACTTGCAGCTCTCTGTAATTAAGAGCCATCAATTATTCAACACCATTTAAAAGAGCAATTATTATAATAAACTGTTTGTGGTGTACAGAAAAGTCCAGAGAATAATATTGAAAGATCTCTGTTGATCTCATTATCTACCTACTGGATATTGCGCATAAGAAATACAACGCTGTGACTCCTGTGGTGGTGACCACTGCTAAGACACTGCTCTGCAAGCCAGGACCATCTGGGTCATGTAATGGCTATGTTGGTTACGTTAGCATAATGGTTATGCTGCTGGACTCCCACATGGTCGACTGTGGTTTGAGTCCTGGACCTGGAGGCTTAAAACTTATGCACTATGCATGTGCATTTGTGCCCAAAATCTTGAGAGGAGAATAGAGAAGGGGGGACTGTGGTGTGAGTATTCCCCCTGTGGGGTGATTTCTCACTTTCTGTCTCTCTGGTGAGTGCATGAGCCCTATAGCAAAAATCTCTCAAGAAAACAAAACAAAACAAAACAAAGACAGGGCCAGTAGATAGCATTGTGGTTATGTCACTGAACGCCTACATGGCTGACTATGGTTTGAGTCCCGGATCCGGTGGCTTGAAAATCATGCTAGGCACATGTACATGTGTGTCCAAGATTCTGGGAGGAGAATGGAAAAGAAGGGGTTGCAGTGGGGGCCATCTTTTTGGAGGGAAATTTCTCACTTTCTATCTCTCTCTCTCTGGTGAATGCATACACCCTATAACAAAAATCTCTCCAAGGGAAAAAAAAAAAAAGGAAAGAAAAAAAAAGGAAAAGAAAAAGAAAATGAAGCATTATAGATAAAAGAGAAGATCTCTTTGCACCCCTGCCCAACTCCTTTCCTTCCATAGAGGTAACTACTAACCAGGAGTAGATATGTATCTTCCCGTGCAGTCTTTCTCCCTTCACTACTTCCATAGGATCTACGCATATGTATTAAAAACCTCATATAATAGTATTGTACTTTACGTATCTATCTGCAGCTGGCTTTTTACATGAGAGGCTTCCTGTGCCCCCAGTTATGACCTCTTGCTTTATTCTAAGGGAGGTGTCTATTCTCTCCTAGGTGGATGCTTGAGCACCCCAACTCGTAGCCATAGGAACCTCCAGGGTCCTTACTTATCCATGTAGAATTGGCCAAACTTGCTTCATCCTGGAACTCTTGGGATACATGGTTAAAATACAGCTCCATGAGCCTACTCCACCAGCCAGGATCTGTGTGTAAGGCAGTCCCCACAGAGGAGTCAGAGGATCAGGCCTCAGAGCCAATGTTTTCTGTACAGAGCCTGATCATGGCTATTATTTATTGATTTTATTGCCAGAATGCACATGTGTTTGCCAGAGAAAGAGAGCTTGAGTTTTTGGGCTCATGAAGGGGCCTTCTGTTTCAAATTTTATTGATTTAAATAGATCATGATTGTCTTAAGCTTTGCGGGCTACACACAAGATCCAGCACTTCTCCTCTTCACAGCCCCATTCACAGAAAAAGCCATTCTTAAGTTGAGAGCCTGTGACCACAGTCTGTGCTGGGCATAGCTGGGCCAGAGCTCTCTGTATCTGAATGGCCTAGACAGTATCAGGGGTCCCAATGTGTCCCCACGAAACTGTCACCTTGGTAGTCTAGGATCACCTGTCTCTCTTTTCTCTCTCTCTTTTTCCTTTTTTTTCTTCCTTCAGCATGCAACTGGAACTTTGTGTCCTTTCTCTCTTCTTTTTCTTTCTTTTTCTTCTCTTTCTTTTTTAAGAAAGATTTTTGTTTGTTTGTTTGCTATAGGGAGCATACACTCATCAGAAAGACAGAGAGAGACAGAAAGCGAGAAATCACCCTCCAAGGGGAATGACCATACTACAATCCCTTTTCCTCCAATCTCCATTCTAAGCCACCGGGTCTAAGACGTGAACTGTGGTCGACTACATGGGAGTCCAGTGATGTAACCATTACACCATCTGCTAGTCCCTTGTGTTTTTTCTTTATGCTACAAGCACTTCTTTTTTATTTCTCTTCTTTCTCTCTTTATTTATTTATTTATTGAGAGAAATTTTTGTTATAGGGCATGTGCACTCACTGGAGAGATGGAGTCAAAAAGAGAGAAAGTGAGAAATCATTTCCCCAGGGAGGATGGCCATGCAGCAATCCCTTCTCCTCCATTCTCCTCTCAGGATTTTGAACACACTTACACACGCATCCAGAGTGAGTTTCAAGCCTCCAAGTCTGGGACTGGAACGGCAGTCAGCTATGTGGGAGTCCAACACCTTAACCACCATGCCACCTGCTGGCGCCTCTTCTTTATTCTAATTGCCAGAAGTTATGTACGCTTGACAGAGAAAGACAGAGAGACACAGACGAAGAAAGAGTACTCTTAATGGGATGTGGTCATGCTGCAATCCCCTGTCCTCCATTTCTCCATCCTGTTGGGACTTTGGGGACACATGTACATGTACCCTGCACATTTTTCAAGCCGCCAGGACCAGGATTTGAACAGCGGTCAGTCATGTGGAATCTGGCTCCCTTCGCACTAGGCTGTGGTGCCAGTCCATGTACTACAATCGCTTCTTACTTGTGTATCCATTAGGTCTGAGGAGCAGCACACCCGAGTCACCCTCTCTATTTACATTCTCCTAGAGGGAGGCTCGTCCCTGCTTCCAGGAACCTGTGAGGTGGGTCGGGCGGCACAATGTGAGAACTGCTTCTCATCATGGAGTGTTGAGTTCCAGAGCCGATGCCAGGTGGGAAGCAGCAGGACAGGCTGTTTCACCAAACCCATGGCCTGCGTAACTGGGCATGCTACAGGAGATGTTAATTAAGGTGTCTGATTTTCAGGATTATCTCAGCGGGGTTGTGGGGGGAATGTATGGGCAATGAAGGTAATCCTGGACAACAAAGAAAATGTTAATCCAGGACAGTTCTAAAGAAACAAAGAAAAGTGCGGAGCATTTTGAGGGAGTGAGTATAAAAATCAATACTTGTAATGAAAAATGTATGGCAAGGAGCTTTCAGAAAAGAAGGAGCCCTCATGCCACAGACGGCGGGGCTTCAGACAAGCGCAGGGCAGCCATGCTGGGCGATTTTTAAACTGGACAATACTGGGGGGGATGGGTTGGCTCTGTCTGGATTAGAGAAGGAAGCATCTTGTTCTCAGAACTATCATGTAGGTTTGAATAAAGCCTGCTTCCTGGAAGACCAGGGATGTGCCACGAGGCCCTGTGACCCAAGATGTCATTGTGGTGTCATCAGCATCATTAAGGATGTGCAAAGCAAAGGGTGGATGGGAGGTCAGTGCCGGGAACCCTAGGAATGACAGCTACAAGCTCCCTGCACCGCACACAGTGGGAGCCGATGGGAAAGTGGGCCCAGGCTCCCAGGGGAACTTGGCAGCCGTTAGCGCTGGCCTCCTGGTGGCTCACAGGGAGGTAACAGGAGCGAATCCCAGACACAAAGACCTACAGCCATCTGGCAGTTGTGCAGCTGGTTTGCCCACCCATCCCTTCCACCCTGCACCCCTGCCTGTGTGCATAGAAAGCCATGCCACATGTGCAGGGTGCTCAAACACAGGACACAACACTGGTGAGCACACGCTCAGCTGTGGGGCCACCAGCATTCTGTGCTCCAGACCTGCCTGTGTAATCCCATGTTCTCCAGTCTGCAAGGACGCAGGAGCTAGGAGACATGCCTCACAGGTGACACTGTGCCTACTTCTGAAAGCAGCTCACACATCTCTAAAGGCCTGTCTTGGGGATTCAGTTCCCTCCCCAGTTCTCAAATCATAACGGACAACCCCAGACACAGGCTCTGAACCCCTGAGCAACAGGACACAGTTCAACCAGGGAACTGAGGAGTAGCCACCCTGACTCTGGATCACTCATTGCCTAAAGGGCTGATGGGAAATAGCTTCTTCCTCTGCGTGCCCAGTGAGCTCTTGGGAACAGGCCCCTGTGTCTGTCTATCTGGATCCTTCACCTGTGTGGGTAAGGACAGCCCAGGTGAGCCAGTGTATCGATCCCCTCCTTGAACTGACTCACAGGCCTTTAACTGAGCTTGATCCGCGACCACTCCATTGAAGCTGAGCACCTTTCTCTCTCTTTTTTGTTTGTTTTGTTTAAAGTTTATTTATCCTGTGAGAGTAAGAGACAGAGAGAGAGGCAGAGAGAGAGCACACCCAAAGAGGTAACAGTGCTACAATTCACCGCCAGTCTCCGCCAGCCTGGATTATGGACATGCACATGCCAGGACACACACGTGCTCAGAGACAGCTCCAGATGTGGTCAGGCAACTTTCCCATGTGGATCTGCCTCACAGAGCATCGTGCTTCACTGCTGGGCCCCCGCGAACATCTTCTGTGGTTTGAAACTTTGCTTTCCCTCTAGTTTTGAGAGACTTAACTTGGTTCCCAAGGGGGAGGACTCCCTGATGTTGACACACGTAGCCACTTTGGCACAGATGCCTGTGGTCTGGGAAACTTCACATTTATTTTTATGTCTTCTCCCTCTCTGCCTTCAGCATAGACTTCACTTCTTTAAACCAGCAACCTGTTGGGACCTGACCACAAAAATGTGGTTACCAGTATGTCAGGGCGTCTGGACTTGCCAATGACATTAAGATGGCGTCCCTCGGGACCAGCAGCTGGCATAGTGGTATGTCACTGGACTCCCACTTAGTTCGAGTTCTAGAACCAGCTGATTAAAACTCATGCCGGGCACAAGTGTGTGTGTGTGCCCAAAATCCTGAGAGGAGAATGGAGGAGAAGGGATTGTGGCATGGCCAGCCCCCTTGTGTGTGTGTGTGTGGGGGGGTGATTTCCTGCTTTTTGTCTCTCTCTGTCTCTCTGGTGAGTGCACCTGCCCTATAGCAAGAAAAAAAAAATGGCATCCTTCAAAAGAGCAGCAGTTTCTTTTCTATATTGTTGGATCTTCAGGTTGATAATTCTGCTGGTTTTATTTCCTGAAAGTCAGGGTCGGCTTGTGAAAAGTTGTTAAACAACATACTAAATGTGAAATGTCAACCCTCACTCAACTTTCCCTGTTCAGAGAATCAGATGAAGACTTCACTGGGTTTTATAGTGGCTTTCTGATTTGGGTAGTCCATTGAAGAAGGGAGTTTGAAAGTTGTTGTATACTGTTGAGGACTGTCTGTCCATGTCTTGCCTGAAATACCAAGATTGTTTATGAAAAGTACCTTTAATAAAACTGGATACAGTTTGGCATGGGGGAAAAAAAAGAAAAATTTTAGACAAATCTAATTTAACAAAATTTAATTGAGCCAAGAAAGATTCACAAAGCAAGAAGCCCCCAGAATGACTTCTGAGGAATTCAGAGGTGCTATGTGGTCAGATAACTTTATGGGCAGAAAGAAAAGTGTCATACAGAGAACGGAAATGAGGGAAATGAGGAAGAGAAGCAGCTGGACTGGTTATTTGCCTGTGTGAGCAGTTAAGGGTGGGCTATCTGCCATTGACTGAAGCATGGCTGCGGGATTGGCTATGACTCAGCAATTTTGAAATGGTTAAAGGTTTCCCATTTGCTGTAGGAAGTGGAACGGGTTATGCCAGTGTCTCCCTGGGGTCAGGCTCACTTAGTGTCTCCCCATCCTCTTAGGTATTTTAATTGAAAATGGCCGCTCAGAGCTCCCAGGTGCTTCAGACATTCTTCCCCCTCCTTCCCTTCCCCGGTAAGCTGGCCCTCTCTTGACTTCATCACAGGTAACTGACCTTGTTTTCCTGAGTTCCTCCCTTCAGACATAAAGATTGTAAACTCAGTCTACTGTTGGCACCAAAACCGAGGACAGAACGCGTGGCAGACTACAGCAGCCAGACATGACATCCAGAAATAACAACCAAACAACCCAGGGGCCCAGTGATGTCCTGTCTCAGGATCGCACTAATGACCTGGCCATAACCCCCTTTTCCTGAAGACCCGACAAGAGCTCCCTCTCCCTACCCCTCAGGGCCAATGCAGCTCTCCACATCTGGCTCCTTTTCTCTCTTGGAAAGTAAATAAACCTTTTCTATCTGCTTTCTCTCTGAGTCTGTAAATCCATTCACAGCACATGACGAGGACCCTCTAAACTTTATTAAGGAACCAGACTCCTCAATGAGGTGGTTTATTTATAAGAACTCAACTATTAATATATGAATATGGAAGCCTTCTCGGGCCATTGTAGTTTAGCGTAACATGATAATAATAATTTCGTATAAACTGGTTCCAGGTCCTTACTTTTTAAACCGTGTTTTTCTGTCACTACCCACAGACTTCCAGGCCAGGTGCCTCTGGGCATGTTACGTTCTTTCTAGTATGTTCTTTTGCATGTAACATCCAGTGATTCACCACAGTGAGCTGTTGCAAAAAAAGGCCAGCAATTACTTAATTACAGTAAATAATTAAGTACTAAGTAGACTCACTTAATTATTATTAAGTAAAATAAAACCACATCATATTTCTCAATATCCTAAAAAAACCAATAGCCTTGGGGCTGGCAGGTGGTGTGGTGGTTAAGGTGCTAGACTCCTACATGACTGACTGCAATTCAAGTCCTGGACCTGGTGGCTTGCTTTCTCACATTCTCTCCAGGAAAATTAAAAAATAACTACATAAATAAAATAAAATAATAAATAATTCTTGGGACCAGCGATGGCATAATGGTTACTTTTCTGGACTCTCACATAGTCACCAGCAGTTCGAGTCCCAGATTCAGTGGCTTGAAACTCACTGAGCATTTGTGTACACGTGCCCAAAATCCTGAGAGGAGAATGGAGGAGAAGGTGTTGCGGATGGCCATTCCCCCGGGGGTGATTTCTCACTTTCTGACTCTGTTACTCTGGTGAGTGCACAATGCCCTATAGCAAAAATCTCTCTATAATAATAATAATAGAAAATAATTCTTTAAAAAAAACCCAATAAGCTCCTATAATATGGAAATATTTGAATATTCTAGTTGCCAGTCTCATACCAGTGTGCCACGTAAGGCTAAGAAATGAGTGTGCTGGGGCTAGCATCTGGACTCCCACATGGCCAACTGTCATTCAAGATCTGGACCTGGCAGCTTGCTTTCTCAGGTATCCTCAGCCCCAACCCCCCATGGGTGCACGTACCTTACAGCAAAATTTTTAAAATAGTAAGAAGAATACGATGAAATAAAAATCACTAATTTTTTTATAATTATTTTATTTTTTATTTATTCATTCATTTATTTTTTTTTAATTTGATCAGAGAGAGACAGAGGGTGAGAGTGAGAGAGAGGAAGTGAGAAAGCAAGCCACCAGATTCAGGACTTGAACCCTAGTCGGCCATGTGGGAGTGTCCAGCTCCTTAACCACCATGTCACCTGCTGGTCCCCAAAAATACCTAATTTTTTTAAAAAGGAAGAAAGAAGGAAATGCTTGTGTCAGCCAGTGGCATGTTGGTTGGGGCAACTGGATCCCACAAGGCTAACTGTGCGGTTTGAGTCCCAGACCTGGCAGCTTGAAAAACACAATGAACGCGTGTGCATGCTGCCCCACTGGTGCCAGTGACCCTCCCGTATTTATCTCTTCCACGATTCAGATTCTATAGTTTTACTTTTCATTAAAATATAAAAAGGTAGTGGAACTGGCAGGCGGCATGGTGGCTAAGGGCACTGGACTCCCACATAGCCGACCAAGGTTTGAGTCCTGGACCTGGCAACTTGCTTTCTCACTTTCTCTCTCTCTCGTTTTGTTCCTCTCTGGTCAAATTAAAATAAATAAATAAATAAATAAATAAATAAAGTTAAATAAAATAATTCTTTAAAAAATGCACAATAACATAAAAAGATAGTGACTGACCACTTCTTTCTTCTTCTAGAGGAAAAAACAAATAGAGAGCATGAGCTCATTTTATTGTATAAAGTGAATTACTGAGAACTCTAGGGCATACTTTTTTATTTTTATTTTTTATATTTACCTGATAAATATTATATTTCATGTTATACAAAACTCATTTCTTAATTCTCAGGGGCTGCTATAACTTATATTCACATTCGAGACAAAATCAATAAAGATGAATATTAAAAATCCATCAGACTAATTAATTAATTAATTATTTTTAAAGAGTTTTTTTGCTATTGGGCATGTACACGTGTCAAAGAGAAAGAGAGAAACAGAGAGACAGAAAATGAAAAATCCCCCCCCCCCTCCCCCAGGAAGGATGACCCTGCCACAATCCCTTGTCCTCTATTCTCCTCTTGGGATTTTGGGCACGCACGCACACATGCCCAGCATGAGTTTTAAGCTGCTGGGTCAAGGACTTGAACCATGGTCAACTACGTGGGACTCCAGTGACATAACAATTATGCCATCTGTCGGTCACTTCTTTATTTTTATTTTTAATCTTTCTGCCCTGAGTTCTCCCAGCAGTACTTATTTTGGCTGTAAAATTTGCAAGGATATTTTAAATTCTGATTTTGAATTATATGTCAAAATTTACACAGTGGAGACTTAATATTACTGTCTTTTATACACTTTTACTATGTGTATGTTATATCTCAATCAAAATTTAAAACAAAATAAAACCATTTTCAGCTACATATAAGTTATCTATGGTGAGCTATGAAGACTGGGTAGTCACTGCAAACTGGAGAATATTACAAAATGAGAAAAATCTAAAATCCACATATCTGTCATATCTAATGGCCTTTTTTTTTTTTTTTTTTGGAGAGGTTTTTCGCTATAGGGCGTGTGCGCTCGCCAGACAGACAGAGAGAGACATAGAGACAGAAAGCGAGAAATCACCCCCCAGGGGGGATGGTCACGCCGCAATCCCTTCTTCTCCATTCTCCTCTCGGGATCCTGGGCACGTACGCACACGCGCCCGGCGTGAGTTGTAAGCCACCGGGTCCGAGACGCGAACCGCGGTCGACTACGTGGGAGTCCAGCGACATAGCCATTACACTAACTGCTGGTTCCCTATCTAATGGCCTTTTATAAGTTTAAATTTAACAGTGCAAAAATTTGGCAGATAATTAATTATTTTTTTTTCTATTTTGGTGGAGTTTCTATTTTGAACTTTCTATAAAATCCATGTAGTGGTCTAAAATTTTTCCCTGCCCAATTCAATTTCCACCTCTTTTATATTTCATAGGATTTACTCCTAATAACACACTTATACTCCTAACTACATTTTCACTTGTTTATTTATTTATTTAATTTTAGGTTTTTGCCATAGGACACATGCACTAACCAGAGAGAGACAGAAAGTGGGAAAGTGAGTAAATACCTTTTGGAGGTATGGCCATGTTACAATTCCTTCTCCATTCTCTTCCTGCAATTTTGGGCACACATGCACATGTACCTGGCATGATTTCAAGGCACCAGGTTTGGGACTCGAACCATGATTGACTATATGTAAGTCCAGCACCATAACCACCATGCCACCTGCTGGCCCTTGTTTTTTGTTTCTTTCAGTGTATTTCTTTTTCTTTCTTCTCTCTCTCTCTCTCTCTCTCTCTCTCTTTTTGTTTACATTTATCTCCTTGAGCAAGAGAGACAAAGGCAGACAAGGGTCTATACACCACAATCCACTCCCCACCTCGGCCAGCCCAGACGAAGGGGACACTTGCCTGGGAGGTTCAGGGAGATTTCTGGAAATGAACCTGGAACCTCCCCACGTGGACCAGCCTCACAGAGTGTCATCAGCAATGTAACCACTGTCCGGCCCCTCTTTTAATACATTTATTTTAGTTTTAGTTTTTGTTTTTCCTAAATGGTTGCTCTGTTAAAATCCTAATTAAAAGAATCTAGTTCAGATTACAGTTGAGTATCCCGTATCTGAAATGGTTGGGACCAGAAAGATCTTGGATTTGGGTATATTTGGAATATTTGAACACTACATAAAATAAGCTATCTTGGAATGGGGCCATCTAGACACAAAATTCATTTAAGCTTCATATACACCTCATATGAAGGTAATTTACAATATTTTTGTATTACAGAAGTTTTTCTTTATCCGTGATACAGCATATGTGTGCACACGTGAAAGTGAAGAAAGAAAGGAGCACTCCAGTGTTTGGTCATGCTCTGCTCCCCTCCCTCCAGTCTCCCTGGCCTTTGGATCTTGGGTACTTGCTCAGGTGCCAGATGCATTTTGTGCTGACCAGGACAGGGATTCAAACTGCGGTCGCCATGTGGGATTCAGTTTCTCTTGAGGAGTACATGGCTGCTGCAGTACAGAGCTGACTGTACTGCTGCATTTTCACGGCACATGGACTTTGTCACTCAACATGTCATGTTGGTACTCAGAAAGTTTTAGATTTTGGAGCCGTTCAGATTTCAGATTTTCAGATTAAGAATGCTCAACCTGTAATACCAATTTATTAATCATTTCATTAGTATACAAAATCTTGGCTCAAGGTAGCTCGTTCCCTCTCCCCTCTTTCTCCTACTATTGTCATGCAAATCACATCTATAAGGTTAACAATGAGGATAGAATTCTGACTATTTTTCCTATTCCAAAGTTATTTTTAGGGGTCCTGGAGAGTCACCAACAACATTAACTGATCACTGGTAGTGAGGTGCTGCATTCTGCCCCAGGCATGTTTTTATGATGCATAGTCACCCTTCTTATCTCTTGGAGTAAAGCTCAAACTTTTTTTTTTTATTTTGCTTATTTCTTTCAGGAACAGAGACTTGTGTTTTTCTTTAACCAATTACTAATCTAAGAATTTCAAAATCATCTATAACCTACAAGCCTTGGCTTCCAGGTCGCCCACCATTTTTGGGGTGAGTCGATGTAAAGGTCTCCTTATGCTGATTGACAGCTCTCCTGCTCTCAGAGCTGTGAGAAGGAGCCACTGCATCTCAGCACCCTGAGAAACACACTTCTGTTTCTCCTGACCTGGTCACTCAATTTCATACTTAGTAAGAAGCCACATTAATTGTTATTTTTACAGAGTTAGCTATTTCCATCAGCATCAACACAGTTTCATGATTGCTCATGCAGTTGTCTTCTAGATCAGATGGGAAATAAACAGTCGTCCTCCCTGTTCACTTGTGTGGATGCTTTCACGGATTTGAGTTCCTGTCTAAGTTCAAGTTTCAGGCTTGGAGTCTCAGACATGGACTCAGTGACCAGCCCCATGTCTAACCCTGCAGCAGCAACAGGGAATAGTTTTGACTCCTGTTGTCATTTCCAGCTGGCCAGGCTACTCCTTGGAGCAGTAATGGAAACTGGAGGAGATCAAGCATTGGGCAGGACAGTGACCTTCCTTACTGAGTCATCAGGTTGCTGAGATGGACTCACACCTGCAGAATCAGGTGGGCCCCTTTCCCAGGGTTGGCACTCCTCACTCAGTCTCTGCACTGACCCTGCCAAGAACCTCTGAAGGACCCAAAAGTGTGACCTGAGAAAAAGATAGTCACTCCTGCACCTTCACAAGGAGACCTTCAACTCACATTCAGAGATTTAAAAGCTCAGTCCAATTCATTTAGAAACTTCCTCTCTTTGACCTTGAGAAAAAGCGGAGATCAAGCCTGTGATTCAGGACCACGCAGGGAGGCAGGGAGGAGGGGCCACTTGCCCCTTTCTAAGTCTCCTGTGTCCTTTCTGGCAGCTCCTTTGTCTTTAGCTTTGGGATCATAAGCCAGACTTCAGGACCCCAAATAAGTATGGTGTTCTTCTAGAACAGGAAAAGCTAAACAACTTTTAACCCTGTGGTTTTGCTTTACTTTATTCCTCTTTTGTATACTTCAAGGGTTAACTGGTGCTTGTAGCTTCTCTAACTAATGTAACCTGTGACTATTGTAACAAACAAGGTCATAAGTAAGCCTGTTTTCTTAAAAAGAAGAAACATTTTTTTAATTTAAATTTATTTATTTGCATTCATTCACTGTACATCATTACAGCATACAAAATGAAATTTTCCATCCAGGGTACAGTGTATATTGTCTCAATAAAGCACATCAACAAACATGTTATTGTCAGCAAATGAGAAAACTCAAGCCATTTGCTTTAGACAATAGTCACAAGAATGCAACTGAGACAGGGACCTGGGTCTCAGGAAGCGACTTTAGGAAATGGGGATGCTTAATCCAAGGATGCAATGTCACAGATTAAATTGGCAAATAGTAATAATGTTATCATTTAACATAATAGTTACTTTCAGATGTTTTGATTGTTTTGTTAAATGTAGCTTGAAGGAAATACGTTGTAGCTTTCCTCAGTCTATCAATATATGTCATAAATCTTAGTTAACAGATTCAATGTGGCCTTAAGAACAAAAACAAGGTCATAAACATGTGAAAGGAAGAGATGCATAGACGATTTGGGAAAATCATGAGGGTAGGAGTAACACTGAGTCAGCCAAATTGACGTTAGAGATAACAATGGATAACAAGTGTAACGGTATGTAATGTGCAGGAAATTTCTGTTCTGGGAGTTGGTTGGGAACTTGTCAGCTCTCAGCCATTCCCTGTGCTCACACATAGCTAAATAACCTCCAGTTCTCCCTCTTTGCTTTAAGTCTTGATTATTCACAGAAATAAGTGCTGGATTTTTAAAAAAATAAATTAACTAATTCATTTTAATTTACTGTAGGGCACATGTGCTCACCAGAAGGACTCAAATCCTGGGCAGCTGTGTGGAAGTCCAGTGCCCTAACCATCGCGCCACCTGCTGGCCCCCCAGCTGCTGGGTTTTGGCCAGCAACGCTTCCTGTGGTTTTTCAGACTTATAGAACAAATTACTCCTGCTGAGAAGCAGCCATAGTGGGTGATACTTCCCTTCTCCCCGTCTCCCAGTTTTCCCTCAGCAGCAGCTGGGTCACCCCCTCCCTTCTCAGGGCTGGACCTGCACAGAGCAGGCTCAGCTCAGGAGGGATTCAAGGCCCCTCCTTCAGGCCAGGGGCTGGAACCGTGATCTCAAATTGAGGTTCTTCAACCTTAGCAGCAGAACCATCTGGGGAGCAAGCATTTGTTGACTCCTTGGGACACTGACTCATAGTCCTGTTGAACAACAACCCCTTTTCCCATCCCAGCCCCCAGATCCCCACACAGTCTACAGTGTGATGGAAGGAGATAAAGACCAGAGGTTCAGACCTGCCAGGCACCGGGCGAACTGGAATCTGAGTCACCGTGTCTCCAAATGGAGACTGGCATGTGAAACAATTTGCCTGATTTATGGTACAGAGAAAGATAGGTAGGGATGATGTTATTAGTACAAGAATCCCTGAGGTTCATATATGCTAGAATCCTAACTTGGGTGTATTGATCCTAGCGGGTGGGGCCTGTGGGAGGTGAGGCTCATAGGGGTGGATCTCTGTGGCAGTGAAATAAAGAGGGATGCTTGCTCTCTCCTCTCTGCTCTCTGCCATTGGGGATATGACTAGAAGGTGTTCATCGGCAAACCAGGAAGAGGGCCCTCGCCGGACACGGGATATGCCCGCACCTTGATCTTGGCCTTCCAGCTTCCAGAAATGTGAGAAAGAAATGTTTCTTCTTTAAGCTCCTGCCTGTGGTATGCTGTAATGTAGCCTGGACCAGCTAAGACAGGTGGATAAGATAGCCAGATGCAGCAGCTGTAGGGGGTGTGGGGATGGGGGAAAAAATCTTAAGTGGAAATTTCAGGTGAAAAGTGAATGAAAAATTTACATGGGAAGTGACACAAAAACTTTGTTCTAAGACCTATTTTTGGAATCCAAAACTTGGAGCCTGAAGAGTTTTTTAAAAAAAATGACAAACTACTAGGTTAGTCTTAAGGTCTTGGCTCCAATGGGACTGTTGGACTTGATTATAAAACCCATCTGTGGGGTGGGCCCTGCAGGGCAGTGGTCAGGGAGTTAGATCCCACAAGGCTGACCTCCTAGCTCCTGGGGCTTCGAATCCTAGCCCACCGGGTGTGTGTGTGCGTACATAATACCACCAGGATGGGGAATAGTGAAGGGACTGTGATGGGATCACGCCCCACTTGGGGGGTGCTTTCTCTCTCTCTGGTAAGAACATGCCCCCACTGACGATTAAAACAAACTTCTGTACTGACAGACTAGTCGCTGCCGGTCACCGGCCAGTTTGACTAACACTGGAATGCACTTGACGAGAGCAAAGCAGAAAGAGTGGATAAGTTAGGGAGGGGTGGTCGCAGAGGATGAGGAGGGGGGAGAACACATGGGCCAGGGTCGGGGAGAGAGGGCTGAAGCAGCCGGTGCACCGTGGCAGAGGAATGGAGCTCATACAGCCTCCCACAATGCCACTCACACCAGAGAAGATATTGTGGAGGGGAGGAGGGAGAGGAGAGAGTTTATTCGAAGTGAATTTTGATATTCAATATTGCTTTTTCTTTTTATTTTTTAGTGGTAAACATATTCAGTATACTTTCAGAACATTCCTTTGACAAAATTGTCTTCACTTGGGTTTCAATGGGTTAGTCAGTTCTCAGTTGTCCGAGGGTAGAGACTTTGGGCAATGACTGTGCCCATGGCCACAGGAGACAATGTGGACACCCACGGCAGCTACCCAGTTACTTTCCACAATGGGATCAGCAAGACTGCCTCTGGCCTTTGCCATTGTGTATCTGCCATCTCTACTGCTGCTGACCGAAGCCAGGATGACTCTGGGCCGTGAGTTTCCTGGGAGACCTGCTGAGGAGGGAGGTACGAGGAGAGGGAGAAGGAGGAAGGGAAGGAGGGGAAGAGGAGGTTGGGGCTTCACAAAGGCTCAGGCAAGTGGGTGCTCCTGAGACTGATGAGGAGGTGTTCTAGCTGGACAGGATTCCCGGGATGTTACACCCAGGTCTGGAGTGAGGCCCCAACCTGCCCAGCCTCCACCTCCCATGTGGGAGATCTCCCTTCCCTGCTTTTCTTTTTGCCTGGGCCTGTGAGGAACTTGGCGTGTGTCCTGGGACACCTCTTTTTCCTTCTGTTGAAAGCCCTGATTGTTCAGCTAGATTTTAAGTCCCAAGAGGTCAGATACTACCTAGAATTTTTTTTGTAACTGTGAGGTTGGTAACGCTGTGTTTACCAGATGAATCATCCAGGTAACACTGTGTGCACCCGAGGGGTCCATGGGGGCATCAGAGACTCTCACTAACCTGGACAGTCAAAGGCAGCATAGGACTGAGGGTCCAGAGGGTTCAGGGGGTCTGGGATAGAGCCTGGCCCTTCAGAGGGAGTCTTGGAGTCATAGAGCATGGATTTTAAAGGCCCCTTCTCCCTGTCCGAGCCTCACTGTGTTTCTCTCTCACAGATGCTCATTGTCTTTGCCTCGGCTTCACCGTCAAGTCTCAGTCCAGCCCTGGGCAGCCCTGGTGTGCCGTGCAGGGCTTAGTGGACAGAGAGAAGTTCCTCCAGTATGACAGTGACAGCGACAAGGCCAGACCTGTGGGTGTCCTGGGGGAGGAGGTGAACACCACTAGGGCATGGACAGAGCTGAACCAAACGCTGGGAGAAGTGGGGCGCGAGCTCAGGATCCTCCTGTCTGGCATCACACTGGAGAAAAAGGAGCCCGAGGGTAAGAGTGGGATGGGTGGGAGAGGGGGCAGTTAGCAAGACCAGGGAGGAGAACCACATGGGACGGAGGGGATCTAGGGGTGTTGGTGTAAAGAGCTGAGCCCTGACCAAGCTTAGAGGCAAGGGAGCTCATGGGCGAGGGGGATCGAGTGGTGAAGAAAAGAATGCAGCCCCTAGACGCGCAGAGGAGCACTTGCCTTATTGGGAGATGACGACTCTCAGGACTCCAGGACGATGGCTTTGTGTGTGGATTGCAGGTCCTCCCAGCCTGCAGGCCGAGCTGCTCTGTCGGCGTGAAGCAGAGCAGTGCACCGGTGCGTCCTGGCAGTTCAGCATCAATGGACGGACAGCCCTCTTAGATGCAATGAGCATGACCTGGACGATACTCAGCCCTGGAGCCAGAGGGATCAAGGAGGAGTGGGAGAGCGACAGGGGGCTGGCAGAGTATCTCAGGAAGATCTCCCTGGGAGACTGCAACCACTGGCTCAGGGAGTTCCTAGAGCTCTGGGAGACGATGCTGGAGCCCACAGGTAACTGACCCGTGGAGGATGAGGCAACTCTCGTTGAAGGTCTAGCTCCTTCCCTCTGTGGATGGAAACATGTGTGTGATGGAAACTGCTTGATTGATTCTTGGTGGGCTTCCCATCTGGAGAATCAGTGATGGCCATAAGAATTTCCCAGCATCTTCCATTTCCCATCCCACCTCCCATGTTCCTTCCTCATTGTAGGAGCCCTTTCTCCATTAACCAGTGATCTGGTCACCCAGAACTGCTAGGTGGCCCCTAGGTCTATCTGCATCATTATAAGCTCCCAGGCCTTCTCTGCTCCCTCTGTTATAGCTACCCTTCAACCAGCTCAAATGTCCCTTCATGAAGCTGTAACCAACTTCCCCAGACAGAATTAAGTACAATCAATCATGTCATCCTCCACAGAATTCTTGCCCTAGTACAAAGTTAAACTGTATGATAGTCAAATGGACATTTGCCATGTCTCCCAACAGAAATATGAGCTCCACGATGAGAAGGCACCACCCCATTCATCTTCGTACCTTGGCACCTGCTAGAGCGGCCATCACAGAATGAGTCAGGAAGTAGGTGGGGTATCTGGGCTGCCTGGGGAAAGGAGGTCCTGAGAAAAGTCTATGGTTAGGTTTGACAGAGTTCGTGCCTTTTTGTTTGTTTTAGTGCCACTGTCAGGGACACCAGTACCAGTCTTCATCCACCATATTAATTGCATGTATCATGACCGTGGTCGTCATCATCATCATCATCATTATTGTCCCATTTATTATTTGGATGTTCATTAGGAGGTCATCAGTTGCCGCAGAAAGAGGTAGGTCTTAGTCTGGAAGCACATGGGCGAGGTGCTCCATGGGTCTCCTTCAAACCTCTGTCCCCTGACCAATCTCTCTCCACAGATGATGCACTTTCTCAATCTTGAGCCACCACACTCCACCTAGGATTTGGGATCACTCTCTGCTGGGGTGGAGGAGACTGGCGTAGGCAGCACAATCACATAGGGAGAAGGGGAACAGGTGGGGTCGGCGCTAAGACCTGGAAAGCTTAGACAGAATGTTGGCTCCTCATGATCCAACCCAGGCTCCCCCAGTTCTTGGATGGAAAGCTTGTTTGTCCCCTGAGGACAGCAAGACTGAGCTCAGCGATTTTTCTTACCATCGTAGCAGCTGTTCCATTACCTGCTGCTTCTCCAAATCAGAGAAGGCAAGGATGTTAGATCAACTGTGGGTGGCAAAAACTGACCTATGATGACTATCTGGCTGCGAGTACAATGTACTGTCTCCCATCCGATGGAGGTTATCCCAGGAGCTGATGAAGCTTGTGTTCCAGAATGCCTCATTCCTGTGAGCTCCTTCCATGGCCCTCGAAGGAGCCTTTGCAGTGCATCAACTTGGTCATTTTCAAAACTTTGCAAGTAATCAGTGAGGAGTGTCAAACTTACTCAGACACTTGCTTTCCCACTTCCCTCCATGGCAGTGGAATTGGCTTGGCTGCTGGCATTTTTAAAAAGTTAATTAAAGCAAGATGAGTTAGGACTGTATTTATTTTGGTTTAATGAATGTACGTACATGTTCACACTCATTCTTATAGACAGGTGAGTTACTGCTGTGCAGATGCCATATGCCCCCTGGGCTGGTTTGCTAGATGTCCTGACACAGACTGAAAGACCACAGGTTAAAGTGATACATGAATGAACATATCTGTTAACATATTGACAGATTCTGGCAAGAATAAGTAAGGTGAAATATTTACAAATGGAACACTACATAAAAGTAGATCAAGAAGAACCTTTCTGGGGTCAGCAAGTGTTGTGGTGGTTAAGGCAGTGGATTCCACCAGGCCAGCTGTGTGGTTCAAGTCTCTGACCCAGTGGCTTGAAAATCACTCCGGGTGCATATATGTGTGTGCCCAAGACCCCAGGAGCAGACTGTGGGAGAAGAGATCGCTGCATGGCCATTCCCCCAGAGGGTGATTTCTAACTTTCCCTCTCTGTCTCTCTCTGGGGAGCACATGCACTCTACTACAAAAACTTAAACAAATAAACAACAACAATAAAAGAATAAGCTTTCTGCTACAGACACAAAAAATGGATTAACTCATAGGTAGGATGTTGAGAGAAAAATGTCAGACACAGAAAAATATATACTTGATGAATCTACATATATAAATTTCAAAAACAGACAAATGAATCTTTGGCAATAGAAGTCAGGATCGTGGCTATCTTGGGTAATGGTCTATGAGTTGATCTGACAGATGATTCTGCAGGTGGATTTCATTTTTAAGAATACATCAAGCTGACTAAGACTTAAGCACTTTACAGATGTTATATTTCAAATTTAAAAATCGTAAAAATTTTATGTAGAAGTTTTAGTTTTCATTAATGCCCTGACAAACCAACATTTTATCAGGAATGTATTCATTGAGAAATTAAATTATAAATATATTTTTTTCTGATATAATTCATACACACACACACCGCCTGTGTTCTCACCTCATGAAGAACACTGAGGGATACCATGGGCTAGACTGGCTGGGATTGTGTAGAAAGAAGAAAGATGGTGGAAGTCGCAGTAATCTGTGAGCAGAGCATTGTGGCACTTCTGTGCTCCTGCCAACTTGTCGCTCAGAGACATCAGCCAACCTCATAGCTCACTCACAAAGCCGAGCTGGTCCCCTGTTCCTCCATGCTGGACATCAAACCTCCAAGGAGCATGTTAGGAGTGAGCTGGAGTCCACCCATGGAGGACTCAACAGGTCAGCTGGTGGTGCGTACTTTGCTCCAGGTTATGAAAACCAAGCAGATTTGGCTCTTTCAGTGCACAGGCTTCCTCAGAAGCTCAAAAGAAAAAGTCCTTAAATCTGGAAAACAAAGCATAGAATAAAATCAGTAATGTTTTAGTCAAAAGTGATAAAATTCTATTTCACTAGTTCAGTCTTATGTAATTAATCTCTCTTCTGCTGAATTCACTGTTGTTGGATCTTTCCATTTAAATTCTGTTTTTTTTTTTTTTTTTTTTTTTTTTTTTTTTGAGAGGTTTTTGTGATTGGGCACATGTGCATGCCAGAAAGACAGAGAGAGACAGAGAGAAAGTGAGATATCACCCCCCGAGGGGATGGCCATGCCTCAATCCCTTCTCCTCCATTCTCCTCTCGGGATCTTGGGCATGCATGCACTTGCACCTGGTGTGAGGTTAAGCCACCAGGTGGGACTCAAACCGCATTTGACTACATGGGAGTCCAGCCATGTAGCCATTACACCAACTGCTGGTCCCTCTATTTAAATTCTGGAAGTTAACATTCAACATTATTATTGACCTTTCTGGCCTTGTCCCTATTGTTAAGTTGGCCATTTTCGTGGTTATTTTTGTTCTCTTATTTCTGTGAGTCTGTTTTTAGTTTTCCTGGTATAGAACTCTCTTCAGAACTTCCTGGAGAGCTGGTATGGTGTTGGTAAATTTTTTCAGGTTTTGCTTATCTGAGAATGTTTTTGTCTTTTCTTCCCATATGGTGGATAATCTTGCCAGGTATAGTATTCTTGGTTGAAATTGTTTTTCACTTAACACTTTGAATATATTTTCCCATTCTTCCCTTGCTTGCATTGTTTCCAATGAGAGGTTCAATGTTAGCTTGATGGGACATCCTATGTAAGTAACTTGACATTACTCTCTTGCCAATTTTAGTATCTTGTCTCTGTCTGTGGTTTTAGTCAATCTGGCTATGATGTGCCTTGGAGAAGATCTTCTTGGATTGATTCTATTTGGGATCATTTGTATTTCTTGAGTCTGTATATTTGAATGTCTCTCTAGATTTGGAAAGTTTTCTTGCAGGACTTCATGGAATAAATTATCAATGCCCTTATTAATTTCTTCACCTTCTGGGATACTGATTATCCAGATGTTTGGGCATTCAATGGTATTTAATATTTCTCATATATTAGTCTTATTTTTGTGTGTTATTTTCTCATTCTTTTTGGTGAAATTTTCTAGGTCAGAGGTTTTGTCTTCTGTATCTGAGATTCAATCTTCAGCTTCTCAAGGGAGGTTTTGATTTCCTGTATTACAACCTTCACCTCTAACAGTTCTGTTTGTTTCTTTTTTAAAGAGATCCTAATCTTCTAGTATCTTATACTCTTGCTAAGTCTGCATATAAAGAACTGATTCCAAAACACACACACACACAAAAAAATTGTTTCAGGTAGTAGAGGTATATGGCCTTCTAGCTTTGGGAATGTCCCTGTGGAATCAACTGATAGTCCTGTTCTTTTCATGGCTTTCTGATTCATCTTATTTATTTTTCAGATTCTATTTCATAGTCAAGAGTAGCCTACATTATGTGGACAGAAGTCTGACTACTTTTCCTATTTTTTCCAAAATCTTTTCAAAAGGGGACTGGGGAAGTCATGCCCACAAACATTAACAGACCATTTATTTTCTATTTAACAGGATTCTTCCTACCTCCTGTTCCTGGCATAGTACCTTTGAGATGTAGATTAAGCCTTTTCTTTAACTAAGACACAGAACTTCTCTTTTCCTTGAGATGTAGATTAAGCCTTTCTTTAACTAAGACATGGATCTTCCCTTCCAATCACAGACCTAAAAATTGTGGAACCCACCTATAACCTACAAGCACCCCCCCCACCCCCCCCCACCCCGCTTCTACACGTCCTGCCTTTTTGGGCCAGACCAATGGAAAATCTTTTCACTAAATGTTGTCTGTCAATCTCAAAAGCAAATAAAAGGAACCTCTGTACATGATCACCCCGAGAAAAGGCATGTATGCCTCTTCTCCGGCCTAGGTCACTCACAGTTGGCTTGGAAATAAACCGCATTAATTATTAATTATTAATTATTAATTTTAGAGTTGGTTTTTTTTTTTCTGTCGACAATTACATGAGAGGCTTCTTTTCCTTTTTCTGACAAGTATAGCTGAATGCCACAGCACTCTTACTTTCTTTTGCATTTGGTCTTCATGCTTTCTTCCATTGTCTTGGGTGTTCTGATACTGCAAGTTTTACTCACAAGGTTATCAAGTTTTCATGGATGATTCTGCCATGAATGAGGCTGTGACAGTGTAGACTGGGCTGATTACACAGGTTGTTCACAAGCATTCCTAAGTATTACCATTTTAATTGCTGTAACTTCTACCCTGCAGTCTGTTAGATTCACCTTTTGTCTTGGAGATGGGAGGGCCTAGAGACAAATGTTTACAGAGACACTTCTGTGCTGTAAGCCTTTGTTTATTTTTACTGGTTATTGGCGTCTGCCCCAGGGCTTGGCTTGAGCTGAATCATAATCAGGAGGCTGATGTTGAGAAAGAGAAATAGGAAGAGAAAGAGGAAGCCCTTCATCTTGAGAACTGGGGAAGAGGAAAGAGACAGAGTAGGAGTGGACACAGGCAGCCTGAGCCTAGGTAGCCCAAGCAACTTGTGCCACAACTTGAGCCACCCAGACAAACTGGGCATCTTTTTTTATAGTACAAGGCAACACTACATATGCATATTTTATGACATTCCATAGATATGTTGATGTGTTACAGACAATAAAAAGCAGGTAACAAATCTGTAAGGGCTTAGACATACTGGGCCAGATGTATCCCTTGGTGATAATCCCATCAAGAGAAAATCCCATTATCATCTTTTCTAATGGAGAGAAACCTAGCTGCAGGTGTGGGGAAGAAACATAAGCTAAAGAATCTCTCCATAAGGCAGGCATCACCATACCCAGAGAAGGCTAAATAATCTTACAGATGAAGAGCAGGGATTGGACTTTACTAATTGGGGTCAAGATGTTTCCTGAAGTCCATCAGATGTGTCTGTTGGAACACCCCTAGCGATTTCCACCCTTTTCTCTGCCTGCAGCCAGAGTCAAGGAAAGGACAAGTTGCAAGGTTCTGCCAAAGCCTAAAGGGACAGGTGGTGTTTGTTCAGAGCGTGTATCCACACCTCAGGGTCTCTCTCCAAACGTGTCCCTACAACTGGTATTTCCTTATGTGGCTTATATAATTTGCTAGTTTTTTTCACATGAATTTTTGCCTGCTTATCATTATTTCCAGCAGCACTCTCATTTCTGTTCAGGTTCTGGGAATACTTTTTATTTATGTCTGATTGATGGTTGAGGATTTCAGAAAGGAGTCAGTAGAAAACATGGATGGTGTCATCTACTGTGTGAGTGACCCTAATCACCTACAGCAGTCTCGTGTGGTCCTCTGTGTGGTGGCCTAAGGAGTCTCAGAGACTCTCTCTGGAGAATGGACAATGATGGGTTCAATGATCATTCATGTCTACTAGGAAGTGTGGCTTCAGGCTCAGCTGCAGTGAAAGAATTTTCTTTCCTGTAGGGATGCTGTGAATAAGATTAAATTGTTACTCATGGCTACTTAACACTACCTAGAGAAACACAGTATTTCTGTTGCCTGTTACCAGGACATAACATCTGCTGTGACATTACAAGAAAATTATAGGCCAATAGCCTTGATGAACAGATGTGAATATCCTCAATAAAATACTAGCAAACTGAATTGAACAACACATTAAGAGGATCACCTATCGTGATGAAGTGGAATTTATTCCTGGGATATAAAAATGACTCAACACACACAGATCAATTAATGCAATACATCACATTGACAGAGAGGACAAAAATTGTATAATCATTTCATCCAGTGTATAAAAAATATTTGGCAAAATCAATATCCTTTCATGACAAAAACTCTTACCAAATTTGGCATGGAAGTGATGTACCTCAACACAATAAAGACCATATATGAGAAACCCACAACTAACATTACAGAGATGAAAAACCCACAACTCACTCTTTTCCTCTAAGATCAGGAATAAGACTAGCATACCTTCCCTCACCACTTCTATTAAGCATACTATTAGAATTCTTTGTTGGAGGGATTGGGCAAGAGAAAGGCACCCAGGAGACCAGTGGGTGGTACAGTGATTGGGCTGCTGAATCCCACATGGCTGACTACTCAGTTGGTCCTCTGGTATAGCTTGAGAAGCATGCTAGGTGTGTGTACCAAAGTCCTGAGGGGAGAAAAGAGAAGGGACTGCAGCATGGCAACCGCCCTGAGGAGTAATTTCTTAATTTTTCTCTCTCTCCTCCCAGCCCAGTGAACACATCTGTCTCACAGCAGTAACCTAAAGATTATAAAAAAGAAATAAAAGGCATTTAAATAGAAAAGACAGAAATGAAATTGTCCTTGCTTGTGCTATTATGATATTCTTCTTTTTTTCTGAAGACTTTTTTTTGCTATAGGGCACATGTACTCGCTAAAGAGACATCCCCTCCCCCTTGGGGGGGATGGCCATGTTGCAATCTCTTCTCCATTCTCCCCCGGGACCTTGGGCATGCACGTGCACACACCTGGGATGATTTTCAAGGGCTCGAACCATGGTTGGCTATGTGGGAGTCCAACGATGTAACCACTATGCCATTTGCTGGTCCCCTGATCTTTTTATTGTCCCACTTGGAGGCCAATTTTGTAAAGTCTGAAAGAAAAAGAAATGACTGGCTATCATCTGTGAGAAATACAATCTTGGCATTTACATGCTGATGTTAGTGTGGCATTTTATTGCTTGAAACATGCTTGCACTTCTGTCATTTGATATTTGCGTTGACTTTGTGAAGTAGGTGAGGCAAGTATTATTTTTTTTTTTAAAATCACATGGACCCTTGATGGGAAAGGAATATAAAGCTTGAAGAGAACTTCTGAAGAAAGTTGTAGGCTTTCCAAAAATTCTGAAGATCTCAGAGTTGGTATGTGATGGATCTGGGACTCAGGCCCAAATCTTTCACACTTAATCCTGTGATTTTCCCACTAGGCTATCGGTTGTATCAGTCAGGGTTCTCCAGGGAAACAAAACCAATAGGATACATACACACACGGGCATGCACACACACCTGTGTTTGTATACAAGGAGATTTCAAAAGCTCATGGAAATTGGAATTAAAGTACTAGTTTATTGTGGTGAACCAGAAAAGAATGTGAAATCTATATACATGCGTACATAGACATATATAATTCAGTATTTTAAGGGATTTGCTCATGTAGTTGTGAGGCCTGACAACCTTGACACCCAGGAACTCAGGCAGGAGTTAATGCTACAGTTTCGAGGCAAAATCTCTCGTCCCTAGGAAACTTCCATTTTTGCTCTTAAGACTTAAAACAGATTGGATGAAACTGCTCCACATATTGAGGTTAATCTCCCCTACTTAAGGTAAACTGAGTGTGGATTTAACCACATCTACAAAATGCATTCTCAGCAATACCTAGGTTAGGACTTGATTGAATAACTGGACATGATAGCCAGCCAAGTGGCTAGCACCAGCGTGTTACAAAAATCCTCCCAGTGTAAACTGCACTTTTGTGGTGGGAACAACTAAGAATAGCACATATAGCGATAAAAGTGAAGTTGGAGACTTATGCAGTGGCCTGGGCTCCACTGACAGTGGGTCCCTTCAGGCGTTTCTCTCCTGTTCCACTCTGGGGCCCCAGCACCCAGCACACGACTGGTCTGGCAGGCAATCATAATAATGTACTGAGGAAGATGAGCAGGCTCACCTTGTTAGCTCATGGATGCCGACCATGGGATTAAACAATGACTTCTAGACCTTTCCAGCCATAAGAGTTGTACTCTCAAGCTAAGCTACCTGGGATGGAAATACAGTGCTCTACTTTCTACATGTACCACCTTGGGCAAGTAACTAAACTTCTCTGTGCCTCATTTTCCTATGTGAAAGTGGGAGTGTTATTTGTATTTACCACATAGGGTTATTGGGCAAATTAAGTAAGTTAATGCATGTAAAGATCTTAGATTGGGGACCAGCAGGTGGCGTGGTGGTTAAGGCTCTGGACACCCCTCATGGCTGGCCAGTGGTTTGGGTCCCCGACCTGGTGGCTTGCTTTCTCACTTTCCCTCTCTCTCTCTCTCTAGTCAAATGAAAATGAATGAATGAATGAACAAAATTAAATAAATAACTCTTTTTAAAAGATAAAAATAAAAGATCTTGGATCAGTGTCTGACAGATAGAAATACCCACTAAGGCAGCTACTATGACACTGTGGTAGTGCAAGTGCCTTGCAGGATGGGAGCAGGTTTGGATCCCTGGTTTGGCTTGAAAATACACTGGATACCTGAGTGGGAGCTCAGATTTTGAGGGACTAGAGGGCTGAGGAGAGCACCACCCTGCTGAGGGAGACCCCCTGAAACCTCACATGAATGTACACATGCTCTCTATGCTAAAAAAAAAAAAAAAAAAAAAAAAAAAAAACCACACACAAAAAGAAATACCCAATAAATATTAGAGATGATTTCTATTGTTATTTATACACAGCCCTTTTTGCTCTGAGCTCCACATCCTTCCGCTGTAAGAAGGCCAACTTCTTTGTCACCAAACATTTCCTAGATCCTAGGGAGCCACTCTTCCACGTGCATAGCAGAAGTAGAATGCTATTTAAATAAGCAATAAGGTATCAGCTTATAGAAGAGAAGCCTTCCAAATTAAAATAACCAAGAGTAGCCTTGCACATTAATTTGCAAACTGCATAATGAAGTACAACAGACTGAGTGACCAAAACAAAAGAAATGTATTGGGAGGCCAGAAGTCCAAGATGGAGGTATGGGCAGGGTCAGTGTCTTCTGAGGGCTACGAGGACCTGCTGCATGACTCTCCCTGAGCTCCTGACAGCTTCTTGGTGTGTAGGAGGTGTTGTCTTCACACAAGCTTCCCTCTGTGCCCACATTTCCCCTTCTTCTTGGGCCTCAGTCATATTAAGGCCCAACCTTTGACCTCATTTTAACCTGATCATCTGCAAAGACACTTATTTCCAAATATGGTCACATTCACAGAGGCTAGGTGTGAACTTGCGCATCTTTCAGGGGGGACACAATTTAATCCATTACATTCAACTTTTACAGTAGGCTCCGAGAATTGTAAACTGCTTATGATCTGGCTGTAGGAAATGCCCTTTAGCTGACAAAGAAACACCTGATCTCAAACCACAGAGGAAAGAATCTATGTGCAGAGGAACTCTAGCCCTAGTGACACTGGGGCCATGGGCTGTTATTTATTTATTTTTAATGTTTATTCATGAGACAGAGAGAGAAAGAAGTACCCTTGACAGGATCTTGCTATGCCATAATCCCCACTCTTTAGCCCTGCAGTTCATCAGTATCTTGGGCACATGCACACATCTCCTGGTTGACCTGGGGATCTAATCCCATGGTCTATTGTGTGGCTTCCAGCACTGCAGTTTATTTGCTACCACCTGTGCCCTTGGGCTGGGCCTATTGCTATTACTTTGACTGTCGCCGTTGTCATAGTACAACCTCACTTTTATATCCTACAATAAGTACTCATGTAGTTGGTGATGCTAATGCTGAAAGATGGGTTGGAATGAAAAATGGAAATAAAAACTATGACGAAGAACAAGCACAATGATATACCATGTTATTAATTTAGATGAGGGGCATCTCGGTGCAATATCAGAGATAATGCCAAAATAATTTTTTAAAAAAGCAGTATTGCATGTATGTTTGTCCACGTGTTCTGAGAAGCAAATTCCCACACTTTACAAAGATTTCCATGTACATCTGAGTTTTGGTTACATGAGGACTTCAGGTTGCAAGGCTGCCGCTCTGTTCTGTGCACAGCTCTCACACATGTGTACTCACAAGTATTACCTGCTGAGTGTAGCTATTACCTGGAGTACAGTATATAGGGGAGGTGACTGTCCCTGCATAAAGTAGGTACAGTAATTGAGATACACAGATGCTGGCAAGGGCAGGGCCTCGGCAGAGTTCCCACCCTGAGGATCCACCAATGGTCTCTGGGGAGGATCATGGCAGAAGAACAATATGACCTTTTCAGGTCTGTATGCCACTCACTTTAGACTGCACAAGGAACTGGCTCCAGCCTTCTCAGAAAGATAGAAAAATCCTCAATGATGTGAAAAGGTAAGACTGCCCATTATCAATCATTCCACTGGCACTCTCTCCTTGAAGTGGAAATCAAATGCTTGGTAATGATTTGACCTGAAGACTTCTCCTTTGCAAAGTGACTGGCCAGAAATCAATGGCCTGACTTGAGTCAGTCTTGCTGTTAACTAAAGAACCAGGCAGACAATGAAGGTCTCTAAAGGCGTGTCTGGTCCCTGGTGGGAATAGTTCTTGGCCCAGCTGTTCTAGGCTCCGGCAGCCTTCCACAGACATCTGCCCATCTTATCATCTTCCTGTAGACATGATCAGATACTTCCCCTCCTCTCTGAGCTGTCTGCAGGGAACTGCACAGCACAAGCAGGGTTCTGGAAGAACATGCTTCTGAGTTGCTGCTGGGCACAGACACATTCAGTCATCAGCAGGATAGGAAGTGGGAGTCAAGGTAATGCCATGTGAGTCTAATTAAGAGCCTGTTCTGTGTGGGAAAGTGTGCCTGGTGAGAGATCAGTGGTGAATGAGAATAATAGCTTCTATTTTCTGAGGACCCACAGAGTGCCCAGGCAATACTAAGCACGTCACATACATGACTTCATTTAATTCTCACAACATTCCTGTCAGGGTGGGAAGAACTATTGCTATCATTTTTTAAAAGGTTTTTGCCTTAGTGCATGTATGCTGGAGAGAGAGACAGAGACAGTGAGAGAGAAAGTGAGAAATCACCCCCAGGGGGGTGGCCACACTGCTATCCCTCCTCCTCTATTCTCCTACTGGGATCTTGGGCACACATGCACGTGCGCCTGGCCTGATTTTCAGGACACCAGGTCCAGGACTTGAATCGCACAGGGTAAGCCATGGGGGAGTCCAGCGATGTAACTGATATGCCATCAGCTGGCCCCATTGCTTTCACATTTTATGGCTTAGAAAACTGAGACTCTGGGTCATTAAGAAAGCTACTCAAACTTTTCCTATGGCTGAGAGTAGGAAACTCAGGATATTAACCTAGTTGATCTGACTTCAGGGCAAAGTCTTAATGGCACCGTAGACATCAGAGAGTTTACAGTCTAGTAGGAGAGACAAGCAAGCGAACAGGAATCATGATAGCTTAAAGTAGGCTATACGATATGGGCTGTGATGAGGGATATAAGAATGTTAAAATGGGTTATCTGATATAGACTATGGACTGTGATGAGGGATATAAGAATGTTAAAGTAAGTTATACAATATGGGCTGTGATGAGGGATATAGGAATGGAGTGAAGGAACACTGAAGAGAGTCTTGGAAAGGGGACCATTTCCAGAGTCCTCTCTAGTGTCCCCTGGTACACTGTAATTGGTTTTATGTATCATCTTGTCTGGCCCATGAGGTACCCAGAGACTTAGTTAAGCATTCTGGATGTCTCTGGGAGGGTTTTTCTAGAAGAGATTAACATTTTAAATGATAGACTAAATAAAGCAGTCTCTTTCCCTAACCTGGGCAGGCCTCATCCAATCAGTCAAATGCCTGAGTGGGACAAAATCCTCCTGAGAAAGGGAGAATTCCTCTTACCTGACTGCCTTTGAACTGGGACACTGGTCACAGTGATCAAGAACACCAAGTCTCCATGGAAACAAGTACAAAAAGTTAAGACTCACAGAAACATCTGTTAAAAGGAGGGTGACTTCATAGAAAATCTGCCAAGTACCCAGGATGTTCTATTCCTACTAGGCTCCTCAACTGGTGCTTAACCCAGTATTACACTACCCGCTAAATACTCTCTAACTCGGCTACTCCCTCCCCTGATGGTGGGCTGAGGCACATCCTGCTTCAGACCCCCGGACGCTTCACCTAAGAGAGCCTCCTTTCTGCAAAGCAGCTGCTCCCTGGGTCTTCCTTCCTGAGCCAGAACACCAGCGTTTTTCCTGCCTTCAGACTAGGACTGGAACATCAGTGCTTGCTGGGTCTCTAGTTTGTCAACTCACCTTGTAGATCTTAGGAATTACCTGCCTCCTTAATCACAAGAGCCAATGCCTTTTAATAAATCCCAGCCTCTTTATGTGCCTCCTACTGGTTGTTTCTCTGGAGAACCTGACTCACACATGCCCTACTCAGTCACTTGGTCTATCACAGTATCTTGTCACTGTGTGTCTAAGCCATCAGCTCTGGGAGGACAGGGATCGGGTTTGCTGGTTCATTGCATATCCTCGGTGCCTGGTGCAGCACACAGAGTACAGCTGGATGTCTGCGAATCGACTGACCAATGGGATGAACAAAGTGCTGGGATCCAAACACCGAGGGGAATAAGCCAGGAAGAGGCATGGAGGTGGTGGAGGTGGAGGCTGGAGAAGGATGTCTAGTAGATGACTTGTCAAGCCTCTGGCTGAAAATGGACAAAGTGAGCTTGGAACACAAGTGAATTCAGCAGGGTTGGAGCCTTCAGGGAGAGGCAGGGAGGGGTGAATCGGAGCAGTGAGGTCACAAAGGGCGTGGCACATTGGTAAGCAGCTTGGACTTCATCCTGAATGAAGTGGGAGCCATTGAAGGTTTAAGGATTCTGAATCTACCTTGCAGTGTGGCCCTGGACAAAGTAATTAACTCTGCTTCGTTAAATACCTTTGTCAGGGCTTAGGTTGTGCTGTTTGTTTCTCTTGATTATTTCTTTTTGTCACTAGGAAAAGGAGGGAAAGCATTTGTCCGGGGCAGTTGTGAGAATTCCACAGGAAGTGTCAAGTACTGTGTGAAGGGGGCGTGCTGGAAATCAGGAGGGGCTGCTGGGCAGGCCCCAGGGTGCCTGCGGGGATGGATCCTACCTACCATTGGACAGGGACAACTCCAACACTTTCTTCTGCTCTGAAAGGTGACAACTGGCAGAAGATGACAAACATGTATCCAGTGGCATCAGAGAGTTACGATGCCCTTCCTGATGTTAAAGGAGTAATTTCTGTCTCGGGAGCATCCAGAGGGATACATGCTCTCTAGGAAGACTGCCTGGGAGAGACTCAGGATATGAGAGAAGAGTCTGTTTTAAAGGCAAGGCCTGTGGAGTTCCAAGTTTAAAATTCAGGCCCAGCCTCTGTGGCATAGTTGGTTGCATACCAGACCATGCAGCTGGAAGCCATGTGCCAAATAATCCTGGGCCCACCACAGAGCCTGGCAGGCTGGAGGACTGGAGCAAGGATGCTACCAAGCCCTGGGGAGGATGCTTTTCTCTCTCTCTCCACACACATACTCTACCATGAATGAAAAAAGCAAAATACTCAATCCATTTAAGAGCCATGTATCTCCCTGTGTGAGTTTAGTACTTATCTATGTTTATAGATTTGATAAGCTGCTGACAAGATCTTTTCATTGGTCAAATATACTACTCTGTATGGAGAAATACAAGGGCTGAGTAGATTAGATAAATATTGCAAAGCCTTCCAAACCCCACTTCCTCCCCAGGAGAAGTCCTTTATTTTTGACTTCACTCAAGGAAGAGTCACCTTCTGCTTTCCCAGTTATGTGGTGGACAGGAACTTTAGGAACCTGGCAAATCAGCGAGCCATGGTGCCAGCTGCAGGCAGCAGGCTCCTACCCCTTAGCCATACTACAAGGATCAGGAAGTACACTTGGCAGAAGGTGCCAATTGCAAATGTTGATTCTGGGAACGCACTTTATTTCTCAGTTCTGATCCAGGGATCAAAAGTGACCCCAAATCCACTGACTGCAAACTCTTCTGTGAGCCCTGCCTTCTGACCCCTGTGCCACCCCCCCACTAAACTCAGTTCCTAATTCACTGCTACATGAATACATCTGGGTGGAAAAGCCCACTTGCATAAGAAACACTGGTTATGAGAGTCTGGGGTTCTCAGTTTGCAACATAAGTAATGCACTAGAAGTAGAGTGTAGAGACAAAGAGCTACCATACCCGCTGCACCGAGTAGTATCTGAATGTTCCTTTGCCCAGCACATGCCCTAAAGGATCAACGCTAGAAATCAGAAAGGAGTGACATTTTCTTCTGCTTTCTATTTTAAGCATGCATGACTTAGCATATTTGCATCAAAAGGTCCAAACATGTACCCTCTCCCCCACCCCTAATCTGTGTTCAGGAAAACCAGTCTGGAGACATGGTTTGCTACCCCAAGCCAGGGTAAACCCCAAGAGAATTGCTGACAGTGGCCATTTTTCTGGGCCAAAAACCAGAATCAGAAGGGCCAAAGTTCATCCATTGCTCTCCCTTTCTTTGTCTTCAAATCTTGCTCCTCAACCCTTATCCAAGACTGGAAGGTGGTAGATGGTTGATGGTAGCTCTCAATAAAATTGAGGCACCAGAGCTCTAAAGGAAGTTTCTACAAGCCTGCACTGAGCTGGTTTTATCAGTGTGTCTGGGTGGTTCCTCACCAGCCTCTGCTTCTACTGTCTGACTCCAGGGCCAGGTGGGTTTAGGCATGTTCATTAAAGAGGGTGGCTCTGTCCATGTGGTAAAACCTTTTTTCCTGAATTCCAACTGCTTAATTCATGGGAGTGATGCCATTGTGCCTGCCCTCTGCCATCCATAATGAGGTTTCTGCTGCTGAGTTAATTCAGTCGCATGGTGTAGACTATAGCTTATCCAATGATAGGACGGCATATCTTCTTTCTAATTATACTGATAATAAATACTTGTCATAGAATGGTGAAAAATATATTCAATAGGAAGAAAGGGAAAACATCTAAAATTATACCACATGCTAACATTTTGACATCTTTACTTTTGTCTTTTTTTTTTTTTTTTTTTTTTTTTTTTTCTACCAAGGTCACAGTATTTAAAAGCAACTCAAGAGAAAGGTTTAGTCAATTGAATGCATCTACATGCATTCAAGAAAGGCCATCATGTAGATGTGGGTCTATCTTATAGAGACTGCCAATCTAAGAGTCTGCAGTGAATTTGGTGCAATCTTGTTCTGGCAAAGTCTTCTAAACAACTGTTCTTGTTATCAGGCCTGTTCAAGTGAGAAGATACCCCCTCTGGGGTCTTTCTCCAGTGTGGTTTAGTCAGGGTTTGACATAAGTTGACTTGAATGACTCCATTTTGATTCTGACAACTTTCACAAGACAAGACTCCTGGGTGACATCACCACTTTCCATCACAACACTCATCACTCTGTCAGAAAGTTCTTTTTCTGTAGCTAACTTAACAACACTGAGGCAGTGGTAGCGCATTCTCTTAGTCTCACATTCGGTTGGGCCTCGCTCTCTGGAAGATATGCAAAAAAGTCCCATGACCCTCTTCAACCACAAGGATACAGCTTGGTGCAATCACTAAGAGATTGATTGGCATCTGGAGGCTGTGAGGGAGTACACTGAATTAATAAAG
Organism: Tupaia tana; assembly: GCA_026018925.1. Lineage (NCBI taxonomy): Eukaryota > Metazoa > Chordata > Mammalia > Scandentia > Tupaiidae > Tupaia > Tupaia tana. The sequence continues at coordinate 92,546,058 of JAKSZU010000002.1, forward strand.
ACTTTTTATTCTCAAAAAAAGCCTGTGGGCAAAGGCTGCACTAAACAGACACCTCTCTGTAGCTTCCAACCTATGCTCTGACTCTGCTGAAGCACACAGAGCTAGCAGATGGCTTCCCTGCCCTTCCCCATAGTTCTGGGCCATGTCTGCCTAATCTGCTGCTGCCCTTGTTCTGAAAGAGTGTCAGAGGCATCACCCCCAGGAAGCACTCTTCCTGGGCTCTCAGCAGGTCTGCCCAGACAAACTGAGGGAGCCCCAAATCTGAGAGGGCTTACTTGTAATGTTTACTGATTCCAAAGGAAACACCTGGAGGTCTGGCAGGAGAAGATCTGAGTTTATTATTTACCTAAGCAGGACAGGATGCTGCACTGACAGCTGGGAAGAGAATGGTCCATGCCATCATGGAGTACAGGCTCTGGTTATGTACATTAGAATAGCATAGTGATAAAGGTGCTGAATTCCCACTTGGCCAACTATGGTTCGAGTCCCAGACCTGGTAACTTGAAAATCATACCGGGTGCCTGTACACATGGCCCAAAATCCCAGGAAAAGAAGGAATTGTGGCATGGCCATCCCCCAAGGGGTGATTTCTCACTTTCCCTCTCTCTGTCAAATGCACGCACCCTTTGGCAAAAAGCTAAAAAAAAACAAAAAAAAACCACCCCAAGATCTAAGAGTATATACCTCACATAAGATCTGCACAGACGCCGTGTCTCCAAGGCAGGGTTTGATTTCTACAAACGTTGTTGAAGATTACATTAAGGGTCAGGTTATCGATTAGCTAAATTATCAGAGCTGGGACATTAATTAAGTGCCTCCAATCTTGGGATGTTGATGAGGAGAGGGGTGCATTCCTCTGAAACAGCTCTGGCCATGTGCCAATTCTATGAGGTAAGAGACTGGTCACAAGATGTTCACAGGCCCAGGTGGACCAGCAGCCAGGTCTCAGGGAGAGAGAGAGACGAGGGGAGGGCAAGGCCAGCTCAGTGTGTGCCTCCTACCTCCACCAGCCTGACCTAGGTGTGGGTGAGGTGGATGGCCACCTGGTCTTTCCTAGAGGAACAACCAAACTGCACAACTGCTGAGGTTTGGTTTGCAGTTTGAGGTTAAACATGGCATCTTCCAAAGTCATCCTTAGGTAGCTTCCAAGGGTCAAAAGGTCTTCAAATGATTCTCTCAGGGGAAAACCCAATTTCATTGTTGTCTTTGAGCTGTCAAGTTGGCCAGAACATGAAAGTTTGAAATGAGTGGACTTCTCAGATCTTCCTATCAGAGTGACCTGGAGAGAAATGTGCCAGGCTATGGCAGGGAGGCTGCCTCAGCACTGTCTGTCTCCTCCATCCTCTCCGTTCTCCTTCCCGCTCCAAGTCTGCCCCTCCTTCTGCTCTTTTATTGCTGACAAGTCAGAAACATCTAGGAAACATCCAGAGCCTGGAGAAATTCACAAGGAAAGAAGGAAAACTGGGTGGGGAGGGAGGGCTAGGGGGACAGCCTGAGACTAGACGTTTTGGAAACTGATCCATGCTGTGAGCTCAGCTACCCAACACAAAGCCTAGAGCAGTGGCCCAGTATCCGTCAGTTCCTGGGTGGCCATCAATCAGCCTTGGATGGATTGATTTCCTGGATTGCCTCTAAGGCTGAGGCTGCCTGAGTGGTGGCAAAGGATCCTCAAAGGTGGCTTCTCCATGTGCCCAGCTGCTGCTCTGGAGCAAGATGGGCCAAAACCAGAGCCGAGTCTTGCGTGCAGGGAGAAGAGACCTTGACTGGCACCTAACAGTCAAGGGTAACAGCTGGGAGAAGAAACAAATGTGTTATTAACACTTTTCAAGCCATCCTATGTGGGCCTGCTTCAACATGGGTCCCAGAGCACCTTACTGCTTCTGTGTATGTGAGGCCTGACAGACACTAGCAGTTGTGTCCAGTGTCCCAACTTTGTCACCCCCTTCAACAGGCAGGATACCATGGTGGTCATCTAATTGTTCAAGCCACATGCTTGAGAATAAAAGGTACAGCTAGATACACTGGAACAAAGCACATATCAAATATTCTGGACACTCAATCTCAGGTCTGCTTCCTTAGGAGCAGGGACATGAGACTGTCAGTGTAAATGGGATCCCTCCTGTGGGTTCAGCTAGTTTGATAAGAGAACTGTATTCCTGCCACATAACCCAGCCTGTGAGGGGCTGATGGTCCAGTTTCACTCTATTGCTACTTAGCTGTGGACCTTGGACAACCCCTGCCTCTCTGGTCTTGTCTCCTTCTCCGTAAAATGAGCTGAACCCTTCAGATTGTTTCTGAGGCTCAACATCACTTAAGGGGTTGAGTGTTCTAGTCCCCTGTCTCCTTCCTTTCATTTCCCTTTTTTCTTCTAGACCCTGGATCTTATTCTGTTCCAATCTGTGAATCAAAGGCAGTGTTTGGGGCTATTACTAATTTCAAAACTCTTGTTTCAATATGCAAACCAACTCCATCCAACACTCCTGTAGCCTAGTGGTTAAGGGAGCCAGATCCCACATAGTAGACCATGGTTTGAATCCTGGTCTCAGAGGCTTGAAGAGTATAGCAGGAGCAGGTGTGTACATGCCCCAGATCTCGATAGGATGGATAAATAAAAGAGATTGTGGAATGACCGGGCCCCACTGGGAGGTACTTTCTTTCTCTGGTGAGCACATAAGCCCTCTGGCAATTAAAAGAAAAATCAGAGACTAGTCTAATTGTGGGCATGTCATTACTATTGGGTTGTCAGAAAAGTCATGATGCATTTCTGCATTTAAAAAAATAGAAAAATATGTCATAACTTTTCCAACAACCTAATATATTGTATTATATCCTGGGTTGTTTCATGCCACTTTCCTCGAGTGCATTGTAAGTCCCTTTCCATAAAACTAGGACCTAATAGATTCCTCTAATACAATACCTTGCATAGGCAGAAGGTGCTCTAGAAATAAATTATAGCAATTGAATCGAGCTCATCAAGTTCTGGTGACAGTTGTGAGGCTAAAAGCAGCTTTCCTTTATGGTGGCAGGAGACCAGCATGCTTCAGTTTAGAGCGATTAGGAGTTTTTCTGAGTTTTGCTCTACTGCCTGCTGCTGAGATGGAAGGGAGGGGAAGACTGCACACTGCTCCAGAAAATGAAGGAATGAGAGGAAACCCAACAGCTTCACTAAGCCCTGGCTGCTCTGAGCAGAGCGGACGTTGCCATGTAGCTCTAGAGAATGAAGAAAAGGCACTGTAGGCCTGCAATTTGCTAATGACTTAATAGGATTGTTTATTCAGAAACAGCTTTTAAAACAGAATTGAGAAAACTATGGCCCACTATCAGTTTTTGGAGGGCCCTGAAGCTAACAATAGCTTTTATAATTATTATTTTGTAAATGATTGGGGGAAAGATCAAGAGAAGAATACTTTATGGCCTGTGAAAATTATATGAAATTCAAATTTAAGTGTCCATAAATAAAGTTTTAGTGGAACCCAGACCACCCCTGCTCATTTACATCTCATCTGCGGCTGCTTTGTAACAGCAGAGTTATTACCACAAGCTCGATGCTACCTTCATCGCTTTTCCTTGCTGTACTGAGCTCTGTAAATGGCAGTGAAGCAATTGGAACTCAGTGGCATTTGGAATGCTATCCCTCCTATTGTATTAGGACATTGTATTTTATTTTATTTGTTTACTTTTTATTACCAGCTATTTAGAAGACTTCAACCTATAGAGAGCAAGAGAGTTGACGTGAGTCTCAGGCACTGGCTTCCAACTTGCTAATTGCTGAAGATTTTGCTAATAATCGTGGACCACAGTTTATCTTGGTTGTTTTGCTTGAAATTTTTAACCCATTTTTATAAAACGAATAGAGCATGACAAGAGATGGCATTAAATTATACAATTGCATTAGATTCAATCATTGTTTCAAATATCTACCTGGTGGTCATGAACACTTGCCCTGCTCTTTTTCAGAAAATCCACTTCAGTTAATGAAAAATTTTCTCTTTTATTATCTACATACCTACATGATAGGTTTTTGGCTCTTGGACCGCAAAGCCTAAACTATTCACTCTGGCTCTTTCCAGAGACTGTCCGCCTACCAAAAGTTCCTACCTCTCCCCTGGCATTCGTTGACTGTCGTGCCTGTGCCTGTCTCTTCTGGTCCACCCCAAGCTGACTGATTTCCCCACAAACGTCCAGTGTGGCAGACATAGCAGTGACCTCAGGTTCCAGACTGTCCTCTCCCTCCTACCTCCTGGCTCTAGCAGGGGCTGCTTTCAGGACCTGGTGTCCTCTCTTGGCTGGCTGCTGGGTGGGCGAGGGGCACCTTTTTCCCATGAATTTTGTTTCTTTTCTCTCTCTTTTTTTTAATTGCCTGAGGGCACATGCACTCATCAGAGACAGAAAGACAGAATGAGAGCGACAGCGAGAGCAAGAGAGAGAAGGAGAAAGGACCCTCTAATGGGGTGTGAGCATGTTCCAACCCATTCTCCTTCATTTTTCCATCCTGCTGGGATATTGAGTGTATACATGTTTGTGTCCTGTATGTTTTTCAAGCCTCTGAAGCCTGGATTCAAACTGTGGTCAATTATGTGGGTTCCAGGCCCCTTAATCAGTAGGTGCCCTGCTGGCCTTCCTGGCTTCTTTGTTTCTACAAGAGCAATAATAACAGTTTGGGTCCACTGAGCACTTACTGTGTAACGGGAACTATGCCAGCCCCAATGCATATAGGAAGTGTCTTCAAAAGGTTCATAAAAATATATTTAATGAAGAAACTATGGGACCAGCTAGGTGGCATGGTAGTTAAGATGACTTGATCTCATATGGCCAATGGTGCAGTACAAGTCCTAGACCTGGTAGCTTGAAAAACTTGCAGGGCACATGTGCATGCATGCCCTGAATCCCTAGAGGAGAATGGAGGAAAGGGAGTACAGCATGGCCATGTCCTTTAGGAGGTGCTTTTTTGCTTCCCCCCACTCCCCGGGTCTCTCTGCAACAAGCACATGTGTCCTATAGCAAAAAAGACTACGAATGGATTTCAAATTTTTGCACTGAAGTAAATTTGAACCATAATTCCATTTTTTGGCAAATCTTTTGAAGATTCATAGTATCTATGTTTATCTTTTCCTAGCCCATTCAGATAGATGTTAATACCATCTCATCTTACAGATCACAAACTGAGGCTCAGAGATGAAGCAACCTGCCAAGGTCACACAGAGAGAAACGAGCAAACCCTCTACTACCTCTCTGTAGGACTCTTAGCTGTTGTAATTCTTCTTTCCCTTGCCTTCCTACATGGCACTGGCCATGCTCTGTTAATCTCTGTCCTGCAACCTGGTCTAGAGTCTGATTGCAGGTTTAGGAGAGTCTAAGTAAAGGTTTGCAGAATGAAGAATCATCCATTCCAAATCATCCATGATTGAGGGTTGCCTGACTCCTGCAAGATGGGGACATGGTGGGACTTCTCTTGGTGATAGTTTGAGGAAGACTTTCCTACCTGAGGGCCAGTTCATTCTTTTTACAGTTCACTGGGAAGTAGATGGGGCTTCCTACTTGATGCAGCTAGAGTCACATGGGAGTCCAGGAGCTAAGTTCAACTAAGACCTAGGACTCTGCTGATATTTGCAACTGTTACTGAATGAGCTGCAGAAGGAAGTGAGTCTTCCCTGGGTGTTATTTTTTCTGTTCATTGAGTCTTTAAAAAGAAAATCTCTAAATAGGAGCATAGACCTAGAAGCTGATAGGCAGTAATCATAACAGGTACTATAGTTTGAATGTTCCTGCCAAACTTATGTTGAAACTTGACACTCAATGGTATGTTGGGAGGTGAGGCCTAAAGGGAGGTGTTTGGGACATGGGGCTGGAACCTCAGGAACAGATGAAGGCCTTTCCTAGGACAGAGCAAGTTTTCCTGATTAGTTGCTCTGAAAGCAGGCTGTTATAAGGCCAGGCACTCTCTTTGCATGTGCCCAGTGGTCTTTCTTTTTCTGTCATGGGTTAAAGTAGCATGTGGTTCTCACCAGAGCTAAGCAGATGCCAGTACTTGTTCCTGGACTTTCCAGGAACCAGAACTGTGAGCCAAATAAACCTTTTTTCTTTATAAGTCACCCAACACCGCAGGTATTCTATTCTAGCAACACTAATTATCTAAGGCAAATGGCTATCATTTTGGAGCCAATAATGTAAGCACTATACTAAGTGTTTCATATGCATGATATTTAATTCTTCCAACTCTGCAAGATAAATCTCCTTGACCTCACCTAAATGTCATAGGCCCAGAGAGGTCAAGCAACTTGTTCAAGGTAACAAAGCTTCTAAAGACCCAGACCCAAGTAGGTCTAATTCAAAATGTATCCTATTTGTACTGACTCCCTTCATTAACTTTCTGCTTTTCCTCATTTTCTGCTTCTGTAATTAGCTAAGAAACCAATGTGAGAAAAGATACAGTATTGGCGAACAGAACACAACAGATGGACCAAGGTTCTGTTCTTTTCTCATAAATAAGACTCCATTTTTGTAATTTTGCCCTAAGGCACACTGACTCTAAACTATTTCTGTACATTTTCTGTAAGTCTGCACTGATATGACTTACTGTGTTTTCTTGACTTGAAGATGGAAGATGCACAATTTCTCACATCTTAACATCATTTAAAATTGGAATGTCTTAAAGTTGTATTGAGTTTGGATTGAAATCAAGTTTCTCAAGAGGGGATTTTCAGAGGGTTCTATTTAAAGTCATCTTGGTCTGGTGGTTCTACCTGCTCGAGTTCAAATTCTCCAAGGCATATTTTTCACCTTCACCTGTGCCATTAAGACTTGCAGGTTTTCTGTTCCTTTTTGTGGAGTGGATTTATTTCTCATTTATACCCATTCTGAAGGTATAGGCTTTGGAATGTCTCCTTATATTGGCCAATTTTTTTCTCTTTATTCTTGTCCCATGAAATAAAGATTTCTTACAGTTAATGGTATTTTGGGTCCAATAAGGAAATGCAACAATTATTCTGGTCTGATTCAGGCTCTCCTTGTTTGTGATAACCTTGACAATTTTGAGAAGTACAATCAGATGTTTTTTTAGGCAGTCTTTCAGTTGGGATTTGGCTGATTGTTTTCTCATGGATTTTTGGGAGGATGGTCTCAGAGGTAAAATGCTGTTCTCAGCCTGTCACACCAAGGGTAGTTGCAGTCCACATGGTTTGTGATATTGGCTTTGTTTACCTGGCCAAGGTGGCAGTTGGCAGGCTTCTCCACTATAAAGTTCCTCCTGGGCATGCTCTTTTGTCCACAGGTCAAGAGTCATGTTTCAAGCAGTTTGGTAGCTAGTCTCCAAAATGGTCTCCAATAAGTCTTGCCTCCAGTCTCTTCACATATTGATTAAGGCTGATCTATGCAATGAATAGGATGTTGGTGAATGACAGTGTGACTTCCACTTTGGAAAGACTCTGGGTTTTTTAATGTCCTCTTTGGAAAAAACCTGACCAAGACATTAACTGAGTCTATTGAAAGAGATGAAGATAGATTAATACAAAATTTCTTCTTTAGTATCAAATGGATTGTTTTAGTCTGCAATTTGGTGATTCTTGTTGATTATCATACAAATCCAGTGATTCCTAAACTATGTTACTCATCAAAATTGGTGGAGGTGTTATTCTATTTTTTGTAAAATACAAATACTGGCCCTTTGGTCTGATTTCATATATTCAAATTTCCAGGGATAGTCTTGGGAGCCATTTTTTTTTAAATTAACAAACTCTTGGGGTCAGCAGTTGGTGTAGTTGTTAAGGTGCTGAACTCCCACATGGCTGACCACGATTCAAGCACTGCAGCAGCTTGAGACTCATGCTGGGCTCTTATGTGTGCATAGCCGAAATCCGGAGAGGAGTGGGGCCAGCAGATGGCATAATGGTTACATTGCTGGACTCCACGTGGTTGACTACGTTTTGAGTCCTGGATTCAGTGGCTTAAACCTCATGCTTAGCACATGTGTGAGCATGCCCCAAATCCCTGGGGAGGATTTGGACTGGAGAAGAAGGGATTGCAGCGTGGCCATCCCCCTTGGGGGGTGATTTCTCACTTTCTGTGTCTCTCTGGTGAGCGCATGTACCTTATAGCAAAAATCTCTCAAAAAAAATAAAATCTGGAAAGGAGAATGAAGAAGGGTTTTGAGCACAGCCAGCCCTCCAGGGGGTGATTTCTCACTTTCTGTCTCTCTGTCTCTCTGTCTCTCTATGGGTCTCCAGCGAACACACACACCCTATAGCAAAAAATCTCTCAAAACGAACAAACTCTCCAGGTGATTCTTTCAGAGTTATTCCAGCATATAGCCACTGTGGGTTCAACCACTGTGGAGAACAATATGGAGGTTCCTCAAAGATCTACAAATAGAACTACCATTTGATCCAGCAATCCCACTTCTGGGTATTTACCCGAAAGACAGGAGAACTCACAGTCAGAAAAGTGCTTGCACATCAATGTTTATTGCGGCATTATTCACAATTGCTAAGACATGGAATCAACCTAAATGTCCACAAACTGATGAATGGGTTGGAAAAGTGTGGTATATATACTCTATGGAATACTACTCAGCCATAAAAATAACAAGACCCTGGCATTTGATAGAAAGTGGTCAGATATGGAGGATCTATTGCTGAGTGAAGTAAGCCAGGCTATGAAAGAAAGATATTGTATGTATCCACTTAATATATACCGACTATCTGCACTCTATGGTAGAGAGCGAAATATTGGAGGACATAAAAGCAGTGAAAGTACTTAACGAGAATAAGATAGTGGGGAATGAGGAGGTGAAGAGAAGAGGATAGAGAAAGATAGCAAGAGAACAACTAGAGAGGCAGGATGTCAGTGGGAAACAGATATGGCTTATTACCTGTTGATGATGACATGTATAGTATTCTCAACTGGATTGGTCTGAGAAGTATTTCATAATAGGTAAAGTCTTTTTACAAGCAAAATGAGAAATAGTGATTGACTGTTTAAAAAAATAATAATTAGAATAATAATAATAATAATGATTGGGAAAAACATTGAAAAGATATTGAATGATGAAGTGAGGAGATAAATGTTTCTGTATTGACTGATATGTATGGCATTTCCTTTTGAAAAAGCAATGTAGTACACGGTAAAGTTATATGTAATCCAATGTAATATAAAGAAGATTATGATGATAATAAAAATTTAAAAAAAAGAAATCCCTGGTTTATCAAAAGGAAATAATTTATTTTCTTAAGTGAAAGAGGCATAGAAAAAGAACTAACTCTGGGGCCAGTGGTGGCACAGAGATTGGGCAGGTGGATCCCTCATGGCTGACTGTGCAGTTCGAGTCCCAGACTCAGTAGTTTGAAACACATGCTAAGTGTGTGTGTGCCCATGCCCAAAATCCCAAGAGGAGATTGGAGGAGAAGAGATTGCAGGGTGGCCAATTCTCCCAGAGGAGGAAGGGGTGATTTCTTACTTTGTCTGTCTCTGGTGAGAGAGAGCATGCCCCTTATAGCAAAACTTGGAAGAAGAGAAGAGGAAGAAGAAGAAAAGAAAGAACTAATGCGATATCACAGATAACAAGACTTCTGAGTTAGGGGCTCATAGCTTGAGAGAGAGGAGGTAATTGGTGAGAACTTGAAGACAAGGGAAAAGTCATGGGGTCCTGTGAATATCAGTAGACAGGAGCCCTGAGAAGAAGAAATGCTTTAAAGAAGTCTCTAGGGGGTAGGGAGAGTCTGGAAAACTCTGAGGCTGAGGTATCTCATACTGTAAAGTTGAGATTTGTAAGAAATTCGTATTTTGTTCGTATTTCCAGGTACTCAGCTTCTAAATTCCATAGAATCTCCAAAGTGATAAGTGTCTTTTCGTTTGAGATGGCTGGTAAGTGGGGGTTTCCTGGACAGCCTCAGAATGGGGGCTGCTTGCCAAGGGAAACAACCTTGTGATTAGAGAGTTGAAACTTTCAGCCCCCATCGTCACCTCCTCACCATCTCTGGGAAGGGGAAAGAGTCTGAAGGTTGAGTCTACCAAAGGCCAATGATCCAATCACTTATGCATGTGAAATGAAATCTCCAGAAAAACCCAAAGGTAGGGTCTGGAGAGCTTCCAGGTTCCAGGCATGGAGATCCAGCACCTTTCCCTACCTTGTCCTGTTCATGGCTTCCATATTGTTCTTTCTGAGTTGTATCCTTTCATGATGAATGGGCGATGGTGAGTAAAGCATTCTCCTGGGTTCTGTGAACCATTCTGGCAAACGACTGAACCCAAGGAGAGAGCATGAAAGCCATTTGGTCAGAACACCAGAAGTCAGACTCGCAATTGGGATCTGAAGTGGGAGGAAGCCTTGTGGAACTGAGCCCTTAACCTGTGGGGTCTGGCTCCAGTTCCAGGTAGACGGTGTGGGGCATGAAGTGAATTGGAACACACCAGCTGATGTTGGGGAATTGATCAGTGTGGGGGAAAACCCACACATCTGGTCATAAAGTGCTTTATGCTCAGTGTTGGGAGCACAGCAGGAGATAGCAAGCAGTGTGGCTTCTCCTGTCCTACACACGCTCAATTTTAAGTCATTGCCTGAATTGTACTATAATTCTCCCTAGGTTCTCCCAGCCTTCACTGAATTGCCTTCTACACATACTAGGCTTGGACTGGAGCTGCTTCGGGAATGAAGGAAGAGGGACAGCTTAGTGTGAAGAAATAAGGTGGGGATGAAGAGTTCAATGGAAAAGGAAGCCAAGAGGGAACACCAAGAGGAATTCAGTCCCTCTAGGACTCTCAGGAGACATGGACACTGGGCTTTGTAAAGAATGTGGGATGGGCTCAGGTTATTTTTTATATATTAAAGAAAAGAGTGACCCTCAGAAGACAGACTGAAAAACTGACATCCCAACCACAGACACTTGGATTACATCATAAGTTTGTTGGGAAATGCCACACACGTTCCTGCCACACAGAAACCCCGGGTTGTGATAGACATTCCCCCAGAAGCCAGGACTGCCTTCCCCCATACACATCCAGCTGTTCTTTGGGCAGTGTTTCAGTGCTCCCTGGAGAATAAAATCACAAGTACTCCATCAGAAGGAAGACAGGTTTACAATAGCTAGAACCAAATGCTTAATTTAAACCCCAGGAAAAGGCCAGGGTTGTCAAGGGAGAAATGAGGGATTTCCCAGTTCTTCCCAGCTTTTGTTTTCTGTGAGTCTTAGGAAGAGAGGGGCCAAACCCTGGTTTTGTACTGTGATGAATAAAAGGGCTCAGCTGGGTGGCAGCTGCAGGGAAGGCACAGAGAACTTCCAAGGAATTGGCTCAGTCTGCATGTGTAATGTGTTCATATATACCACCTGCATATAGACTACTTAACATCCATACAGAGAAGGGCTTTGGGCTCCTGGGAAAGAAAGGAGCTCAGAAATAGATCATTTATAGGGTAACAAAAATTAGGACAGAGATTCTGGTCCCACACGTGGGGTGATCTCAGCAGCCAGAGGATGCCAGGCAGTCAGGGAGGGACTTGTGAAGCCAAAGGAAGTCATTCCCATAGTCAGACCCCTACTGAAAGCTGTGGGAGGGGTGTTGCCTAGCAACAGCTGAGTCTGTTTTTATTCACCCCATTCAAGAGTATGATGAAACATCTCTTTTTTTTCTTCCCTGGACCTTCACTTTTCACCCAATTTCACCTGAAATTTGTTGGGAATCCAGTGTGATTTGCTTGAGGCCTGGAGATAGCTCATTCCACACAGGGAAACTGAGCCCCAAAGAGCCAAATCCATGCTTCTGAAGTGTCTGGTTGCACTTGCGGATTTCCCAACTTCTAATGTGGACAAAATGTGTTGACAAGGACTTCCAGCTAGGAGAAAGGGGATAATATGGTTCTTACTGCCCCCTAGAAATAGAGGACAGTTGATATGAATTGTCTGGTCAGTCCAACTGCAGTTATTCTGATGTTTGGAGAATTGACATTGGCTCCTAGTTCAAGGTTCAGCCTGACTGTCTGCTGTCACTGCTTTTTGAGGCCCTGCACTCCCAGGCCCTACATGGAATCGACTGCCACCTGCCCCTGGTGTGGTGCTGTTCAGAGAACGGGATCATCATTTTTTCATCTCTCTGTACCTTATATACACCTAGTAGTGAGTTTTTAAATATGTATTAAATGCTCAAAAAATGTTCCTTTTGTTGAGTAAAAAGAAGCACCTGTTGTTTCTGCTGGGCTTCGTGGAACCTGGATTTTCTCTCCCCATAATGCCATTTTGCTTGGCTATTAAAGGAAAGGGAAACAATTACCCTCCCAGGGGAAAGGCTTGGAAATTGACATCTGGGTAGCAAACACCTAGGTTATGTTATCCCTTAAAAAGAAGGTCTTGTGCACTCACTGGAAAAAGAGAGAGAGAGATTGAGAGAGGAAAGTGAGAAAGCACTCCGTGGGGGACAGTCATGCTGCAATCCCTTCTCCATTTTCCTCTCCTCTGGGGATTTTGGACATACAAAACATACATGTCTGGTGTGTTTTTCAAGCTGCTGGACCTGGGACTAAAACCACATGGTTGGCCATGTGCGATTCAGCTGCCTTAACCACCATGCCACTGGCTGGCCCTGATTTATTTTCTTAAAAAGTAAGTGTTCATCCTTTATCTACTCCACCTCTGGTTTCTGAGTCTTGTGAAAAGTCTGTCCCAGATGTACCTAGAGTAGAAGTAGAGATGTCTCCCTTCTTCCTGAGTCCTATGTCATCCAGGAATACCCGGGTTGGGGTGGAACTAAGCCTCTGGCAACCAAGGCAGATCCTTACCCTGTTCATTCCAGTGAGAATCCAGGATTTCTCTGGTTTGTTGTTTGCATTCCTTTGGGGGGTGATGGTGGTCATGGTCATCAATTCTGCTAGTTTGGGAATGGTTTTCCTAAACTTCTCTGGACATCCTAAGTCTTAAGCTCCAAGAAAACTTAGGTCCTGGTGGGTTGTGAAAAGCACTTTCTCTGTACTTTTTCAAAAAGACTGACAATACCAAAGTAAATATATGGAAGTCGAGATTATAAAAGACAAATTCATCTGCTTATAGAAACCAAAAGTTGATCCTTTAAAATATTTCAGGTGCCAGGCATTGACACAGTAGTAACACGACCCTCATGAGAATGGTACCAGGTTCTTTTTCTGGGACCTCCTTGAGCACAGCCAACTGAGAGGGGCTGGATAGTGGCGTGAAGACCCTGCTGGAGAGTGCCTATTGCTTTCTCTCTCTTACAGAACAAGTAAACATAAAAGCTTACTTCAGAATTCAAGGTGATTTTCCAGAGAAAAAGAAAATGTGATAACTATATGGAAGGAAGACAACTGTTCAGTCCTGGTAACCTACTATTAGAATGACGGAATCACTTCTAGACGTGTGGGAGATGGAGTGGACCCTGAGTAAGCAGATGAGCAAGCCAGTACACCTTCAGAAGTGGGCCTTAGTCTGTGAGAATACAGAGTCCTAAATAAATCGTGAAATCTTCATTTTTATTTCCATATTTTAAAATATACCTACTATAAATATTTAAAAATACTCTCAGCATTCATGACAACAAAGCCAAAAAATGACATGCATAAAAATAGCAATCTTCTATAGCTCCTTCATAAAAATTTAAGATTTTACAAAAGCTATGGTTGGTGTTCATAACAATGTAGCAACGAGATCTCTCATACATAACTGGTGGGGACGTACATTGACACAACCATGGTGGAAAATATTTGGGCACTGTTTACTAAAGTTGAAGACACACCCTAGCAATGTCATTCCTAGGTATACACTGGCACTTTACAAACACAAGGGGACATGCAAAGAGTGCCATAGCATCATTATCTAGAAATTACCCATATGCTCAACATCAGTTGGATGGATAAATCATGGTACATTCATATAGTAGGACCCTGTATGCCAGTGAAATCAATTTTGGCTGCACCCCCAAAGATGAACAAACATAATATCAAGTGAAAGAAGCCAGATGTAAAGAAAACACACAGAATTGTCATATTTTTATCTGATTGGAAATCAGGAAAAACTAGACATCAGTATTAGAAGTCAAGATGGTGGTTGCTTCCGGCGGCAGTGGGAAAGAAAGGGGAATCATCAGGAGGGGGCACGAGGGAATATTCTGGAGCACTGTCCATGTTGTTTATTTGCCTGAGAGATGCTTCAGGTTATTCATCTGGTGACAATGTGCTGAGATAAATGTACATGTATATTTTTTGTGTACTTTTTAATGTGTGTTACAGTCCCCCATAAAAGATATAAAACCATACTGTTGGCATTTACCAGAAGAACATCACAACCTTAATAATTAAGGACTAGAAAAGAATGAAAATCTTGATTCCCATTGTCCCCTGAGCCCTGTGGGAAAGTCTGGATAGTTCTAGAAATCAGCAATTGGAGGCACGTGAGCAGGAGTGCACTGGCTACACTAAACACCGTGGGATACTTTACTGTGGGGGATAACTCAGCTCAGACCATGAAGTGCTCCAAAGCCTTGGGCTCCAGATGACTTGGCACACACATGCCATCTTATTCAGTTCCAGTACAGGCCTGAGCAGCCTCTGCTTTGTCACAGAGTTGGTGATTGGGGGAGGGGCGCAGAGCCCAGGTTGTCTAAGTCATCTCCCAAAGCCACAGAGCTGGTAAGGGTGGAGTTGGGATTTGACACTCTCCTGGACTCATGCCCTGTCCTCAGCTAAACTGACAACTCCTAGAAGTGAGGGTGACTCCTCAAATAAAGCTCAGTGGGCCAGGCTCTAAGGTGGACCTGGTCATCCATAGGTGATTGGTGAGCCCAGTCATTCATCTCGAATTCTAACCTGATAGAGCTTTCTGATGAAGCTAGAATGTCCCTCTACGTGACATCAAGAAGAGACATCTCGGGACCAGCAGTTAGCGTAATGGCTATGTTGCTGGACTCCCATGTAGTCAACCGTGGTTTGCGGCTTAGACCCGGTGGCTTAAGCTCATGCCGGGGGTATGTGCATGCGTGCCCAAGATCCCAAGAGGAGAATGGAGGAGAAGAGATTGTGGCATGGCCATCCCCCCTGGGGGGTGATTTCTCGCTTTCTGTCTGTCTCTTTCTGTCTGTCTGGTGAGCACACGTGCCCTAGAGCAAAAACCTCTTCAAAAAAAAAAAGAAAGAGACATTTCAAAACACAGGCTATGAGGGGCCAGGTGGGGGTTCACTGGTGGACAGTGAACCCACATGGAAAAGGTCTCAGGTCTATGTTCTGGACCTTTTGGGGGCATGCCATGCACATGTGCATATGCCCATGGTCCAGACTGGCTGACACTGGGAGTGGGTCACCATGTGAGGACACTGTTGGGAGTGTCTATCTGTTTCTCTTTCATTAAATAAATAAATAAAATTTATATTAAAAAAAATACAGACAGTGAAAGTTGGAAATCTCAGAACTGAAAGGATCAAGGCAGAATCTTCGGGCCGAGCAGAAGGCTCTGTGAAGCAGCACTGGGGAGCTGTCCATGAGAGCAGTGGTGGTCTCCGGGCATGTGAGGATGGAGGGGGTGGATGCAGAGGTCCCAGTTTCTGGATGCATGTTCTCCACAGGACAGGAGTCCCAGGGTTAGAGGCGAAAGGCACAAGTTTAATTTTTTGTTCTATCATTTGTGTGTGTGTGTGTGTGTGTGTGTGTGTGGTCTTGTGGAAATTACTCATCTTTTTCGAGACTATTGCCTCATGTGTGACCTAAGATACAACATAAGCCCTGCCTACTTCACAATGTCCATGAAAATGGAAAATTTTCCCTCTGAAAATTCTATACATTAATTCGCTTGATTTAGCCATCCACAATGTGTACATACATCAATGCATCATGTTGAATACCATAAATATTTACAATTTTTATTTGCCAGTTAAAAACAGAATAAATAAGACCCAGTCACAGGGATGTGCATGGCTGACACTGTGCTCCCCAGGCTGAGAGCACACGGGGGATCTACGTCCAAGTCCCAGTCTGACCTAAATGCCACATGTGGTGGCATGTGCCTATAGTCCCAGTCACCGGGGGAGGCTAAGGGAGGAGAACCGTAAGCTTGAGGCTTGCCAGGGCCACAGAGCAAGACCCTGTCTAAGAGAGCCAAGCATGGGGGCACACATCTGCAGCCCCAGGGGGAGGCTGGGACCAGAGATCACCACAGAGCAGGACACTGCCTTAAATAAATAAATAAAAATGAAAATATTTCGTACTTATGCTAGAGAGCATGTGAATATCCAAGGAAAAAGAGAGAGAGAGAGAACTCCCTAGTGGGATATGGTCATTCCATACTATTTTTTCCCACAATTCTTTATTAGATTGTGGAACAAGGACTTGAACCCTGGTTGGCATATGGAATCCAACTTCCTCTCTGCAACACTTAGCCACTATGCCATGGGGCTGGCCCTAACAAAGTTTTAGAGGTGATTCTTTTTAATTTTTTTTTTTTCTTTTTTTGGAGAGGTTTTTGCTATAGGGCGTGTGTGCTCGCCAGACAGACAGAGAGAGACAGAGAGACAGAAAGCAGGAAATCACCCCCCACGGGGGATGGCCACGCCGCAATCTCTTCTCCTCCATTCTCCTCTCGGGATCTTGGGCATGCACGCACAAGCACCTGGCGTGAGTTTAAGCCACCGGGTCCGAGACTCGAACCGCGGTTGACTACATGGGAGTCCAGCGACATAGCCATTACGCTAACTACTGGTCCCTAGAGGTGATTCTTGAGGACCATCTGAGACTGGAATGAGAGGCACAGTCCCTCCTGGGCCGGCAGTCACCAGCTGGTTCCTGCCTCTCTGTTCACACCCTGGGTGCTCTTAGGAAGTGCTCTAGGCTTAGCCATGTGACTCATTGGGCCCATGGGCAACAGCAGATCGACACAAGAAGGTGAAAACACACTATGTTGCTGATGGAAACTTCTGCCACCCCGTGAACAGGGCTCGTTGATCCCTGGAGGAGGAGTGGCCCTGATGATCTTAGCCAGCCAGGGAGGCCCGAGACATACAAGCACAGCCATCAGAGACCATCCAGTGCCAGCCCAGCTGGCCCAGATCAGAAACTCCCTTGAGGAACTTGAAGAGTAGTCTGTGACCTGAACAGGAGGCAGGTGTATGAGCCACCCGTGACAGACAGGCCAGGTGAGCAGGGCAGGAGAGCATGGAGGTGGCCACAGGAACAGGAAGGATCAACAGAGGAGGTCAGGTGGGAGTTCAGAGGACTAGGCCCTGGCCACAGAGTCCAGCAAGATGAGAGCACTCCAGGCTGTGTATGGGGGTGAGGGGTGCCGAGCATGGAGGCCGAGGGCATGGCGGGAACCATGTACTGCTGGAGGGTCCATTAGGGCAGGCTGGCCCTGAAATCAAAGATGTCCTTGAAGCCCAGCAAGGATGACACACCCAAGAAACTCACGGAAAAGGCTGCTCAACAAGGGCATTCCCGAATGTTTGGTTTACTGTCAGGTTTCGATTACTTCCCAGTTTGCCACCTTGGTGTGAGGGCAAATCTGTTTATTGACACTGCAGGGAGAGCCTTGGTGAGAAAATCCCTTGGGGTCTGTAGAGAAGTGTTGGGATGCTCTAGACCACTCAGACTCCACCAGACCCCCAAGCTGTTCCTACTGGTCTCTTCCCGTCTCCTTGGCCAGGCCATTTAGAGTGATCTGAGTTGAAGTTAACTTTGTGTTGCCAGTTACTAAGCTGGTCTCTATCTCTCTCATCATCTCTGTCTCTATCTCTCTGGTTTTACAGTTTTCAGGAAGCACTGGGAAACACAGTTTGCAGGGAATATGTTTTCATCCAGTCTTTCATGATATCAACGACCACAGAGAAGCCACACAGCATGCTCTGTGCCTCCTGGGCAGGGTCCTGGGTCTGGTGGCCAACAGGGACAGGGCGACTGTGCTGGAACAGGACTGTCAGCTGTCCTATCCAGAATGTACACTCCAGGCCTGGAAAAAAGTCTCCACTTACACCAAAGATTGCTTTCCCTGTCGCTTCTTTTGACCCTTCTCTCACAGTTCAACTCAATTCACACTTTGTTGTTGGGTGAAAGAAAAGAAAAAAAAGTGTGTTTCCTCAGGAGTATCTTGAAGAGAGTAATTTCTGTGCCTTCTCCCTGACTGGCTGCAGGAAGGCATGTTGTGATGTGACCGTGTCTTATTTTTTCCTCTCCATTTCGACCTGCGTAGCAAGCAGTGTGTGGGAGCTGGAGAACAAATCGCCGGGCTCCTCAGCAAGATTGTGACGG
Source organism: Tupaia tana (assembly GCA_026018925.1). Taxonomy (NCBI): domain Eukaryota; kingdom Metazoa; phylum Chordata; class Mammalia; order Scandentia; family Tupaiidae; genus Tupaia; species Tupaia tana. The sequence continues at coordinate 92,564,281 of JAKSZU010000002.1, forward strand.
GCTGGGGCCTCTGTCCTAGACCAACTTTTTCTATCAGTTGCAGCTTTTAGGCCAGAGTTTTCAGTACATGGTGACAGAAAGCCAGCACCTCAGGAGCAAGAATTGCCACATAAAACATGAAATAGGGCCAGTCCTGGAGCCTGGTGGTTATAGGAAGTCAAACCCCACATGGCCGATTGTGGTGTGAATCCCAGTCCCATGGCTTGAAGAGCATGCCATACATGTGTGTGTGTGTGGTGCCTCAAATTCCAGAAGATTAGAGAAATGGAAGAGAAGGGATGGTGTTGTGAGCATTCTCCATTGGGAGTGCTCGCCCTGTCTTCGTCCCTCTCTGTCTCTCTGTGTCTCTGACAAGTGCGCATGCTCTCTGGCAACTTTAAAAACATAAAATCATGCAACAAAATCTAGAGGAAAATAATCTGTGGAATAAGGATGCCTTCCTAATCAAGATTGGAAATTCAGAAACTATAAAAGAAAAAGGCTCATTTCTAACATTTTAAATGAATAAAAAAACGTTTATGGCAGGATATGGCACAATGTGAGCAAGCAGTACATGAGGGAGGTGAAGAGATTTAATGAAGAAGGAAGATATATTTACACAAAGAATTCTTATAAACTGGCAAAGAGGAAATGGGAATGATTACAACTTTTATGAACCTATTAGCAACCTAGTAAAATAAATAGATTATACCCTGTGACTTCACATTCCCACTCCAGGGAACTTATCCCATCAGTACAAGAGCACGAAGATGTAGGAAAATATTTACTGAGCTTCATTTACTATGGCAAGAAAAACAACAACAACAAAATCTCAAAGCAGAAACGGCGTGGTGGAAACTGTGGTAGCCCTCATTGAACTGTTTCAACAGCACCGCGAGGCAGGCACACTTCCCATCCTTATAGAGATGGAAGACCAAGGGCTTGAAGAAGTAACACAATTTGCTCAAGATCACACAGTGATGATGGAGATAGAAATGAAACAATTAATACCATCAAGAGTTTAGAAAGATAAGAATGCAAGGCTAAAGGCAAAAGGTAAATAAGAAGATATGAAAAGTAAAGAAACAAGGAATTTAAAGGGAAGAAGGAGGATGAGATTTAGAAATTTAAAACAAAAGAATAAGCTAAGAAATGAAAGGGTAAAAGAACATAAATTGAGAGTGATAATGGATTTTTAAACAAATAAGCTAATGGTAAGAAACTAATCGGACAATAAGAAACATTAAAAGGTTTAGTCAGGACTGGTTACTCACTGCGAAGACACTGTGCTCGGCAGGCTGGGACCACATGAGAGGCCCGGATTCGATTTCCAGTCCAACCTAATAGCTGGGTGGTGGCATCTGTAATCCCAGGGACTCAGAGGCTAAGGCAGGAGGGTCCTGGCCCAGCACGATACTGTCTTTAAAAAAAATGATACATAAATAGAAAAAAAGATGTCATCAAAGGTTACAGTTTAAAAGGTGACACATCTGTAGACTGAGCCCCACCCTGGTCCCCTTCCTGGGGCCATGGGATACAGCAGTCTTGGGTGGGAGAATCACTAGCTGTTTTCTGGGCTGGCTGTAGCTCCTGGAGACAGACTGGGGCCTGTGCTAGAACCTCCCTAACTGACCTGGTGGTCTCTCTGGTCAACCAGTATTGCACCCTGGCCCCGGTAGTCTCACTTCCTCTCACTGTAACCTGGGACCACTGTCCTTGCTGGGCTAAGTCCCAACCCCTCTGCCCATTTCCCAGGAAATCCTTCTTCCGGAGGCTGGGCCTGTCCTTAGCTCCACCCTGCATCAAACTCCAGAGCTCCTTAAACCACTCTCTGCCCCCATGGCCTGAGAATGGCCCTTGCTTCCTAGAGGCTGTGGAGCTGCCCCCTTCCTTCCCCCTGAGAGTGGACCCCCTTAGGATTCAGATTCAATTGTCTGATCTCTTTTGAGATTAGGATACGATATCGGGGCAGAAGAGAACATCAGACAATATATCAAATCAAAGATTAGGACAAGGAGTCGAGAACTAGACAGTTCTGTAAAAACCTCTAAAAAAAAAAAAGAAAAAAAGAACTAGACAGTTCTCCAGAAGAGCATCTGGCTACAAGTCTGAAATCAGAGGACTTGTAGCAATCATGAGGTTCGATATTGAAAGAAAGCCTTCTGAGCTGAACTGTCCCTCTGCTATTCTTGTCTAGGGCCCGAGGTTTCAGCATGGCTGAGCAAAGCAAATAGCAAAGCTGGCTGTGAAGTAACCTAGGGGAGAATGGGGGGACAGGGGAATTCTGGGCAGCCCCCAGGAGATAAGACAAGGTAAATTTAGGATTAAGGTAGACAGTCCCACAGAACATTGAGGGACTAAGCCGCTGTTCTGCTGGAGACAAAGAGGTCTCATTTAGAATAGGCCCACACCCGGCCATGAGGTTTTGTATTTTGCAGGAAATGAGGTTGAGTAGCTGGAAGACCTTCAGCAGCAAGGATGAGGACTTGGGGATACTTCCTTCTGCACTCACCGTGAGTACAGGAGAGCGTCACCATCAAGGCACTGTGAGAGACACGGTAAACGCTACTCAGGAGCAAAAGAGCTTCCCACCCCCTATGAATCGCAGCATATTCTAGCTTTGCATAGCAGACATATCCCTGTGTGCACTGGAGTACTGTTAACAGGCAAGCGAAGGTCATGGATGTAAGCAGTTTCTCCTAGTAGGGATTTTGGGGGTCATTGTCATCTCACACCATCATCTTAGAAGGTTCTGGCAGGATAACTGATGTCCCCAAAGTCAGAGTGATGCCTCAGATGTGCTATTGAAGCCACCGTCTTTCGACCCCTAGGCCAGCGCCATCTCCATTACAGGACTAGAGATATTTAGGCCAGGTTTTATGAGACAGTGAGCTGTCTCATTGTCATACACCCAGAGGAAGTGCGGCCTTGCCCATCAGAGCTGCAACACAGCTGAAAGCATCCTTTTATCTGCAGACCCGCAGGCAGGGAGTTGGAGAGGGGTTGCTGGGGTTGCTAAGGTTGCTAATGGATTTTCCCCACATATGCCTTGTGACACCCCCAGTTCTGTCTCACATTGTGACAACGAGCACGGTAGACGTCTGCTTACTGGGAGAAATCCTTCCGAAGGAATAAATGATAGTGCACAAAGCCCTTGGGCCAGGGCATCTAGTGGCTTTCTGCAGCTGTCTTGAATTTCGGGAAGCTCGCCTTCCCGTGACTGGGAGGTGACAGCTCACACACTCTCTTCCATTCTTGCCAGCCGAGGAGGCCTGCGGGCAACTTTAGGCTGCCCACAGACCCTGCTGCTGCCTTGATAATGCATATTTTTACTTCCCCGGGTCTTCGAAGCCTTTACATGGGCTGCAGCTGGGACTCCAGGCTAACCCCTGATAAGGTCGAGCTGACAGACTTCACCAACATATTAGTGTCAGCTTTTCAGAATCACGTTAAGATGTGCTCATGTCAAATCAGACTTGACAGTGAATAATAAGAATCAGAGACTTGCTTTGCGAAGGCTGAGCCAGGGGAAGAGTATTGCTCGTGCGCCAGGGCCTGGGAAGTTCAACAGGAAGGGAAGGAAGTCGGTATAAGAAGGCTGATGGGCCTGTGGGTGTATTTACTGCCTAGGGATGGCTTAAATGCTGGATTTTGCCCCTACTTCCTGGTCAAGAGTCACTTCTCACCCTCAGGCTGACATCCCTTGCGATGTAATTATTGGGATAACCTTTACAAGCCAGGTCCCGATTTAGTCTCCATCCAGCTCTCTGCGGGGAGGGTAGATACAACCATTCAGTGCCCCCTCGGCCCAATAATTCATCCTGCTCTTCCGGAGTGTGGCTGTGGCAATTGGAGCCCTGAGGTCTGCTCCTGGGCAGTTAGGGATTGGCTGACACAAACCAGTGCCTTCAGCAGGTCTGGGGACAGAGATCAAAAGCCAGCTGCCAAAGGTTTATTAGAAGGGAGAGTCTGAATTTCCCCCTGACACAGGAAAAATCAGCAGGGATTAAGCAGTTAGGAAGTGCTGCAGACTGCAATTACTGGGTGACAGGTCTGTCTGTGTCCACAGGCAGGAGTGTGCTAAATTTAGCATGGTGCTTTATTGGTGTTGCCCAGTGGTACCCAAGGAGGCTGGATGCAAACCACAATTTCCAGCAACATGGCGTTGGTGTCAGGTGGAAAACAGCAGGAGCCGTGAAGCTCATTTGGCCTAGGAAACAGGTAGAGCTGGGGCTGTTAATCAGTGTATCTCTGAGCTCAGTGCTAGACTGACAGTGGCAGTCGGCAGGAGCCCTGCAGGAGCCAGCCCTGCTTTCTCCCAGTACCACCTGTGCCATGCACTTTCATAACATGGCACATGGGAGCCAGGCTGTTTCGGATAGATCTGTATCACAATGAATTGCACCGTAAACAATTAAAAAGAGATTTGTCTTTCTAAATGCAACAAGCCAGACAAATTAAATAAACATCGAAGGTTTTTGGAACAAGACACCCTAGAGAAAGGTTGGCCAACTGTGGTCCCTACAGGTTGTTTTAATAAAGTTTTATTGAAACACAGCCATATCCATTAGCTTTCAAATTATCTATGGCAGCTTTCGGGCTATGGGGGAGGAACTGAGTGTTTGCGGCATAGAACAAACAGTCTGTAAAACCTAAAACATTCTCATAGCAAGATTGAGACAATATATAGTGTACTCTGGATGAAAAATCTCATTTTGTATGCTGTAATGATGTTCAGTGAATTAATGCAAACAAATAAATTGAAATTTAAAAAAACAAAAAACAACAAAAAAAACCCCTAAAACATTCACTGTCTGGCCCTTAAGGAAGTCTTCAGACTCTGCCCCAGAGCAATGGTCCATGGGCCAGCTGTTTTCAGCAGTTCCAAAATCTAATGGGATTTGTACACGTGGTTTCAGAGAGTGCAGCCGGGTGTCAAACCAGTGGCCCAGAGTCAAATCTGGCCTGTGGAACTGCATTTTTGGGGCAGTACAGTAGTCTTTTACAAAAACTAGCAGCATTTTAAAAATCAAGAAATTACACATAAAATGTTTGACTTCCGGCTACTCTAGAAAAATTGGGCAGTCTGGCCAGGCTAGGTCTGCGTTCCTGCCTGGCAGTCATGGGTCAGAACCTAACAACAGCAGCCTTCTGCAGAAGAGGCCTATTCTGTTCTACTTTGACACAGTCCCCACCATTTCCTATTGTGTCCCCATCACTTAGACAGTGTCAGCTACCCTTGATCATGATTATGGCCCTGCTGGGCTCACACTCCTGAAGGAGATATTAGATATTACCTGTTACTTGGCATAGAAGCTTGCAATTCCAGAACTAAAATAAAGATTCTTTGCTTTGGGCTTGAATTCCCTCAGGTTACTCTAATGTACTGGTTGTGCCATGTTGATCAGAAGCTCTCCTACTACTGACTGTTATCCATGTCACTCTGATGACTAGTATTCACATTAATAAACTGTGTGGGGACCAGCAGTTAGTGTAATGGCTATGTCACTGGACTCCCATGTAGTCAACTGCGGTTAGAGTCCCAGACCAGGAGGCTTAAACTCATGCCGGGCATGTGTGCGTGCATGCCCAAGATCCCGAGAGAAGAATGGAGAAGGGATTGTAGCATGGCCATTCCCCCTGGAGGGTGATTTCTTACTTTCAAAGTATCCAGGTCAGAATCTACCACAGTCCAGAGCCTGGGCTCTGAATGGATTTCAGATGCTCTGTGGCCTACATGTTTAAGTCTAAGATGATGAAGGTGGGGAGGCTGGGGGGCACCCCATCCCCCAAGGGTCTACTCAGGGGCTTGTCTGATAGGCTGGGCTGCTGGTCCTTTATAGCTTGACTTCTTTTATTACTGTAGGGGCCCTTTAGGCCATTGTTTTTCTTTTAAAAGCTCTCTACTCCATTTGTTGAGTAAAGACTTTTCCAACCTAAGGAAAATATTGAAGCCTGGAGGTCTGGCTCTTTTTACGGGGAGGAGTGGAGTGTGTGCACTTCTGTCAGCCTTGATCCCCTTCCTCAAGGCTGTCTTTACACATTCGTACTTTCCTTAGTCTTAATGGGGATATGTTTCCCTTTTCCTTGTCATTTTCATCTTGTTTCCTATGATGTGGAAAAGCACTACTCCTAAGGCTTGCTTCCTTTTACCCTCTTCCTCCTCTTTCTCCTTGTAAAGTTATAGTCAACGGGAGCACAATGCATGTCACTGGGGACTGGAGGCGGCATTTCTTCGGAATCCTTTTTTCTCTCACCCTGCCCTTCCCGCCACCCCTATACCACCCCATCCGAGAACATGGGAGAGTTTCTGCTGCCTCAGATCCACTCCTTCGTGTGAGCTTTCAGCCTTTTTGCAATAATATACGCTTCCTCTTCAAGTTGAATTCCAGGACTGAGACCCCCTTCTTTTCATGGCTTCATGACTCTGCAAACCCCATCTCGTTATCCTGGGATGTGAGGACGGGCAATTATCTAAGACTTCCTCTTCTGTTTTGTCAAGTGCAAGAGCAAACCTAAAAGTGGCATCACTTGTTTCATGGTTCAATAGCTCTGCTCCCCAAACAGCACTTTGCAGTATACAAAAGGTCTACAGGCCCACTTACCTGTGAGTTAACCAAAAAGACCAGTCCACACACACAAAAAAGCTTGTGTTGGGGCTTAACAAATGAAGGAAATAATAATGAAAATATTGGGGTGTCAGAAAAGTCATGGTACATTTTTCTTGTTTTTTCTACGCCAAAATGCGCCAGGACTTTCCCAATGACCCAATAAATGTAAAATAACAAACCACTCTTTCAGAAGTTATAAACAAAAATATAAAAGCCTTATTGGATTTAAATTCAGAAGGCCATTTTTAAAATGGCTCTCTCTGGTTTGGAGTTTTCTTATCCACAAAATGGCTGCTAATTGGTTGCACAGACCCTTTTTCTGAAATGGGATGCTGTACCTTGGTGAGTCCTCATTCTCACCTCCAACACAGGACAGCCTGTCTCCTCTGAGTCAGAGTGAATCTTCTCTTCTTGGATTTTGCTTCTGTGGGTTATGGCACCTATCACATTGTATTAGAGCCAGCTGTTTGCCTGCCAGCTCCTCTGACCAAATGACCATCAAATTCTATTCTTGTGTTGCAAGTAAGAGAAAACCCACATCAAGCAGGAAATAAAGATAATTTCTTAATTTTCAGCTCATGTACTACAAGGCTCAGTCATAGACTGGCTTCAGGGCTGGTTCAGTCTCATGTCACGTGACCCGGCCCTCATTTCGCTCCTTTCCTGGCTCTGCTTCCTCAATGTTGGCCCCATTCTCAGGTGGACACGAAGTGCCCATCATTAACACCCATGGTGGTATCTACAGGAAATGAGAGCTTTTCGCCCAGTGATCCAATGGAAGGAATGCTCCCACAAATCTCTTCCTGTCATGTTGACTGTGGAGTCACGTGTCTCTCTCTGAGCCAATGGCTGAGGCTGAGAAGAGGAGATATGTTAAATAGCAGAAGCTACTCAGCTGCTCTGCCTTCTGGGAGCTGAGGGTGGAGTCAGCCTTGCCCTTGGGCATGGGTGAGAAAGGGAAGCTGTGAGTCCCCGGCAAGAGGCCATGGTGGGACCAGCAATTGGTGTAATGGCTATGTCACTGGACTCCCATGTAGTAGATTGCAGTTTGAGTCCCAGACTGGGTGGCTTAAACTCATGCCAGGCGCATTTGCGTGCATGCCCAAGATCCAAGAGGAGAATGGAGGAGAAAGGACTGTGGCATGGTCATCCCTCTTGGGGGTGGTTTCTCGCTTTCTGTCTGTCTCTCTCTGTCTGTCTGGCGAGCACACACGCCATATAGCAAAAAAACCTCTTCAAAAAAAAAAAAAAAAAGAAGAAGAAGAAGAGAGCCCAACTACCCTGCACCAACGCCAGCATGTTCCGCCATCTTGGGAAATGATGAGAACAATGATCCCCAAGTCTGGTTTCTAATATGGTATTTACCACAGAATGACAGAAAGTCTCAAGGCTATAGACCCCACTTTGCTGAATGTTCTCCATGCCTTTGGAGTTTCCAGTCACTAGAACTGTGAGTTATTAAATACCATTTCTTTATGACTCACCATTTCTGTTAGCAACACAGTAACAGACTAAAACACCTCTTTGGTGTTTGATTTCAGAAGATCGTCTTGCTTGACCTTTGGTTCTACTTCTGGTCAGTGACACTCAGAGAGAATACATGTGGTGGGCTCCAGCTCTGTGGGCCTTTGGAGCTGATACAGTGAGAGTGTGAGGATTCCATCCAGCTCCCCTGCACCAACACCAGTGTGTTCCTCCATCTTGGGAACCAGTGAGGACAAGGATCCCCAAGAGTCTGGTTTTGGATATAGCGTTTACTACAAAGACACAGGTGGGTATAACAATAAAAAACCCACCAGCAGCCTGGCTTCTTTCTCCAAGTGGTGAAATTGCCTAGGCTGAGCGTCTAAGCAAAAGAGACAGGTGAAAGGCAGGAGTGGAAGTGAGCTCCCCCCTCTTTCAAGAAGCAATCTGGCATTTAGCTGCAGGCAGCGAGTGTGAAAGAGAAATGAAATGTCAGGCCTTCCTAGCGGGTGGGGCTGTGTCGGGACAGCTCAGACGGCACCCCCACCCTGCAGCCTGCACGGAATAGAATTTAAAGGGTATTTTGTCAACATGGCGAACTATGGTGCTCGAGCATAATGGAACAGGAGGTAATAAGATGCTATGTGAAAACGTTGGTTAATGTGGATGCTGTATTTGAAATAATGGAAGTTCAAAAAAGAAATAAACAACACAGATCTCAAAATAGCATGAACATACTCATTATAGCTCATAAAGCATGTGTTTATTTTTAAATATTAAAAGAGCATTTGGAGTAAAGTAAATAGTTTATTAGGTTGGATTCCTTTGTCAAGTGCCTTAGTTCATAATGCATATTGGAGGATGTTTGCAGAATGGTCTTTTTGAGGACAGGAGCCATGAATTTACAGAAATAAAACTGTGCACCCCAGGGCAACTGGATCCAGGCAGTGGCCTTAGCTTAAAGACAGGGTGTGGAGTGTGAGTGAAGGAAGGAAGGAGAGGAGAAAGGAAGGGAAGCAGGGAAGGAGGACTGGAGGGGTCTTTGATTTCCCTGCCTAAGGACCTCAATGCTCAAAATGATCAGCTTGCTCGTGTGCTGACCTGGAAACTTATTCTGAACTTGTGACAGCAATTCCAAGTGACTGCAGTCAGATTTATGTCCCAGGTCATGGAAGCCCCAGTTTCAATCCCTAACTGTGCATCTAGTTGAAACCTGCTGTCAGTCCTTCCATTAATAAATACATGATGTCCAGGCCTGTGCAAGGAGCTATCGAGAGTATTACAAAGTGAGCAGGACATGGTCCCCCATGTTAGTGCACTTGCTCGTGAGTGAGACAGCAACATATTTTAAGCCATTTTATAAAATCCATAGTAAAGTACAAGATTGGGAAGTACCCAGAAGAGTAAAGTATACTATAATTGAACACAGAGAGAAATGAATGCTGGAGCAATCAAGAAAGACTTCTAGGAGGAAGTGGCAATTAGGTCAGATCTTACATTATAGGTATAGTTTGGATATTTTTTTTTTAAGAGAGATTTTTGCTATAGAGCATGTACATGTGCCGGAGAGACAAAGAGAAACAGAGAGATAAAAAGTGAGAAATCATCCCCTGGAGGGATGACCACACTGCAATCCCTTCTCCTCCATTCTCCTCTTGGGATTTGGGGTATGTGAAATCACCTCCTCCTGGCCAGGGTCTTACTTTGCTTCTGCTGCTAGACTGCAGATTCCCTTCCTCCCCACATTGTTAACATCTGCCATGGAGTTTTAAACTACCAGGTAACCAGGTCTGCAAGGACTAAACATAAAATAAGAATAAATGGGCTCTGAGTGGGATCTTGAGAAGGCTCTCTTATGGGCAAAGTTGTAAAGTTTAGATCTTATTGGTTTGGGGCATCGCTTTGCCCACTAATTGGGCTTAAGAATAGCACAAATGTACGGGACACTTGGATTTCATTTCTGGGCTTCAGTTCCATTCTAGGCAGCAGAAGCTGTTGGTTAGTGGCGGCTGAGCAGATGGGATGTTACAGACATGGAACCCATGCGACCCCAGCCATGCTGGGTGGAGGTTAGCCACGTGGAGTTAGGCTTGGCGTTGGTGAATTCAACAAAAGAATGTTTCCTGTATAGTCTGTATTTTTATAAAAGGATTGCAGTTGAATGGACTGTAATATATTTGACAAAGATGAGGAAGTTAAATGCAGAAGCTGGTTAGCGGGGAATATAGATTACACTATTTTGGAGCTATTATATTTGAGATGACAACAAGATTAGGCCATGGAATGATCTCAAAGACAATTAGAGATTCGGTAGTAGAACTTGGGTGAGGGGGATGAACTGGAGACTGGAGATAAGGTTTTCGGAGTCACCTGCAAATTGCTGGTAGATAAAAATGAGACTGGAAGACACATTGAGGAGAGAAGAGCAGAGGCCCGAGGCAGGTCCTGGGCAGACCCAGCACTGTGGAGCGGGAGATGGGAAGTGTAAATGTTGTTTCTGGAGCATCATCTAGGAGCTTGCCATCTGGCTGAAGACACCGCATGTGCACTTCATGAGAGGTTGGAGGGGCCAGCAGGTGGTGTAGTGGTTAAAGTGTTGTACTCCTACATGGTCGAGTGCGGTTCGAGTCTTGGACCCGGTAGCTTGAAACTCAGGCGAGGTGCATGTGGATTTGTGCCCAAGATCCTGAGAGAAGAATGGAGGAGAAGGGACTGCAGCAAGGCCATCCTCCCTGGGGGGTGATTTCTTACTTTCTATCTCTCTCTGTCTCCCCAACAAGTGCACATATACACATGTACACTATAGTAAAAATCTCTCAAAAAAAAGAAAGAAAGAAAGAAAGAAAGAAAGGAAGAAAGAAAGGAAGGAAGAAAGAAAAGCAAAGAAAAGAAAAGAAAAAAAGGAAAGAAAAAAGAAAAGAAAGAAACTTATTCTGAACTTGTGACAACAATTCTAAGTGGCTGCAGACAGATTTATGTCCCAGGTCACCAAAGCCCATTTTAAACCCTAACTGTACATCTAGTGGGAGTGATGCGGGACTGTAAAACCAACTGTCCAATAGTCTGGGCTCCACAGGCCGTAGGTGCTCTGGGTGGTCAGGAGTTGAGAGCTGCAGAGAGATGGGGCAGCTGCAGGAGCTTCCCGGGGAGAGAGAGTGGCTCGGCCTGGACAGTGCAGTCCTGCAGGCTCTCAGCTGCCCTCAGTGTGTCTGAGGAGCCCTTTAGCCCAGAGATACACACAGCAAAGTAAACGGGGGAGTCTCATCTACCTAGTGGAAGAGCTCCCTTCCCTACCCAGCCAACCTGAGCCATCTCCCCCACACCACTCTCCTCCCGCCAGATCTTTCTCCCTCCAGTTCCTGTGTGAATCCTGCCTCTGAAACCTGTCTTGGGTTGCCACCTGCTACAAGTCCTTCCCCTTTCTCTCCTGCCGTCCAACTTTATGGAAGTCTTAAAGGATTGCCTAATTGACTTCTTTCTCCCAACTCTAGTAACTTAGTTTTCTTTACCATGTATTTGAAACTTTATATATACAGTAAAATTCAAAAGTAAGAGTAAATACACACACACACACACACACACACACACACACATCCAAAAGTTAGAAAAATACAGAATATGAATTTTTTCCCACAAACTTTTTTTTTTTTTAAGACAGGCTCTCTCTATCCTTCTGCCTCCCAGTGGGGACCACAGGACTGTGCCACCCTGCCCAGCTCTTCTATCAGATAAGCTCTCCCTATGTTGCTAGGCCAATCTTGAACTCAGATCCTCTTGCCTCAGCCTCCTGAGTTGCTGGGATTACAAATGCACATCACCAAACCCAATCTTAGGTTGGACCAGGATTTGAACCTGGGCCTCCCATGTGGTCTCCGCCTGTGGAGCACAGCATCTTAGCAGCACCTGCCATCACAGGTGGACCCAGATACATTTTTTTCTTACGTTGTTGTTCCTGCTTGTATGATTTGGGGTCTAGTCACCAATTAAGTTGTGTGTCACTTGCCTTAAGAGATTGTGAACAGGTCCAGGAGCAATGTAAGCAAGGCGCCAACGGAGTGGGTGTTTTTAAGAACTGACCACTGTCATGATGCCCTGAGATGAGCGGCTGGGTCTGATGCCTCCATCTGCGCAGGTGCATTACAGGCATGTGGTGACTGCGTGTCGATGTGGAGTGGACTCTCCTAACATTCAACTGCTCCTGCAACTCTCTGCCTGGTCCTACAGTTGTGTTCAATAGCAGGGGTGAGAAGGGCTCACTTCTCAGACATCTTAGGAGATAATTTCTTACTTACTTTTTAAAAGAAATGGCTGGGAAAAAAAACCAACTCTCTTTTCTTGAGGAAGTTTCTCTTAAGCACAAAATCTCAAAATCTGGGACCAACAGTTGGCATAATGGCTATGTTGCTGGACTCCCCTGTAGTTGATCACAGTTCGAGTGCTGGACTCGGTGTCTTAAACTCATGCCAGGCATGTGTGCATGTGTGCCCAAGATCCTGAGAGGAGAATGAGGAGAAGGGATTGTGGCGTGACCATCCCTCCAGGGGGTGATTTCTCGCTTTCTGTCTCTCTCTCTCTCTCTCTCTCTCTTTCTGATGAGCACACACTCCCTTATAGCAAAAACCTCTCCAAAAATTAAAAAAAAAATTCAAAATTTTTCAAATGGTAGTTAGTGCTGCTAACAATCTCAGCAACCTGCAGACAAATGGGAAATTACTGGATCGGGAAGTGAACACACGCAGAGTCCTAAACCTCTGGCTGTCCCCGGGCACTGACCTTTTAATGGATAGGTAATGCCAATAGTCCTCTCTGTTCTTGTTGGGATTTTGTCTCACATGTCTGGGCATTTGCAGGATGGAGAAAGGGGAGGAGAAAGAGAAGAAGAATAACGTGGTTTTCTTTTACCAAGTGATGCATATGACACCTAGCCTAGATAATTTCCATGATATTATTATTATGGCTATTAAATTTGCCAGAGGATGCATGTGCTCATTGGAAAGACACAGGGAGTGGTGTTGGAGGGGGGAGCACAAAAGCACCCTCTCCCCCTCATGGGGCATGCTCACATTGTCATCTCTTCTCCTCCATTTCTCCCTCCTTCAGAATTATGAACATACATATGCATAGCAACCCGTTTCTCAAGCAACCAGGTCTGGGACTCAAACCATGCAGTTAACCACATGGGATCCAGCTGCCTTAACCTCCAGGCCACGGGCTGGTCCACCATAATACTATGTTTGGAAACAACAATTTTTCAATCCGGAGAGGTTTTAAGTCAGGTCAACCCTGGCGTCTCTGATGCTGGCAGACAGTGAGGAGCTGGGCAGGTGCATCCGGAGAGTGTTTGGGTTCCCTGCTAATGGTTTGGCCTGGTGTAGCCTCAGCTGGGCAGGGATGGAATGCAGTCACTGGAACTTCCAGGCAACATCTCTTTTGCACAGTGGCCTTCAGACTTTGGCTATTTTTAAAAGGTAGATATTTCCAGAATCGGAACAAAAAAGTCACCTTTATTTGATACATATAAATATTTCACGTTTGTATAGCGAATGCTTGGAGTGGTGAGGGGAAGAAAGGCTTCCTAGTTTCTTTTTTTTGGGGGGGGACGGGGGAGGGCTTGTCATATATTTTTAAATTTTTAAAAAATTATTATTCATACATTAAATCACTAAACATCATTTAGATTGTGAAGAGACTTTACTCACGTGATAAACGCCTCAGTTCAGTCCACTGGAGACTATTATACATGTCCTCGTCAACAGATAAAAAACCTTATCTGTGTCCCACAAGTGTCTTACCTATTTCCCCCCAAATTTTCTTTCCTACACTCTTCCCCTCCCACACTCTCTTTACATTTTGTCTCTAGTGTCCATTACAATTTTTAATGCTTTTATGTTCTCCATCTTTCAATCTCTAATAGAGTGTGGACAGTCAGTATATGTTAAGTGGAGACATTCAATGTCTCTCCTTCATAGCCTGACTTGCTTCACTCAGCAACATATCTTCCATATTTGTCCACTTTCTATCAAATTCCAGGGACTTGTTATGGCTGAACAGTATTCCATGGAGTATATGTGTCATAATTTTTTAATCTATTCATCTGTTTGTGGACATTTGGGTTGGTTACATGTCTTAGCAATCATGAATAATGCTGCAATTAAAATAGTTGTGCAAGCGCTTTTCTGACTGAGTGCTCTCTTGTCCTTTGGGTAGATACCGAGGAGTGGAATTGCTGGATCGTATGGTAGTTCTATTTGAAGGTCTTTGAGGAACCTCCATATCATTCTCCACAGTGGCTGGACCAATTTATGTTCCCACCAACAGTGTTGGAGTGGTCCCTTTCACCACATTCTCTCCAGCACTTACCATTATTTGTTTTATCTTCGCCATTCTGACCGAGGTTAGGTGGTATCTCATTATGGTTTTTTCAATTTTATATATATATGTGTATATATATATGTGTGTGTGTGTATATATATATGGTTTTTTAATTTATATATATATATGTATATATATGTGTGTGTATGTATATATATGTATATATACGTGTATATATATACGTGTGTGTGTGTGTATATATATATATATATATATATATATATATATATATATAATTTTGATCTGCATCTCCCTTATAATGAGGGATGTTGAGCATTTTTTTTTATGGTTACAATAGTTTTATTTTATTAGTAGTTCTTATTGTTAGTCTCTTACTGTACCTAATTTCTAAATTAAAGTTTATCATAGGTTCGACTATATGAGCAAAAACATAGTATGTAGGGTTCGATACTGGTCATGATTTGGGGCATCCTCTGGAGGTCTTGGAATATATCCCTGATGATAAAGGGGACCTATCACAGCCAACATTTCATCATTTAGCATAACATAGCTTTTGGAGCTACCTGTTGGCCAATTTTAAATATCTTTTTTTTTTTTATTTATTTGCATTCATTCTCTGAACATCATTACAGCATACAAAATGAGATTTTCCATCCAAATTACACTATATATTGTCTCAATCAAACACATCAACAAGCATGTTATTGTCAGCAAATGATCTTCCATTTCTTGTCTTCTGTATGTTTTGCTTTTTTTCCCCCCATCCTAGATTCTCTATCTCTTACCCTCTGCCATCTCCCACTCTCCTCCCACAGTCTCTGGTATCTATGTTTGCTTTCTATACTGTTTTCTCCTCACATTTTATTGTAACGCCAAAGACCCTAATCAATCCAAATACCCTCATAGCAAACACAGGTGATACCCACATTTCCATGAACACAAGTCTTACTTTACGCATCCTATAAAGTAGCACCTAGCTGTGGCTACATATCCTACTGCAGTCATTGAATATATATATATTTTTTTTTCTGAAACTTTTTTTTTGTAACTCAATTTACATTCCTTCCCTAAGCTTCATCACAGCATACAAAATGCAATCTCCCATCCAGTACACACTGCATAGTGATACAATCATGCACATTACAAAAAATTTTCCATTACTAGTTCCTAGAATTACTTCCACCCCTCTTTCTGACCCTCTGTCCCTTCCCACCCTCCTCTCACACCACCTCCGGTGTCTACAATTGTCCTTCATTCCCTTCCCACCCACGTTGCATTGATCACACAATTTCCTACATAATCTAACTACTTTCAATGGTGAGTTCACTCATTACTACTAAGAAAACCAGTTATAACTTAACTCAAAGAAATGCCAAGGAACTTTGCTTAAAGCCAGGAAACAAGTTAGGATTCTGTTCAAATGGAAGGTGCATGAACCTATCAGTCTCATGTACTTTTATCTTCTGTTCTGGTTCAATTTTCCTGATTAAATTCTGGGATATAATATTCAAATTCAGACTTGTCCCTCTGATTAAGTTGGCCACTTTCATAGTTTTTGGACTCTTATTTCCGTGTGTCTGTGTTTAATTTTCTTGATACAGCACACCCTTGAGAACTTCTTGGAGATCTGGTCTGGTGCTGGTAAATTCTTTCAGGTTTTGTTTATCTGAGAATGTTCTTGTCTTTTCTTCCCACCTGAAAGATAATCTTGCTGGGTACAGTATTCTTGGCTGAAACTGCTTCTCTCGTAACACTTTGAATATATTTTCCCATTCTCTCCTCGCTCGCATTGTTTCCGATGAGAGATCTGCTGTTAGCCTGATGGGATGTCCTTTGTAGGTAACTTGATGTTTCTCTCTTGCCAATCTTAGTATCTTGTCTTTGTCTGCGGTTTTGGTCAACCTGGCTATAATGTGTCTTGGAGAAGATCTTCTTGGGTTGATTCTATTTGGGGTCCTTTGTATTTCCTGGGACTGGATCTTCGAATGCCTCTCTAGGTTTGGAAAGTTTTCTTGCAGGATTTCATGGAATAGATTATCAATGCCCTTATGGGTCTCTTCACCTTCTGGAATGCCAATTATCCGGATATTTGGACGTTTGATGGTATCCAGTACTTCTCGCATATCATTCTCAAATTTTTGAGCCATTTTCTCAGTCTTCGTGGTGGACTTTTCTAAGCCAGCCATTTTCTCTTCTACATCTGAGATTCTATTTTCTGAATGATCTAGTCTGCTTTTAATACTTTCAAGGGAGATTTTGACTTCTTGTATTATAGACTTGATCTCTAGCAGTTCCGTTTGAGTCTTTTGTAAAGTGTGTAATTCCTCTTTTAGATCTTGCAAGAATTTCCTCATCTCCTGGAACTCGGCAACTTCTTTCTCCTTTCTCTTTAGCAGTTCATTATCTCTCTTTTCTTCCATCTCTGTTAGCTTCGACATTACGAATGCTCTAAATTCCTTATCAGACATTTCCATGACTTTCACCGAACTGCTTGTGGATGAAGGAGAGTTACTCTTTTCCATTGGAGGAGAGGTATTTTCTCGTTTTCCCATATTTCTCGTGATCCGGCGGTGATTTCTTGTCATCTGATGAATGGCGTGTTTCTTTCAAATTCTTGAAGTTAAGCCTCAATGTTCAGGAGCAAGCAGACAGAGGTGTTCTAGAATCGGATTGCCGTTCTGTAGTGATCGCTGGTGCAGCAGATTCAGTAGATATTGGGTGGAGAGACAAGAAAAAGGAAAATGAAAAAGAGAGAGAGAAACAACAACAAAAAGAGAGAAAAAAGACAAAAAAAATAAAAAATTATAATTGCTTTTTTTTTTTTTAAAGAAAAATATCACAAAATGGAAAACCGCGCGGCGCGCTGAAATATCTAGTTCCCAGTATCCATGTGGAATCTTCTCAGAGAATGGCTCAACTCTCCTGCCTGGGAGAAAGGAGCAGAAGGGCTTATTAACAAAACAAAAGATGGAGCTGAGAGCCAGAGAGAAATTCTACCTTTAAAAAAATCGTAAAAAGGAAAAATTACCAAAAAAAAAAAAAATGAGGAGACAGGAGCAGAGAGAGACAGAGACCTCAGAGACACAGAGACAGGGATAGAAGGCCAGAGGGGCTCCCTACCACACTAGCTTTGCTTGCTGGAGGCTGAATTATGAGTAGAAAATCTTCATTTCTCCTGTGCCTGAAATATCTAGTTCCCAGTATCCATGTGGAATCTTCTCAGAGAATGGCTCAACTCTCCTGCCACACTAGCTTTGCTTGCTGGAGGCTGAATTATGAGTAGAAAATCTTCATTTCTCCTGTGCCTGAAATATCTAGTTCCCAGTATCCATGTGGAATCTTCTCAGAGAATCGAGCATTTTTTCATATGCTTTTTGGCTGTTCGTATGTCTTTCTTAGAGATTTGTTTATTCAGCTCATTTTCCCATCTTTTAATTGGGTTAATCATTTTCTTCCGGGTAAGCTGCTTGAGTTCCTGGCTTCCTAGTTTCTTGTTGCCTTCTCCAAGCAGCCTAGATATATCTCTATGTCATGGAGATCAAGCCCTAAAGGAAATGCTGAATTGGCTGAGCCTCCGGACAGCCTGCTCTCCTTCTGGTTGCCAGTGTTTCTTCAAGGGACTGGCCAGACACTCCTGGGCACCAGGCATGCTTGATGGTCATGCCTGGTCTCCTGCCAAGCAACTGGCTGGCCTTGTGTTCCTCTGCAGGGCCCAGAGTAACTCCCCTACACCATCTCCCCAATACCACCCCTTTTGCCAAGATGACTGGACTTGGGAGAACCCATTACTCCAGGGTGGGTGTTACATGCTGCCCACTGGAGGTGGCTGGGAATCAAAGCCTTTCCCAGTGGGAAAAATGATTCAGAGCAGAGCCTCTGCCTCTGGAATTTTGTACTTTGCATTGGAGAAATGGGCAGATTAGCTGAGAAGACCTGTGACACTTGTAGGGGGTCAGGCGTGAGCTGAGCTGAACTGAGCAGACCACAGAGGTAATGAGACTGAGAAAGACTTCTGGCGAGGGTGAGATGGCTATTTGCTGGTACTAGGAGCGGATGGCAGGGGTGTGGAGGGCTGGATTACCACAGGCTGGGGTTCCCATATCTGGCCATCTGGTCACTGGAATGGCCTTGAATGGAAGCTCCTCCCAGCCCCTGTGTTATCTGGGTCCTTTCTCATGGGGCTGTGCCCGGGGCTGCTGTTCACCCCTATGACCAGGTCGCTGCTGGTACACCAGGCTCCATTTTCCTTATTCACACACATACCCTTACGTCACAGTCCTTGTTCTTGGAACCCAGAGTGACTCTGACCCCTAGTGTGGCGCCTGTCATCTCACCCCCTCACTGATCATGTCCCTGTTTGCCATGAGTGTTTGGGTTTGCTTTAGGAAAAGAAGATACTGAGACACCGGGTAAATAGTGCCTTAAAGTTATGCCAACCCTGTAGAGAGCCAGGCCTCCTCCTACTGAGCTCAGGCCAGATGGAGATGGCACCCCCTTAGCTTCTCCAGATTGAAACCAATGACCCCAGGGGAGGGTCAAGGGCAAAAATCAGAAAGGCTGGAGGGACCCTGGAGGAAGAAAATTGGGGAAGCAATTCCTTGATGGGCAGCAAATGGTGAACTAGATGGCTTTATGGGTGACTCAGTGTTTGCTCATCTATTTTTTTATTTTTCAAAATTTAGTTTATTTATTTTATTCTACCTGTAAAGACTGGATCTTACCGTATTGTGTTCCTCCTGCCTCAACCTCCCAGAGATACTGGGATTACATGTATGCTCCACGGCAGCCTTCAGGTTGGACTGGGACAACAACCAGGGCCTCCGGTGTGTGCCAGTCTGGCGAGCACAGAGTCTTAGCAGCACCCACCACCACGGCTGGGCCTGTTCTATTAATTCACATATTTGTTAAGCTGGGAAATACATAGTGCATGTTTTCCCTGTAGCAGCAAAGAATTAAAAGACAAGGACACAGGTCTCCCAGTCAAGGTTTATTGAGGGATTGAGATGCATTCCAGAGACAGGGCAGGTCAGTGTCTCCTGCCCCTTCCCAGAGTCCCCTTTTATGCTATTTTAGATCATTTGTTTGGTCACATGTGTCCCAATGCTGGGAACCATAAGCTAGAATAAAGATGTAACCAAAAGAAAAATGAGATTGAATGCAAAAACACATTACATTACAACCAGGCGGGGCAGTCTTGAGAGCATAAAGTTCGAAACACTCAACTGAAATCAACAAGAAAAACTATGTAAATCATTCATCTCAAAACAGATCCAACATCTACATGATGTCCCTGCCAAAAAACAGAAAGATTGTCCCAAATAGCTATAATGGCCTACAAGAGTTCATCTCTCTTTAAGAGCCTGCTGGTCCTCATGTAGCAGATAGAGAACACTCACCTTACTCCCTGCGTAAGACTGTTTAAATCACCGGTGAAACAAAGTGTAGGGGCTCTAGGCTCTTGAGGTTCTGAATCCCCTCTCCCCATCCTTTTGTGTCTGTCTCTGTCTCTTTATCCTCTGCACCAATCCTTCATTTGCCCTGTTCACCAGACCAAATCTGACACCCCACGGTCTCTTGTAGCTCGCTACTTTTTAAAATTTTTTTTAAATGATCATAATCGTGTTTATATTACATTGAATCACATGTTTCTTTAGAGTGTATTACATTTCTTTTTCCAGAAGGAATATCTTGCATATCAGTCAAGACAAAAACATGACTATCCATGTCATCAGCATCAAATAGCTTTTCATAATTTTTTCCAGATTATTGTTATGATTATTATCATTTTCTCACATTCAATCATTATATATCATTTTGCTTGTACAAAGCATTTACCCAACATGAAATACTTCTCAGACCAGTCCAGTTGAGTAGTTCGCTACTTTTTAATCTTTGTTTTCCCATATTTGTTTCTTGGGAGTCCCTGGCTCGGGTGGTTATTTTAAGTCTGATGGGCATTATAAAGGAAGCTAGCTGGTTAGGGGCCCTCCGTGACCCTTGTACTGGTGTCCTAATCACACCAAACACATTAATTCATCCAGCAGGGTTATTGAGCACCGGCTATGTGCTAGCACTATTCCTAATCTACATTATTTATTATGTAAATAAGGTATGTGGGGTGATACTATACCTAAAAGAAATGTAAAGCCTTGATGGAGACGGGAAGGAACTGGTGTGTATGTTTGAATTTTAGGCAGTCAGCATTTTGAGCAACGGTCTGGTTATAAATAGATACTCAAGTGATTTCCTGAGATAATTACAGGAACTTGCTCCTGAGTCAGTTTCTCTTGTTCTCCTTTTTGGCTTTAAAAATCAGGGCACTGATGGGGAGTGCTAGCTAGCCTTCTCGGGACTCAATCTCAGACTAAAATGCAGAAGAAGGGGCATGTATAAGAACTCTGACCATTTACAAATAACCATCCACTGACCTTCAGAGATATGCCCAGTGTTGTTTTGGTGCCCGGGGTCTTCAGACGGACTGTGTCTGCCTTTGGGTCTGGATCAGATGGATATCCGAGAGGATTTCTAGGATATGCATCTTGGGACCTGCCCTCTGCCCTCACTGTCATCTGGCTACCTTTGCTTCTTGTTGCTAAGGCCTGCTGATGGCCGGCTGTCCCCTCAGATCTCCTGCTCTCTGCTAGAGGGACACACGGCAGGCAAGAGGCAGCAGGTGGTGGCGACTCTGGCACCAGGACGGAAGCCTGGCTGAGCAGGCCCCGGAGACCTTGGAGCCTGAAATAGACACCTGCCATCCTTGCTGTTTAGTCCAAGTTACTTTTGGAATGAAACCGAGAAATAAATGACCCCATAGCTTAGGTAAGTTAAATAGTTGAAAGTCATAGTGGGTTTTTTTTTGTTGTTGTTGTTGTTTGTTTGTTTTAAAGAATTATTTTATTTAACTTTATTTATTTATTTTAATTTTTTTTTAATGTTCTCACTCTGCTCACAATTGCTTTATCTTCCCCGACGTGGGCTACCTCCTTTGGCAGGAGCGTCAGTGCTGCTGGCTTATGGAAAGGGCATTTACAAACAAGTCATTGCCGAATGGTCTGTGATCGCCTGGCAGGGAAGAGGAGCTGCCAAGGGACGGAAGGCATCTCTGGTAGTATGACAGGCCACTCCCCGGTGACCTCATGTTATGTAGATGCTTGTAACCAGAAGCGCAATTCCTAGAAACTCCACTTTGGAAAGGCACTTTGAGGCCCAGCCACAGTGGCGGGTACTGCTGAGTTCTAGGTTCCATTCCCAGCCCAGCCTAAAGGCCAGGCGTGGTGGCACGTGCCTGCCATCCCAGCCACTCTGGAGGCTGAGGCAGGAGGATCCAAGCTTGAGCCTTCTTACCTGGGCGACAGGAGATCCTGTCTACAAAAGAGCCAGGTGTGGTAGCACACTCTTTTACCCCAGCTGGGGGTCCAGGGAGGAGGATGGTGACACAGAGAGACAGGGGGTGAGGGGTGGGGAGGAGGATGATGACACAGAGAAACCCTACATAAAACAGAGAAAGAAGAGGCACGCTGGGCTGGCTGGACCAGAGCGGCGACCTGTCAGCTCCCGCTGCTTCCGTCTGGCTAGACCAACACCTGAGATTTGATGAGTTTTCCCTTTCTGTTGGAGCCTCCCGAGTGTGTGCATACTGAACTGCCAGGCTATCTTGCTGCAGAATGAAGAAGTTTATGAATTTTCCCACTTAAATGTCTTCCTGGTTTTGTTTTGAGTTTGCTATAAGGTGTGTGTGTGAGCCAGAGACAGAGGGAGGTGAAAATGTGAAGAAGGGAAAATGCACACCAGGGGAGAAGCCAGGCCACAGCCACTTCCCCATTCTCCTCTTGGGATCTGGGGTACATATGCACCTGTACCTATCATGTTTTTCAAGCTGCCAAGTCTAGGGCTTGTACTGCACTGTCGGCCATGTAGGATCCAGCTGTCTTAACTACGATGCTGCTGCCTGGCACCTTCCCTGTGGTATGGGAGGAGATGGTGCAATGAGTGGCAGGTCTGGTCTGATCATGGACGTGCCCACTACTCTCAGCTCTCCCGGTTGGACTACTCTGGATTCCACTGAAACCTGGGTAGACACAGTTTAGATTCTACCTGCAGCTGGAAAAGAGTCTGATACTCTGTAGTTTTCTGGCTGCAAAGCACTTGCATGGTTGAGCACACACAAGTGACTGCTGCCTGCCCGAGTGGGGTGCAGTTTCTGCAGCTTAGCCAGGAGGGCAGACCACGCTTCTCCAGCTTCTGCATATCCGGGCAGCCTTGACTCCCAGGGCCTTCAGCTTTCTGTTCCCTCCACCTCCAGGCTCAGGAAACTCCAGCAGCTGGAGTTGGAGGTGGGCCTGACTCCTGGACTCCTTTCTTGGCCCCTGGGGCTGTGGCATACTGACAGTACTGCAGGTGGTCAGACACCAAGACCCGGTAGCCAAATGCCCTCTCAGCCACCTCTCAGACTGCTTACTTCAACTCTCTGTGTCTCAGTTTCCTCCTGGGGAAAAGAATGTTACCTATTTCCCAGAATTCTCATGAGGATTGAATTTCCTACAAAAGGATTTGAGCATTTCAGCACAGTCCTTGACACAAAGCAAGGGTTTAATACAGAAAACCAAAAAATGCTGGAGGGGACAAGTAGGAGGTTCGGACTATAAGGATTCGGGCTTGGAACCAGCAGATGGTGCAGTGGTTATGTCACTAGACTCCCACATGGCCTACTACTGTTTGAGTCTGGGGCTTAGTGGCTTGGTGTGTGTGCCATACTCAAGATCCTGAGAGGAGAATGGAGGAGAAGGGATTGCAGTATAGCCATCCCCTCTGGGGGGTGATTTCTCACTTTCCCTCTCACCATCTCTGTCTCTCTCTCTGGCGAGCGCACATGCCCTAAGGCAAAAACCTCTTAAAAAAAAAAAAGCAAGAATTCAGGTTTAATTCTCCAAATACTTCGATTTTTTTTAATGCACTAGATAGACATGCAAGTGACACCGCTTACAGAGACCAACTGTGTTTTGACTGTATTGTTATTCAGGAGCCACGGCCTGAAAAATCTGATTATGGTGGTTGAAAAGTGCTTTGCTTATTGAGGAAGGGGCTCCCAGGACTGAGTTCCTCTGGGTGTCTCTTTTGAGATAGGACAAGTGGCCTTGGAAGACTCCCTGAGGGGCTGCTTCCTGCTTATGCACATGCATCTGCTACGTGGCAGGACCTCACAGAGAAAAAGAGATGAAGTGGAGTTGGCTTGCTGCCAGCAGAGTTCATTTTTTTTTTAAAGCTCATTTATGCATTTCTTTCATGAATAAGAGGGACAGAGAACGTGGGAAAGTAATAGTCTCCTGAACAGAATCTGGACACTGTGATCCACCCCAGCTGCAGCCAGCCCTGGGTTTGAGCATGTGCCCGGTGTACTCAGGGCGATGTCTGGATGCGAACCCACAGCCCTCCTGTGTGAGTCAGCCTTGTGGAGCGTCATAGTTCACTGTTGTACCACTGCCAGGCCCTCGAGGTTTGTTTTCTTTAAGGCTCTTCTATGTATGCGAGGTTCTTGATCATGTCCCACGAGAAGCTGTGCCTCTCAAAACAGAGCTTTCCCCGTGCTTCATAATAAAGATGTCCAAGAATGATCAGAGTCTATAGTTTGATCAATTCAGGGGTCAGTTAAGTCAGATTCAAAGCTGGCTCCATAATGGAGCAGTTAAGCCCTGTGTGTAGGGAGATCCCACAAGACTGACCACGGTGCAAATCCTAGCCCCAGCTGCTTGAAAAACATGCTGGGCACATGTGCATACATACTCCAAACCATATCAGGATGGAGAAATGGAGGGGAAAGGGTTGCGGTGTGATCACACCCCATTGGGAGGTGCTTTCGTTCTTTCTGGCAAGGGAGCCTGTCTTCTGGCAATTAAAAAAAGAAAGGGGAAAAAAATCAGTTCAAAATATGACTTTTCCCATGGTGTAGGGCAAGGCACGAAGACATGAGAATTCCACAGAGGAGGTTGAGAGTAGGGCAGTGTCGAGGCAGTGTGCCAAACCTACACTAAGTGAACCCTTATCATAGTCATCAGCTGAGTCAGAGTCCAAATATAGCTTCGTCTCTGTCAGCAGTGGTTTCCCCGTGTCCTCTCAGCTAATCCTGAAAGCATGTGCAGCTTGGAAGGCTTGCATGACAGAAGAGCACACCAGGGTGTGTGGACTATTTACTGGCACCTGCATCAGCACCGTGGTTGGGACAGCTTGCAGAGGTGCTGAGTTGCTAGGACCAGGGGCCACACAGGGACTCTTCCCAGAATGCAAAGTTGGCAGAGATACAAAACAAAAAGCAGCTATGTTCTAAGAATCTGTGTCCAGAGAAAATGCATGCTATTGTGCTATTTGCAATGACTGAAGTTGGTAAAGACATGAGTTGACCAAATTCAATACGAATTATGCACATTTCACAGAATTTCAGACCTCTTCTATTTCACCCATCTTTGGCAGCTGAGAACATTGAGACTGTCAGGAAATAAAGTGAGTTGCCCAGAATCACACCGTTCTCCCAGTGAGCACGTTGGATGATGTCAGTCCAAGGCAGAGTTAGGTCTTCATGCCCAAGGAGCCTTAGCAGGGGCGACTCTGGGGCTGGATGTACTGGGTGGGAGAAGAACTTCATGGCTAGATACGTGGAGGAGACCTCATGTTCTAAAAGGAATAATGTACCTTACATAGACTACAAGTAATAAACGAAGAATATAAAGGTGTGAACCTTTGCAGTCTTTTAAAAATAAAATCTGTATGTAGTACTTCTGAAGTGCTAAAAAAGAAAACTACTTTCTTTTTATTATTATTATTATTTTTTTTTTTTCCATACAGCACATGTGCTCACTAGAGAGGGACAAAGAAAGAGGGTTTGAGCAGGAAGGAGGGAAAGTGTCCCTGATCCTGACTGACTGGGAGGGCTGAGGAGGGACAAAGGTGTAAGACCTTGTTGACGTGTTTGTCTTTCTCGCTCGCTCTCTCCCTCACTCTCTCTCTCACTCTCTCTCCATTTCTCTCATAAAATAAATAAACTTAAAAAAGAGTTTCAAAGAGCAGATGTTGCAAATCATGCAGTGTTGCGTCAGTGAGAAGAGTACACAACAGTTTAGCGGCCTGTATTTGCCTCAGTGTCTTTAGTCGCTTCTGCAGGAGGACCTCACCACTGATGACGGATTTTAGGCTTAATTCCAAATGTACAGCTGCAGAGTGCCCCTTAGTGAAGCAAACACACTGGAGACTTTGTGCCAACTGCCCAATTCCCAGGAGATGTAGCAGTCCATTTTTATAAGACCCTGTATAAAAATTTCCCTCTTCATCATAAACCCTTCGGATGTACTCAAATCATTTACAAATATATAGAGAGGTTAATGTCTTTCTTTCTTCTTCTTCCTTTTCTTTTTCTTCACTACTTGGCACATGGGCTCACAAGAGAGAGAGAGGGACAGAAAGTGACATAATACCCCCTGGGGGCACGGCCATGCTGCAATACCTTCTTCTCTATTTTCTCTTAGGATTCTGGGCACACACACATGCACACAGATACTCCTGGTGTGTTTTTCAAGCCTCCAGGTCCGGGACTCGAACCATGTAGCTAGCCATGGAGGATCCAGTCATCTTAACCATCATACCACCAGCTGGCTCTAGAGGTTAATTTCTTAAAAATGTAGCTATCACAGGAACACTCTTGCCCTGTGACTCCCGAATAGGCTCCTGGAGTTAGCTCTGCATCCCGGAGGGCAATGGGCCTTCTTGTCAGGAGAGGGAGAGCTTTCTTTCTACATTTGTTTCAGGAATGACACAGGCCATTGGAAATGCAGGTTGTTCTATGGAGGGTAGATGGCCATGTCCCCCTGTGGGGGGGACACTGTCTGTACACGAAGTGTCCTGGACAAGGCAGAGAAGTAGCGGATATTTGCCCTTCATTTCTACATAGGCTTTTCACTTTAGGTCTCACTCAGCCATTCCCACCTGCTCACTCCCTTCCCACCTGCTCACTCCCTTCCCATTTGCTCACTCCCTTCCCACCTTCCCACTCCCTTCCCATCTGCTCATTCCCTTCCCACCTGCTCACTCCCTTCCCACCTGCTCACTCCCTTCCCATCTGCTCACTCCCTTCCCACCTGCCCACTCCCTTCCCATCTGCTCACTCCCTTCCCACCTGCTCACTCCCTTCCCTCCTGCCCACTCCCTTCCCATCTGCTCACTCCCTTCCCACCTACTTACTCCCTTCCCACCTACTTACTCCCTTCCCACCTACTCATTCTATTCCCACCTGCTCACTCCCTTCCCACCTGCATACTCCCTTCCCACCTGCTCATTCTATTTCCACCTGCTCGCTCACTCCCTTCCCACCTACTTACTCCCTTGCCACCTGCTCATTCTATTCCCACCTGCTCACTCCCTTCCCACCTGCCCACTCCCTTCCCACCTACTTACTCCCTTCCCACCTGCTCATTCTATTCCCACCTGCTCACTCCCTTCCCACCTGCTCACTCCATTCCCACCTATTCATTCTATTCCCACCTGCTCTCTACCTTCCCACCTGCTCACTCCATTCCCACCTACTTACTCCCTTCCCACCTACTTACTCCCTTCCCACCTGCTCATTCTATTACCACCTGCTCACTCCCTTCCCACCTGCTCACTCCCCCACCTTCCCCTTCCCACCTACTCCATACCTCCTCCCTTCCCACCTGCTCATTCTATTCCCACTCCCTGCTCACTCCCTTCCCACTTACTCCCTTCCCACCTGCTCATTCTATTCCCACCTGCTCACTCCCTTCCCACCTGCTCACTCTCTTCCCACCTGCACACTCCCTTCCTACCTATTCATTCTATTCCCACCTGCTCACTACCTTCCCACCTGCTCACTCCATTCCCACCTACTTACTCCCTTCCCACCTGCTCATTCTATTCCCACCTGCTCACTCCCTTCCCACCTGCACACTCCCTTCTCACCTGCTCATTCTATTCCCACCTGCTCACTCCCTTCCCACCTGCTCACTCCCTTCCCACCTGCTCATTCTATTCCCACCTGCTCACTCCCTTCCCACCTGCTCACTACCTTCCCACCTGTGCACTCCCTTCCCACCTGTTCATTCTATTCCCACCTGCTCACTACCTTCCCAACTGCTCACTCCATTCCCACCTCCTCACTCCATTCTCAGCTGCTGTCTCCTGCCTCGGCTCTGTCAGGAGCTGGCAGGCAGAGGCTGCTCTGTTAACTTGTTCCACACTTCCTTAGGCAATCTCAACTTCACAGCTAATCCATCATGTCATTAAACACTCATTAATTGGTATTACAGTGGGTCTGGTAGAGTGTCAGAGCTTGGAGGTGCAAAGATGATGGATATGGGGCCATCCAGAAACATCCAGGCCCAGTGGGGAGCACAGACAAATGGACAGTCACAGGAAAACATGGAGGCCAATGCTGGTTATGTGAATTATGCAACCAAGGCTCTCAGAGTTGGGTCCAGAAAGGCAGCTGAGAAGGGGAAAGGAGTGTGAGCTCTGAGGAAGCAGCTTCATTGAGTTGTCCTTTGAACACACCTCATTTTTAACACGGTACTAAACTCTGTATCCCTGTGCACAAAACTGTGACACTAAGAAAACCCAACTATCACCCACAACTGAAAGGTACCTAGAGAAAAATTCATAGAGACCCACCATTGACAGTAATGCTGTTTAGTGCACACTGAACTTTAAGCCAGAATTAAGCCTCAAGGACCCATATCACACCTCACAGTTTTTGACCACGGAACTAAATCCACAACTGAAAGGTACCTAGAGAAAAATTTATAGAGCTTCCCATCTGTTTAGTGCATACTGAACTCTAAGCCACACAAGGACCCATATCACACCTCATTTTTACCACGGAACTAAACTCTACATCTCTGTGCACAAAACTGTGACTCTAGGAAAACCCAACTATCACCCACAACTGAAAGGTACCTTGAGAAATATTCATAGAGACCCAACTGTGACAGTAATGCTGTTTAGTGCACACTGAACATTAAGCCAGAATTAAGCCTCAAGGACCCATATCACACCTCATTTTGACCAAAGTACAAAACTCTGTAAACCTGTGCACGAAACTGTCCCACTAGGCACACCCAACTAACACCCACAACTGAAAGTTACCTTGAGAAACATTCATAGAGACCCACCATTGAAAGTAATGCTGTTTAGTGCACACTGAACTTTAAGCCAGAATTAACCCACAAGGACCAAAGCACACCTCATTTTTACCACGGTACTAAACTCTATCCCTGAGCACAAAACTGTGACACTAGGAAAACCCAACTAGCACACACAACTGAATGGTACCTTGAGAAAAAATCATAGAGACCCACCACTGACAGTAATGCTGTTTAGTGCACACTGAAATTTAAGCCAGAATTTAGCCTCAAGGACCCATATCTCACCTCATTGTGACCACAGCATAAAACCCTGTAAACCTGAGTACAAAACTGTGACCCTAGGCACACCCAACTAACACCCACAACTGAAAGGTCCCTTGAGAAAAATTCAGAGACCCACCATTGACAGTAATGCTGTTTAGTGCACACTGAACTTTATCCAGAATTAAGCATCAAAAACCTATATGTCACCACACTGACCACAGCTCTAAAATCTGTAAACCTGAGCACAAAACTGTGACACTCTGAACACTGAACTAAAACCCACCACAGAAAGGTACCTTGAGAAAAATTCATAGAGACCCCCATTGAAAATAATGCTGTTTAGTGCACACTGAACTTTAAGCCAGAATTAAGCCTCAAGGACCCATATCACACCTCATTTTTACCACTGTACAGAACTCTGTATCCCTGAGCACAAAACTGTATCACTAAGCACACCCAACTAACACCCACAACTGAAAAGTACCTTGAGAAAAATTCATAGAGACCCACCATTGACAGTAATGCTGTTTACTGTACACTGAACTTTAAGCCAGAATTAAACCTCAAGGACCCATATCACACCTTATTTTGACCACAGTACAAAACTATAAACCTGAGCACGAAACTGTCACACTAGGCACACCCAACTAACACCCACAACTGATAGGGACTAGGGGGGTGTTTCCCTGCCTCTCTCTGTCTATCCAGTTATTATGTATACCCCATAGTTTTAAAAAATCATCTCTCCATAACCAACACAGTCTCTCTAAAACCAACACCCAAGCAAAACCTGTGGATCCCATTTGGTCATCCACACAGTTTGAGTCCAGATCCTGACCACCAGAGAGATGCACTGAGCACATGTGCGTGCATTCCCAGAATCAAGAAGTCTGACAGAACTCATGCAAACATACATTCACCCACCTTGAACCAGTTGAAAGAAATCAAAAGAGGTGTAAATACACGCAGAGAAATTTCCCGCTCAAGATGAGGACTCTCATTATCGTTCAAAGACAATCTCTCTAACCCGATCTACAGACTCAGCATCGTCCTAGTCGAGTTCCCAGCAAAGGTATCAACAAATCATACCATGGAGAGGTTTTTGCCTTAGGGTGTGTGTGTGTGTGTGTGTGTGTGTGTGTGTGCTTTCTGAGGGTGGCAGGGGAAGAGGGTGAGAGAGAGAGAAAGGCAGGTGAGCGGGAAAGTGAGAAAATACCGTTCCCCCCACCCAGGGGAGATGACCACACTGAAATCCCTTCCCCTCTGTTCTCCTGCTGGGATCTTGGGCATGCACACACACTGCCCAGTATAATTTTGAAGCCACCGGGTCTGGGACTCGAAGCACAGCTTGCATGTGGGAGTGCAGCCACGTAGCCACTGCTCCACCTGCTGGCCTCCAGGCATGGCTGATCATTTCTTAAAGTTTATTCATTTCTTCCATAAGACACAGAAACACAGAAACACATAGAGGCAGGCATCCCCGACAAGGTACTCACGCCCTATCTGCCTCCAGCCTCAGCCAGGCCCTTGTCCTGGGCACAGGTGCCAGCCGTGCTCAGGAAGTGAACCCAGAACCACCACGTGTGGTCAGACACACCGAAACCATTTTTCAACAGGTCCCCCTTGGTGCCCATGTTATCCTACCTCCTGAACTTCAGTGCCCCAAACCAGAACAAGCTACCTCCCGGAGGATGCTTCTGGGTGTGGTGCCAGACTGCACTGCCACATAGCCTCCAGGAGGAGGAAGGACCTATGGCATCGTGCCACATGGCATGATGCAGCAGCCTGTGTCGAGAAAGGCTTTCAGCAGAAGGCCAGACTACCCAGAGGCCTCCGTATGAAAGGCTTCTACACAGAATCAAGAAGACACCTCCCAGAGAGCTTGAGGAGGAAAGTTCCTGGGCAGAGCGCCAGACCACACTTCTCAGAGGCCCTCAGACCTAGGGGAGAATAGACTAGCTGGGCACAGGCACCCAAAGTCCCTGCTTACGTGATGGCAAGGTCACTCCAAGGCCCCGAGAAAGGGTCTCCGAGACTCTAGCTGAGAAGCTGATGCATTCGGGGTGCTGATCACCTAGGACGAGCAAGGCTGGTGTGGATCACACTGGACCAGGTGGACCCTGCAGAGACGTTTTCAACTATTTGTCGGACGCTCTCTAAATGGCGGCTTTGCCAAAGAAACTAAGTCATGAGATAAATGTTCCAAAGACAGACTCACTCGATGTGCTAGAGTGGATCACGGCAAAATGCTTTCAGATTCCATACATACCTTGCGGCAGTCACATCACTCGGCCTCTGACACCGTGAAGATAATCTAGGAAAAAATAAAAAAGCAGAACATGAAAAGAGTCTCTGACAGGCAGGATTCTTCCTAACTCATTCAAACATCAGAAGAGTTGTAAAAGCTATTCAGATGATCATCTCGGTCATGCTTTATAGAAAGCAATCCAACCAAAAACAAAGAGATGTCAGAATCTTCTGGGGATCCTAGATGTGATCATCATTGGAGAGGGGGAGGAAATATATTACTTTCACAGAATCACAAAATCTTCTTGGTAACTAGAACTCTGGAATTTTCCCAGACTTGAACTTTCAAGGACGTTCCTTATATGGGAAGAAGGTGGCATGCAAAAGAGAAGGTGCTGGATTCCCACGTGGTTGACAAAAGAGTCCCAAAACCAGTAGACAGAACATCACACCGATGACTTGGCACGGGAGCCCTGAATCTCAAGAGGAGAATAAAGAAAACCTGACGGCGGCATGTCCATCCTCCCAGTGGGTGGATGGGGGGTTGCCTTTCCACTCTCCCCTCACCGTATCTACCCAGTGGGGCCGAACGCCCTAAATAAATAAGTGAATAACTGAAACGGTACGGGACTTATAGTGCCAACAGAGCCGGTCACAAAATGAATGATCAGGAGAAGATCTGTGCCTCATGTGTGTACTAAACTAGGAAATCCTATCACTGATTCACCTAAGGATAAAACCGAGAAAAGGAGAATCCAAACGGGCTTGCCCGCCTTTCTCTCTCTCTCTTTCTCTCTCTCTCTCTCACACAGACACACACACACACAGACACACAAAGTCCATGGCATTCGAAATGGTCCCCTGCAATACACCACGGTGACCACAAGAGGGAGCTCCGTGACACCCTATGGAAGTGCAAAAGGGAAAGCGGCCCCAGAAGTATTCCACGATGTACGTCCTGCAGGCGTTTTACCTTGCCTGTTTTCTGCGCAGTTTCTGCCGTGGGATTTGTGCACTAAACAAACACATTCGTAGGGAGGGTTGGAATGAAAAACCATCCCCTTTACCCCGGGAAACATGGCTTTGCCACGACTCCTCCTCCTCCTCCTCCTCTGTTCTGCTCTCCAGGGATGCCGAGCGCATGATCTCCAAACTGGAGGTCTGAGACAGACCAAGCGCTCGGCCACCTAAGAGGCAGCGCCTGTACCTCCATGCGACCTGCTGGCCTGGGGCCACAAATTCTCAAAAGGACAGCCCCTGAGGCTTTGGGGCCTCCCCGGCTGACAAGGGAGTAAAGCTCACGGCTCAGAAGAGGGACGCCAGGGCCGGGCAGGTGGTGGGTGTTGTGGTTAAGTGCACCAGACTCCCGCTTGGGAGAACACAGTCCACGTCCTGCACCTGGTGGCTTTCTCATTTGCTCGCTCTCACTCTGTTGCTCTGTCCCTCTCTGGTCGAATGTAAAGAAATCCATGAAGTTAAGTAAGCCCTAAATTGTTCTGAAAAACAACCAGCCAACAAAACTAGGGTGAGGGCAGGAAAGAGGAAGCCCATGTCGCTGTTTACTGTGGGCACTCCCCCGGGCACTTTAGGAGGAAACACCGAGGCATTGGGGAACAGTGTGAATCCGGCACCACAGCAGGAAGTCTTCCTCCTGGGGACTGTGGGTATTGGAGTCCGACGAGCCACTGGAAGTCTCGCTCCCAGAGGCCTGTGGGTGATGTAGTAGGACGCCATGACCAGAAGCCCTGCATGCCCCCACCGAGATGTATGGGTAATGTAGTCTGAAGCTACTACCGGAAGTCCCCCACCGACCCGCTATTCTTAGACGCCTTCCGCCCAGAGGACTGTGAGGAATGTAGTCTGGCTCTACACTGTGGGAGGAGGCTCGCCGGTCAGCTGAGGCCCAGCGCCCCCTCTTGGCAGAAAGGGTGATGTGGGAGGCGGCCTGATGGCCAGCTTGTTCTATCGCCCCCTGCTGGCCTTCTCGGCGGGTGCACATGCCCTATTGCAAAAACCTCTCAAAAACAAAAATAAAGTAAATAAACTGAGTCACTAATGCTCCTAGTAGTATAGCTGTGGATATCAGAATCCAAATAGGTTTGATTGTATAAGAGAAGGAGCTCATCGTGAAGAAATTTATTACTCCAGTCAGCATGTTTCCATGAAGTACAAGATGAGAGCAACAGAAGACATACTGATGACTTTGTTGAAGAAACATAAATACAATCTATCTTTGGAAATTATTATTATTATTATTATTTTTTGCTATAGGGCACATGTGCTCACAAGAGAGACAGAGACAGAAAGCGAGAAATCACCCCCCAGTGAGGATGGCCACGCTGCTACCCCTTCTCCTCCATTCTCTTCTCGGGATC
This sequence comes from Tupaia tana, assembly GCA_026018925.1. Taxonomy (NCBI): domain Eukaryota; kingdom Metazoa; phylum Chordata; class Mammalia; order Scandentia; family Tupaiidae; genus Tupaia; species Tupaia tana. The sequence continues at coordinate 92,597,695 of JAKSZU010000002.1, forward strand.
ATGGACACGCACGCACATGCCCCCAGTGTGAGTTTAAGCCGCCAGGTCCAGGACTCAACCACACTTGGCTACATGGGAGTTCAGTGACATAGCCATTATGCCAACTACTGGTCCTGAGCTTTAGAAATTATTAACAAATAGGAAACATATGCTAATGCCATAAAAGTGTTCCTGGCTAGATATCCGATAATGAAGAATTGTGGCAGGTTTAGGAAAGGGGAAAAGCCATATACTTCTGCCACCCCAAAAATGAAGTTGAATTTGAGGGCAGCCTGTGTCCTGGAGGTTAAAACAGGGGGATCCCATATGTTCAACCGCACGGTTTGGGTCCTGACTTTGACAGCTTAGGACACACCAAGCACGTAAGTGTGCATTTCCAGAATCAAGAAAGGAGGGAGAAGAAACTAAACAAAGGGGAAAAGAAGATAGAAAAGAAAATGAAAGGAGAACGAGAGATGGAGGTGACAGGATCGTAGGGTGTTTTATCTCTATCATTCTCTCTCTTTCTCACTCTTTAGTGCCTTCAGCAATTAACAAATTTTTGAGAGAATTTTGCTATAGGGCATGTGCTCTCATCAAAGAGACAGAAAGTGAAAAATCATCCCCCAGGGGAGATGGTCATGTCACCCCTATACCTGCACAGCACACCCTAAAGACATTGTCTCTACACTGCCTACCATGTGGGCAAAGTGCCTGGGCACATTCCCTGGAGTGTCTACCAGGACAGGGACAGAAAAGCCCAATTCAAACCAGGAGGAGAAGAGCAAGGCTATGTCCTCCCCTCACTCTGACAGTGAAACCCCACACACAGACTCAAGTCTTCCTGTCCCAGCCCTCCCTCTCCCTCTGCTCATGGTGCTACTCACCAGGACTGCAGCGAGGTGCTGCCCTCTGGTGGGTACTGAGAAGGAGAAGCTGAGGCACAGTCTGGGAGGAATGAGGAACCAAGGCTTCACGGTTTACAAGACAGGTCTCGGCCCATTGATGTTCGATGGAGGCAGGATGAGGTTCACTGACTAGTGCAAGCCAGACATTCCCTCCTGGGTGTCCTGTGGAATCAACCAAATTCAAGATTCAGCTTTGGTTATAACCAGGACTCCTAAGACCTAGAGGAGGACTGTAAGGGTGATCTGAGTACAGAAGTCTGCGATCCATGCTGAAATAACAGTGAGATCACACCACTGAACAGAGGAGGGATCTTTGGGACTCCAACTAAAAAGATGATGGATTCAGGACTCTGCTAACCAAGGTCAAGCAAGACTAGATTTATTCACATGGGACTAAGTGAACCAATGAATGATGATCAGTTTATGGACTATTGGCTGAAAAACTGCTGGTTCTGGGACCAGCAGGTAGCCTAGTGGCTAGGGTGCTGAACTCCCACATGGCTGACCACAGTTCAAGTTCCAGATCTGGTGGCTTCCTTTCTCACTCTCTCTCTCTCTCTCTCTCTCGTCAAACTGAAGAATAATGATAAATAAAATCAAATACTTCTTTTTACAAAAAGAAAAATTGCTGGTTCCTTAACATTCTATGTACTAGAATTAGGAAACTCCTTTCTCTTCTCTCTTCTAACTAAAACTGGTAACTATTTAATAGATTTTCTTTTGTAAATGGAAACAAAACACTTATCTTATTCTTGTCCTGATCCCTCCAAAATTGAAAACCTCTTGAATATCCTGATTTGCATGGTAATTTGTCATTTGCAAATGCACCAGTTTACCTTTTAACAGGATGTAACTGGGAACATTAGTCATATATACAAGGCTTTCATTATAATGTCATAATTGGTCATAACTGACCACATATTATCAGACAATTCAAAAAAATAAAGGTGACTTGACGGAGCCACAACTTACAAAGCCCTATGACAAAAACAAAACAAAGCAAAACCAAAAAAGAGCCTTATACCTGCTGTACATGGTTTCCAACTTTACATGACAGCAAAGAATGTCACTTCATGGTAGTCCTAGGAATCTCAAGATATTCTGGATATTCCAAAGCAGAGAGGAATTCACCAATACCTACACGTTCTATGTGAAAATCCAGTTGTAGGTTCTTAACGTGGCTTTCTATCCTCAATAAAGAATTAAAAGGTCCATCTGCATTTTATTATGAAAAGTTACAGGACAGAAAGCCTAGAAAGACCTACATGCTCAAGCAATTCAATGGCATAATGGTTAAAGTGGATAACATAGATTACTGTGTGATTCAAGTCCCAGAGGGCTTGAAAAACACATGGATACACATATAGGCAAAATCATGAAAGTGGGTAAATGATGCGGGCTGAGTGATTTTGCAAATGAGTGGAATCTATGCAAGGGGCAAATAAACTGTGCCTCCTCTGTTGAGGCACAGTTGTATAAGGTTCTTTGCCGTGAGAGCAATAATTATCGATTCTACAACCTCTATGTCTGTTATCTGTAATGAAAATGGGAATTAAATAAATGGAATGTTTTTCACTGTTGAAGTGGGAGGTTACAGATAAGCAAAGGGAGAAGACTACAATAACCCCTGTGAGCATAGTTGGAAAAATTAGCATACACTCCTACAAGTTTTACATAATTATAGATAGCTCCGTACAGAAACTTATATGATTAGGAGTGATATACAGGTTAGAACACACATCTATTTTCTCACATTGTCAGCTACAAGGGACAAGATACCACCAGCACATTAAGCCACTAGGTAGGAGCATTTCTATAATTAGAGAATTTATTTCCTTTGTGAGAATAAGCATAAGGGAAGGGGGAGAAAGGGGCACCCTTAATGCTATAATCCTCTGTCCAGGAGTCTCCTCACTGTAATCCTCTGGCCAACCCTGCAGGCAGCCAAGTTCACTTGGATGCCATGGGAATGCTTAGCACATTTAGGCAGATCTGGGGCACAAACCCAGAGCCATCCCACATGACATCCAACATCCCACAGCAACACCCCTACTGCCTCCTTCAGCATGGGTGGGCCAAAATATAATTTTAGTATAATTTTCTAAAAAAAAGAAGCAGGGCTCTTTGAAAAAATGGCTGATACTAGGACTAGGACAGTAAATATTTGAGCCAGAACACTCCTGAGTAATCAGAAAGTAAGAAACTGTTCAAAACATAAGATAGAATCAAGTCACAGGAGCCAATGGAAAGAGTTTCCAGTGAGCACAATGGAACTTAACTGAGCAACACATACTGTAGTATCAACTATAACCAAAGCTTAAAGTAACTGTCTGGGTGTCTGTGCTTTTATAAAAAAGAATAAGTAATGGACTTGGATAGAAATCTACACAGAATAGCTGACGTAGTCATTCATCCATCAGGCAGTGGCACTTACTCTCCATAAGTGGCGACTCTGAACACTGACATCCTACAAAGAACTCACATGATATGGATGCAAAAGGAAGTAACCGTTGCAAAGAAGCATGGAAAAAACCACCTCACCTAGTAATCTGAGTCACTACTGACAGTGGAGATTCACCTGAGAGCATGAGTGACAAGGACATTCTTCTCTGTGATGTACTTTGAAATGATAACACAGTTCATTTATGATAAAAAATACAAAGTAAATCCTATGTTGATTTTTCATTTTTCTGGCGAGGGACAGTGAGAGTGAGAGTGAGAGGGAAAGGGAGAAAGCAAGCCACCAGGTCTGGGATTTGAACCATGGCCAGCCATATGGGAGCCCAGCACCATTAATCACCACATCCACTGGCCCCAGAACAGTATTTTCTAAGAGAGATTTTTCTAGTGGGAACATGTGCTCACCAGAGAAACAGCAAGACAGAAAGTAAGAAATCACCCCCCAGGGGGGATAGAAACACTACAATCCCTTCCCCTCCATTCTCCTCTCAGGATCTTGGGCATGCATACACACATGCCCGGCATGAGTTTTAAGTCACGGAGTCCAGGACTTAAACCATGGTTGACTACATGGGAGTCTAGCGATGTAACCATTACACCATATGCTGGTCTCATGAAACACATTATTTAAAACAGTTGACAGGCTATGCTCAACTCTGTCAATGTCATGAGAACCTGAAATTTCTAAGACACTGTCACAGCCAAGAAGAATCTAAGGAGACATAATAACTAGATGTCATGTGGGATCCTTGAACAGCAAAAGGTACCACTAAGGCAAACCAAGTGAAATACAGACTTTAGTTAATAACGACACATTGGTCCTGAATCATTACCTGTCACAAATTATATCAGATGTTAATAAGACATCCGACACATACTAAGATTTAAAATGAGAGAAAACTAGGAGCTACAAAATTTCTGCATTATCTGTGTAAACCCAAGCCACCTGAAAAAAAAAGCTTTATTTTAAAATATACTTTAAAAACACCTACTTATTTATTCTATTAATTACTAATAATTGACTGTATTAGTGAGACCTGATTTTTTAGAGATTTTTGCCTTAGGGCCCATGTACTTGTCAGAGAGAGACAGAGACAAAGACAATGAGAGAAAAAGAAAGCACCCCTCAGGGGAGATAGCCACACCCCAATCCCTTCTACTCCATTCTCCTCCTGGGATCTTGGGCATGCACACAGACACTCCCGGCTTAACTTATAAGCCTCTGGGTCCCAGACTTGAATCATGGTTGTCCATGTTGGAGTCCAATAACATAACCACTATGCCATCTTCTGGTCCTGAGACCTGATTTTTAATAAGAGCATTTAAGACAAAAAAATAAACAATGAAGACTAATACTTAATTTTAGATAAATGTCTTTTACATGTTTCATGGTCAAGTAATAACCCATGTGTAAACTTATTTTTTCTCAAGCTAAAATTGTATCCTGGATTCACTCTATAAGAAGGTAGTACCTGGAGCCAACAGGTGGTGTAGTGGTTAAGGGTGCTGGGCTCCCACATGGCTAACCACAGTTCAAGTCTCAGACATGGCAGCTTACTTTCTCACTTTTCCTGTCTCTTTCTCTCTCTCACTCTGTCCCTCTCTGGTCAAATTAAAATAAATTAATCAATAAAAGTAGAATAAAATAATTCACAAAAAAAGGATGGTAAACTTAGAGCAGGGGAGAAACTCACATTTTAGCGACTCTATTTCAATTACTTGATGAACATCAAAACAGTGCTTCTGTAAACCTGAGCACAAAACTGTGACTCTCCAAACACTGAAATAAAACCCACAACAGAAAGGTACCTTGAGAAAAATTCATAGAGACCCCCATTGAAAGTAATGCTGTTTAGTGCACACTGAAATTTAAGCCAGAATTTAACCTCAAGGACCCATATCACACCTCATTTTCACCACTGTACAAAACTCTGTATCCCTGAGAACAAAACTGTGACATTAAGCACACCCAACTAACACCCACAACTAAAAGGTACCTTGAGAAAAATTCAAAGAGACTCACCATTGACAGTAATGCTTTTTAGTGCATACTGAACGTTCAACCAGAACTAAGCCTCAAGGACCCATATCACACCTCATTTTTAACACTACAAAATACTGTATCCCTGACCACAAAACTGTGACACTAAACAAACCCAACTAACACCCACAACTGAAAATACCTTGAGAAAAATTCATAGAGGCCCCCACTGAAAGTAATGCTGTTTAGTACACACTGAACTTTAAGCCAGAATTAAGCCTCAAGGACCCATATCACACCTCATTTTTAACACGGTGCTAAACTCTATATCCCTGTGCACAAAACTGTGACACTAGGAAAACCCAGCTATCACCCACAACTGAAAGGTACCTTGAGAAAAATTGAAAGAGACCTCCATTGAAAATAATGCTGTTTAGTGCACACAGAACTTTAAGCCAGAATTAAGCCTCAAAGACCCATATCACACCTCATTTTTACCACTGCGCAGAACTCTGTACCCCTGAACAAAAAACTGTGACAATAAGCAAACACAACTAAAACCCACAACTGAAAAGTACCTTGAGATAAATTCATAGAGACACACCAGTGAAAGCAATGCTGTTTAGTACACGCTGAATTTTAAGCCAAAATTAAGCTTCAAGGACCCATATCACACCTCATTTTGAGCACACTACAAAACTCTGTAAACCTGAGCACGAAACTGTCACACTAGGCACACCCAACTAACACCCACAACTGAAAGGTACCTAGAGAAAAATCATAGACACACACCATTGTAAGTACTGCTGCTTAGTGCACCCTGAACTTTAAGCCAGAATTAAGCCACAAGGACCCATATCACACCTCATTTTTAACACGGTACTAAACTCTGTATCCCTGAGCACAAAACTCTGACACTACAAAAACCCAAATATCACCCAAAACGGAAAGGTACCTTGAGAAATATTCATAGAGACCCACCATTGACAGTAAGGCTGTTTAGTGCACACTGAAATTTAAGCCAGAATTTAACGTCAAGGACCGATATCTCACCTCATTGTGAGGACAGCATAAAACCCTGTACACCTGAGTACCAAACTGTGACTATAGGCACACACATATAACACTCACATCTGAAAGGTCCCTTGAGAAAACTTCATAGAGACCCACCATTGACAGTGGTGCTTTTTATTGCACACTGAACTTTAAGCCAGAATTAAGCATCAAAATCCTGTATGTCACCACACTGTGACCACAGCACTAAAATCTGTAAACATGAGCACAAAACTGTGACACTCCAAACACTGACATAAAAAGCACAATAGAAAAGTACCTTGAGAAAAATTCAGAGAGAACCCCATTGAAAGTATTGCTGTTTAGTGCACACTGAACTTTAAGAAAGAATTAAGCCTCAAGGACCCATATCACACCTCATTTTGACCACGGTAAAAAACTCTGTATTCGTGAGCATGAAAATATCACTCGAGAGACACCCAACTAACACCCATAATGAAAGTTACCATGAGAAAATTTCAGAGAGACCCAGCAAAGAAAGTAAAGCTGTTTACTGCACTTTAATTCAGTATTAAGCCACAAGGACCCATATCACACCTCATTTTTACCACAGTACTAAACTCTGTAAACCTGAGCACGACATTGTCACACTAGGAACACCCAACTAACACCCACAACTGAAAGGTACCTTGAGAAAAATTCATAGAGACCCCATTGAAAGTAATGCTGTTTAGTGCACACTGAATTTAAAGACAGAATTAAGCCTCAAGGACCCATATCACACCTAATTTTTACCACTGTACAAAACTCTGTATCCCTGAGCAAAAAACTGTGACAATAAGCAAACACAACTAAAACCCTCAACTGAAAAGTACCTTGAGATAAATTCATAGAGACACACTAGTGAAAGTAATGCTGTTTAGTACACACTGAATTTTAAGCCAGAATTAAGCCTCAAGGACCCATAACACACCTCATTTTGAGCACACTACAAAACTCTGTAAACCTGAGCACGAAACTGTCCCACTAGGCACACCCAACTAACACCCACAACTAAAATGAACCTTGAGAAAATTTCATAGAGACCCCCTTGAAAGTAATGCTGTTTAGTGCACACTGAACTTTAAACCAGAATTAAGCCTCAAGGACCCATATCACACCTCATTTTTACCACTGTTCAAAACTGTATCCCTGAGGAAAAAACTGTGACACTAGGAAAACCCAACTAACACCCACAACTGAAAAGTACCTTGAGAAAAATTCATAGAGACCCACCATTGACAGTAATGCTGTTTAGTGCAAAATGAAATCTAAGCCGGAATTAAGCCTCAAGGACCTATGTCACACCTCCTTTTGAACACTGTACAAAACTCTGTATTCCTGATCACAAAACTGTGACAATAAGCAAACCCAACTAAAACCCACAATTGAAAAGTACCTTGAGAAAAATTCATAGAGACCCACCATTGACAGTAGTGCTGTTTAGTGCACACTGAAATTTATGCCAGAATTAAGCCTCAAGGACCAATATCACACCTCATTTTTGACCACAGTACAAAATTCTGTAAACCTGAGCACGGAAATTTCACAATAGGCCCACCTAACTAACACCTACAACTGAAAGGTACCTTGAGAAAAATTCAAAGAGACGCACCATAGAAAGTAAAGCTGTTTAGTGCACACTGAACTGTAAGCTAGAATTAAGCCAAAGGGACCCATATCACACTTCACTTTTAACAAGATACTAAACTCTGTATCCCTGTGCAAAAAACTGTGACACTAGGAAAACCCAACTATCACCCACAACTGAAAAATATCTTGAGAAAAATTCATAGAGAACAACCATTGACAGTAACGCTGTTTAGTGCACACTGAACTTTAAGCCAGAATGAAGCCTCAAGGACCCATATCACACCTCATTTTGACCACACCACAAAACTCTGTCAACCTGAGCACGAAACGGTCACACTAGGCACACCCAACTAACACCCACAACTGAAAGGTACCTAGAGAAAAATCATAGAGACCCACCATTGTAAGTACTGCTGCTTCGTGCACCCTGAACTTTAAGCCAGAATTAAGCCACAAACACCCATATCAAACCTCATTTTTAACACGGTACTAAACTCTGTATCCCTGAGCACGAAACTCTGACACTACGAAAACCCAACTATCACCAAAACGGATAGGTACCTTGAGAAATATTCATAGAGACCCACCATTGACAGTAATGCTGTTTAGTGCACACTGAAATTTAAGCCTTAATTTATCCTCAAGGACCGATATCTCACCTCATTGTGAGCACAGCATAACACCCTTTACACCTGAGTACAAAACTGTGACTATAGGCACACACATATAACACTCACATCTGAAAGGTCCCTTGAGAAAACTTCATAGAGACCCACCCTTGACAGTGGTGCTTTTTATTGCACACTGAACTTTAAGCCAGAATTAAGCATCAAAATCCTGTATGTCACCACACTGTGACCACAGCACTAAAATCTGTAAACATGAGCAGAAAACTGTGACACTCCAAACACTGACATAAAAAGCACAACAGAAAGGTACCTTGAGAAAAATTCAGAAACTCCCATTGAAAGTATTGCTGTTTATTACACACTGAACTTTACGAAAGAATTAAGCCTCAAGGACCCATATCACACCTCATTTTGACCACGGTCCAAAACTCTGTATACGTGAGCATGAAAATATCACTCTAGAGACACCCAACTAACACCCACAAGTGAAAGGTACCATGAGAAAAATTCAGAGAGACCCACCAAAGAAAGTAATGCTGTTTACTTCACTTTAAGCCAGTATTAAGCCACAAGGACCCATATCACACCTCATTTTTATCACAGTTCTAAACTCTGTAAACATGAGCACGAAATTGTCACACTAGATACACCCAACTAACACCCACAACTGAAAGGTACCTTGAGAAAAATTCATAGAGACCCCATTGAAAGTAATGCTTTTTAGTGCACACTGAACTTAAAGACAGAATTAAGCCTCAAGGACCCATATCACACCTCATTTTTACCACTGTACAAAACTCTGTATTCCTGAGCACAAAACTGTGACAATAAGCAAACCCAACTAAAACCCACAATTGAAAAGTACCTTGAGAAATTTTATAGTTACCCACCATTGACAGTAATGCTGTTTAGTGCACACTGAAATTTAAGCCAGAATTAAGCCTCAAGGACTCATATCACACCTCAATTTTGACCACAGTACAAAACTCTGTAAACCTGAGCACGGAAATTTCACACTAGGCTCACCTAACTAACACCTACAACTGAAAGGTACCTTGAAAAATATTCATAGAGACTGACCATAGAATGTAAGTCTGTTTAGTACACACTGAACTGTAAGCCAGAATTAAGCCAAAGGGACCCATATCACACCTCCCTTTTAACAAGATACTAAACTCTGTATCCCTGTGCAAAAAACTGTGACACTAGGAAAATCCAACTATCACACACAACTGAAAAATATCTTGAGAAAATTCATAGAGAATAATCATTGACAGTAACGCTGTTTAGTGCACACTGAACTTTAAGCCAGAATGAAACCTCAAGGACCCATATCACACCTCATTTTGACCACACCTCAAAACTCTGTCAACCTGAGCACGAAACTGTCACACTAGGCACACCCAACTAACACCCACAACTGAAAGGTACCTAGAGAAAAATCGTAGAGACCCTCCATTGTAAGTACTGCTGCTTAGTGCACCCTGAACTTTAAGCCAGAATTAAGCCACAAGGACCCATATCACACCTCATTTTTAACACGGTACTAAACTCTGTATCCCTGAGCACAAAACTCTGACACTACGAAAACCCAACTATCACCAAAACGGATAGGTACCTTGAGAAATATTCATAGAGACCCACCATTGACAGTAATGCTGTTTAGTGCACACTGAAATTTAAGCCTTAATTTATCCTCAAGGACCGATATCTCACCTCATTGTGAGCACAGCATAACACCCTTTACACCTGAGTACCAAACTGTGACTATAGGCACACACATATAACACTCACATCTGAAAGGTCCCTTGAGAAAACTTCATAGACACCCACCATTGACAGTGGTGCTTTTTTTGCACACTGAACTTTAAGCCAGAATTAAGCATCAAAATCCTGTATGTCACCACACTGTGACCACAGCACTAAAATCTGTAAACATGAGCACAAAACTGTGACACTCCAAACACTGACATAAAAAGCACAACAGAAAGGTACCTTGAGAAAAATTCAGAGAGACCCCCATTGAAAGTATTGCTGTTTAGTGCACACTGAACTTTAAGAAAGAATTAAGCCTCAAGGACCCATATCACACCTCATTTTGACCACGGTCCAAAACTCTGTATACGTGAGCATGAAAATATCACTCTAGAGACACCCAACTAACACCCACAAGTGAAAAGTACCATGAGAAAAATTCAGAGAGACCCACCAAAGAAAGTAATGCTGTTTACTTCACTTTAAGCCAGTATTAAGCCTCAAGGACCCATATCACACCTCATTTTTATCACAGTACTAAACTCTGTAAACATGAGTACGAAATTGTCACACTAGGAACACCCAACTAACACCCACAACTGAAAGGTACCTTGAGAAAAATTCATAGAGACCCCATTGAAATAATGCTGTTTAGTGCCCACTGAACTGAAAGACAGAATTAAGCCTCAAGGACCCATATCACACCTCATTTTTACCACTGTACAAAACTCTGTATTCCTGAGCACAAAACTGCAACAATAAGCAAGCCCAATTAAAACCCACAATTGAAAAGTACCTTGAGAAATTTCATAGAGACCCACCATTGACAGTAATGCTGTTTAGTGCATACTGAAATTTAAGCCAGAATTAAGCCTCAAGGAGCCATATCACACCTCAATTTTGACCACAGTACAAAACTCTGTAAACCTGAGCACGGAAATTTCACACTAGGCCCACCAAACTAACACCTACAACTGAAAGGTACCTTGAAAAATATTCATAGAGACCCACCATAGAAAGTAAGGCTGTTTAGTGCACACTGAACTGTAAGCCAGAATTAAGCCAAAGGGACCCATATCACACCTCCCTTTTTTAATTTTTTTTAATTTTTTAAAATTTTTTAATTTTTACATTTTTCCACAAACATTTACTTTACATAGCAAAAAATTTTAGCTCATACTCCATAATTCTTGACAGTTTACAAACAACTTTCAAGATCTCAAAATACTGAATTTTAAAGATAATGTTCAAAATATGTCTTATAATTTTGTATAATTTTAAAACTCTATAACAACAGAAGCAGAATGGTTTCAAAAATATATATATGCATATATATACAAATATATATGTGTATATATATATGTACGCATTTAGAGTGCAGACACTCGGTATATATTAAATGGGGACATACAATATCTCTCCTTCATAGCATGGCTTGCTTCACTCAACAGTAAGTCTTCCATATTCATCCACTTCCTTTCAAAAGTCAGGGATTTGTTGTTTTTTATGGATGAATACTATTCCATTGAGTATATGTGCCACAGGTTTTCTAACCATTCATCAGTTCGTGGGCATTTAGGTTGTTTCCATGACTTAGCAATCGTGAAAAGTGCCGCAATAAACATCGATGTGCAAGCACTTTTTCGATTAAGTATTCTTCTGTCCTTCGGGTAGATACCAAGGAGTGGGATTGCTGGATCATATGGTAGTTCTATTTGTAGATTTTGGAGGAATCTCCAAATTGTTCTCCACAGTGGTTGTACCAATTTACAGTCCCACCAGCAGTGTAAGAGAGTTCCCTTTTCACCACACCCCCTCCAGCACTTATCATTTTTTGTTTTTTTAATCTTAGACATTCTGACTGGGGTTAGGTGATATCTCATTGTTGTTTTGATCTGCATTTCTCTTACAATGAGGAATGTTGAGCATTTTTTCATATGCCTTTTAGCTATTCGTATGTCATCTTTAGAAAGTGGTTTTTTCAACTCATTCTCCCATCTTTTAATAGGATTGATTGTCTTTTTCCGAAACAGCCGCTTGAGTTCCTTGTGGATTCTGGTTATCAGTCCCTTGTCTGATGCATAGTTTACAAAAATATTTTCCCATTCTGAGGGCTGTCTGTTCACACTAATCACTGTGTCTTTTGCCATGCAGAAACTTCTTAGTCTGATGTAATCCCACTTGTCTATTTTAGGGATCATAGACTGTGCATTGGGAGTCTTATTTAAGAAGTTTTTCCCTACCCCAATGTCTCCCAGAGTTTCCCCGGTGTTTTCCAGGAGCAGTTTTATAGTTTGAGGTCTTAGGTTTAGATCTTTGATCCACCTTGACTTTATTTTTGTCAGAGGTGAGAGGTAGGGTTTCAGATTCATCTTTCTGCAAGTGGAGATCCAGTTTTGCCAGCACCATTTGCTGAAGAGGTTATCCTTTTCCCACAGGATTGACTGGTGCCCCTTGTCAAAAATCAGTTGGCTGTATGTTTGAGCATTCATTTCTGGGGACTCTATTCTGTTCCATTGGTCCACCTGTCTGTTCCTGTGCCAGTACCATGCTGTTTTGATTACCACAACTTTGTAGTATATTTTTGGGTCAGGGAGTGAGATGCTGCCCACTCCATTCTTCTTGTGCAAAACTGCTTTGGCAATACGGGGTCTTTTATGATTCCAGACAAACGTTATGATTGTCTTTCCTAGATCTGTGAAGAATGTGTCTGGTACTTTGATTGGCATTGCATTAAATAGGTAGATTAATTTGGGTAAAATTGCCATTTTCATTATATTAATTCTTCCAATCCAGGAACATGGGATGTCCTTCCACTTTTTTGTGTCATTTTCAATTTCTTTTTTTATCTTCTCATAGTTTTCCTTGTGGAAGTCTTTAACTTCTTTAGTTAGATTTATCCCTAAGTATCTTATACTTTTTGTGGCTATGGTAAATGGAACAACTTTTTTCAGTTCCATCTCAGTCTGCCTGTTGTTCGTATACAGAAATGCTATAGATTTCTGGATATTAATTTTGTATCCTGCAACGTTACTGTATTCATGTATTACTTCCAGAAATTTTTTTATGGAAACCATTGGGTCTTCTATGTATACAATCATGTCATCTGCAAATAGAGAGAGCTTCACCTCTTCTTTTCCTATTTGAATGCCTTTTATTTTTTCCTCTTTTCTGATTGCAATGGCCAAGACTTCTAGTACTATATTGAAGAGGAGTGGAGAAAGTGGACATCCTTGTCTTGTACCCGTTTTTAGTGGAAAAGCTTTCAGCTTTTCTCCATTGAGGATGATGTTCGCTATGGGTTTTTCATAGATAGCTTTTATTGTGTTGAGAAATGGCCCTTCTATGCCCATTTTGCTGAGAGTCTTGATCATGAAGGGATGTTGTATCTTATCAAATGCTTTTTCTGCATCAATTGATATGACCATATGGTTTTTATCTTTCTTCCTATTAATATGGTGTATTACATTTATGGTTTTGCGTATGTTGAACCAACCTTGCATTCCTGGGATAAAGCCTACCTGATCATGATGTCTAATCTTTTTGATAAGTTGTTGTATACGATTTGCTAGTACCTTGTTGAGAATCTTCGCGTCTATATTCATCAGGGATATTGGTCTATAGTTTTCCTTCCTTGTCCTGTCCTTATCAGTTTTAAGGATAAGGGTGATAGAGGCTTCATAGAATGAATTAGGGAGAGATTCGCCCTTTTGGATATTTAGAAATAACTTGAGCAGAATGGGGGTTAACTCTTCTTTGAGAAGAAGAGCCCCATCAGGGCCAGGGCTTTTCTTTGTTGGGAGGTTATTTATAACTGATTTGATCTCCTGGCTTTTTATGGACCTATTCAGACTTTCTATATCCTCCTGGCTCAATCTAGGTAGATTATACCTGTCCAGAAATTTGTCCATCTCATCCAAATTATCTTGTTTTTTGGCATACAGACCTTCATAGTATCCCCTAATAATGTTTTTTATTTCTACTATGTCTGTTGTTATTTTGCCTGCTTCATTGCAGATCTGATTCACCTGGTTCTTTTCTCTCTTCTTCTTAATAAGTCTCGCTAGTGGTGTATCAATTTTGTTTATCTTTTCAAAGAACCAGCTTTTACTTTCATTTATTTTCTGTATAGTTCGTTTATTTTCTATTTCATTTATTTCTGCTCGTATCTTTATTATTTCCTTTCTCCTGGAGTTTTTTGGATCTTTTTGCTGTTGCTTTTCCAATTCTGTGAGGCATGATGTTAGGTGATCCATTTGCCTTCTTTCCATGCTCCTCTTATGTGCACTAATTGCTATGAACTTCCCTCTTATGACTGCTTTAGCAGTGTCCCAAAGATTATGGAAACTCGTGTCCTCATTGTCATTGGCTTCCATGAACCTTTTGATTTCAGTCTTTATTTCTTCAGTAGTTGTGGAGTCATTCAGGAGTAGGTTATTAAGTTTCCATGTATTTGAGTATTTTTGAGGATTTCTCTTGAAATTAAACTCAAGTTTAATTCCATCATGGTCGGTGAAGATGCTGGGTATAGTTTCTATGCTTTTGAATCTGTAGAGGCTTGCTTTGTGCCCAATGATGTGGTCAATCTTCGAGAATGTTCCATGTGGCGGCGAGAAAAAAGTGTATCTTGAGGTTTTAGGATGGATAGTTCTATAGATGTCTGTTAAGTCCATTTGATTTATGATATCATTTAGATCTTTTATCTCTTTACCTATTTTTTGTCTAGATGATCTATCCAGGGGGGATAGTGCAGTGTTGAGGTCTCCAACAATTAGTGTGTTGCAGTCTATCTCCCTTTTTAGATCTAGCAGTCTTTCCTTCACATATTTGGGTGCTCCTGTGTTGGGCGCATAGATATTAATAAGCGTTATATCTTCTTGATCGATTGATCCTTTTACTACAATATAGTGTCCTTCTTTGTCTCTTCGAACAGTTTTTGTTTTAAAGCCTATTTTGTCAGAGATCAGTATTGCAACTCCAGCTCTTTTTTGGTTCCCATTTGCATGGAAAATCTTTTTCCAACCCTTCACTTTCAGTCTATGTATATCTTTATCCATGAAGTGGGTTTCCTGTAGGCAACAGATAGAGGGTTTTTGTTTTTTAACCCATTCAGCCAGTCTGTGTCTCTTGATTGGAGAGTTTAATCCATTAACATTCAATGTTATTATTGATGTTAACGGATCTGTCCCGGCATTTAAGTTGGCCATTGTCTTAGTTGCCTTTTACTCTTTTGTTTCTGGCTGTTACTTCTTTAGTTATCCTGGAAGAGTACTTTCTTCAGGGTTTCATGGAGAGCTGGCCTGGTGCTGGCAAAGTCTTTCAGGTTTTGTTTGTCTGAGAAGATTTTAATCTTTTTTTCCCATATGAAGGATAATCTTGCAGGATACAATAGTCTTGGTTGAAATTGTTTCTCTCTTAACACTTTCGATACATCTTCCCCTTCTTTCCTTGCTTGCATTGTTTCCGTTGAGAAGTCCGGTGTTAGCCTGATGAGGTGACCTTTGTAAGTCACTTGTCGTTTCTCTCTTGCTAGTTTTAGTATCTTATCTCTATCTGTGGTCTTAGCCAGTCTGGCTATGATATGCCTTGGGGAAGATCTTCTTGGGTTGATTCTATTTGGTGTCCTTTGAATTTCCTGGGTCTGGATGTTGGAGTGCCTCTCTATGCTTGGGAAATTTTCTTCCAAGATTTCATGGAATAGGTTTTCCATGCTCTTATTAGTTTCTTCACCTTCTGGGATACCAATTATGCGGACGTTAGGACGTCTAATGGAATCTAGTAATTCTCGTATATTATCTTCATGTTTTTTTTGTTATTTTCTCTATCTTTTTGGTGGTTTTCTCTAGGTCAGAAGTTTTATCTTCTACATCAGAGATTCGACCTTCAGCATGGTCTATTCGACTTTTAATACTTTCAAGAGAGTTTTTGATTTCCTGTATTTCAGATTTCACCTCTAATAGTTCAGTATTATTCTTCCTCAGAATTTCTTCCTTCATATCGTTGAAGGACTTTCTCATCTCCTGTAATTCATTGTCTCTTTTCTGTTCCAGCTCATAGTACTTGTTCAACATTAATGTTCTAAACTCTATCTCGGACATTTTGGTAACGTCCTCAATTTTTTCAGGAACAGGAAGGGAGTTACTGTGTTCCTTTGATGGAGACATATTTCCTGCTTTATTCAGGCCTGAGGTTCTTGTACTTCTACCCATTGGAAGATGTGTTCCCTTTGAAAAACCTTTTACGAGAAGGTTTCTTCTAATAGAAGCAAGTGTGTTTCCTTTCTGATATGGAATGGAGACAGCCGAAGTCTATCTTCAATTGTGTTTAGTAATATAAACCAAGAAAAAGTATTCACTTCAGGTATCCAAAGAAATGGATCTCCTTCTTCACAGGTGTTTCAGGGAACTGGAGGATTCTAGAGAGTCTTAAAATGCTAGAATGTTTCAGAATTGTAATTCTAGACCTATCTGGACATCCACGGATGGTGCAGATAAAGGATGTGAGGATTGGGAAACTGGCTGAAAGAGGGGGCTCTGGCCTGGGGGTCCCGGGGCTGGAACTACTGGGGGCAGTCCTCCCTCGGAGATCCTGGCCCAGGGGTTGAAAGATGGGGGAGTGGTGTGGATGAACTGAGGGCGTTCCTGGCTGAAAGAGGGGGCTCTGGCCTGGGGGTCCCGGGGCTGGAACTACTGGGGGCAGTCCTCCCTCGGAGATCCTGGCCCAGGGGTCGAAAGATGGGGGTGTGGTGTGGATGAACTGAGGGCGTTCCTGGCTGAAAGAGGGGGCTCTGGCCTGGGGGTGCTGGGGCTGGAACTACTGGGGGCAGTCCTCCCTCGGAGATCCTGGCCCAGGGGTCGAAAGATGGGGGTGTGGTGTGGATGAACTGAGGGCGTTCCTGGCTGAAAGAGGGGGCTCTGGCCTGGGGGTGCCGGGGCTGCAACTACTGGGGGCAGTCCTCCCTCGGAGATCCTGGCCCAGGGGTCGAAAGATGGGAGTGTGGTGTGGATGAACTGAGGGCGTTCCTGTGTGTTGATCAGAAGAGAGAAATTTACAATTGAAAGATGTGGATAACAGGACAGAGAAAGAAAAAAAAAAAGGAAAAAAATGTACCTGGCTGAAAGAGGGGGCTCTGGCCTGGGGGTCCCGGGGCTGGAACTACTGGGGGCAGTCCTCCCTCGGAGATCCTGGCCCAGGGGTCGAAAGATGGGGGTGTGGTGTGGATGAACTGAGGGCGTTCATGGCTGAAAGAGGGGTCTCTGGCCTGGGGGTCCCGGGGCTGGAACTACTGGGGGCAGTCCTCCCTCGGAGATCCTGGCCCAGGGGTCGAAAGATGGGGGTGTGGTGTGGAAGAACTGAGGGCGTTCCTGTGTGTTGATCAGAAGAGAAATTTACAATTGAATGATGTGGATAACAGGACAGAGAAAAAAAAAAAAAAAAGGAAAAAAATGTACCTGGCTGAAAGAGGGGGCTCTGGCCTGGGGGTCCTGGGGCTGGAACTACTGGGGGCAGTCCTCCCTCAGAGATCCTGGCCCAGGGGTCGAAAGATGGGGGTGTGGTGTGGATGAACTGAGGGCGTTCCTGGCTGAAAGAGGGGGCTCTGGCCTGGGGGTCCCGGGGCTGGAACTACTGGGGGCAGTCCTCCCTCGGAGATCCTCCACACCTCCCTTTTAACAAGATACTAAACTCTGTATCCCTGTGCAAAAAACTGTGACACTAGGAAAATCCAACTATCACACACAACTGAAAAATATCTTGAGAAAACTCATAGAGAATAATCATTGACAGTAACGCTGTTTAGTGCACACTGAACTTTAAGCCAGAATTAAGCCTCAAGGACCCATATCACACCTCATTTTGACCACACCTCAAAACTCTGTCAACCTGAGCACGAAACTGTCACACTAGGAACACCCAACTAACACCCACAACTGAAAGGTACCGAGAGAAAAATCATAGAGACCCACCATTGTAAGTACTGCTTCTTAGTGCACCCTGAACTTTAAGCCAGAATTAAGCCACAAGGACCCATATCACACCTCATTTTTAACACGGTACTAAACTCTGTATCCCTGAGCACAAAACTCTGACACTACGAAAACCCAACTATCACCCAAAACGGAAAGGTACCTTGAGAAATATTCATAGAGACCCACCATTGACAATAATGCTGTTTAGTGCACACTGAAATTTAAGCCAGAATTTAGCCTCAAGGACCGATATCTCACCTCATTGTGAGCACAGAATAAAACACTTTACATCTGAGTACAAAACTGTGACTATAGGCACACACATATAACACTCACATCTGAAAGGTCCCTTGAGAAAACTTCATAGACACCCACCATTGACAGTGGTGCTTTTTATTGCACACTGAACTTTAAGCCAGAATTAAGCATCAAAATCCTGTATGTCACCACACTGTGACCACAGCACTAAAATCTGTAAATATGAGCACAAAACTGTGACACTCCAAACACTGACATAAAAAGCACAACAGAAAGGTACCTTGAGAAAAATTCAGAGAGACCCGCATTGAAAGTATTGCTGTTTAGTGCACACTGAACTTTAAGAAAGAATTAAGCCTCAAGGACCCATATCACTTCTCATTTTGACCACGGTACAAAACTCTGTATACGTGAGCATGAAAATATCACTCTAGAGACACCCAACTAACACCCACAAATGAAAGGTACCATGAGAAAAATTCAGAGAGACCCACCAAAGAAAGTAATGCTGTTTACTCCACTTTAAGCCAGTATTAAGCCACAAGAACCCATATCACACTTCATTTTTACCACAGTACTAAACCCTGTAAACCTGAGCACGAAATTGTCACACTAGAAACACCCAACTAATACCCACAACTGAAAGGTACCTTGAGAAAAACTCATAGAGACCCCATTGAAAGTAATTCTGTTTAGTGCACACTGAACTTAAAGACAGAATTAAGCCTCAAGGACCCATATCACACCTCATTTTTACCACCGTACAAAACTCTGTTTCCCTGAACAAAAAACTGTGACAATCAGCAAACACAACTAAAACCCACAACTGAAAAGTACCTTGAGATAAATTCATAGAGACACACCAGTGAAAGCAATGCTGTTTAGTACACACTGATTTTTAAGCCAGAATTAAGCCTCAAGGACCCATATCACACCTTATTTTGAGCACACTACAAAACTCTGTAAACCTGAGCACGAAACTGTCCCACTAGGCACACCCAACTAACACCCACTACTAAAATGAACCTTGAGAAAAATTCATAGAGACCCCCTTGAAAGTAATGCTGTTTAGTGCACACTGAAGTTGAAACCAGAATTAAGCCTCAAGGACCCATATCACTCCTCATTTTTACCACTGTACAAAACTGTATCCCTGAGGAAAAATCTGTGACACTAGGAAAACCCAACTAACCCCCCCCAACTGAAAGGTACCTAGAGAAAAATTCATAGAGACCCACCATTGACAGTAATGCTGTATAGTGCACACTGAAATTTAAGCCTGAATTAAGCCTCAAGGACCCATATCACACCTCATTTTGACCACTGTACAAAACTCTGTATTCCTGAGCACAAAACTGTGACAATAAGCAAACCCAACTAAAACCCACAATTGAAAAGTACCTTGAGAAAAATTCATAGAGACCCACCATTGACAGAAATGCTGTTTAGTGCACACTGAAATTAAAGCCAGAATTAAGCCTCAAGGACCCATATCACACCTCATTTTTTTTCCTTTTTTTATTTTATATATATATTTTTTTATTATCATCATATTCTTCTTTATATTACATGGAATTACATATAACTTTACCGTGTATTACATTGCATTTTCAAAAGGGAATGCCATGCATGTCAGTCAGTACAGAGACATTAATCTCCCCACTTTAACGTTCAGTATCTTTTCTATGTTTTCCCCAATCATTATTATTATTATTCTAATTATTTATTAAAACAGTCAATTGCTATTTCTCATTTTGCTTGTACAAATACTTTGCCTATCATGAAATACTTCTCAGACAAATCCAGTTGAGAATACTATACATGTCAACATCAACAGTTAATAAGCCATATCTGTTTCTCACTAATGTCCTGCCTATCTATTGTTCACTTGTTATCTTTCTCTATTCTCTTCTCTTCACTTCCCCCATTCCACACTGTCCTATTCTCGTTAAGTACCTTCACTGCTTTTATGTCCTCCAATTTTTTGCTCTCTATTATAGAGTGCTGATAGTCGGTATATATTGAGTGGATACATACAATATCTTTCTTTCATAGCCTGGCTTACTTCACTCAGCAATAGATCCTCCGTATCTTACCACTTTCTATCAAATGCCAGGGTCTTGTTATTTTTTATGGCTGAGTAGTATTCCATAGAGTATATATACCACACTTTTCCAATCCATTCATCAGTTTGTGGACATTTAGGTTGGTTCCATGTCTTGGCAATTGTGAATAATGCTGCAATAAACATTGATGTGCAAGCACTTTTCCGACTGAGCGTTCTCCTGTCCTTTGGGTAAATACCCAGAAGTGGGATTGCTGGATCAAATGGTAGTTCTATTTGTAGATCTTTGAGGAACCTCCATATTGTTCTCCACAGTGGTTGAACTAGTTTACATTCCCACCAACAGTGTAGGAGGGTTCCCTTTTCACCACATCCCCGCCAACACTTATCACTTTTTATATTCTTAATCTTTGCCATTCTGACAGGGGTTAGGTGGTATCTCATTGTAGTTTTTATGTGCATCTCCCTTATGATGAGGGATGTTGAGCATTTTCTCATATGCTTTTTGGCTGTTCGTATGTCTTCCTTAGAGAGACTTTTGTTCAACTCATTTTCCCATCTTTTAATTGGGTTCATCATTTTTTTTCGCATAAGGCACTTGAGTTCCCTATGTATTCTGGTTATCAGTCCCTTGTCTGAGGCATGTTTAACAAAAATATTTTCCCATTCTGAGGGTTGTCGGTTCACACTTGTTACTGTGTCCTTTGCTGTGCAGAAACTTCTTAGTCTAATATAGTCCTACTTGTCTACTTAAGGGATTATTGCCTGTGCTTTGGGAGTCTTATTTAAGAAGTCTTTGCCTACTCCAATGTCCCCCAGAGTTTCCCCAGCATTTTCCACCAGTAGTTTTATTGTTTGAGGTCTTAGGTTCAGATCTGTGATCCATTTTGAGTTGACTGTTGTTAATGGTGAAAGATGGGGGTTCAGTTTCATCTTTCTGCAGGTGGATACCCAGTTTTTCCAGCACCAATTACTAAAGATGTTTTCTTTTTCCCAATGGATTGACTGATATCCTTTGTCAAAGATCACTTGGCTGTAAGCTTTGGGGGTTATTTCTGGGGTCTCTATTCTCTTCCATTGGTCCACTTGTCTGTTTTTATGGCAATACCATGCTGCTTTGATGACCACAGCTTTATAGTATATCTTGGGATCAGGGAGTGATATGCCTCCTACTCCATTCTTCTTGCGCAGGATTGCTTTTGCAATACGAGGTCTTTTATGGTTCCAGACAAATTCTATGATTTCCTTTTCTAGATCTCTGAAGAATATCTCTGGTATTTTGATTGGAATTGCATTAAACATGTAGATTAATTTGGGTAGAATTGCCATTTTGATTATGTTAATTCTTCCAATCCAGGAGCATGGGATGTCCTTCCACATTTTTATGTCACTTTCAATGTCTCTTTTAAGATTTTCGTAGTTTTCTTTATAAAGGTCTTTGACTTTCTTAGGTTTATCCCTAGGTATCTTATACACCTTGTGGCTACAGTGAAAGGGATTCCTTTCTTCAGCTCTGCTTCGTTCTACTTGTTGTTCATAAATAGAAATGCTATAGATTTTTGGATATTAATTTTGTATCCTGCCACCTTACTGTATTCACTTATTACTTCAAGCAGTTTTTTCATGGATACCTTTGGGTCTTCTAAGTATACCATCATGTCATCTGCAAATAAAGATATTTTCAATTCTTCTTTGCCTATTCGAATGCCTTTAATATTATTCTCTTCTCTGATTGCAATAGCTAAGACTTCCAGTACTATATTAAAGAGCAGTGGAAAAAGTGGGCAGCCTTGCCTAGTACCTGTTTTCACAGGATAAGCTTTCAGCTTTTCCCCATTCAGTATAATGTTAGCTGTAGGTTTTTCATAGATTGCTTTTATTGTGTTCAGAAATGACCCTTCTATACCAATCTTACTGAGAGTCTTAATCATAAAAGGATGTTGTATTTTATCAAATGCTTTCTCCGCATCAATTGAGATGATCATATGGATTTTATCTTTCTTTCTGTTAATGTGGTGTATTACATTTATGGTCTTGCGTATATTAAACCATCCTTGCATCCCTGGTATAAAGCCTACCTGATCGTGATGAATGATCTTTGTTATATGTTGTTGGATACGATTTGCGAGTATCTTGTTGAGAATTTTCGCATCTATATTCATCAATGATATCGGTCTGTAGTTTTCCTTTTTTGTCATATCTTTATCTGTTTTGGGGATGAGGATGATGGAGGCTTCATAAAATGAATTTGGAAGGTTTCCTTCCTTTTGAATCTTTAGAAATAATTTTAGTAGGATAGGGGTTAACTCTTCCTTAAAAGTTTTGTAGAATTCACAAGTGAAGCCATCTGGGCCTGGGATTTTTTTTGTTGGGAGATTATTTATTACTGATTCAATCTCCTGGCTTGTTATGGGTCTATTCAGGTCCTCTATGTCTTCCTGATCCAATCTTGGTAGATTATATGCATCCAGGAATTTGTCCATCTCCTCCAGGTTATCTTGTTTGTTGGCGTAAAGTTGCTCATAGTATCCTGTAATGATATTTTGTATTTCTGCTATGTCTGTGGTAATATTGCCTGTTTCATCACATATTTGATTAATCTGGTTTCTTTCTTTCTTCTTCTTAATCAGTCTAGCCAATGGTGTGTCGATCATGTTAATCTTTTCAAAGAACCAGCTTTTGCTTTCATTTATTTTCTGTATGGTTCGTTTATTTTCTATTTCATTTATTTCTGCTCGAACCTTTATTATTTCTTTTTGCCTGGCATTTTGGGGGTTTGTTTGTTGTTGTTTTTCCAATTCTCTGAGGCATGATGATAAGTTATCTACTTGCCATCTTTCTATCCTTTTCTTATGTGCACTAATTGCTATGAATTTCCCTCTTATGACTGCTTTTGCTGTGTCCCATAGATTCTGGACACTTGTGTACTCATTATCATTAGTTTCCATAAATTTTTTTATTTCAGCCTTAATTTCTTCAGTAGTGAAGAAGTCATTCAGAAGTAGGTTGTTCAGTCTCCATGTGTTCGTGTATCTTCGGGGTTGTGTCTTGAAATTAATCTTGAGTTTAATTCCATCATGGTCAGAGAAGATGCTGGGTACAGTTTCTATGCCTTTGAATCTATAAAAGCTTGATTTGTGTCCTAATATATGGTCTATCTTTGAAAAGGTTCCATGTCGGGGTGAGAAAAATGTATATGTTGTGGATGTAGGGTGGAAAGTTCTATAGATATCTGTCAAGCCCATTCCATTTATAGTATCATTTAAGTCCTGTATCTCTCTATTTATTTTCTGTCTAGAAGATATGTCTATAGGAGATAATGGGGTGTTGAGATCTCCAACAATTATAGTATTTCTCCCTATTTCTCCTTTTAGCTCCAGCAGTCTTTCCTTCACATATTTAGGTGCACTTGAGTTGGGTGCATAGATATTTATAAGGGTTATGTCTTCTTGCTGGATTACCCCATTTACTATTATATAATGCTCTTCTTTGTCTCTTCTTACAGTCTTTGTCTTGAAATCTATTTTGTCTGAGATCAATATCGCTACTCCAGCCTTTTTTTGATTTCCATTTGCATGGAGTATCTTTTTCCAGCCCTTGACTGTTAGTCTATGTATGTCTTTATCCATAAGGTGCGTTTCTTGTAGGCAACAGATAGAGGGTTTCTGTTTTCTCATCCATTCAGCCAGTCTATGTCTCTTAACTGGAGAATTTAATCCATTGACATTCAATGTAATTATTGATATTTCCATACCTGATCCTATCATTAAGTGAGCCATTATCTTGATTGCTTTTTGTTCTCGTATACCTGTCTCTGATTTTTAGCTTTCCTGGTATAATACTCCCTTCAGAACTTCTTGAAGAGCTGGTCTGGAGTTGGTAAATTCCTTCAAATTTTGTTTATTCGAGAATGTTTTTATCTTTTTTTCCCATATGAAAGATAATTTTGCCGGGTATAGTATTCTTGGTTGAAATTGTTTTTCACTCAACACTTTTACTATGCTTCCCCATTCTTTCCTTTCCTGCATTGTTTTGGCCGAGAGATCCGATGTTAGCCTGATGGGGTGACCTTTGTAAGTAACCTGGCGTTTCCCTCTAGCCAACTTTAGTATCTTGTCTTTATCTGTTGTTTTTGCCAGTCTGGCTATAATGTGCCTTGGAGAAGATCTTCTTGGGTTGATTCTACCCGGGGTCCTATGTATTTCCTGGGTCTGGATACTTGAATGCCTTTCTAGATTTGGAAAGTTTTCTTCCAGGATTTCGTGGAATAAATTATCTAGGCCCTTACTATTTTCTTCCTCTTCTGGAATACCAATTATCCGGATGTTGGGGCGTTTAATAGTATCCAGTATTCCTCGTATATTATCCTCATTTTTCATGGTTGTTTTCTCAATCTTCTTGATACTTTTTTCTAAGTCAGATGTTTTGTCTTCTACGTTGGAGATTCGATCTTCTGCCTGGTCTAACCTACTTTTAATACTTTCAAGGGAGGTTTTGATTTCCTGTATCACATTCTTCAATCCTAGAAGTTCCATCTGGTTCTTGTTTAAGGTATCCATTTCTTCTTTCAAGTTATTGAAGGACTTCCTCATCTCCTGGAGCTCCTTGTCTCTTTTCTCTTCCATCTCAGTTAGTTTGGTCACTACAAATAATCTGAATTCCTTATCAGACATGTCCACAACGTCCATTGTATTGACTGTGTGTGGTGTAGCTTTGATGATTTCCCTTGGGGAAGAGGCCTTTTCTTGGTTGCTCATATTTCTTGAGCCTCTGCGATTGTTCCTAGTCATCAGGTAATCTATATGTTTCTTCCTAACTGATTGTTAAAAGTTGTACAGGCTTAGAAAATTGATGATTTCCCTTATGGTTGGCCTACCTGTTGCTTACAATTTCCATTAACTTTTGCCACTACCCTGGATGGCCCAAAGTCCTCACCGTCTCTAAGGAGAGGTGAGCCTTCAATTGAGTAAGCAACATCCCAAAAGCAAAGAAAAACAGAATGAAAAAAGGAAATCGTGCGGCGCGCACGCTATTCAAATCACTACAATTCAAAGAGTCCGAAGACTAGTGGGAAAGGGTCAGAAGATGAGTGACAAGACCAGGGTGGTCGGGCCTGCAGCCTGAGTCTGGCTGGAGCCTGGAACTGCTGGCCGGCTTGATCCGGGTTGCGGGTGGGGTGGGGTGGGAGTTCGCCTTAAAGTCCCAGACAACCAACCTGGGGTCCAAGGAGGAGAAACGGTGGGGATGCGTGGAGATTCAGAAGGGTTGGGCCTGCAGCCTGAGTCGGCCTAGAGCCCGGAACTGCTGGCCGGCTTGATCCGGGTTGCGGGTGGGGTGGGGTGGGAGTTCGCCTTAAAGTCCCAGACAACCAACGTGGGGTCCAAGGAGGAGAAACGGTGGGGATGCGTGGAGATTCAGAAGGGTTGGGTCTGCAGCCTGAGTCCGCCTGGAGCCCAGAACTGCTGGCCGGCTTGATCCGGGTTGCGGGTGGGGTGGGGTGGGAGTTCGCCTTAAAGTCCCAGACAACCAACCTGGGGTCCAAGGAGGAGAAACGGTGGGGATGCGTGGAGATTCAGAAGGGTTGGGCCTGCAGCCTGAGTCGGCAGGGAGCCCGGAACAAAAATATGGAACGCTTCACGAATTTGCGTGTCATCCTTGCGCAGGGGCCATGATAATCTTCTCTGTATCGTTCCAATTTTAGTATATGTGCTGCCGAAGCGAGAACTCACACCTCATTTTTACCACTGTACAAAACTCTGTATCCCTGAGCAAAAAACTGTGACAATAAGCAAACACAACTAAAACCCACAACTGAAAAGTACCTTGAGATAAATTCATAGAGACACACCAGTGAAAGCAATGCAGTTTAGTACACACTGAATTTTAAGCCAGAATTAAGCCTCAAGGACCCATATCACACCTCATTTTGAGCACACTACAAAACTCTGTAAACCTGAGCACGAAACTGTCCACTTGGCACACCCAACTAACACCCACAACTAAAAGGAACCTTGAGAAAAATTCATAGAGACCCCCTTGAAAGTAATGCTGTTTAGTGCACACTGAACTTGAAACAAGAATTAAGCCTCAAGGACCCATATCACACCTCATTTTTACCACTGTACAAAACTGTATCCCTGCGAAAAAAACTGTGACACTAGGAAAACCTAACTAACACCCATAACTGAAAGGTACCTTGAGAAAAATTCATAGAGACCCACCATTGACAGTAATGCTGTCTAGTGCACAGTGACATTTAAGCCTGAATTAAGCATCAAGGACCCATATCACACCACTTTTTGACCACCGTACAAAACTCTGTATTCCTGAGCACAAAACTGTGACAATAAGCAAACCCAACTAAAATCCACAATTGAAAAGTACGTTGAGAAAAATTCATAGAGACCCACAATTGACAGTAATGCTGTTTAGTGCACACTGAAATTTAAGCCAGAATTAAGCCTCAAGGACCCATATCACACCTCATTTTTGACCACAGTACAAAACTCTGTAAACCTGAGCACGGAAATGTCACACTAGCCCCATCTAACTAACACCTACAACTGAAAGGTACCTTGAGAAAAATTCATAGAGACCCACCATAGAAAGTAAAGCTGTTTAGTGCACACTGAACTCTAAGCCAGAATTAAGCCAAAGGGACCCATATCACACCTCACTTTTAACAAGATACTAAACTCAGTATCCCTGTGCAAAAAACTGTGACACTAGGAAAACCCAACTATCACCCACAACTGAAAAGTATCTCCAGAAAATTTCAAAGAGAACAACCGTCGACAGTAATGCTGTTTAGTGCGCACTGAACTTTAAGCCAGACTTAAGCCTCAAGGACCCATATCACACCTCATTTGGACCACACCACAAAACACTGTAAACCTGAGCACGAAACTGTCACAGTAGGCATGCCCAAATAACACCCACAACTGAAAGGTACCTAGAGAAAAATCATAGAGACCCACCATTGTAAGTACTGCTGCTTAGTGAACCTTGAACTTTAAGCCAGAATTAAGCCACAAGGACCCATATCACACCTCATTTTTAACACGGTACTAAACTCTGTATCCCTGAGCACAAAACTCTAACACTACGAAAACCCAACTATCACCCAAAACGGAAAGGTACCTTGAGAAATATTCATAGAGACACACCATTGACAGTAATGCTGTTTAGTGCACACTGAAATTTAAGCCCGAATTTAGCCTCAAGGACTGATATCTCACCTAATTGTGAGCACAACATAAAACACTGTACACCTGAGTACAAAACTATGACTATAGGCACACACTTATAACACTCACATCTGAAAGGTCCCTTGAGAAAACTTCATAGAGACCCACTATTGACAGTGGTGCTTTTTATTGCACACTGAACTTTAAGCCAGAATTAAGCAGCAAAATCATGTATGTCAGCACACTGTGACCACAGCACTAAAATCTGTAAACATGAGCACAAAACTGTGACACTCCAAACACTGACATAAAAAGCACAACAGAAAGGTACGTTGAGAAAAATTCAGAGAGACGCCATTGAAAGTGTAGCTGTTTAGTGCACACTGAACTTTAAGAAAGAATTAAGCCTCAAGGACCCATATCACACCTCATTTTGACCAAGGTACAAATCTCTGTATACGTGACCATGAAAATATCAATATAGAGACAACCAACTAACACCCACAACTGAAAGGTACCATGAGAAAAATTCAGAGAGACCCACCAAAGAAAGTAATGTTGTTTACTGCACTTTAAGCCAGTATTAAGCCACAAGGACCCATATCACACCTCATTTTTACCACAGTACTAAACTCTCTAAACCTGAGCACGAAATTGTCACACTAGGAACACCCAACTAACACCCACAACTGAAAGGTACCTTGAGAAAAATTCATAGAGACCCCATTGAAAGTAATGCTGTTTAGTGCACACTGAACTGAAAGACAGAATTCAGCCTCAAGGACCCATATCACACCTCATTTTTACCACTGTACAAAACTCTGTATCCCTGAGCATAAAATGTGACAATAAGCAAACACAACTAAAACCCACAACTGAAACGTACCTTGAGATAAATTCATAGAGACACACCAGTGAAAGCAATGCTGTTTAGTACACATTGAATTTTAAGCCAGAATTAAGCCTCAAGGACCCATATCACACCTCATTGTTACCACTGTACAACTGTATCTCTGAGGAAAAAACTGTGACACTAGGAAAACCCAACTGACACCCACAACTGAAAGGTACCTTGAGAAAAATTCATAGTGTCCCACCATTGACAGTAATGCTGTTTAGTGAACACTGAAATTTAAGCCTGAATTAAGCCTCAAGGACCCATATCACACCTCATTTTGACCACTGCACAAAACTCTGGATTCCTGAGCACAAAACTGTGACAATAAGCAAACCCAACTAAAACCCACAATTGAAAAGTACCTTGAGAAAAATTCATAGAGACCCACATTGAAAGTAAAGCTGTTTAGTGCACACTGAACTGTAAGCCAGAATTAAGCCAAAGGGACCCATATCACACCTCACTTTTAACAAGATACTAAACTCCGTATCCCTGTGCAAAAAACTGTGACACTAGGAAAACCGAATTATTACCTACAACTGAAAAGTATCTTGAGAAAAATTCATAGAGAACAACCATCGAAAGTAATGCTGTTTAGTGCACACTGAACTTTAAGCCAGAATTAAGCCTCAAGGACCCATATCACACCTCATTTTGACCACACCACAAAACTCTGTAAACGTGATCACGAAACTGTCACATTAGGCACACCCAACTAACACCCACAACTGAAAGGTACCTACAGAAAAATCATAGAGACCCACCATTGTAAGTACTGCTGCTTAGTGCACCCTGAACGTTAAGCCAGAAGTAAGCCATAAGGACCCACATCACACCTCATTTTTAACACGGTACTAAACTCTGTATCCCTGAGCACAAAACTCTGACACTACAAAAACGCAACTATCACCCAAAACGGAAAGGTACCTTGAGAAATATTCATAGAGACCCACCACTGACAGTAATGCTGTTTAGTGCACACTGAAATTTAAGCCAGAATTTAGCCTCAAGGACCTCATTGTGAGCACAGCATAAAACTCTGTACACCTGAGTACAAATTTTGACTATAGGCACACACATATAACAGTCACATCTGAAAGGTCCCTTGAGAAAACTTCATAGAGACCCACCATTGACAGTGGTGCTTTTTATTGCACACTGAACTTTTAGCCATAATTAAGCATCAAAATCCTGTATGTCACCACACTGTGACCACAGCACTAAAATCTGTAAACATGAGCACAAAACTGTGACACTCCAAACACTGACATAAAAAGCACAACAGAAAGGTACCTTGAGAAAAATTCAGAGAGACCCCCATTGAAAGTATTGCTGTTTAGTGCACACTGAACTTTAAGAAAGAATTAAGCCTCAAGGACCCATATCACACCTCATTTTGACCACGGTACAAAACTCTGTATACGTGAGCATGAAAATATCACTCTGGAGACACCCAACTAACACCCACAACTGAAAGGTACCATGAGAAAAATTCAGAGAGACCCACCAAAGAAAGTAATGCTGTTTACTGCACTTTAAGCCAGTATTAAGCCACAAGGAACCATATCACACCTCATTTTTACCACAGTACTAAACTCTGTAAACCTGAGCACGAAATTGTCAGACTAGGAACATCAAACTAACACCCACAACTGAAAGGTACCTTGAGAAAAATTCATAGAGACCCCATTGAAAGTAATGCTGTTTTGTGCACACTGAACTGAAAGACAGAATTAAGCCTTAAGGACGCATATCACACCTCATTTTTAGCACTGTACAAAACTCTGTATCCCTGAGCAAAAAAACTGTGACAATAAGCAAACACAACTAAAACCCACAACTGAAAAATACCTTCAGATAAATTCATAGAGACACACCAGTGCAAGCAATGCTGTTTAGTACACACTGAATTTGAAGCCAGAAATAAGCCTCAAGGACCCATATCACACCTCATTTTGAGCACACTACAAAACTCTGTAAACCTGAGCCCGAAAAAGACAGAATTAAGCCTTAAGGACGCATATCACTGTCCCACTAGGCACACACAACTAACACCCACAATTAAAAGGAACCTTCAGAAAAATTCATAGAGACCCCCTTGAAAGTAATGCTGTTTAGTGCACACTGAACTTTAAGCCAGAATTAAGCCTCAAGGACCCATATCACACCTCATTTTTACCAATGTACAAAACTCTGTATTCCTGAGCACAGAACTGTGACAATAAGCAAACCCAACTAAAACCCACAATTGAAAAGTACCTTGAGAAATATTCATAGAGACCCACCATTGACAGAAATACTGTTTAGTGCACACTGAAATTTAAGCCTGAATTAAGCCTCAAGGACCCATATCACACCTCATTTTAAAAAGATACTAAACTCTGTATCCCTGTGCAAAATACTGTGACACTAGGAAAACCCAACTATCACCCACAACTGAAAAGTATCTTGAGAAAAATTCATAGAGAACAACCATCGACAGTTATGCTGTTTAGTGCACTCTGAACTTTAAGCAAGAATTAAGCCTCAAGGACCCATATCACACCTCATTTTGACCACACCACAAAACTCTGTAAACCTGAGCATGAAACTGTCACACTAGGCACACCCAACTAACACCCACAACTGAAAGGTACCTAGAGAAAAATCATAGAGACCCACCATTGTAAGTACTGCTGCTTAGTGCACCCTGAACTTTAAGCCAGAATTAAGCCACAAGGACCCATATCACACCTCATTTTTAACACGGTACTAAACTCTGTATCCCTGAGCACAAAACTTGATGCTACACAAACCCAACTATCACCCAAAGCAGAAAGGTATCTTGAGAAATATTCATAGAGACCCACCATTGACAGTAAGGCTGTTTAGTGCACACTGAAATTTAAGCCAGAATTTAGCCTCAAGGACCGATATCTCACCTTATTGTGAGCACAGAATAAAACTCTGTACACCTGAGTACAAAACTGTGACTAAAGGCACACACATATAACACTCACGTCTGAAAGGTCCCTTGAGAAAACTTAATAGTGACCCACCATGGACAGTACACACTGAACTTTAAGCCAGAATTAAGCTGTATCCCTGAGCACAAAACTTGATGCTACACAAACCCAACTATCACCCAAAGCAGAAAGGTATCTTGAGAAATATTCATAGAGACCCACCATTGACAGTAAGGCTGTTTAGTGCACACTGAAATTTAAGCCAGAATTTAGCCTCAAGGACCGATATCTCACCTTATTGTGAGCACAGAATAAAACTCTGTACACCTGAGTACAAAACTGTGACTAAAGGCACACACATATAACACTCACGTCTGAAAGGTCCCTTGAGAAAACTTAATAGTGACCCACCATGGACAGTGGTGCTTTTTATTGCACACTGAACTTTAAGCCAGAATTAAGCATCAAAATCCTGTATGTCACCACACTGTGACCACAGCACTAAAATCTGTAAACATGAGCACAAAACTGTGACACTCAAAACGCTGACATAAAAAGCACAACAGAAAGGTACATTGAGAAAAATTCAGAGAGACCTCCATTGAAAGTATTGCTCTTTAGTGCACACTGAACTTTAAGAAAGAATTAAGCCTCAAGGACCCATAACACACCTCATTTTGACCACAAAACAAAGCTCTGTATACGTGAGCATGAAAATATCACTCTAGAGACACCCAACTAACACCCGCAACTGAAAGGTACCATGAGAAAAATTCAGAGAGACCCACCAAAGATAGTAATGCTGTTTACTGCACTTTTAGCCAGTATTAAGCCACAAGGACCCATATCACACCTCATTTTTACCACAGTACTAAACTCTGTAAACCTGAGCACGAAATTGTCACACTAGGAACACCCAACTAACACCCACAACTGAAAGGTACCTTGAGAAAAATTCATAGAGACCCCTTTGAAAGTAAGGCTGTTTAGTGCACACTGAACTAAAAGACAGAATTAAGCCTCAAGGACCCATATCACACCTCATTTTTACCACTGTACAAAACTCTGTATCCCTGAGCAAAAAACTGTGACAATAAGCAAACACAACTAAAACCCACAACTGAAAAGTACCTTGAGATAAATTGATAGAGACACACCAGTGAAAGCAATGCTGTTTAGTACACACTGAATTTTAAGCCAGAATTAAGCCTCAAGGACCTATATCACACCTCATTTTGACCACTGTACAAAACTCTGTAAACCTGAGCACAGAAATGTCACACTAGGCCCACGTAAATAACAGCTACTACTGAAAGGTACCTTGAGATAAGTTCATGGAGACCCACCATAGAAAGTAAATCTGTTTAGTGCACACAGACCTGTAAGCCAGAATTAAGCCAAAGGGACCCATATCACACCTGCCTTTTAACAAGATACTAAACTATGTATCCCTGTGCAAAAATCTGTGACACTAGGAAAACCCAACTAACACCCACAACTGAAAAGTACCTTGAGAAAAATTCCTAGAGACCCCATTGAAAGTAATACTGTTTAGTGCACACTGAATTGAAAGACAGAATTAAGCCTCACGGATACATATCACACCTCATTTTGACCACGGTACAAATCTCTGTATCCATGAGCAAAAAACTGTGACAATAAGAAAACACAACTAAAACCCACAATTGAAAAGTACCTTGAGATAAATTCATAGAGACACACAAGTGAAAGCAATGCTGTTTAGTACACACTGAATTTTAAGCCAGAATTAAGGCTCAGGGACCCATATCACACCTCATTTTGAGGACACTACAAAACTCTGGAAACTTGAGCACGAAACTGTCCCACTATGCACTCCCAACTAACACACACAACTGAAAGGAACCTTGAGAAAATTCATAGAGACCCCCTTTAAAGTAATGCTCTTTAGTACACACTGAACTTTAATCCAGAATTAAGCCTCAAGGACCCATATCACACCTCATTTTTACCACTGTACAAACTGTATCCCTGAGGAAAAAACTGTGACACTAGGAAAACCCAACTAACACCCACAACTGAAAGGTACCTTGAGAAAAATCCATAGAGACCCACCATTGACAGTAATGCTGTTTAGTGCACACTGAAATTTAAGCCAGAATTTAGCCTCAAGGACCCATATCACACCTCATTTTGACCACTGTACAAAACTCTTTATTCCTGCACAGAAAACTGTGACAATAAGCAAACCCAACTAAAACACACTATTGAAAAGTACCTTGAGAAAAATTAATAGAGACCCACCATTGACAGTAATGCTGTTTAGTTCACACTGAAATTTACGCCAGAATTAAGCCTCAAGGGCCCATATCACACCTCATTTTTGACCACAGTACAAAACTCTGTAAAGCTGAGCACGGAAATGCCACACTAGGCCCCCTAACTAACACCTACAACTGAAAGGTACCTTGAGAAAAATTCATAGAGACCCACCATTGAAAGTAAAGCTGTTTAGTGCACACTGAACTGTAAGCCAAAATTAAGCCAAAGGGACCCATATCACACCTCACTTTTAATAAGATACTAAACTCGGTATCCCTGTGCATAAAACTGTGACACTAGGATAACCCAACTATCACCCACAACTGAAAAGTATCTTGAGAAATATTCATAGAGAACAACCATCGACAGAAATGCTGTTTAGTGCACACTGAACTTTAAGCCAGAATTGAGCCTCAAGGACCCATATCATACCTCATTTTGACCACACCAGAAAACGCTGTAAAGCTGAGCATGAAACTGTCACACTAGGCACACCCAACTAACACCCACAACTGAAAGGTACCTAGAGAAAAATCATAGAGTCCCACCATTGTAAGTACTGCTGCTTAGTGCACCCTGAACTTTAAGCCAGAATTAAGCCACAAGGACCCATATCACACCTCATTTTTAACACAATACTAAACTCTGTATCCCTGAGCACAAAACTCTGACACTACGAAAACCCAACTCTCACCCAAAACGGAAAGGTACCTTGAGAAATATTCATAGAGACCCACCATTGACAGTAATGCTGTTTAGTGCACATTGAAATTTAAGCCAGAATTTAGCCTCAAGGACGGATATCTCACCTCATTGTGAGCACAGCATAAAACACTGTACACCTGAGTACAAAATTGTGACTAAAGGCACACACATATAACACTCACATCTGAAAGGTCCCTTGAGAAAACTTCATAGAGACCCACCATTGACAGTGGTGCTTTTTATTGCACACTGAACTTTAAGCCAGAATTAAGCATCAAAATCCTGTATGTCACCACACTGTGACCACAGCACTAAAATCTGTAAACATGAGCACAAAATTGTGACACTCCAAACACTGATATAAAAAGCACAACAGAGAGGTATCTTGGGAAATATTCATAGAGACCCACCATTGACAGTAATGCTGTTTAGTGCACATTGAATTTTAAGCCAGAATAAAGCCTCAAGGACCCATATCACACCTAATTTTGAGCACACTACAAAACTCTGTAAACCTGAGCACGAAACTGTCCCACTAGGCACACCCAACTAACACCCACAACTGAAAGAAACCTTGAGAAAAATACATAGAGACCCCCTTGAAAGTAATGCTGCTTAGTGCACACTGAACTTTAATCCAGAATTAAGCCTCAAGGACCCATATCACACCTCATTTTTACCACTGTACAAAACTGTATCCCTGAGTAAAAAACTGTGACACTAGGAGAACCCAACTGACACCCACAACTGAAAGGTACCTTGAGAAAAATTCATAGAGACCCACCATTGACAGTAATGCTGTTTAGTGCACACTGAAATTTAAGCCAGAATTAAGCCTCAAGGACCCATATCACACCTCATTTTGACCACTGTACAAAACTCTGTATTCCTGCGCAGAAAACTGTGACAATAAGCAAACCCAACTAAAACCAACTATTGAAAAGTACCTTGAGAAAAATTCATAGAGACCCACCATTGACAGTAATGCTGTTTAGTGCACACTGAAATTTACGCCAGAATTAAGCCTCAAGGACCCATATCACACCTCATTTTCCACCACAGTACAAAACTCTGTAAAGCTGAGCATGGAAATGTCACACTAGGCCCACCTAACTAACACCTACAACTGAAAGGTACCTTGAGAAAAATTCATAGAGACCAACCCTAGAAAGTAAAGCTGTTTAGTGCACACTGAACTGAAAGCCAAAATTAAGCCAAAGAGACCCATATCACACCTCACTTTTAATAAGATACTAAACTCTGTATCCCTGTGCATAAAACTGTGACACTAGGATAACCCAACTATCACCCACAACTGAAAAGTATCTTGAGAAATATTCATAGAGAACAACCATCGACAGAAATGCTGTTTAGTGCACACTGAACTTTAAGCCAGAATTGAGACACAAGGAACCATATCTCACCTCATTTTGACCACGATACAAAACTCTGTATACGTGAGCATGAAAATATCAATCTAGAGACACCCAACTAATACCCACAACTGAAAGGTACTATGAGAAAAATTCAGAGAGACCCACCAAAGAAAGTAATGCTGTTTACTGCACGTTAAGCCAGTATTAAGCCACAAGGACCCATATCACACCTCATTTTTACCACAGTACTGAACTCTGTAAAGCTGAGCAGGAAATTGTCACACTAGGAACACCCAACTAACACCCACAACTGAATGCTACCTTGAGAAAAATTCATAGAGGCCCTTTTCAAAGTAATGCTGTTTAGTTCACACTGAACTGAAAGACAGAATTAAGCCTCAAGAACCCATATCACACCTCATTTTTACCACTGTACAAAACTCTGTATCCCTGAGCAAAAAATTGTGACAATAAGCAAACACAACTAAAACGCACAACTGAAAAGTACCTTGACATAAATTCATAGAGACACACCAGTGAAAGCAATGCTGTTTAGTACACACTGAATTTTAAGCCAGAATTAAGCCTCAAGGACCCATAACACACCATTTTTTGAGCACACTACAAAACTCTATAAACCTGAGCACGAAATTGTCCCACTAGGCACACCCAACTAACACCCACAACTAAAAGGAACCTTGAGAAAAAAATCATAGAGACCCCCTTGAAAGTAATGCTGTTCAGGGCACACTGAACTTTAAACCAGAATTAAGCCTCAAGGACCCATATCACACCTCATTTTTACCACTGTGCAAAACTGTATCCCTGAGGAAAAAACTGTGACACTAGGAAAACCCAACTAACACCCACAACTGAAAGGTACCTTGAGAAAAATTCATAGAGATCCACCATTGACAGAAATGCTGTTTAGTGCACACTGAAATTTAAGTCTGAATTAAGCCTGAAGGACCCATACCACACCTTATTTTGACCACTGTACAAAAGGTTGTATTCCTGAGCACAAAACTGTGTCAATAAGCAAACCCAACTAAAACCCACAATTGCAAAGTACCTTTAGAAAAATTCATAGAGACCCACCATTGACAGTAATGCTGTTTAGTGCACACTAAAATTTAAGCCAGAATTAAGCCTCAAGGAACCATATCTCACCTCATTTTTGACCACAGTACAAAACTCTGTAAACCTGAGCACGGAAATGTCACACTAGGCCCACCTAACTAACACCTACAACTAAAAGGAACCTTGAGAAAAATTCATAGAGACCCCCATGAAAGTAATGCTGTTTAGTGCACACAGAACTTAAAGACAGAATTAAGCCTCAAGGACCCATATCATACCTCATTTTTACCACTGTACAAAACTCTGTATCCCTGAGCAAAAAACTGTGACAATAAGCAAACACAACTAAAACCCACAACTGAAAAGTACCTTGTGATAAATTCATAGAGACACACCAGTGAAAGCAATGCTGTTTAGTAAACACTGAATTTTAAGCCAGAATTAAGCCTCAAGGACTCATATCACACCTCCTTATGAGCACACTACAAAACTCTGTAAACCTGAGCACGAAACTGTGCCACTAGGCACACCCAGCTAACACCCACTACTAAAAGGAACCTTGAGAAAAATTCATAGATACCCCCTTGAAAGTAATGCTGTTTAGTGCACACTGAACTTTAAACGAGAATTAAGCCTCAAGGACCCATATCACACCTCGTTTTTACCACTGTACAAAACTGTATCCCTGAGGAAAAAACTGTGACACTAGGTAAACCCAACTAACACCCACAACTGAAAGGTACCTTGAGAAAAATTCATAGAGATCCACCATTGACAGAAATGCTGTTTAGTGCACACTGAAATTTAAGCCTGAATTAAGCCTCAAGGACCCATATCACACCTTATTTTGACCCCTCTACAAAAGGTTGTATTCCTGAGCACAAAAATGTGTCAATAAGCAAACCCAACTAAAACCCACAATTGCAAAGTACCTTTAGAAAAATTCATAGAGACCCACCATTGACAGTAATGCTGTTTAGTGCACACTGAAATTTAAGCCAGAATTAAGCCTCAAGGAACCATATCTCACCTCATTTTTGACCACAGTACAAAACTCTGTAAACCTGAGCACGGAAATGTCACACTAGGCCCACCTAACTAACACCTACAACTAAAAGGAACCTTGAGAAAAATTCATAGAGACCTCCATGAAAGTAATGCTGTTTAGTGCTCACAGAACTTAAAGACAGAATTAAGCCTCAAGGACCCATATCATACCTCATTTTTACCACTGTACAAAACTCTGTACTATTGAGCACAAAACTGTGACAATAAGCAAACCCAACTAAAACACACAATTGAAAAGTACCTTGAGAAAAATTCATAGAGAACCACCATTGACAGTAATGCTGTTTAGTGCACACTGAAATTTAAGTAAGAATTAAGCCTCAAGGACCCATATCACACCTCATTTTTGACCACAGTACAAAACTCTGTAAACCTGAGCACGGAAATGTCACAGTACCCCCACCTAACTAACACCTACAACTGAAAGGTACCTTGAGAAAAATTCATAGAGACCCACCATAGAAAGTAAAGCTGTTTAGTGCACACTGAACTGTAAGCCAGAATTAAGCCAAAGGGACCCATATCACACCTCACTTTTAACAAGACACTAAACTCTGTATCCCTGTGCAATAAACTGTGACACTAGGAAAACCCAACTCTCACCCACAACTGAAAAGGATCTTGAGAAAAAATTCATAGAGAACAACCATCTTCAGTAATGCTGTTCAGTGCACACTGAACTTTAAGCAAGAATTAAGCATCAAAATCCTGTATGTCACCACAATGTGACCACAGCACTAACATCTGTAAACATGAGCACAAAACTGTGCCACTCCAAACACTGACATAAAAAGCAGAACAGAAAGGTACCTTGAGAAAAATTCAGAGAGACCCCCATTGAAAGTATTGCTGTTTAGTGCACACTGAACTTTAAGAAAGAATTAAGCCTCAAGGACCCATATCACACCTCATTTGTACCCTGGTACAAAACTCTGTTTTCGTGAGCATGAAAATATCACAGTACCCCCACCTAACTAACACCGACAACTGAAAGGTACCATGAGAAAAATTCAGAGAGACCCACCAAAGAAAGTAATGCTGTTTACTGCACTTTAAGCCAGTATTAAGCCTCAAGGACCCATATCACACCTCATTTTTACCACAGTACTAAACTTTGTAAACCAGAGCACAAAATTGTCACACTAGGAACACCCAACTAACACCCACAACTGAAAGGTACCTTGAGAAAAATTCATAGAGATCCCATTGAAAGTAATGCTGTTTAGTGCACACTGAACTTAAAGACAGAATTAAGACTCAAGGACCCATATCACACCTCATTTTTACCACTGTACAAAACTCTTTATCCCTGAGCAAAAAACTGTGACAATAAGCAAACACAGCTAAAACCCACAACTGAAGAGTACCTTGAGATAAATTCATAGAGACACTCCAGTGAAAGCAATGTTGTTTAGTACACACTGAATTTTAAGCCAGAATTAAGCCTCAAGGACCCATATCACACCTCATTTTGAGCACACTACAAAACTCTGTAAACTTCAGCACGACACTGTCCCACTAGGCACACCCAGCTAACACCCACAACTAAAAGGAACCTTGAGAAAAATTCATAGAGACCCCCTTGAAAGTAATGCTGTTTAGTGCACACTGAACTTGAAACCAGAATTAAGCCTCAAGGACCCATATCACGCCTCATTTTTACAATTGTACAAAACTCTATTCCTGAGGAAAAAAACTGTGACACTAGAAAAACCCAACTAACACCCACAACTGAAAGGTACCTTGAGAAATATTCATAGAGACCCACAATTGACAGTAATGCTGTTTAGTGCACACTGAAATTTAAGCCAGTATTAAGCCTCAATGACCCATATCACACCTCATTTTTGACCACAGTACACAACTCTGTAAACCTGAGCACGGAAATGTCACACTAGGCTACCTAACTAACACCTACAACTGAAAGGTACCTTGAGAAAAATTCATATAGAACCATCATAGAAAGTAAAGCTGTTTAGTGCACACTGAACTGTAAGCCAGAATTACGCCTCAAGGACCCATATCACACCTCATTTTGACCACTGTACAAAACTGTGTATTCCTGAGCACAAAACTGTGACAATAAGCAAACCCAACTTAAACCCACAATTCAATAGTACCTTGAAAAAATTTCATAGAGACCCACCATTGACAATAGTGCTGTTTAGTGCACACTAAAATTTGAGCCAGAATTAAGCCTCAAGGACCCATATCACACCTCATTGTGAGCACAGCATAAAACTCTGTACACCTGAGTACAAAACTGTGACTATAGGCGCACACATAGAACACTCACATCTGAAAGGTCCCTTGAGAAAACTTCATAGAGACCCAACATTGACAGTGGTGCTTTTTATTGCACACTGAACTTTAAGCCAGAATTAAGCATCAAAATCCTGTATGTCACCAGACTGTGACCACAGCATTAAAATCTGTAAACAGGAGCACAAAACGGTGACACTCCAAACACTGCCATAAAAAGCACAACAGAAAGGTACCTTGAGAAAAATTCAGAGAGACCCCCATAGAAAGTATTGCTGTTTAGTGCACACCGAACTTTAAGAAAGAATTAAGCTTCAAGGACCCATATCACACCACATTTTGACCATAGTACAAAACTCTGTATACGTGAACATGAATATATCACTCTAGAGACACCCAACTAACACCCACAACTGAAAGGTACCATGAGAAAAATTCAGAGACCCACCAAAGAAAGTAATGCTGTTTAGTGCACACTGAAATTTAAGCCTGAATTAAGCCTCAAGGACCCATATCACACCTCATTTTGACCACTGTCCAAAACTGTGTATTCCTGAGCACAAAACTGTGACAACAAGCAAACCCAACTAAAACCCACAATTCAAAAGTACCTTGAGAAAATTTCATAGAGACCAACCATTGACAGTAGTGCTGTTTAGTGCACACTAAAATTTGAGCCAGAATTAAGCCTCAAGGACCCATATCACACCTCATTTTTAGCACTGTGCAAACTGTATCCCTAAGGAAAAAACTGTTACACTAGGAAAACCCAACTAACACCCACAACTGAAAGGTACCTTGAGTTAGCGTCAGGGTCGGGTTAGGGTTGGGGTTAAGCTTAAGGTGTCCACCTAGGGTTAGGGTTAGGTCTATGGTTTTAGTTAGGCTTCAGATTAGGTTAGGTTTGAACTTAGTTTGACGGAGTAAGTTTAGGGCTACTGTTAGTTTTCGGTTCAGTGTTACGGATGGAGTTAGCATCAGGGTCAGGTTAGGGTTGGGTTTAAGCTTAAGGTGTCCGGCTAGGATTAGGGTTAGGTCTATGGTTTTAGTTAGGCTTCAGGTTAGGTTAGGTTTGAACTTAGTTTGACGGAGTAAGTTTAGGGCTACTATTAGTTTTCGGTTCAGCGTTACTGATGGAGTTAGCATCAGGGTCAGGTTAGGGTTGGGGTTACGCTTTAGGTGTGCGACTAGGGTTACGGTTAGGTCTATGATTTGAGTTAGGCTTCAGGATAGGTTAGGTTTGAACTTAGTTTGACGGAGTAAGTTTAGGGCTACTGTTAGTTGTAGGTTCAGTGTTATGGTTGGAGTTAGCATCAGGGTCAGGTTAGGGTTGGGTTTAGGCTTAAGGTGTCCGCCTAGGGTTCAGGTAAGGTCTATGGTTTTAGTTAGGCTTCAGGTTTGGTTATTTTTGAAATTAGTTTGAGGGAGTAAGTTTAGGGCTACTGTTAGTTTTTGGTTCAGTGTTACTGTTGGAGTTAGCGTCAGGGTCAGGTTAGGGTTGGGGTTAATCTTAAGGTGTACGTCTAGGGTTAGGGTTAGGTCTATGGTTTGATTTAGCGTTCAGATTAGGTTAGATTTGAACTTAGTTTGAGGGAGTAAATTTAAGACTACTGTTAGTTTTCGGTTCAGTGTTACTGTTGGAGTTAGCGTCACGGTCAGGTAAGGGTTGGGGTTGACCTTAAGGTGTCCACCTAGGGTTAGGGTTAGTTCTATGGTTTTAGTGAGGCTTCAGGTTAGATTAGGTTAGAACTTAGTTTGAGCGAGTAAGTTTAGGGCTACTGTTAGTTTTCGGATCAGTGTTACGATTGGAGTTAGCGTCAGGTTCAGGTAAGTGTTGGGGTTAACCTTAAGGTGTACGCCTAGGGTTAGGGTCAGGTCTATGGTTTGAGTTAGGCTTCAGGTTATGTTACGTTTGAACTTAGTTTGAGGGAGTAAGTTTAGGGCTACTGTTATTTTTCGGTTCAGTGTTACGGTTGGGGTTAGCATCAGGGTCAGGTCAGGTTTGGGGTTAAGCTTAAGGTGTACGCCTAGGGTTAGGGTTAGGTCTATGGTTTGCTTTAGGGTTCAGATTAGGTAAGGTTTGAACTTCGTTTGAGGGAGTAAATTAAGGGCTACTGTTAGTTTTCGGTTCAGTGTTACGGATGGAGTTAGCATCAGGGTCAGGTTAGGGTTGGGGTTAAGCTTAAGGTGAACGCCTAGGGTTAGGGTTACATCTATGGTTTTAATTAGGCTTCAGGATAGGTTAGGTTTGAACTTAGTTTCAGGGAGTAAATTTAAGGCTACTGTTAGTTTTCGGTTCAGTGTTACGGTTGGAGTTAGCGTCAGGGTCAGGTAAGGGTTGGGGTTGACTTTAAGGTGTACGCCTAAGGTTAGGGTTAGGTCTATGGTTTGATTTTGGGTTCAGATTAGGTTAGGTTTGAACTTAGTTTGACGGAGTACGTTTAGGGTACTGTTAGTTTTCGGTAAACTATTATGGTTGTAGTTAGCGTCAGGGTCGGGCTAGGGTTGGGGTTAACCTTAAGGTGTCCGCCTAGGGTTAGGGTTTGGTCTATGGTTTTAGTTGGCTTCAGGTTAGGTTAGGTTTGAACTTAGTTTGAGGGAGTAAGTTTAGGGCTACTGTTAGTTTTCGGTTCAGTGTTACGGTTGGAGTTAGCATCAGGGTCATGTTTGGGTTGGGGTTAAACTTAAGGTGTCCGCCTAGGGTTAGGGTTAGGTCTATGGTTTTAGTTAGGCATCAAGAGAGGTTAGGTTTGAACTTAGTTTGAGGGAGTAAGTTTAGGGGTACTGTTAGTTTTCGGTTCAGTTTTATGGTTGGAGTTAGCATCAGGTTCAGGTTAGGGTTGGGGTTGAGCTTAAGGTGTCCGCATAGTTTTAGGGTTAGGTCTATGGTTTGATTTAGCTTCAGGTTAGGTTAGGTTTGAACTTAATTTGAGGGAGTAAGTTTAGGGCTACTGTTAGTTTTCGGTTCAGTGTTACTGATGGAGTTAGCATCAGGGTCAGGTTAGGTTTGGGGTTGACCTTATGGAGTCCGCCTCGGGATAGGATTAGGTCTATGGTTTGAGGTAGGCTTCAGGTTAGGTTAGGTTTCAACTTAGTTTGAGGCAGTAAGTTTAGGGCTACTGTTAATTTTTGGTTCAGTGTTACGGTTGGAATTAGCGTCAGGGTCAGTTTAGGATTGGGGTTAAGCTTAAGGTGTCCGCCTAGGGTTAGGGTTAGTTCTATGGTTTGAGTTAG
The DNA here is from genome assembly GCA_026018925.1 of Tupaia tana. Classification (NCBI taxonomy): domain Eukaryota; kingdom Metazoa; phylum Chordata; class Mammalia; order Scandentia; family Tupaiidae; genus Tupaia; species Tupaia tana. Next base: position 92,641,399 of record JAKSZU010000002.1, read on the forward strand.
GCTTTAGGTTTGGTTAGGTTTGAACTTAGTTTGAGGGAGTAAGTTTAGGGCTACTGTTAGTTTTTGGTTCAGTGTTATGGTTGGAGTTAGCGTCAGGGTAGATTAGACGTCGGGTTAAGCTTAAGGTGTCCGCCTAGGGTTAGGGTTAGGTCTATCGTTTTACTTAGGCTTCAGGTTAGGTTAGGTTTGAACTTAGTTTGAGGGAGTAAGTTTAGGGTTACTGTGAGTTTTCGGTTCAGTGTTAATTTTGGAGTTAGGGATAGGTCTATGGTTTGAGTTAGGCATCAAGAGAGGTTAGGTTTGAACTTAGTTTGAGGGAGTAAGTTTGGGGGTACTGTTTGTTTTCGGTTCAGTTTTATGGTTGGAGTTAGCGTCAGGGTCAGGTTAGGGTTGGGGTTGAGATTAAGGTGTCCGCCTAGGGTTAGGTTTAGTGCTATGGTTTGATTTAGGCTTCAGGTTATGTTAGGTTTGAACTTAGTTTGAGGGAGTAAGGTTAGGGCTACTGTTAGTTTTCTGTTCAGTGTTTCGGTTGGAGTTAGTGTCAGGGTCAGGTTAGGGTTGGGGTAATGCTTAAAGTATCCTCCTACGGTTAGGGTTAGGTCTATGGTTTGATGTAGGCTTCAGTTTAGGTTAGGTTTGAACTTAGTTTGAGGGAGAAAGTTTAGGGCTACTGTTATTTTTCCGTTCAGTGTTACGGTTGGATTTAATGTCAGGGTCAGGTTAGGCTTGGGGTTAAGCTTAAGGTGTCCGCCTAGGGTTAGGGTTAGGTCTATGGTTTGAGTTAGGCTTCAGGTTAGGTTAGGTTTGAACTTAGTTTGAGGGAGAAAGTTTAGGGCTACTGTTAGTTTTCGGTTCAGTGTTACGGTTGGAGTTAGCGTCAGGATCAAGTTAGGGTTGGCGTGGACCTTAATGTGTCTGCCTAGGGTTAGTGTTAGGTCTATGGTTTGAGTTAGGCTTCAGGTTAGGTTAGGTCTGAACTTAGTTTGAGGGAGTAAGTTTTGGGGTACTGTTAGTTTTCGGTTCACTGTTACGGTGGCAGTTAGCGTCAGGGTCATGTTAGGGTTCTGGTTAAGCTTAAGGTGTCCTGCTATGGGTTAGGGTTAGGTCTATGGTTTCAGTTAGGCTTCAGGTAAAGTTAGGTTTGAACTTAGTTTGAGGGAGTAAGTTTAGGGCTATTGTAAGTTTTCGGATCAGTGTTACGGTTGGATTTAGTGTCAGGGTCAGGTTAGGCTTGGGGTTAAGGTTAAGGTGTCCGCCTAGGGTTAGGGTTAGGTCTGTGGTTTGATTTAGGCTTCAGGTTAGGTTAGGTTTGAACTTAGTTTGAGGGAGTAAGTTTAGGGTTACAGTGAGTTTTCGGTTCAGTGTTACGGTTGGAGTTATGGTTAGGGCTATGGTTTGAGTTAGGCATCAAGAGAGGTTAGGTTTGAACTTAGTTTGAGGGAGTAAGTTTAGGGGTACTGTTAGTTTTCGGTTCAGTTTTATGGTTGGAGTTAGCGTCATGGTCAGGTTGGGGTTGGGGTTGAGATTAAGGTGTCCGCCTAGGGTTAGGGTTAGTGCTATGGTTTGATTTAGGCTTCAGGTTAGGTTAGGTTTGAACTTAGTTTGAGGGAGTAAGGTTAGGGCTACTGTTAGTTTTCTGTTCAGTGTTTCGGTTGGATTTAGTGTCAGAGTCAGGTTAGGGTTGGGGTAATGCTTAAAGTGTCCTCCTATGGTTAGAGTTAGGTCTATGGTTTGATGTAGGCTTCAGTTTAGGTTAGGTTTGAACTTAGTTTGAGGGAGTAAGTTTAGGGCTACTGTTAGTTTTCGGTTCAGTGTTACGGATGGAGTTAGCATCAGGGTCAGGTTAGGGTTGGGGATAAGCTTAAGGTGTCCGCCTAGGTTTAGGGTTAGGGATATGGTTTGATTTAGGCTTCAGGTTAGGTTAGGTTTGAACTTAGTTTGAGGGAGTAAGTTTAGGGCTACTGTTAGTTTTCGGTTCAGTGTTACGGTTGGAGTTAGCATCAGGGTCAGTTTAGGATTGGGGTTAAGCGTAAGGTGAAGGCCTAGGGTTAGGGTTAGCTCTATGGTTTGATTTAGGGTTCAGGTTAGGTTAGGTTCGAACATAGTTTGAGGGAGTAAGTTTAGGGCTACTGTTAGTCTTCGGATCAGTGTTACAGTTGGAGTAAGCGTCAGGGTCAGTTTAGGGTTGGGGTTAAGCTTAAGGTGTCCGCCTAGGGTTAGGGTTAGCTCTATGGTTTGATTTAGGCTTCAGGATAGGTTACGTTTGAACTTAGCTTGAGGGAGTAAGTTTAGGGCTAATGTTAGTTTTTGGTTCAGTGTTACGGTTGGACTTAGCGTCAGGGTCACGTTAGGGTTGTGGTTGAGCTTAAGGTGTCCACCTATGGTCAGGGTTAGGTCTATGCTTTGATTAAGGCTTCCTATTAGGTTAGGTTTGAACTTAGCTTGGGGGAGTAATTTATGGCTACTGTTATTTTTCAGTTCAGTGTTACAGTTGGAGTTAGCGTCAGGGTCAGATTAGGGTTCTGGTTAAGCTAACGGTGTCCGCCAAGGGTTAGGTTTAGGGCTATGGTATGATTTGGGCTATGGTATGATTTAAGCTTCAGGTTAGGTTAGGTTTGAACTTAGTTTGAGAGATTAAGTTTAGGGCTACTGTTAGTTTTCTGTTCAGTGTTACGTTTGGAGTTAGCGTCAGGGTCTGGTTAGGGTTGGGGTTGAGCTTAAGGTGTCCGCGTAGATTTAGGGTTAGGTCTATGGTTTGATTTAGGCTTCAGGTTAGTTTAGGTTTGAACTTAATTTGAGGCAGTAAGTTTAGGGCTACTGTTATTTTTCGGTTCAGTGTTACTGTTAGAGTCAGCATTAGGGCCAGGTTAGGGTTGGGGTTGACCCTAAGGTGTCCACCTAGGGTTAGGATTAGGTCTATGGTTTGAGTTAGGCTTCAGGTTAGGTTGGGTCTGAACTTAGTTTGAGGGAGTAAGTTTAGGGCTACTGTTAGTTTTCGTTTCAGTTTTACGGTAGGAGTTAGCATCAGGGTCAGGTTAGGTTTGCGGTTAAGCTTCAGGTGTCCGCCTAGGGTTAGGGTTAGGTCTATGGTTTGAGTTAGGCTTCAGGTTAGGTTAGGTTTCAACTTAGTTTGAGGGAGTAAGTTTAGGGCTACTGTTAGTTTTCGGTTCAGTGTTACGGTTGGAGTTAGCGTCAGGGTCAGTTTAGGATTGGGGTTAAGCTTAAGGTGTCCACCTTGGGTTAGGGTTAGTTCTATGGTTTGAGTTAGGCTTTAGGTTTGGTTAGGTTTGAACTTAGTTTGAGGGAGTAAGTTTAGGGCTACTGTTAGTTTTCGGTTCAGTGTTATGATTGGAGTGAGCGTCAGGGTAGATTACCCTTCGGGTTAAGCTTAAGGTGTCCGCCTAGTGTTAGGGTTAGGTCTATGGTTTAAGTTAGGCTTCAGGTTAGGTAAGGTTTGAACTTAGTTTGAGGGAGTAAGTTTAGGGTTACTGTTAGTTTTCGGTTCAGTGTTACGGTTGGAATTAGCGTCAGGGTCAGGTTAGGGTTGGGGTTAAGCTTAAGGTTTCCACCTAGGGTTAGGCTTAGGTCTATGGTTTTATTGAGGCTTCTAGTTAGGTTAGGTTTGAACTTAGTTTGAGGGAGTAAGTTTAGGGCTACTGTTAGTTTTCGGTTCAGTGTTACTGTTGGAGTGAGCGTCAGGGTAGGTTAGGCTTCCGGTTAAGCTTAAGGTGTCCGCCTAGGGTTAGGGTTAGGTCTATGGTTTTAGTTAGACTTCAGGTTAGGTTAGGTTTGAACTTAGTTTGAGTGTGTAAGTTTAGGGTTGCTGTGAGTTTTCGGTTCAGTGTTACGGTTGGAGTTAGCGACAGGGTCAGGTTAGGGTTCTGGTTAAGTTTAAGGTGTTCGCCTAGGTTAAGGGTTAGGGCTATGGTTTGATTTAGGCTTCAGGTTAGGTTAGGTTTGAACTTAGTTTGAGGGAGTAAGTTTAGGGCTACTGTTAGTTTTCTGTTCAGTGTTACAGTTGGAGTTAGTGTCAGGGTCATGTTAGGGTTGGGGTTATGCTTAAAGTGTCCGCCTATGGTTAGGTTTAGGGCTATGGTTTGATTCTGGCTTCAGTTTAGGTTAGGTTTTAACTGAGTTTGAGGGAGTAAGTTTAGGGCTACTGTTAGTTTTTGGTTCAGTGTTACGGTTGGAGTTAGCGTCAGGGTCAGGTTAGGGATGGGGTTGAGCTTAAGGTGTCCGCCTAGGGTTAGGGTTAGGGCTATGGTTTGATTTAGGCATCAGGTTAGGTTAGGTTTGAACTTAGTTTGAGGGAGTAAGTTTAGGGCTACTGTTAGTTTTCTGTTCAGTGTTACAGTTGGAGTTAGTGTCAGGGTCATGTTAGGGTTGGGGTTATGCTTAAAGTGTCCGCCTATGGTTAGGTTTAGGGCTATGGTTTGATTCTGGCTTCAGTTTAGGTTAGGTTTTAACTGAGTTTGAGGGAGTAAGTTTAGGGCTACTGTTAGTTTTTGGTTCAGTGTTACGGTTGGAGTTAGCGTCAGGGTCAGGTTAGGGATGGGGTTGAGCTTAAGGTGTCCGCCTAGGGTTAGGGTTAGGTCTATGGTTTGATTTAGACTTTAGGTTAGGTTAGGTTTGAACTTAGTTTGAGGGAGTAAGTTTAGGGCTACTGTTAGTTTTCGGTTCAGTGTTACGGTTGGAGTTAGCATCAGGGTCAGTTTAGGTTTGGGGTTAAGCTTAAGGTGAACGCCTAGGGTTAGGGTTAGCTCTATGGTTTGATTTAGGGTTCAGTTTAGGTTAGGTTCGAACTTAGTTTGAGGGAGTAAGTTTAGGGCTACTGTTAGTTTTCGGTTCAGTGTTACGGTTGGAGTTAGCCTCAGGGTCAGTTAAGGGTTGGGGTTAAGCTTAAGGTGTCCGCCTAGGGTTAGGGTTAGCTCATTTGTTGAATTAGGCTTCAGGTTAGGTTAGGTTTGAACTTAGTTTGAGGGAGTAATTTTAGGGATACTGTTATTTTTCAGTTCAGTGTTACAGTTTGAGTTAGCGTCAGGGTCAGATTAGGGTTCTGGTAAAGCTAAAGGTGTCCGCCTAGGGTTAGGTTTAGGTCTATGGTATGATTTGGGCTATGGTATGATTTAAGCTTCAGGTTAGGTTAGGTTTGAACTTAATTTGAGGGAGTAAGTTTAGGGCTACTGTTAGTTTTCTGTTCAGTGTTACGGTTGGAGTTAGGGTTATGCCTATGTTTTGAGTTAGACATCAAGAGAGGTTAGGTTTGAACTTAGTTTGAGGGAGTAAGTTTAGGGGTACTGTCAGTTTTCGGTTCAGTTTTATGGTTGGAGTTAGCGTCAGGGTCAGGTTAGGGATGGGGTTGAGCTTAAGGTGTCCGCATAGTTTTAGGGTTAGGTCTATGGTTTGATTTAGGCTTCAGGTTAGGTTAGGTTTGAACTTAATTTGAGGGAGTAGGTTTAGGGCTACTGTTATTTTTCGGATCAGTGTTACGGTTTGAGTTAGCGTTAGGGTCAGGTTAGGTTTGGGGTTGACCTTATGGAGTCCGCCTAGGGTTAGGATTAGGTCTATGGTTTGAGTTAGGCTTCAGGTTATGTTAGGTTTCAACTTAGTTTGAGGGAGTAAGTTTAGGGCTACTGTTAATTTTTGGTTCAGTGTTACGGTTGGAGTTAGCGTCAGGGTCAGTTTAGGATTGGGGTTAAGCTTAAGGTGTCCGCCTAGGGTTAGGGTTAGTTCTATGGTTTGAGTTAGGCTTTAGGTTTGGTTAGGTTTGAACTTAGTTTGAGGGAGTAAGTTTAGGGCTACTGTTAGTTTTCGGTTCAGTGTTATGGTTGGAGTGAGCGTCAGGGTAGATTAGACGTCGGGTTAAGCTTAAGGTGTCCGCCTAGGGTTATGGTAAGGCCCATGGTTTTACTTAGGCTTCAGGTTAGGTTAGGTTTGAACTTAGTTTGAGGGAGTAAGTTTAGGGTTACTGTGAGTTTTCGGTTCAGTGTTACGGTTGGAGTTAGGGTTAGGTCTATGGTTTGAGTTAGGCATCAAGAGAGGTTAGGTTTGAACTTAGTTTGAGGGAGTAAGTTTAGGGTTACAGTTTGTTTTCGGTTCAGTTTTATGGTTGGAGTTAGGGTCAGGGTCAGGTTAGGGTTAGGGTAATGCTTAAAGTGTCCTCCTTCGGTTAGGGTTAGGTCTATCGTTTGATGTAGGCTTCAGTTTAGGTTAGGTTTGAACTTAGTTTGAGGGAGAAAGTTTAGGGCTACTGTTATTTTTCCGTTCAGTGTTACGGTAGGATTTAGTGTCAGGGTCAGGTTAGGCTTGGGGTTAAGCTTAAGGTGTCCGCCTAGGGTTAGGGTTAGGTCTATGCTTTGAGTTAGGCTTCAGGTTAGGTTAGGTTTGAACTTAGTTTGAGGGAGTAATTTTAGGGTTACTGTTAGTTTTCGGCTCAGTGTTTTGGATGGAGTTAGTGTCAGGGTCAGGTTAGGGTTGGGGTTGAGCTTAAGGTGTCCGCCTATGGTTAGGGTTAGGTCTAAGGTTTGATATAGGCTTCAGGTTAGGTTAGGTTTGAACTTAGTTTGAGGGAGTAAGTTTAGGTCTACTGTAAGTTTTCGGTTCAGTGTTACGGTTGGAGTTAGCGTCATGGTCAGTTTAGGGTTGGGGTTAAGCTTAAGGTATCCGCCTAGGGTTAGGGTTAGGTCTATGGTTTGATATAGGCTTCAGGTTAGGTTAGGTTTGAACTTAACTTGAGGGAGTAAGTTTAGGGCTAATGTTAGTTTTCTGTTCAGTGTTACCGTTGGAGTTAGCGTCAGGGTCAGGTTAGGGTTGGGGTTGAGCTTAAGGTGTCCACCTAGGGTTAGGGTTAGGTCTATGGTTTTAGTTAGACTTCCGGTTAGGTTAGGTTTGAACTTAGTTTGAGGGAGTAATTTTAGGGCTACTGTTATTTTTCAGTTCAGTGTTACAGTTGGAGTTAGCATCAGGGTTAGGATAGGGTTCTGGTTAAGCTAAAGGTGTCCGCCTAGGGTTAGGGTTAGGTCTATGGTTTTAGTTAGGCTTCAAGTTAGGTTAGGTTTGAACTTAGTTTGAGGGAGTAAGTTTAGGGCTACTGTAATTTTTCGGTTCAGTGTTACTGTTGGAGTGAGCGTCAGGGTCAGGTTAGGGTTCTGGTTAAGCTTAAGGTGTCCGCCTAGGGTTAGGGTTAGGGCTGTGGTTTGATTTAGGCTTCAGGTTAGGTTAGGTCTGAACTTAGTTTGAGGGAGTAAGTTTAGGGCTACTGTGAGTTTTCTGTTCAGTGTTACGGGTGGAGTTAGTGTCAGGGTCAGGTTAGGGTTGGGGTTATACTTAAAGCGTCCGCCTAGGGTTATGGTTAGGTCTATGGTTTGATTTAGGCTTCAGTTTAGGTCAGGTTTGAACTTAGTTCGAGGGAGTAAGTTTAGGGCTACTGTTAGTTTTCCATTCATTGTTACGGTTGGAGTTAGCGTCAGGGTCAGGTTAGGGTTGGGGTTGAGCTTAAGTTGTCCGCCTAGGGTTAGGGTTAGGTTTATGGTTTGATTTAGGCTTCAGGTTAGGTTAGGTTTGAACTTAGTTTGAGGGAGTAAGTTTAGGGTGACTGTTAGTTTTCGGTTCAGTGTTACGGTTGGAGAAGCGTCACGGTCAGGTTAGGGTTGGGCTTAAGCTTAAGGTGTCCGTCTAGGGTTAGGGTAAGGTCTATGGTTTTAGTTAGGCTTCAGGTTAGGTTAGGTTTGATCTTAGTTTGAGGCAGTAAGTTTAGGGCTACTGTTAGTTTTCGGTTCAGTGTTACGGTTGGATTTAGCATCAGGGTCAGGTTAGGGTTGGGGTTAAGCTTCAGGTGTTCCCCTAGAGTTAGGGTTAGGTCTATGGTTTCAGTTAGGCTTCAGGTTAGGTTAGGTTTGAACTTAGTTTGAGGGAGAAAGTTTAGGGCGACTGTTATTTTTCGGTTCAGTGTTACGGTGGGAGTTAACCTCAGGGTTAGGTTAGGGTTGGGGTTGACCTTAAGGTGTCCGCCTAGGGTGAGTGTTAGGTCTATGGTTTTAGTTAGGCTTTAGGTTAGGTTAGGTCTGAACTTAGTTTGAGGGAGTAAGTTTAGGGCTACTGTTAGTTTTCGGTTCACTGTTACGGTTGGAGTTAGCGTCAGGGTCAGGTTAGGGTTCTGGTTAAGTTTAAGGTGTCCGCCTAGGGTTAGGGTTAGGTCTATGGTTTGAGTTAGGCTTCAGGTAAGGATAGGTTTGAACTAAGTTTGAGGGAGTAAGTTTAGGTCTATTGTAAGTTTTCGGATCATTGTTACGGTTGGATTTAGTGTCAGGGTCAGGTTAGTCTTGGGCTTAAGCTTAAGGTGTCCGCCTAGGTTTAGGGTTAGGTCTATGGTTTGAGTTAGGCTTCAGGTTAGGTTAGGTTTGAACTTAGTTTGAGGGAGTAAGTTTAGGGTTACTGTTAATTTTCGGTTCAGTGTTACGGTTGGAGGTAGCGTCAGGGTCAGGTTAGGGTTGGGGTTAAGCTTAACATGTCCGTCTAGGGCTAGGGTAAGGTCTATGGTTTTAGTTAGGCTTCAGGTTAGGTTAGGTTTGAACTTAGTTTGAGGGAGTAAGTTTAGGGCTACTGTTAGTTTTCGGTTCAGTGTTACGGTTGGAGTTAGCGTCAGGGTCAGGTTAGGGATGGGGTTAAGCTTAAGGTGTCCGCCTAGGGTTAGGGTTCTGTCTATGGTTTTTGTTAGGCTTCAGGTTAGGTTAGGATTTAACTTAGTTTGAGGGAGTAAGTTTAGGGTTACTGTGAGTTTTCGGTTCAGTGTTACGTTTGGAGTTAGCATCAGGGTCATGTTAGGGTTCTGGTTAAGCTTAAGTTTTCCGCCTAGGGTTAGGGTTAGGACTGTGGCTTGATTTATCTTCAGGATAGGTTAGGTTGGAACTTAGTTTGAGGGAGTAAGTTTAGGCCTACTGTTAGTTTTCGGTTCAGTGTTACGGTTGGAGTTAGCGTCAGGGTCAGGTTAGGGTTGGGGTTGAGGTTAAGGTTTCCGCCTAGGGTTAGGGTTAGGTGTATGGTTTGATTTAGGCTTCAGGTTAGGTTAGGTTTGAACTTAGTTTGAGGGAGTAAGGTTAGGGCTACTGTTAGTTTTCTGTTCAGTGTTTCGGTTGGATTTAGTGTCAGAGTCAGGTTAGGGTTGGGGTAATGCTTAAAGTGTCCTCCTACGGTTAGGGTTAGGTCTATGGTTTGATGTAGGCTTCAGTTTTGCTTAGGTTTGAACTTAGTTTTAGGGAGAAAGTTTAGGGCTACTGTTATTTTTCCGTTCAGTGTTACGGTTGGATTTAGAGTCAGGGTCAGGTTAGGCTTGGGGTTAAGCTTAAGGTGTCCGCCTAGGGTTAGGGTTAGGTCTATGGTTTGAGTTAGGCTTCAGGTTAGTTTAGGTTTGAACTTAGTTTGAGGGAGGAAGTTTAGGGTTACTCTTAGTTTTCGGTTCAGTGTTACGGTTGGAGTTAGTGTCAGGGTCAGGTTAGGGTTGGGGTTGAGCTTCAGGTGTCCGCCTATGGTTAGGGTCAGGTCTAAGGTTTGATTTAGGCTTCAGGTTAGGTTAGGTTTGAACTTAGTTTGAGGGAATAAGTTTAGGTCTACTGTAAGTTTTCGGTTCAGTGTTACGGTTGGAGATATCGTCAGGGTCAGTTTAGGTTTGGGGTTAAGCTTAAGGTATCCGCCTAGGGTTAGGGTTAGCTCTATGTTTTGATTTAGGCTTCAGGTTAGGTTAGGTTTGAACTTAACTTGAGGGAGTAAGTTTAGGGCTAATGTTAGTTTTCGGTTCAGTGTTACGGTTGGAGTTAGCGTCAGGGTCAGGTTAGTGTTGGGGTTGGGCTTAAGGTGTCCACCTAGGGTTAGGGTTAGGTCTATGGTTTTAGTTAGGCTTCCGGTTACGTTAGGTTTGAACTGAGTTTGAGGGAGTAATTTTAGGGCTACTGTTATTTTTCAGTTCAGTGTTACAGTTGGAGTTAGCATCAGGGTCAGGTTAGGGTTCTGGTTAAGCTAAAGGTGTCAGCCTAGGGTTAGGGTTAGGTCTATGGTTTTAGTTAGGCTTCAAGTTAGGTTAGGTTTGAACTTAGTTTGAGGGAGTAACTTTAGGGCTACTGTTAGTTTTCGGTTCAGTTTTACTGTTGGAGTGAGCGTCAGGGTAGGTTAGGCGTTCGGTTAAGCTTAAGGTGTCCGCCTCTGGTTATGGTTAGGTCTATGGTTTTAGTCATGCTTCAGGTTAGGTTAGGTTTGAACTTAGTTTGAGTGAGTAAGTTTAGGGTTGCTGTAAGTTTTTGGTTCAGTGTTACGGTTGGAGTTAGCGTCAGGGTCAGGTTAGGGTTCTGGTTAATCTTAAGGTGTCCGCCTAGGATTAGGGTTAGGGCTGTGGTTTGATTTATGCTTCAGGTTAGGTTAGGTTTGAACTTAGTTTGAGGAAGTAAGTTTAGGGCTACTGTTAGTTTTCTGTTCAGTGTTACGGGTGGAGTTAGGGTCAGGGTCAGGTTAGGGTTGGGGTTCTGCTTAAAGCGTCCGCCTAGGGTTATGGTTAGGTCTATGGTTTGATTTAGGCTTCAGTTTAGGTAAGGTTTGAACTTTGTTTGAGGGAGTAAGTTTAGGGCTACTGTTAGTTTTCCGTTCAGTGTTACGGTTGTAGTTAGCGTCAGGGTCAGGTTAGGGTTGGGGTTTTGCTTAAGTTGTCCGCTTATTGTTAGGGTTAGGCCTATGGTTTGATTTAGTGTTCAGGTTAGGTTAGGTTTGAACTTAGTTTGAGGGAGTAAGTTTAGGGCTACTATTAGTTTTCGGTTCAGTGTTACAGTTGGAGTTAGCATCAGGGTCTGGTTAGGGTTGGGGTTAAGCTTAAGGTGTCCCCCTAGGGTTAGGGTTAGGTCTATGGTTTGAGTTAGGCTTCAGGTTAGGTTAGGTTTGAACTTAGTTTGAGGGAGAAAGTTTAGGGTTATTCTTAGTTTTCGGTTCAGTGTTACGGTTGGATTCGCCGTCAGGATCAAGTTAGGGTTGAGGTTGACCTTAAGGTGTCCGCCTAGTGTTAATGTTAGGTCTATGGTTTGAGTTAGGCTTGAAGTTAGGTTAGGTCTGAACTTAGTTTGAGGGAGTAAGTTTAGGGGTTCTGTTAGTTTTCGGTTCACTGTTATGGTGGCAGTTAGCATCAGGGTCATGTTAGGGTTCTGGTTAAGCTTAAGGTGTCCGCCTACGGTTAGGGTTAGGTCTATGGTTTGATTTAGGCTTCAGGTTAGGTTAGGTTTGAACTTAGTTTGAGGGAGTAAGTTTAGGGTTATTCTTAGTTTTCGGTTCAGTGTTACGATTGGAGTTAGCGAAAGGGTCAGGTTAGGGTTGGGGTTAAGCTTAAGGTGTCCGCCTAGGGTTAGGGTTAGCTCTATGGTTTGATTTAGGCTTCAGGTTAGGTTAGGTTTGAACTTAGCTTGGGGGAGTAAGTTTAGGGCTAATGTTAGTTTTCAGTTCACTGTTACGGTTGGAGTTAGAGTCAGGGTCAGGTTAGGTTTGGGGTTGAGCTAAAGTTGTCCACCTAGGGTTAGGGTTAGGTCTATGGTTTGATATAGGCTTCCGGTTAGGTGAGGTTTGAACTTAGTTTGAGGGAGTAATTTTAGGGGTACTGTTATTTTTCAGTTCAGTGTTACGGTTGGAGTTAGTGTCAGGGTCAGGTTAGGGTTGGGGTTATGCTTAAAGCGTCCGCCTAGTGTTATGGTTAGGTCTATGGTTTGATTTAGGCTTCAGTTTAGGTAAGGTTAGAACTTAGTTTGAGGGAGTAAGTTTAGGGCTACTGTTAGTTTTCGGTTCAGTGTTACGGTTGGAGTTAGCGTCAGGATGAGGTCAGGGTTGGGGTTTAGCTTAAGGTCTCCGCCTAGGATTAGTGTTAGGTCTATGATTTGATTTAGGCTTCAAGTTAGGTTAGGTTTGAACTTAACTTGAGGGAGTAATTTTAGGGCTACTGTTATTCTTCAGTTCAGTGTTTCGGTTGTAGTTAGCGTCAGAGTCAGGTTAGGGTTGGGGTTGAGCTTAAGGTGTCCGCCTAGTGTTAGGGTTAGGACTATGGTTTGATTTAGGCTTCAGGTTAGGTTAGGTTTGAACTTAGTTGAGGGAGTAAGCTTAGGGCTACTGTTAGTTTTCGGTTGAGTGTTACGGTTGGAGTTAGCATCAGGGTCAGTTTAGGGTTGGGGTTAAGCTTAAGGTGTCCGCCTAGGGTTAGGGTTAGCTCTATGCTTTGATTTAGGCTTTAGGTTAGGTTAGGTTTGAACTTAGCTTGAGGGAGTAAGTTTAGGGCTACTGTTAGTTTTCGGTTCAGTGTTACTGTTGGAGTTAGAATAAGGGTCATGTTAGGGTTGGCGTTGAGCTTAAGGTGTCCACCTAGGGTTAGGGTAGGTCTATGGTTTGATTTAGGCTTCCGGTTAGGTGAGGTTTGAACTTAGTTTGAGGGAGTAATTTTAGGGCTACTGCTATTTTTCAGTTCAGTGTTACAGTTGCAGTTAGCGTCAGGGTCAGGTTAGGGTTCTGGTTAAGCTCAAGATGTCCGCCTAGGGCTAGGGTTAGGGCTATGGTTTGATTTAGGCTTCAGGTTAGGTTAGGTTTGAACTTAGTTGAGGGAGTAAGCTTAGGGCTACTGTTAGTTTTCGGTTGAGTGTTACGGTTGGAGTTAGCATCAGGGTCAGTTTAGGGTTGGGGTTAAGCTTAAGGTGTCCGCCTAGGGTTAGGGTTAGGACTATGGTTTGATTTAGGCTTCAGGTTAGGTTTTTGAACTTAGTTGAGGGAGTAAGCTTAGGGCTACTGGTTTTCGGTTGAGTGTTACGGTTGGAGTTAGCATCAGGGTCAGTTTAGGGTTGGGGTTAAGCTTAAGGTGTCCGCCTAGGGTTAGGGTTAGCTCTATGGTTTGATTTAGGCTTTAGGGCTTAGCTTGAGGGAGTAAGTAGGGCTACTTTAGTTTTCGGTTCAGTGTTACTGTTGGAGTTAGAATAAGGGTCAGGTTAGGGTTGGCGTTGAGCTTAAGGTGTCCACCTAGGGTTAGGGTAGGTCTATGGTTTGATTTAGGCTTCCGGTTAGGTGAGGTTTGAACTTAGTTTGAGGGAGTAATTTTAGGGCTACTGCTATTTTTCAGTTCAGTGTTACAGTTGCAGTTAGCGTCAGGGTCAGGTTAGGGATCTGGTTAAGCTCAAGATGTCCGCCTAGGGCTAGGGTTAGGGCTATGGTTTGATTTAGGCTTCCGGTTAGGTAAGGTTTGAACTTAGTTTGAGTGACTAAGTTTAGGGCTAATGTTAGTTTTTGGTTCAGTCTTACGGTTGGAGTTAGCGTCAAGGTCAGGTTAGGGTTGGGGTTGAGTTTAAGGTGTCCGCCTAGGGTTAGTGTTAGGTCTATGGTTTGAGTTAGGCTTCAGGTTAGGTTAGGTTTGAACTTAGTTTGAGTGAGTAAGTTTAGGGTTGCTGTAAGTTTTCGGTTCAGTGTTACGCTTGGGGTTAGCGTCAGTGTCAGGTTAGGGTTCTGGTTAAGCTTAAGGTGTCCACCTAGGGTTAGGGTTAGGGCTGTGGTTTGACTTAGGCTTCCGGTTAGGTTAGGATTGACGTTAGTTTGAGAGAGTAATTTTAGGGCTACTGTTAGTTTTCGGTTCAGTGTTACGGTTGGAGTTAGCGTCAGAGTCAGGTTAGGGTTGGGGATGAGCTTAAGGTGTCCGCCTAGGGTTAGGGTTAGGTCTATGGTTTTAATTAGGCTAAAGTTAGGTTAGGTTTGAACTTAGTTTGAGGGAGTAAGTTTAGGGCTACTGTTAGTTTTCAGTTCAGTGTTACTGTTGGTGTGAGCGTCAGGGTAGGTTAGGCGTTGGGTTAAGCTTAAGGTTTCCGCCTAGGGTTAGGGTTAGGTCTACGGTTATAGTTAGCCTTCAGGTTAGGTTAGTTTTGAACTTAGCTTGAGTGAGTAAGTTTAGGGTTGCTGTGAGTTTTCGGTTCAGTGTTACGGTTGGAGTTAGCGTCAGGGTCAGGTTTGGGTTCTGGTTAAGCTTAAGGTGTCCGCCTAAGGTTAGGGTTAGGGCTATCATTTGATTTAGGCTTCAGGTTAGGTTAGGTTTGAACTTAGTTTGAGGGAGTAAGTTTAGGGCTACTTTTAGTTTTCGGTTCAGTGTTACGTTTGGATTTAGCATCATGGTCAGGTTAGGGTTGGGGTTAATCTTTAGGTGTCCCCCTAGGTTTAGGGTTAGGTCTATGGTTTCATTTAGGCTTCAGGTTAGGTTAGGTTTGAACTTAGTTTGAGGGAGAAAGTTTAGGGAGACTGTTATTTTTCGTTTCAGTGTTACGGTGGGAGTTAGCGTCAGGGTTAGGTTAGGGTTGGGGTTGACCTTAAGGTGTCCGCCTAGGGTTATTGTTAGGTCTATGGTTTGAGTTCGGCTTCAGGTTAGGTTAGGTCTGAACTTAGTTTGAGGGAGTAAGTTTAGGGCTACTGTTAGTTTTCGGTTCAGTGTTACGGTTGGACTTAGCGTCAGGTTCAGGTTAGGGTTCTGGTTAAGTTTAAGGTGTCCGCGTAGGGTTAGGGTTAGGTCTATGGTTTGAGTTAGGCTTCAGGAAAGGATGGGTTTGAACTTAGTTTGAGGGAGTAAGTTTAGGTCTATTGTAAGTTTTTGGATCAGTGTTACGGTTGGATTCAGTGTCAGGGTCAGGTTAGGCTTGCGGTTAAGCTTAAGGTGTCCGCCTAGGGTTAGGGTTAGGTCTATGGTTTGAGTTAGGCTTCAGGTTAGGTTAGGTTTGAACTTAGTTTGAGGGAGTAAGTTTAGGGCTAATGTTATTTTTTGGTTCACTGTTACGGTTGGAGTTAGCGTCAAGGTCAGATTAGCGTTGGGGTTGAGCTTAAGGTCTCCGCCTAGAGTTAGGGTTAGGTCTATGGTTTGAGTTAGGCTTCAGGTTAGGTTAGGTTTGAACTTAATCTGAGGGAGTAAGTTTAGGGCTACTGTTAGTTTTCGGTTCAGTGTTACGGTTGGTGTTAGCGTCAGCGTCAGGTTAGGGTTGGGGTTGAGCTTAAGATGTCCGCCTAGGGTTAGGGTTAGGTCTATGATTTGATTTAGGCTTCAGGTTAGGTTAGGTTTGAACTTATTTTGAGGGAGTAAGTTTAGGGCTACTCTTAGTTTTCGGTTCAGTGTTACGGTTGGAGTTAGCGTCAGGGTCAGGTTAGGGTGGGGTTAAGCTTAAGGTGTCCGCCTAGTGTTAGTGTTTGGTCTATGGTTTGATTTAGGTTTCAGGTTAGGTTAGGTTTGACCTTAGTTTGAGGGAGTTAGTTTAGGGCTACTGTTAGTTTTCTGTTTAGTGTTACGGTAGGAGTTAGCATCAGGGTCAGGTTAGGCTTGTGGTTGAGCTGAAGGTGTCCGCCTAGAGTTAGGGTTAGGTCTATTTTTTTATTTAGGCTTCAGGTTAGGTTAGGTTGGAACTTAATTTGAGGGAGTAAGTTTAGGGCTACTGTTATTTTCGGTTCAGTGTTACGTTTGGAGTTAGCGTCAGGGTCAGGTTAGGGTTGGGGTAAAGCTTAAGGTGTCTGCATAGGGTTAGGGTTATGTATATGGTTTGAGTTAGGCATCAAGAGAGGTTAGGTTTGAACTTAGTTTGAGGGAGTAATTTTAGGGGTACTGTTAGTTTTCGGTTCAGTTTTATGGTTGGTGTTACCGTCAGGGTCAGGTTAGGTTTGGGGTTAAGCTTAAGGTGTCGGCCTAGGGTTAGGTTTAGGCCTTTGATTTGATTTAGGGTTCAGGTTAGGTTCGGTTTGAACTTAGTTTGTGGGAGTAATTTTAGGGCTAGTATTAGTTTTCGGTTCAGTGTTACGGTTGGATTTAGCATCACGGTCATGTTAGGGTTGGGGTTAAGTTTTAGGTGTCCCCCTAGGGTTAGGGTTAGGTCTATGGTTTGAGTTAGGCTTCAGGTTAGGTTAGGACTGAACTTAGTTTGAGGGAGTAAGTTTAGGGCTACTGTTAGTTTTTGGTTCAGTGTTACGGTTGGAGTTAACATCAGGGTCAGGTTACGGTTGGGGATAAGCTTAAGGTGTCGGCCTAGTGTTAGGGTTTGGTCTATGGTTTGATTTAGGCTTCAGGTTAGGTTAGGTTTGACCTTAGATTGAGGGAGTTAGTTTAGGGCTACTGTTAGTTTTCTGTTTAGTGTTACGGGTGGAGTTAGCATCAGGGTCAGGTTAGGCTTGGGGTTGAGCTTAAGGTGTCCGCCTAGGGTTAGGGTTAGGTCTATGGTTTGATTTAGGCTTCAGGTTAGGTTAGGTTTACACTTAGGTTGAGGGACTAAGTTTAGGGCTAATGTAAGTTTTCGATTCAGTGTTACGGTTAGAGTTAGAGTCAGGTCAGTTTAGGGTTGGGGTTGAGCTTAAGGTGTCCACCTAGGGTTAGGGTTCGGTCTATGGTTTGATTTAGGCTTCAGTTTAGGTTAGGTTTGAACTTAGTTTGAGGGAGTAAGTTTAGGGCTACTGTTAGTTTTCGGTTCAGTGTTACGGTTGGATTTAGCGTCAGGGTCAGGTTAGGGTTGGGCTTGAGCTTAAGTTGTCCACCTAGGGTTAGAGTTAGGTCTATGGTTTGATTTAGTCTTCCGGTTAGGTTAGGTTTGAACTTAGTTTGAGGGAGTAAATTTAGGGCTACTGTAAGTTTTCGGTTCAGTGTTACGGTTGGAGTTAGCGTCAGGGTAAGTTTAGGTTGGGGGTTAAACTTAAGGTGTCCGCCTAGGGTTAGGGTTAGCTCTATGGTTTGATTTAGGCTTCAGGTTAGGTTAGGTTTGAACTTAGCTTGAGGGAGTAAGTTTAGGGCTAATGTTAGTATTCGGTTCAGTGTTACGGTTGGAGTTAGCGTCAGGGTCAGGTTAGGGTTGTGGTTGTGCTTAAGGTATCCACCTATGGTCAGGGTTAGCTCTATGGTTTGATTTAGGCTTCAGGTTAGGTTAGGTTTGAACTTAGCTTGAGGGAGTAAGTTTAGGGCTACTGTTATTTTTAGGTTCAGTGTTACGGTTGGAGTTAGCGTCAGGGTCAGGTTAGGGTTGGGGTTAAGCTTAAGTTTTCTGCATAGGGTTAGGCTTAGGTCTATGGTTTGAGTTAGGCTTCTGGTTATGTTAGGTTTGATCTTAGTTTGAGGGAGTAAGTTTAGGGCTACTGTTAGTTTTCTGTTCAGTGATACGGTTGGATTTAGCGTCAGGGTCAGGTTAGTGTTGGGGTTGAGCTTAAGGTGTCCGCCTAGGGTTAGGGTTAGGTGTATGGTTTCATTTATACTTCAGGTTAGGTTAAGATTGAACTTAGTTTGAGTGAGTAAGTTTAGTGCTAATGTTAGTTTTTGGTTCACTGTTACGGTTGGAGTTAGCGTCATGGTCAGGTTAGGGTTGGGGTTGAGCTTAAGGTGTCCGCCTAGTGTTAGGGTTAGGTGTATGGTTTGAGTTAGGCTTCAGGTTAGGTTAGGTTTGAACTTAGTTTTACGGAGAAAGTTTAGGGCTACTGTTATTTTTCGGTTCAGTGTTACCGAAGGAGTTAGAGTCAGGGTTAGGTGAGGGTTGGGGTTGACCTTAAGGTGTCCGCCTAAAGTTAGTGTTAGGTCTATGGTTTGAGTTAGGCTTCAGGTTAGGTTAGGTCTGAACTTAGTTTGAGGGAGTAAGTTTAGGGCTACTGTTAGTTTTCGGTTCAGTGTTACGGTTGGAGTTAGCGTCATGGTCAGGTTAGGGTTTGGGTTAAGCTTAAGGTGTCGGCCTAGGGTTAGGGTTAGTTCTATGGTTTGAGTTAGGCTTCAGGTAAGGTTAGGTTTGAACTTAGTTTGAGTGAGTAAGTTTAGGGCTATTGTAAGTTTTCAGATCAGTGTTACGGTTGGATTTAGGTTCAGGGTCAGGTTAGGCTTGGGGTTAAGCTTAAGGTGTCTGCGTAGGGTTAGGGTTAGGTCTATGGTTTGAGTTAGGCTTCAGGTTAGGTTAGGTTTGAACTTAATTTGAGGAAGTAAATTTAGGGTTACTGTTAGTTTTCGGTTCAGTGTTACTTTTTTATTTAGCGTCAGGGTCAGGTTAGGGTTGGGGTTAAGCTTAAGGTGTCCGGCTAGGGTTAGGGTAAGTTCTATGGTTTTAGTTAGGCTTCAGGTTAGGTTAGGTTTGCACTTAGTTTGAGGGAGTATGTTTGGGGCTACTGTTAGTATTCGGTTCAGTGTTACGGTTGGAGTTAGCGTCAGGGTCAGGTTAGGGTTGGGGTTAAGCTTAAGGTTTCTGCCTAGGGTTAGGATTAGGTCTATGGTTTGAGTTAGGCATCAAGAGAAGTTAGGTTTGAACATAGTTTGAGGAAGTAAGTTTAGGTGTACTGTTAGTTTTCGGTTCAGTGTTACGGTTGGAGTTAACGTCAGGGTCAGGTTAGGGTTGGGGTTGAGCTTAAGGTGTCCACCTAGTGTTAGGGTTAAGTCTATGGTTTGATTTAGGCTTCCGGTTAGGTTAGGTTTGAACTTAGTTTGAGGGAGTAATTTTAGGGCTACTGTTATTTTTCAGTTCAGTGTTAAGGTTGGAGTTAGTGTCAAGGTCAGTTTTGGGGTTGGGTTGAGCTTAAGGTTTCCGCTTAGGGTTAGGGTTATGTCTATGGTTTGATTTAGGCTTCAGGTTAGGTTAGGTTTGAACTTAGTTTGAGGGAGTAAGTTTAGCGTTACTGTTAGTTTTCTGTTTAGTGTTTCTGTTGGAGTTAGCATCAGGGTCAGGTTAGGCTTGCGGTTGAGCTTAAGGTGTCCGCCTAGGGTTAGGGTTAGGTCTATGGTTTGATTTAGGCTTCAGGTTAGGTTAGGTTGGAACTTAATTTGAGGGAGTAAGTTTAGGGCTACTGTTATTTTTCGGTTCAGTGTTACGGTTGGAGTTAGCGTCAGGGTCAGGTTAGGGTTGGGGTTAAGCTTAAGGTTTCTGCCTAGGGTTAGGGTTAGGACTATGGTTTGAGTTAGGCTTCAGGTCAGGTTAGGTTTGAACTTAGTTTGAGGGAATAAGATTCGGGCTACTGTTATTTTTTGGTTCAGTGTTAAGGTTGGACTTAGCGTCAGGGTCAGGTTAGGGTTGGGGTAGAGCTTAAGGTGTGCGCCTAGAGTTAGGGATAGCTCTATGGTTTGATTTAGGCTTCAGGTTAGGTTAGGTTTCAACTTAGTTTGAGTGAGTAAGTTTATGGCTAATGTTAGTTCTTGGTTCAGTGTTACGGTTGGAGCTAGTTTCAGGGTCAGGTTAGGGTTGGGGTTGAGCTTATGGTGTCCGCCTACGTTTAGGGTTAGGTCTATGGTTTGAGTTAGGCTTCAGGTTAGGTTAGGTTTGAACTTAGTTTGAGGGAGTAACTTTTGTGCTACTGTTAGTTTTCGGTTCAGTGTTACGGTTGGAGTTAGCGTCAGAGTCAGGTTAGGTTTGGGGTTGAGCTTAAGATGTCCGCCTAGGGTTAGGGTTATGTCTATGGTTTTAATTAGGCTTCAAGTTAGGTTAGGTTTGATCTTAGTTTGAGGGAGTAAGTTTAGGGCTACTGTTAGTTTTCAGTTCAGTGTTACTGCTGTTGTGAGCGTCAGCGTAGGTTAGGCGTCGGGTTAAGCTTAAGGTTTCCGCCTAGGGTTAGGGTTAGGTCTACGGTTTTAGTTAGCCTTCAGGTTAGGTTAGGATTTAACTTAGTTTGAGTGAGTAAGTTTAGGGTTGCTGTGAGTTTTCGGTTCAGTGTTACGTTTGGAGTTAGCGTCAGGGTCAGGTTAGGGTTCTGGTTAAGCTTAAGGTGTCCGACTAGGGTTAGGGTTAGGACTATGGTTTGAGTTAGGCTTCAAGTTAGGTTAGGTTTGAACTTAGTTTGAGGGAGTAAGTTTAGGGCTACTGTTAGTTTCCGGTTCAGTGTTACGGTTGGAGTTAGCGTCAGGGTCAGGTAAGGGTTGGGGTTGAGCTTAAGGTGTCCGCCTAGGGTTAGGGTTAGGTGTATGGTTTGATTTAGGCTTCAGGTTACGTTAGGTTTGAACTTAGTTTGAAGGAGTAAGTTTAGGGTGACTGTAAGTTTTCGGTTCTGTGTTACGGTTGGAGTTAGCGTCAGGGTCAGTTTAGGGGTGGGGTTAAGTTTAAGGTGTCCGCCTAGGGTTAGGGTTAGCTCTATGGTTTGATTTAGGCTTCAGGTTAGGTTAGGTTTGAACTTAGTTTGAGGGAGGAAGTTTAGGGCTACTGTTAGTTTTCAGTTCAGTATTACTGCTGGTGTGAGCGTCAGCGTAGGTTAGGCGTCGGGTTAAGCTTAAAGTTTCCGCCTAGGGTTAGGGTTCTGTCTATGGTTTTTGTTAGGCTTCAGGTTAGGTTAGGATTTAACTTAGTTTGAGGGAGTAAGTTTAGGGTTACTGTGAGTTTTCGGTTCAGTGTTACGTTTGGAGTTAGCGTCAGGGTCATGTTAGGGTCCTGGTTAAGCTTAAGTTGTCCGCCTAGGGTTAGGGTTAGGACTGTGGTTTGATTTAGCTTCAGGTTAGGTTAGGTTGGAACTTAATTTGAGGGAGTAAGTTTAGGGCTACTGTTATTTTCGTTTCAGTGTTACGTTTGGAGTTAGCGTCAGGGTCAGGTTAGGGTTGGTGTAAAGCTTAAGGTGTCTGCATAGGGTTAGGGTTATGTATGTGGTTTGAGTTAGGCATCAAGAGAGGTTAGGTTTGAACTTAGTTTGAGGGAGTAATTTTAGGGGTACTGTTAGTTTTCGGTTCAGTTTTATGGTTGGTGTTACCGTCAGGGTCAGGTTAGGTTTGGGGTTAAGCTTAAGGTGTCGGCCTAGGGTTAGGTTTAGGCCTTTGATTTGATATAGGGTTCTGGTTAGGTTCGGTTTGAACTTAGTTTGTGGGAGTAATTTTAGGGCTAGTATTAGTTTTCGGTTCAGTGTTACGGTTGGATTTAGCATCACGGTCATGTTAGGGTTGGGGTTAAGTTTTAGGTGTTCCCCTAGGGTTAGGGTTAGGTCTATGGTTTGAGTTAGGCTTCAGGTTAGGTTAGGACTGAACTTAGTTTGAGGGAGTAAGTTTAGGGCTACCGTTAGTTTTTGGTTCAGTGTTACGGTTGGAGTTAACATCAGGGTCAGGTTACGGTTGGGGATAAGCTTAAGGTGTCGGCCTAGTGTTAGGGTTTGGTCTATGGTTTGATTTAGGCTTCAGGTTAGGTTAGGTTTGACCTTAGATTGAGGGAGTTAGTTTAGGGCTACTGTTAGTTTTCTGTTTAGTGTTACGGGTGGAGTTAGCATCAGGGTCAGGTTAGGCTTGGGGTTGAGCTTAAGGTGTCCGCCTAGGGTTAGGGTTAGGTCTATGGTTTGATTTAGGCTTCAGGTTACGTTAGGTTTGAACTTAGTTTCAGGGACTAAGTTTAGGGCTAATGTAAGTTTTCGATTCAGTGTTACGGTTAGAGTTAGAGTCAGGTCAGTTTAGGGTTGGGGTTGAGCTTAAGATGTCCACCTAGGGTTAGGGTTCGGTCTATGGTTTGATTTAGGCTTCAGTTTAGGTTAGGTTTGAACTTAGTTTGAGGGAGTAAGTTTAGGGCTACTGTTAGTTTTCGGTTCAGTGTTACGGTTGGATTTAGCGTCAGGGTCAGGTTAGGGTTGGGCTTGAGCTTAAGTTGTCCACCTAGGGATAGAGTTAGGTCTATGGTTTGATTTAGTCTTCCGGTTAGGTTAGGTTTGAACTTAGTTTGAGGGAGTAAATTAAGGGCTACTATAAGTTTTCGGTTCAGTGTTACGGTTGGAGTTAGAGTCAGGGTAAGTTTAGGTTGGGGGTTAAACTTAAGGTGTCCGCCTAGGGTTAGGGTTAGCTCTATGGTTTGATTTAGGCTTCAGGTTAGGTTAGGTTTGAACTTAGCTTGAGGGAGTAAGTTTAGGGCTAATGTTAGTTTTCGGTTCAGTGTTACGGTTGGAGTTAGCGTCAGGGTCAGGTTAGGGTTGTGGTTGTGCTTAAGGTATCCACCTATGGTCAGGGTTAGCTCTATGGTTTGATTTAGGCTTCAGGTTAGGTTAGGTTTGAACTTAGCTTGAGGGAGTAAGTTTAGGGCTACTGTTATTTTTAGGTTCAGTGTTACGGTTGGAGTTAGCGTCAGGGTCAGGTTAGGGTTGGGGTTAAGCTTAAGTTTTCTGCATAGGGTTAGGCTTAGGTCTATGGTTTGAGTTAGGCTTCAGGTTAGGTTAGGTTTGATCTTAGTTTGAGGGAGTAAGTTTAGGGCTACTGTTAGTTTTCTGTTCAGTGATACGGTTGGATTTAGCGTCAGGGTCAGGTTAGTGTTGGGGTTGAGCTTAAGGTGTCCGCCTAGGGTTAGGGTTAGGTGTATGGTTTCATTTACACTTCAGGTTAGGTTAAGTTTGAACTTAGTTTGAGTGAGTAAGTTTAGTGCTAATGTTAGTTTTTGGTTCACTGTTACGGTTGGAGTTAGCGTCATGGTCAGGTTAGGGTTGGGGTTGAGCTTAAGGTGTCCGCCTAGTGTTAGGGTTAGGTGTATGGTTTGAGTTAGGCTTCAGGTTAGGTTAGGTTTGAACTTAGTTTTACGGAGAAAGTTTAGGGCTACTGTTATTTTTCGGTTCAGTGTTACCGAAGGAGTTAGAGTCAGGGTTAGGTGAGGGTTGGGGTTGACCTTAAGGTGTCCGCCTAAAGTTAGTGTTAGGTCTATGGTTTGAGTTAGGCTTCAGGTTAGGTTAGGTCTGAACTTAGTTTGAGGGAGTAAGTTTAGGGCTACTGTTAGTTTTCGGTTCAGTGTTACGGTTGGAGTTAGCGTCATGGTCAGGTTAGGGTTTGGGTTAAGCTTAAGGTGTCGGCCTAGGGTTAGGGTTAGTTCTATGGTTTGAGTTAGGCTTCAGGTAAGGTTAGGTTTGAACTTAGTTTGAGTGAGTAAGTTTAGGGCTATTGTAAGTTTTCAGATCAGTGTTACGGTTGGATTTAGGTTCAGGGTCAGGTTAGGCTTGGGGTTAAGCTTAAGGTGTCTGCGTAGGGTTAGGGTTAGGTCTATGGTTTGAGTTAGGCTTCAGGTTAGGTTAGGTTTGAACTTAGTTTGAGGAAGTAAATTTAGGGTTACTGTTAGTTTTCGGTTCAGTGTTACTTTTTTATTTAGCGTCAGGGTCAGGTTAGGGTTGGGGTTAAGCTTAAGGTGTCCGGCTAGGGTTAGGGTAAGTTCTATGGTTTTAGTTAGGCTTCAGGTTAGGTTAGGTTTGCACTTAGTTTGAGGGAGTATGTTTGGGGCTCCTGTTAGTATTCGGTTCAGTGTTACGGTTGGAGTTAGCGTCAGGGTCAGGTTAGGGTTGGGGTTAAGCTTAAGGTTTCTGCCTAGGGTTAGGATTAGGTCTATGGTTTGAGTTAGGCATCAAGAGAAGTTAGGTTTGAACATAGTTTGAGGAAGTAAGTTTAGGTGTACTGTTAGTTTTCGGTTCAGTGTTACGGTTGGAGTTAACGTCAGGGTCAGGTTAGGGTTGGGGTTGAGCTTAAGGTGTCCACCTAGTGTTAGGGTTAAGTCTATGGTTTGATTTAGGCTTCCGGTTAGGTTAGGTTTGAACTTAGTTTGAGGGAGTAATTTTAGGGCTACTGTTATTTTTCAGTTCAGTGTTAAGGTTGGAGTTAGTGTCAAGGTCAGTTTTGGGGTTGGGTTGAGCTTAAGGTTTCCGCTTAGGGTTAGGGTTATGTCTATGGTTTGATTTAGGCTTCAGGTTAGGTTAGGTTTGAACTTAGTTTGAGGGAGTAAGTTTAGCAGTTAGTTTTCTGTTTAGTGTTTCTGTTGGAGTTAGCATCAGGGTCAGGTTAGGCTTGCGGTTGAGCTTAAGGTGTCCGCCTAGGGTTAGGGTTAGGTCTATGGTTTGATTTAGGCTTCAGGTTAGGTTAGGTTGGAACTTAATTTGAGGGAGTAAGTTTAGGGCTACTGTTATTTTTCGGTTCAGTGTTACAGTTGGAGTTAGCGTCAGGGTCAGGTTAGGGTTGGGGTTAAGCTTAAGGTTTCTGCCTAGGGTTAGGGTTAGGACTATGGTTTGAGTTAGGCTTCAGGTCAGGTTAGGTTTGAACTTAGTTTGAGGGAGTAAGATTCGGGCTACTGTTATTTTTTGGTTCAGTGTTAAGGTTGGACTTAGCGTCAGTGTCAGGTTAGGGTTGGGGTAGAGCTTAAGGTGTGCGCCTAGAGTTAGGGATAGGTCTATGGTTTGATTTAGGCTTCAGGTTAGGTTAGGTTTCAACTTAGTTTGAGTGAGTAAGTTTATGGCTAATGTTAGTTCTTGGTTCAGTGTTACGGTTGGAGCTAGTGTCAGGGTCAGGTTAGGGTTGGGGTTGAGCTTAAGGTGTCTGCCTACGTTTAGGGTTAGGTCTATGGTTTGAGTTAGGCTTCAGGTTAGGTTAGGTTTGAACTTAGTTTGAGGGAGTAACTTTAGTGCTACTGTTAGTTTTCGGTTCAGTGTTACGGTTGGAGTTAGCGTCAGAGTCAGGTTAGGGTTGGGGTTGAGCTTAAGATGTCCGCCTAGGGTTAGGGTTAGGTCTATGGTTTTAATTAGGCTTCAAGTTAGGTTAGGTTTGATCTTAGTTTGAGGGAGTAAGTTTAGGGCTACTGTTAGTTTTCAGTTCAGTGTTACTGCTGGTGTGAGCGTCAGCGTAGGTTAGGCGTCGGGTTAAGCTTAAGGTTTCCGCCTAGGGTTAGGGTTAGGTCTACGGTTTTAGTTAGCCTTCAGGTTAGGTTAGTTTTGAACTTAGTTTGAGTGAGTAAGTTTAGGGTTGCTGTGAGTTTTCGGTTCAGTGTTACGGTTGGAGTTAGCGTCAGGGTCAGGTTAGGGTTATGGTTAAGCTTAAGGTGTCCGCCTACGGTTAGGGTTAGGGCTATGGTTTGATTTAGGCTTCAGGTTAGTTTAGGTTTGAACTTAGTTTGAGGGAGTAAGTTTAGGGCTATTGTAGTTTTCGGGTCAGTGTTACGGTTGGATTTAGCATCACGGTCAGGTTAGGTTTGGGGTTAAGCTTTAGGTGTCCCCCTAGGGTTAGGGTTAGGTCTATGGTTTCATTTAGGCTTCAGGTTAGGTTAGGTTTGAACTTAGTTTGAGGGAGAAAGTTTAGGGAGACTGTTATTTTTCGGTTCAGTGTTACGGTGGGAGTTAGCGTCAGGGTTAGGTTAGGGTTGGGGTTGACCTTAAGGTGTCCGCCTAGGGTTATTGTTAGGTCTATGGTTTGAGTTAGGCTTCAGGTTAGGTTAGGTCTGAACTTAGTTTGAGGGAGTAAGTTTAGGGCTACTGTTAGTTTTCGGTTCAGTGTTACGGTTGGAGTTAGCGTCAGGGTCAGGTTAGGGTTCTGGTTAAGTTTAAGGTGTCCGCCTAGGGTTAGGGTTAGGTCTATGGTTTGAGTTAGGCTTCAGGAAAGGATGGGTTTGAACTTAGTTTGAGGGAGTAAGTTTAGGGCTATTGTAAGTTTTCGGATCAGTGTTACGGTTGGATTCAGTGTCAGGGTCAGGTTAGGCTTGCGGTTAAGCTTAAGGTGTCCGCCTAGGGTTAGGGTTAGGTCTATGGTTTGAGTTAGGCTTCAGGTTAGGTTAGGTTTGAACTTAGTTTGAGGGAGTAAGTTTAGGGCTAATGTTATTTTTTGGTTCACTGTTACGGTTGGAGTTAGCGTCAAGGTCAGATTAGCGTTGGGGTTGAGCTTAAGGTGTCCGCCTAGAGTTAGGGTTAGGTCTATGGTTTGATTTAGGCTTCAGGTTAGGTTAGGTTTGAACTTAATTTGAGGGAGTAAGTTTAGGGCTACTGTTAGTTTTCGGTTCAGTGTTACGGTTGGAGTTAGCGTCAGGGTCAGGTTAGGGTTGGGGTTGAGCTTAAGATGTCCGCCTAGGGTTAGGGTTAGGTCTATGATTTGATTTAGGCTTCAGGTTAGGTTAGGTTTGAACTTAGTTTGAGGGAGTAAGTTTAGGGCTACTCTTAGTTTTCGGTTCAGTGTTACGGTTGGAGTTAGCGTCAGGGTCAGGTTAGGGTGGGGTTAAGCTTAAGGTGTCCGCCTAGTGTTAGTGTTTGGTCTATGGTTTGATTTAGGTTTCAGGTTAGGTTAGGTTTGACCTTAGTTTGAGGGAGTTAGTTTAGGGCTACTGTTAGTTTTCTGTTTAGTGTTACGGTTGGAGTTAGCATCAGGGTCAGTTTAGGCTTGTGGTTGAGCTTAAGGTGTCCGCCTAGAGTTAGGGTTAGGTCTATTTTTTTATTTAGGCTTCAGGTTAGGTTAGGTTGGAACTTAATTTGAGGGAGTAAGTTTAGGGCTACTGTTATTTTTCGGTTCAGTGTTACGTTTGGAGTTAGCGTCAGGGTCAGGTTAGGGTTGGGGTAAAGCTTAAGGTGTCTGCATAGGGTTAGGGTTATGTATATGGTTTGAGTTAGGCATCAAGAGAGGTTAGGTTTGAACTTAGTTTGAGGGAGTAATTTTAGGGGTACTGTTAGTTTTCGGTTCAGTTTTATGGTTGGTGTTACCGTCAGGGTCAGGTTAGGTTTGGGGTTAAGCTTAAGGTGTCGGCCTAGGGTTAGGTTTAGGCCTTTGATTTGATTTAGGGTTCAGGTTAGGTTCGGTTTGAACTTAGTTTGTGGGAGTAATTTTAGGGCTAGTATTAGTTTTCGGTTCAGTGTTACGGTTGGATTTAGCATCACGGTCATGTTAGGGTTGGGGTTAAGTTTTAGGTGTCCCCCTAGGGTTAGGGTTAGGTCTATGGTTTGAGTTAGGCTTCAGGTTAGGTTAGGACTGAACTTAGTTTGAGGGAGTAAGTTTAGGGCTACTGTTAGTTTTTGGTTCAGTGTTACGGTTGGAGTTAACATCAGGGTCAGGTTACGGTTGGGGATAAGCTTAAGGTGTCGGCCTAGTGTTAGGGTTTGGTCTATGGTTTGATTTAGGCTTCAGGTTAGGTTAGGTTTGACCTTAGATTGAGGGAGTTAGTTTAGGGCTACTGTTAGTTTTCTGTTTAGTGTTACGGGTGGAGTTAGCATCAGGGTCAGGTTAGGCTTGGGGTTGAGCTTAAGGTGTCCGCCTAGGGTTAGGGTTAGGTCTATGGTTTGATTTAGGCTTCAGGTTAGGTTAGGTTTTAACTTAGTTTGAGGGACTAAGTTTAGGGCTAATGTAAGTTTTCGATTCAGTGTTACGGTTAGAGTTAGAGTCAGGTCAGTTTAGGGTTGGGGTTGAGCTTAAGGTGTCCACCTAGGGTTAGGGTTCAGTCTATGGTTTGATTTAGGCTTCAGTTTAGGTTAGGTTTGAACTTAGTTTGAGGGAGTAAGTTTAGGGCTACTGTTAGTTTTCGGTTCAGTGTTACGGTTGGATTTAGCGTCAGGGTCAGGTTAGGGTTGGGCTTGAGCTTAAGTTGTCCACCTAGGGTTAGAGTTAGGTCTATGGTTTGATTTAGTCTTCCGGTTAGGTTAGGTTTGAACTTAGTTTGAGGGAGTAAATTTAGGGCTACTGTAAGTTTTCGGTTCAGTGTTACGGTTGGAGTTAGCGTCAGGGTAAGTTTAGGTTGGGGGTTAAACTTAAGGTGTCCGCCTAGGGTTAGGGTTAGCTCTATGGTTTGATTTAGGCTTCAGGTTAGGTTAGGTTTGAACTTAGCTTGAGGGAGTAAGTTTAGGGCTAATGTTAGTTTTCGGTTCAGTGTTACGGTTGGAGTTAGCGTCAGGGTCAGGTTAGGGTTGTGGTTGTGCTTAAGGTATCCACCTATGGTCAGGGTTAGCTCTATGGTTTGATTTAGGCTTCAGGTTAGGTTAGGTTTGAACTTAGCTTGAGGGAGTAAGTTTAGGGCTACTGTTATTTTTAGGTTCAGTGTTACGGTTGGAGTTAGCGTCAGGGTCAGGTTAGGGTTGGGGTTAAGCTTAAGTTTTCTGCATAGGGTTAGGCTTAGGTCTATGGTTTGAGTTAGGCTTCTGGTTAGGTTAGGTTTGATCTTAGTTTGAGGGAGTAAGTTTAGGGCTACTGTTAGTTTTCTGTTCAGTGATACGGTTGGATTTAGCGTCAGGGTCAGGTTAGTGTTGGGGTTGAGCTTAAGGTGTCCGCCTAGGGTTAGGGTTAGGTGTATGGTTTCATTTATACTTCAGGTTAGGTTAAGTTTGAACTTAGTTTGAGTGAGTAAGTTTAGTGCTAATGTTAGTTTTTGGTTCACTGTTACGGTTGGAGTTAGCGTCATGGTCAGGTTAGGGTTGGGGTTGAGCTTAAGGTGTCCGCCTAGTGTTAGGGTTAGGTGTATGGTTTGAGTTAGGCTTCAGGTTAGGTTAGGTTTGAACTTAGTTTTACGGAGAAAGTTTAGGGCTACTGTTATTTTTCGGTTCAGTGTTACCGAAGGAGTTAGAGTCAGGGTTAGGTGAGGGTTGGGGTTGACCTTAAGGTGTCCGCCTAAAGTTAGTGTTAGGTCTATGGTTTCAGTTAGGCTTCAGGTTAGGTTACGTCTGAACTTAGTTTGAGGCAGTAAGTTTAGGGCGACTGTTAGTTTTCGGTTCAGTGTTACGGTTGGAGTTAGCGTCATGGTCAGGTTAGGGTTTGGGTTAAGCTTAAGGTGTCGGCCTAGGGTTAGGGTTAGTTCTATGGTTTGAGTTAGGCTTCAGGTAAGGTTAGGTTTGAACTTAGTTTGAGTGAGTAAGTTTAGGTGTATATGTAAGTTTTCAGATCAGTGTTACGGTAGGATTTAGGTTCAGGGTCAGGTTAGGGTTCTGGTTAAGCTTAAGGTGTCTGCGTAGGGTTAGGGTTAGCTCTATGGTTTGATTTAGGCTTCAGGTTAGGTTAGGTTTGAACTTAGCTTGAGGGAGTAAATTTAGGGCTAATGTTAGTTTTCGGTTCAGTGTTACTTTTTTAGTTAGCGTCAGGTTCAGGTTAGGGTTGGGGTTGAGCTTAAGGTGTCCACCTAGGGTTAGGGTAAGTTCTATGGTTTGATTTAGGCTTCCGGTTCGGTTAGGTTTGACCTTAGTTTGAGGGAGTAATTTTAGGGCTACTGTTAGTTTTCAGTTCAGTGTTACATTTGGAGTTAGCGTCAGGGTCAGGTTAGGGTTCTGGTTAAGCTAAAGGTGTCCGCCTAGGGTTAGGGTTAGGGCTATGGTTTGATTTAGGCTTCAGGTTAGGTAAGGTTTGTACATAGTTTGAGGAAGTAAGTTTAGGGTAATGTTAGTTTTTGGTTAAGTGTTACGGTTGGAGTTAGCGTCAAGGTCAGGTTAGGGTTGGGGTTGAGCTTAAGGTGTCCTCCTAGTGTTAGGGTTAAGTCTATGGTTTTATTTAGGCTTCAGGTTAGGTTAGGTTTGAACTTAGTTTGAGGGAGTAATTTTAGGGCTATTGTTAGTTTTCAGATCAGTGTTAAGGTTGGAGTTAGTGTCAAGGGTCAGCTTAAGGGTTGGGGTTGAGCTTAAGGTTTCCGCTTAGGGTTAGGGTTATGTCTATGGTTTGATTTAGGCTTCAGGTTAGGTTAGGTTTGAACTTAGTTTGAGGGAGTAAGTTTAGCGTTACTGTTAGTTTTCAGTTTAGTGTTACTGTTTTAGTTAGCGTCAGGGTTAGGTTAGGGTTGCGGTTGAACTTAAGGTGTCCGCCTAGGGTTAGGGTAAGGTCTATGGTTTTAGTTAGGGTTCAGGTTAGGTTAGGTTTGAACTTAGTTTGAGGGAGTATGTTTAGGGCTACTGTTAGTTTTTCGGTTCAGTGTTACGGTTGGAGTTAGCGTCAGGGTCAGGTTAGGGTTGGGGTTAAGCTTAAGGTTTCTGCCTAGGGTTAGGATTAGGTCTATGGTTTGAGTTAGGCATCAGGTTAGGTTAGGTTTGAACATAGTTTGAGGGAGTAAGATTAGGTGCTACTGTTAGTTTTTGGTTCAGTGTTACGGTTGGAGTTAGCGTCAGGGTAGGTTAGGGTTGGGGTAGAGCTTAAGGTGTGCGCCTACGAGTTAGGGTTAGGGCTATGGTTTGATTTAGGCTTCAGGTTAGGTTTGGTTTGAACTTAGTTTGAGTGAGTAAGTTTATGGCTTCTATTAGTTTTGGGTCAGTGTTACTGTTGGAGCTAGTTTCAGGCTCAGGTTAGGGTTGGGGCTAAGCTTTAGGTGTCCCCCTACGGTTAGGGTTAGGTCTATGGTTTGAGTTAGGCTTCAGGTTAGGTTAGGTTTGAACTTAGTTTGAGGGAGTAACTTTAGTGAGACTGTTAGTTTTTGGTTCAGTGTTACGGTTGGAGTTAGCGTCAGAGTCAGGTTAGGGTTGGGGTTGACCTTAAGGTGTCCGCCTAGGGTTACTGTTAGGTCTATGGTTTGAGTTAGGCTTCAGGTTAGGTTAGGTTTGAACTTAGTTTGAGGGAGTAAGTTTAGGGCTACTGTTAGTTTTCGGGTTCAGTGTTACGGTTGGAGTTAGCCTCAGGGTCAGGTTAGGGTTCTGGTTAAGCTTAAGGTGTCCGCCTAGGGTTAGGGTTAGGTGTATGGTTTGAGTTAGGCTTCAGGTTAGGTTAGGTTTGAACTTAATTTGAGGGAGTAAGTTTAGGGCTACTGTTAGTTTTCGGTTCAGTGTTACGGTTGGAGTTAGCGTCAGAGTCAGGTTAGGGTTGGGGTTGAGCTTAAGATGTTCGCCTAGTGTTAGGGTTAGGTCTATGATTTGATTTAGGCTTCAGGTTAGGTTAGGTTTGAACTTAGTTGGAGGGAGTAAGTTTAGGGCTACTCTTAGTTTTCGGTTCAGTGTTACGGTTGGAGTTAGCGTCAGGGTCAGGTTAGGGTTGTGGTTAAGCTTAAGGTGTCCGCCTAGTGTTAGTGTTTGGTCTATGGTTTGATTTAGGGTTCAGGTTAGGTTAGGTTTGACCTTAGTTTGAGGGTGTTAGTTTAGGGCTACTGTTAGTTTTCTGTTTAGTGTTACGGTTGGAGTTAGCATCAGGGTCAGGTTAGGCTTGGGGTTGAGCTTAAGGTGTCCGCCTAGAGTTAGGGTTAGGTCTATTTTTTCATTTAGGCTTCAGGTTAGGTTAGGTTGGAACTTAATTTGAGGGAGTAAGTTTAGGGCTACTGTTATTTTTCGGTTCAGTGTTACGGTTGGAGTTAGCGTCAGGGTCAGGTAAGGGTTGGGGTTGAGCTTAAGGTGTCCGCCTAGGGTTAGGGTTAGGTGTATGGTTTGATTTAGGCTTCAGGTTACGTTAGGTTTGAACTTAGTTTGAGGGAGTAAGTTTAGGGTGACTGTAAGTTTTCGGTTCTGTGTTACGGTTGGAGTTAGCGTCAGGGTCAGTTTAGGGGTGGGGTTAAGTTTAAGGTTTCCGCCTAGGGTTAGGGTTAGCTCTATGGTTTGATTTAGGCTTCAGGTTAGGTTAGGTTTGAACTTAGTTTGAGGGAGTAAGTTTAGGGTTACTGTTAGTTTTCGGTTCAGTGTTACGGTTGGAGTTAGCTTCAGGGTCAGGTTAGGGTTGGGGTCAAGCTTAAGGTTTCCGCCTATGGTTAGGGTTCTGTCTATGGTTTTTGTTAGGCTTCAGGTTAGGTTAGGATTTAACTTAGTTTTAGGGAGTTAAGTTTAGGGTTACTGTGAGTTTTCGGTTCAGTGTTACGTTTGGAGTTAGCGTCAGGGTCATGTTAGGGTCCTGGTTAAGCTTAAGTTGTCCGCCTAGGGTTAGGGTTAGGACTGTGGTTTGATTTAGCTTCAGGTTAGGTTAGGTTGGAACTTAGTTTGAGGGAGTAAGTTTAGGGCTACTGTTAGTTTTCGGTTCAGTGTTACGGTTGGAGTTAGCGTCAGGGTCAGGTTAGGGTTGGGGTTGAGGTTAAGGTGTCCGCCTAGGGTTAGGGTTAGGTGTATGGTTTGATTTAGGCTTCAGGTTACGTTAGGTTTGAACTTAGTTTGAGGGAGTAAGTTTAGGGTGACTGTAAGCTTTCGGTTCAGTGTTACGGTTGGAGTTAGCGTCAGGGTCAGTTTAGGGTTGGGGTTAAGCTTAAGGTGTCCGCCTAGGGTTAGGGTTAGCTCTATGGTTTGATTTAGGCTTCAGGTTAGGTTAGCTTTGAACTTAGTTTGAGGGAGTAATTTTAGGGCTACTGTTATTTTTCAGTTCAGTGTTACGGTTGGAGTTAGCGTCAGGGTCAGGTTAGGGTTGGGGTTGATCTTAAGGTGTCCGCCTAGAGTTAGTGTTAGGTCTATGGTTTGATTTAGGCTTCAGGTTAGGTTAGGTTTGAACTTAGTTTGAGGGTGTAAATTTAGGGCTACTGTAAGTTTTCGGATCAGTGTTACGGTTGGAGTTAGCGTCAGGGTCAGTTTAGGGTTGGGGTTAAGCTTAAGGTGTCCGCCTAGGATTAGGGTTAGCTCTATGGTTTGATTTACGCTTCAAGTTAGGTTAGGTTTGAACTTAGCTTGAGGGAGTAAGTTTAGGGCTAATGTTAGTTTTCGGTTCAGTGTTACGGTTGGAGTTAGAGTCAGGGTTTAGGGTTGGGGTTGAGCTTAAGGTGTCCACCTAGGGTTAGGGTTAGGTCTATGGTTTGATTTAGGCTTCCGGTTAGGTTAGGTTTGAACTTAGCTTGAGAGAGTAAGTGGCTAATGTTAGAGTGTTACGGTTGGAGTTAGGGGTCAGGTTAGGGTTGGGGTTGAGCTTAAGGTGTCCACCTAGGGTTAGGCTTAAGTCTATGGTTTGATTTAGGCTTCCGGTTAGTTTAGGTTTGACCTTAGTTTGAGGGAGTAATTTTAGGGCTACTGTTATTTTTCAGTTCAGTGTTACAGTTGGAGTTAGCGTCAGGGTCAAGTTAGGGTTCTGGTTAAGCTAAAGGTGTCCGCCTAGGGTTAGGGTTAGGTCTATGGTTGTAGTTAGGCTTCATGTTAGGTTAGGTTTGAAGTAGTTTGAGGGAGTAAGTTTAGGGTTACTGTGAGTTTTCGGTTCAGTGTTACGTTTGGAGTTAGCGTCAGGGACAGGATAGGGTTCTGGTTAAGCTTAAGGTGTCCGCCTAGGGATAGGGTTAGGGCTTTGGTTTGATATAGGGTTCCGGTTAGGTTAGGTTTGAACTTAGTTTGAGGGAGTAAGTTTAGGGCTACTGTTAGTTTTCTGTTCAGTGTTACGGTTGGAGTTAGCATCAGGGTCAGGTTAGGGTTGGGGTTGAGCTTAAGGTGTCCGCCTAGGGTTAGGTTTAGGTCTATGGTTTGATTTAGGCTTCCGGTTAGGTTAGGTTTGAACTTAGTTTGAGGGAGTAATTTTAGAGCTACTGTTGTTTTTCAGTTCAGTGTTACAGTTGGAGTTAGCGTCAGGGTCAGGTTAGGGTTCGGGTTAAGTTTAAGGTGTTCGCCTAGGGTTAGGGTTAGGTCTATGGTTTGATTTAGGCTTCAGGTTAGGTTAGGTTGGAACTTAATTTGAGGGAGTAAGTTTAGGGCTACTGTTAATTTTCGATTCATTGTTACGGTGGGAGTTAGCTTCAGGGTCAGTTTAGGGTTGGGGTTAAGCTTAAGGTTTCTGCCTAGGGTTAGGGTTAGGTCTATGGTTTGAGTTAGGCATCAAAAGAAGTTAGGTTTGAACATACTTTGATGGAGTAAGTTTAGATGTACTATTAGTTTTCGGTTCAGTGTTACGGGTGGAGTTAACATCAGGGTCATGTTAGGGTTCTGGTTAAGCTTAAGGTGTCCGCCTAGGGTTAGGGTTAGGGCTATGGTTTGATTTAGGCTTCAGGTTAGGTTTGGTTTGAACTTAGTTTGAGGGAGAAACTTTAGGGCTACTTTTTGTTTTCGGTTTAGTGTTACGGTTGGAGTTAGCTTAAGGGTCAGGTTAGGGTTGGGGTTGAGCTTAAGGTGTCCGCCTATCGTTAGGGTTAGGTTTATGGTTTGATTTAGGCTTCCGGTTAGGTTAGGTTTGAACTTAATTTGAGGGAGTAAGTTTAGGGCTACTGTTATTTTCAGTTCAGTGTTACGTTTGGAGTTAGCGTCAGGGTCAGGTTAGGGTTGGGGTAAAGCTTAAGGTGTCTGCATAGGGTTAGGGTTAGGTACATGGTTTGAGTTAGTCATCAAGAGAGGTTAGGTTTGAACTTAGTTTGAGGGAGTAATTTTAGGGGTACTGTTAGTTTTCGGTTCAGTTTTATGGTTGGTGTTAGCATCAGGGTCAGGTTAGGGTTGGGGTAAGCTTAAGGTGTCGGCCTAGGGTTAGGTTTAGGCCTTTGGTTTGATTTAGGGTTCAGGTTAGGTTAGGTTTGAACTTAGTTTGTGGGAGTAATTTTAGGGCTAGTATTAGTTTTCGGTTCAGTGTTACGGTTGGATTTAGCATCAGGGTCATGTTAGGGTTGGGGTTTAGTTTTAGGTGTCCCCCTAGGGTTAGGGTTAGGTGTATGGTTTGAGTTAGGCTTCAGTTTAGGTTAGGTCTGAACTTAGTTTGAGGGAGTAAGTTTAGGGCTACTGTTAATTTTTGGTTCAGTGTTACGGTTGGAGTTAACATCAGGGTCAGGTTACGGTTGGGGTTAAGCTTAAGGTGTCGGCCTAGTGTTAGGGTTTGGTCGATGGTTTGATTTAGGCTTCAGGTTAGGTTAGGTTTGACCTTAGTTTGAGGGAGTTAGTTTAGGGCTAATGTCAGTTTTCTGTTTAGTGTTACGGTTGGAGTTAGCATCAGGGTCAGGTTAGGCTTGGGGTTGAGCTTAAAGTGTCCGCCTAGGGTTAGGGTTGGGTCTATGATTTGATTTAGGCTTCAGGTTAGGTTAGGTTGGAACTTAATTTGAGGGAGTAAGTTTAGGGCTACTGTTATTTTTAGGTTCAGTGTTACGGTTGGAGTTAGTGTCAGGGTCAGGTTAGGGTTGGGGTGAAGCTTAAGGTGTCCTCCTAGGGTTAGGGTTAGCTCTATGGTTTGATTTAGGCTTCAGGTTAGGTTAGGTTTGATCTTAGCTTGAGGGAGTAATTTTAGGGCTACTGTTATTTTTCAGTTCAGTGTTAAGGTTGGAGTTAGTGTCAAGGTCAGTTTAGGGGTGGGGTTGAGCTTAAGGTGTCCGGTTAGGGTTAGGGTTATGTCTATGGTTTGATTTAGGCTTCAGGTTAGGTTAGGTTTCAACTTAGTTTGAGGGAGTAAGTTTAGCGTTACTGTTAGTTTTCTGTTTAGTCTTTCTGTTGGAGTTAGCATCAGGGTAAGGTTTGGCTTACGGTTGAGCTTAAGTTGTCCGCCTAGGGTTAGGGTTAGGTCTATGGTTTGATTTTGGCTTCAGGTTAGGTTAGGTTGGAACTTAATTTGAGGGAGTAAGTTTAGGGCTACTGTTATTTTTCGGTTCAGTGTTACGGTTGGAGTTAGCGTCAGGGTCAGGTTAGGGTTGGGGTTAAGCTTAAGGTTTCTGCCTAGGGTTAGGTTTAGGACTATGGTTTGAGTTAGGCTTCAGGTCAGGTTAGGTTTGAACTTAGTTTGAGGGAGTAAGATTAGGGCTACTGTTAGTTTTTGGTTCAGTGTTACGGTTGGACTTAGCGTCAGGGTCAGGTTAGGGTTGGGGTTGAGCTTAAGGTGTGCGCCTAGAGTTAGGGATAGGTCTATGGTTTGATTTAGGCTTCAGGTTAGGTTAGGTTTCAACTTAGTTTGAGTGAGTAAGTTTAGGGCTAATGTTAGTTCTTGGTTCAGTGTTACGGTTAGAGTTAGTGTCAGGGTCAGGTTAGGGTTGGGGATGAGCTTAAGGTGTCCGCCTACGGTTAGGGTTAGGTCTATGGTTTGATTTAGGCTTCAGGTTAGGTTAGGTTTGAACTTAGTTTGAGGGAGTAACTTTAGTGCTACTGTTAGTTTTTGGTTCAGTGTTACGGTTGGAGTTAGTGTCAGGGTAAGGTTAGGGTTGGGGATGAGCTTAAGGTGTCCGCCTAGGGTTAGGGTTAGGTCTATGGTTTTAATTAGGCTTCAAGTTAGGTTAGGTTTGAACTTAGTTTGAGGGAGTAAGTTTAGGGCTACTGTTAGTTTTCAATTCAGTGTTACTGTTGGTGTGAGCGTCAGGGTAGGTTAGGCGTCGGGTTAAACTTAAGGTTTCCGCCTAGGGTTAGGGTTAGGTCTACGGTTATAGTTAGCCTTCAGGTTAGGTTAGTTTTGAACTTATCTTGAGTGAGTAAGTTTAGGTTTGCTGTGAGTTTTCGGTTCAGTGTTACGTTTGGAGTTAGCGTCAGGGTCAGGTTAGGGTTCTGGTTAAGCTTAAGGTGTCTGCCTAAGGTTAGGGTTAGGGCTATGGTTTGATTTAGGCTTCAGGTTAGGTTAGGTTTGAACTTAGTTTGAGGGAGCAAGTTTAGGGCTACTATTAGTTTTCGGTTCAGTGTTACGTTTGGATTTAGCATCATGGTCAGGTTAGGGTTGGGGTTAAGCTTTAGGTGTCCCCCTAGGGTTAGGGTTAGGTCTATGGTTTGATTTAGGCTTCAGGTTAGGTTAGGTTTGAACTTAGTTTGAGGGAGAAAGTTTAGGGAGACTGTTATTTTTCGTTTCAGTGTTACGGTGGGAGTTAGCGTCAGGGTTAGTTTAGGGTTGGGGTTGACCTTAAGGTGTCCGCCTAGGGTTATTGTTAGGTCTATGGTTTGAGTTCGGCTTCAGGTTAGGTTAGGTCTGAACTTAGTTTGAGGGAGTAAGTTTAGGGCTACTGTTAGTTTTCGGTTCAGTGTTACGGTTGGAGTTACGTCAGGGTCAGGTTAGGGTTCTGGTTAAGTTTAAGTTGTCCGCCTAGGGTTAGGGTTAGGTGTATGGTTTGAGTTAGGCTTCAGGTAAGGATAGGTTTGAACTTAGTTTGAGGGAGTAAGTTTAGAGCTACTATTAGTTTTCGGTTCAGTGTTACGGTTGGATTTAGCATCAGGGTCAGGTTAGGGTTGGGGTTAAGCTTTAGGTGTCCGCCTAGGGTTAGGGTTAGGTCTATGGTTTCAGTTAGGCTTCAGGTTAGGTTAGGTTTGAACTT
This sequence comes from Tupaia tana, assembly GCA_026018925.1. Lineage (NCBI taxonomy): Eukaryota > Metazoa > Chordata > Mammalia > Scandentia > Tupaiidae > Tupaia > Tupaia tana. The sequence continues at coordinate 92,678,124 of JAKSZU010000002.1, forward strand.
AGTTTGAGGCAGAAAGTTTAGGGCGACTGTTATTTTTCGGTTCAGTGTTACAGTTGGAGTTAGCGTCAGGGTCATGTTAGGGTTGGGGTTAAGCTTAAGGTTTCTGCCTAGGGTTAGGGTTAGGTCTATGGTTTGAGTTAGGCATCAAGAGAAGTTAGGTTTGAACATACTTTGAGGGAGAAAGTTTAGGTGTACTATTAGTTTTCGGTTCAGTGTTACGCTAGGAGTTAGCGTCAGGGTCAGTTTATGGTTCTGGTTAAGCTTAAGGTGTCCGCCTAGGGTTAGGGTTAGCTCTATGGTTTGATATAGGCTTCAGGTTAGGTTAGGTTTGAACTTAGCTTGAGGGAGTAAGTTTAGGGCTAATGTTAGTTTCCGGTTCAGTGTTATGGTTGGAGTTAGAATCAGGTTCAGGTTAGGTTTGGGGTTGAGCTTAAGGTGTCCACCTAGGGTTAGGGTTAGGTCTATGGTTTGATTTAGGCTTCCGTTTCGGTTAGGTTTGACCTTAGTTTGAGGGAGTAATTTTAGGGCTACTGTTATTTTTCAGTTCAGTGTTACATTTGGAGTTAGCGTCAGGGTCAGGTTAGGGTTCTGGTTAAGCTAAAGGTGTCCGCCTAGGGTTAGGGTTAGGGCTATGGTTTGATTTAGGCTTCAGGTTAGGTAAGGTTTGTACTTAGTTTGAGTGACTAAGTTTAGGGCTAATGTTAGTTTTTGGTTAAGTGTTACGGTTGGAGTTAGCGTCAAGGTCAGGTTAGGGTTGGGGTTGAGTTTCAGGTGTCCTCCTAGGGTTAGGGTTAGGTCTATGGTTTTAGTTAGGCTTCAGGTTAGGTTAGGATTGAACTTAGTTTGAGGGAGTAAGTTTAGGGTTACTGTGAGTTTTCGGTATAGTGTTACGGTTGGTGTTAGCGTCAGGGACAGGTTAGGGTTCTGGTTAAGCTTAAGGTGTACCCCTAGGGTTCGGGTTAGGGCTATGGTTTGATATAGGCTTCCGGTTAGGTTAGGTATTAACTTAGTTTGAGGGAGTAAGTTTAGGGCTACTGTTAGTTTTCTGTTCAGTGTTACGGTTGGAGTTAGCGTCAGGGTCAGGTTAGGGTTGGGGTTGAGCTTAAGGTGTCCGCCTAGGGTTAGGGTTAGGTCTATGGTTTGATTTAGGCTTCCGGTTAGGTTAGGTTTGAAGTTAGTTTGAGGGAGTAATTTTAGAGCTACTGTTGTTTTTCATTTCAGTGTTACAGTTGGAGTTAGCGTCAGGGTCCGGTTAGGGTTGGGGTTGAGCTTAAGGTGTCCGCCTAGGGTTAGGGTTAGGTGTATGGTTTGATTTACGCTTCAGGTTAGGTTAAGTTTGAACTTAGTTTGAGTGAGTAAGTTTAGGGCTAATGTTAGTTTTTGGTTCACTGTTACGGTTGGAGTTAGCGTCATGGTCAGGTTAGGGTTGGGGTTGAGGTTAAGGTGTCCGCCCAGTGTTAGGGTTAAGTCTATGGTTTGAGTTAGGCTTCAGGTTAGGTTAGGTTTGAACTTAGTTTGACGGAGAAAGTTTAGGGCTACTGTTAGTTTTCGGGTTCAGTGTGACGGTGGGAGTTAGCGTCAGGGTTAGGTTAGGGTTGGGGTTGACCTTAAGGTGTCCGCCTAAAGATAGTGTTAGGTCTATGGTTTGAGTTAGGCTTCTGGTTAGGTTAGGTCTGAACTTAGTTTGAGGGAGTAAGTTTAGGGCTACTGTTAGTTTTTGGTTCAGTGTTATGGTTGGAGTTAGCGTCAGGGTCAGGTTAGGGTTTGGGTTAAGCTTAAGGTGTCCGCCTAGGTTTAGGGTTAGTTCTATGGTTTGAATTAGGCTTCAGGTAAGGTTAGGTTTGAACTTAGTTTGAGGGAGTAAGTTTAGGGCTATTGTAAGTTTTCGGATCAGTGTTACGGTTGGATTTAGGGTAAGGGTCAGGTTAAGCTTGGGGTTAATCTTAAGGTGTCCGCGTAGGGTTAGAGTTAGGTCTATGGTTTGAGTTAGGCTTCAGGTTAATTTAGGTTTGAACTTAGTTTGAGGGAATAAGTTTAGGGTTACTGTTAGTTTTCAGTTCAGTGTTACTGTTTTATTTAGCGTCAGGGTTAGGTTAGGGTTGCGGTTAAACTTAAGGTGTCCGGCTAGGGTTAGGGTAAGGTCTATGGTTTTAGTTAGGCTTCAGGTTAGGTTAGGTTTGAACTTAGTTTGAGGGAGTATGTTTAGGGCTCCTGTTAGTTTTTGGTTCAGTGTTACGGTTGGAGTTAGCGTCAGGGTCAGGTTAGGGTTGGGGTAAAGCTTAAGGTTTCTGCCTAGGGTTAGGATTAGGTCTATGGTTTGAGTTAGGCATCAAGAGAAGTTAGGTTTGAACATAGTTTGAGGGAGTAAGTTTAGGTGTACTGTTAGTTTTCGGTTCAGTGTTACGGTTGGAGTTAGCGTCAGGGTAGGTTAGGGTTGGGGTTGACCTTAAGGTGTCCGCCTACGGTTAGTGTTAGGGCTATGGTTTGATTTAGGCTTCAGGTTAGGTTAGGTTTGAACTTAGTTTGACGGAGAAAGTTTAGGGCTACTGTTAGTTTTCGGTTCAGTGTGACGGTGGGAGTTAGCGTCAGGGTTAGGTTAGGGTTGGGGTTGACCTTAATGTGTCCACCTAAAGATAGTGTTAGGTCTATGGTTTGAGTTAGGCTTCTGGTTAGGTTAGGTCTGAACTTAGTTTGAGGGAGTAAGTTTAGGGCTACTGTTAGTTTTTGGTTCAGTGTTATGGTTGGAGTTAGCGTCAGGGTCAGGTTAGGGTTTGGGTTAAGCTTAAGGTGTCCGCCTAAGTTTAGGGTTAGTTCTATGGTTTGAATTAGGCTTCAGGTAAGGTTAGGTTTGAACTTAGTTTGAGGGAGTAAGTTTAGGGCTATTGTAAGTTTTCGGATCAGTGTTACGGTTGGATTTAGGGTAAGGGTCAGGTTAAGCTTGGGGTTAATCTTAAGGTGTCCGCGTAGGGTTAGAGTTAGGTCTATGGTTTGAGTTAGGCTTCAGGTTAATTTAGGTTTGAACTTAGTTTGAGGGAGTAAGTTTAGGGTTACTGTTAGTTTTCAGTTCAGTGTTACTGTTTTATTTAGCGTCAGGGTTAGGTTAGGGTTGCGGTTAAACTTAAGGTGTCCGGCTAGGGTTAGGGTAAGGTCTATGGTTTTAGTTAGGCTTCAGGTTAGGTTAGGTTTGAACTTAGTTTGAGGGAGTATGTTTAGGGCTCCTGTTAGTTTTTGGTTCAGTGTTACGGTTGGAGTTAGCGTCAGGGTCAGGTTAGGGTTGGGGTTAAGCTTAAGGTTTCTGCCTAGGGTTAGTATTAGGTCTATGGTTTGAGTTAGGCATCAAGAGAAGTTAGGTTTGAACATAGTTTGAGGGAGTAAGTTTAGGTGTACTGTTAGTTTTCGGTTCAGTGTTACGGTTGGAGTTAGCGTCAGGGTAGGTTAGTGTTGGGGTTGACCTTAAGGTGTCCGCCTACGGTTAGTGTTAGGGCTATGGTTTGATTTAGGCTTCAGGTTAGTTTAGGTTTGAACTTAGTTTGAGGGAGTAAGTTTAGGGCTTCTATTAGTTTTCGGGTCAGTGTTACGGTTGGATTTAGCATCACGGTCAAGTTAGGTTTGGGGCTAAGCTTTAGGTGTCCCCCTAGGGTTAGGGTTAGGTCTATGGTTTGATTTAGGCTTCAGGTTAGGTTAGGTTTGAATTTAGTTTGAGGGAGAAAGTTTAGGGAGACTGTTATTTTTAGTTTCAGTGTTACGGTGGGAGTTAGCGTCAGGGTTAGGTTAGGGTTGAGGTTGACCTTAAGGTGTCCGCCTAGGGTTACTGTTAAGTCTATGGTTTGAGTTAGGCTTCAGGTTAGGTTAGGTCTGAACTTAGTTTGAGGGAGTAAGTTTAGGGCTACTGTTAGTTTTCGGTTCAGTGTTACGGTTGGAGTTAGCCTCAGGGTCAGGTTAGGGTTCTGGTTAAGTTTAAGGTGTCCGCCTAGGGTTAGGGTTAGGTGTATGGTTTGAGTTAGGCTTCAGGTTAGGTTAGGTTTGAACTTAATTTGAGGGAGGAAGTTTAGGACTACTGTTAGTTTTCGGTTCAGTGTTACGGTTGGAGTTAGCGTCAGAGTCAGGTTAGGGTTGGGGTTGAGCTTAAGATGTTCGCCTAGTGTTAGGGTTAGGTCTATGATTTGATTTAGGCTTCAGGTTAGGTTAGGTTTGAACTTAGTTGGAGGGAGTAAGTTTAGGGCTACTCTTAGTTTTCGGTTCAGTGTTACGGTTGGAGTTAGCGTCAGGGTCATGTTAGGGTTGTGGTTAAGCTTAAGGTGTCCGCCTAGTTTTAGTGTTTGGTCTATGGTTTGATTTAGGGTTCAGGTTAGGTTAGGTTTGACCTTAGTTTGAGGGTGTTAGTTTAGGGCTACTGTTAGTTTTCTGTTTAGTGTTACGGTTGGAGTTAGCATCAGGGTCAGGTTAGGCTTGGGGTTGAGCTTAAGGTGTCCGCCTAGAGTTAGGGTTAGGTCTATTTTTTCATTTAGGCTTCAGGTTAGGTTAGGTTGGAACTTAATTTGAGGGAGTAAGTTTAGGGCTACTGTTATTTTTCAGTTCAGTGTTACGGTTGGAGTTAGCGTCAGGGTCCTGTTAGGTTTGGGGTTAAGCTTAAGGTTGCTGCCTAGGGTTAGGGTGAGGTCTATGGTTTGAGTTAGGCATCAAGAGAAGTTAGGTTTGAACATAGTTTGAGGGAGTAAGTTTAGGTGTACTGTTAGTTTTCGGTTCAGTGTTATGGTTGGAGTTAGCGTCAGGGTCAGGTTAGGGTTGGGTTTAAGCTTAAGGTGTCAGCGTAGGGTTAGGGTTAGGCCTATGGTTTGATTTATGGTTCAGGTTAGGTTAGGTTTGAACTTAGTTTGAGGGAGTAAGTTTAGGGCTACTCTTAGTTTTCGTTTCAGTGTTACGGTTGGAGTTAGCGTCAGGGTCAGGTTAGGGTTGGGCTTGAGCTTAAGGTGTGCGCCTAGGGTTAGGGTTAGGTCTATGGTTTGATTTAGGCTTCAGGTTAGGTTCGGTTTCAACTTAGTTTGAGTGTGTAAGTTTAGGGCTAATGTTAGTTCTTGGTTCAGTGTTATGGTTGAAGTTAGTGTCAGGGTCAGGTTAGGGTTGGGGTTGAGCTTAAGGTGTCCGCCTACGGTTAGGGTTAGGTCTATGGTTTGAGTTAGGCTTCAGGTTTGGTTAGGTTTGAACTTAGTTTGAGGGAGTAACATTAGTGCTACTGTTAGTTTTCGGTTCAGTGTTACGGTTGGAGTTAGCGTCAGAGTCAGGTTAGGGTTGGGGTTGAGCTTAAGATGTCCGCCTAGGGTTAGGGTTAGGTCTATGGTTTTAATTAGGCTTCAAGTTAGGTTAGGTTTGAACTTAGTTTGAGGGAGTAAGTTTAGGGCTACTGTTAGTTTTCAGTTCAGTGTTACTTTTGGAGTGAGCGTCAGGGTAGGTTAGGCGTCTGGTTAATCTTAAGGTGTTCGCCTAGGGTTAGGGTTAGGTATATGGTTTTAGTTATCCTTCCGGTTAGGTTAGGTTTGAACTTAGTTTGAGTGAGTAAGTTTAGGGTTGCTGTGAGTTTTCAGTTCAGTGTTGCGGTTGGAGTTAGCGTCAGGGTCAGGTTAGGGTTCTGGTTAAGCTTAAGGTGTCCGCCTAGGGTTACGGTTAGGGCTATGGTTTGATTTAGGCTTCAGGTTAGGTTAGGTTTGAACTGAGTTTGAGGGAGTAAGTTGAGGCCTACTCTTTGTTTTCAGTTTAGTGTTACGGTTGGAGTTAGCGTAAGGTCAGGTTAGGGTTGAGGTTGAGCTTAAGGTGTCCACCTAGGTTAAGGGTTAGGTTCATGGTTTGATTTAGGCTTCAGGTTAGGTTAGGTTTGAACTTAATTTGAGGGAGTAAGTTTAGGGCTACTGTTATTTTCGGTTCAGTGTTACGTTTGGAGTTAGCGTCAGGGTCAGGTTAGGGTTGGGGTTAAGCTTAAGGTGTCTGCATAGGGTTAGGGTTAGGTATATGGTTTGAGTTAGGCATCAAGAGAGGTTAGGTTTGAACTTAGTTTGAGGGAGTAATTTTAGGGGTACTGTTAGTTTTTGGTTCAGTTTTATGGTTGGAGTTAGCGTCAGGTTCAGGTTAGGGTTGGGGTTAAGCTTAAGGTGTCTGCCTAGGGTTAGGGTTAGGTGTATGGTTTGATTTAGGCTTCAGGTTAGGTTAGGTTTGAACTTAGTTTGAGGTAGTAAGTTTAGGGCTACTGTAAGTTTTCGGTTCACTGTTACGGTTGGAGTTAGCATCAGGGTCAGTTTAGGGTTAGGGTTAAGCTTAAGGTGTCCGCCTAGGGTTAGGGTTAGCTCTGTGGTTTGATTTAGGCTTCAGGTTAGGTTAGGTTTGAACTTAGCTTGAGGGAGTAAGTTTAGGGCTAATGTTAGTTTTCGGTTCAGTGTTATGGTTGGAGTTAGAGTAAGGGTCAGGTTAGGGTTGGGGTTGAGCTTAAGCTGTCCCCATAGGGTTAGGGTTAGGTCTATGGTTTGAGTTAGGCTTCAGGTTAGGTTATGTTTGAACTTAGTTTGAGGGAGAAAGTTTAGGGCTACTGTTATTTTTCAGTTCAGTGTTACGGTTAGAGTTAGCGTCAGGGTCAGGTTAGGATTGGGGTTGACCTTAAGGTGTCCGCCTAGGGTTAGTTTTATGTATATGGTTTGAGTTAAGCTTCAGGTTAGGTTAGGTCTGAATTTAGTTTGAGGGAGTAAGTTTAGGGCTACTGTTAATTTTCGGTTCAGTGTTACGGTTGGAGTTAGCGTCAGGGTCACGTTAGGGTTGTGGTTAAGGTTAAGGTGTCTGCCTAGGGTTAAGGTTAGGGCTATGGTTTGATTTAGGCTTCAGGTTAGGTTTGGTTTGAACTTAGTTTTAGGGAGTAAGTTTAGGGCTACTGTTAGTTATCGGTTCAGTGTTACGGTTGGAGTTAGCGTCAGGGTCAGTTTAGGGTTTGGGTGAAGCTTAAGTTGTACGCCTAGGGTTGGGGTTAGCTCTATGGTTTGTTTTAGGCTTCAGGTTAGGTTAGGTTTGAACTTAGCTTCATGGAGTAAGTTTAGGGCTAATGTTAGTTTTCGGTTCAGTGTTACGGTTGGAATTAGCGTCAGGGTCAGGTTAGGGTTCAGGTTAAGCTTAAGTTGTCCGCCTAGGGTTAGGGTTAGGTCTATGGTTTGATTTATGCTTCAGGATAGGTTAGGTTTGAACTTAGTTTGAGGGAGTAAGTTTAGGGCTACTGTTAGTTTTTGGTTCAGTGTTACGTTTGGAGTTAGCATCAGGGTCAGGATAGGCTTGTGGTTGAGCTTAAGGTGTCCCCCTAGGGTTAGGGTTAGGTCTATGGTTTGAGTTAGGCTTCAGGTTAAGTTAGGTTTGAACTTAGTTTGAGGGAGTAAGTTTAGGGCTACTGTTAGTTTTTGGTTCAGTGTTACTGTTGGAGTTAGCATCAGGGTCAGGTTAGGGTTGGGGTTAAGCTTAAGGTGTCCCCATAGGGTTAGGGTTAGTTCTATGGTTTGATTTAGGCATCAGATTAGGTTATGTTTGAACTTAGTTTTAGGGAGTAAGTTTAGGGCAAATGTTAGTTTTCGGTTCAGTTTTACGGTTGGAGTTAGCGTCAAGGTCAGGTTATGGTTGGGTTGAGCTTAAGGTGTCCCTCTAGGGTTAGGGTTTGGTCTATGGTTTGATTTAGGCTTCAGGTTAGGTTAGGTTTGAACTTAGTTTGAGGGAGTAAGTTTAGGGCTACTGTTAGTTTGCGGTTCAGTGTTATGGTTGGAGTTAGCGTCAGGGTCAGGTTAGGTTTGGGGTTAATCTTAAGGTCTCCGCCTAGGATTAGTGTTAGGTATATGGTTTAGTTTAGGCTTCAGGTTATGTTAGGTTTGAACTTAGTTTGAGGGAGTAAGTTTAGGGCTACTGTTAGTTTTCGGTTCAGTGTTACTGTTGGATTTAGCATCAGGGTCAGGGTAGTTTTGGGGTTAAGCTTAAGGTGTCTCCATAGGGTTAGGGTTAGGTCTATGGTTTGAGTTAGGCTTCAGGCTAGGTTAGGATTGAACTTAGTTTGAGGGAGAAAGTTTAGGGCTACTGTTATTTTTCAGTTCAGTGTTACGGTTGGAGTTAGCGTCAGGGTCAGGTTAGGATTGGGGTTGACCTTAAGGTTTCCGCCTAGGGTTAGTGTTAGGTATATGGTTTGAGTTAGGCTTCAGGTTAGGTTAGGTCTGAACTTAGATTGAGGGAGTAAGTTTAGGACTACTGTTAGTTTTCGGTTCAGTGTTACGGTTGGAGTTAGCGTCAGGGTCACGTTAGGGTTGTGGTTAAGCTTAAGGTGTCCGCCTAGGGTTAAGGTTAGGGCTATGGTTTGATTTAGGGTTCAGGTTAGGTTAGGTTTGAACTTAGTTTGAGGGAGTAAGTTTAGGGCTACTGTTAGTAATCGGTTCAGTGTTACGGTTGGAGTTAGCGTCAGGGTCAGTTTAGGGTTGGGGTTAAGCTTAAGGTGTGCGCCTAGGGTTAGGGTTTGGTCTATGGTTTGATTTAGGCTTCAGGTTAGGTTAGGTTTGACCTTAGTTTGAGGGAGTAAGTTTAGGGCTACTGTTAGTTTTCGGTTCAGTATTACTGTTGGATTTAGCATGAGGGACAGGTTACGGTTGGGGTTAAGCTTAAGATGTCCGCCTAGGTTTAGGGTTAGGTCTATGGTTTTAGTTAGGCTTTAGGTTAGGTTAGGTTTGAACTTAGTTTGAGGGAGAAGGTTTAGGGCTACTGTAATTTTTCGGATCAGTGTTACGTTTGGAGTTATTGTCAGGGTCAGGTTAGGTTTGGGGTTAAGCTAAGGTGTTCACCTACGGTTAGGGCCATATCACACCTCATTTTGACCCCACCACAAAACTCTGTCAACCTGAGCACTAAACTGTCACACTAGGCACACCCAAATAACACCCACAACTGAAAGTTACCTAGAGAAAAATCATAGAGACCCACAATTGTAAGTACTGCTGCTTAGTGCACCCTGAACTTTAAGCCAGAATTAAGCCACAAGGACCCATATCACACCTCATTTTTAACACGGTAATGTACTCTGTATCCCTGAGCACAAAACTCTGACACTACGAAAACCCAACTATCATCCAAAACGGAAAGGTACCTTGAGAAATATTCATAGAGACCCACCATTGACAGTAATGCTGTTTAGTGCACACTGAAATTTAAGCCAGAATTTAGCTTCAAGGACAGATATCTCACCTTATTTTGAGCACAGCATAAAACTCTGTACACCTGAGTACAAATCTGTGACTATAGCCACACACATATAACACTCACATCTGAAAGGTGCCTTGATAAAACTTCATAGAGACCTACCATTGTCAGTGGTGCTTTTTATTGCACACTGAACTTTAAGCCAGAATGAAGCATCAAAATCCTGTATGTCACCACACTGTGACCACAGCAATAAAATCTGTAAACATGAGCACAAAACTGTGACACTCCAAACACTGACATAAAACGCACAGCAGAAAGGTACCTTGAGAAAAATTCAGAGAGACCCCCATTGAAAGTATTGCTGTTTAGGGCACACTGAACTTTAAGAAAGAATTAAGGCTCAAGGACGCATATCACACCTCATTTTGACCACGGTACAAAACTCTGTATTCGTGAGCATGAAAATATCACTCTAGAGACACCCAACTAACACCCACAACTGAAAGGTACCATGAGAAAAATTCAGAGAGACCCACCAAAGAAAGTAATGCTGTTTACTGCACTTTAAGCCAGTATTAAGCCACAAGGACCCATATCACACCTCATTTTTACCACAGTACTAAACTCTGTAAACTTGAGCATGAAATTGTAACACTAGGAACACCCAACTAACACCCACAACTGAAAGGTATCTTGAGAAAAATTCATAGAGATCCTATTGAAAGAAATGCTGTTTAGTGCACACTGAACTTAAAGACAGAATTAAGTCTCAAGAACCCATATCACACCTCATTTTTACCACTGTCCAAAACTCTGTATCCCTGAGCAAAAAATGGTGACAATAAGCAAACAAAATTAAAACCCACAATTGAAAAGTACCTTGAGAAAAACTCATAGAGACCCACCGTTGACAGTAATCCTGTTTAGTGCACACTGAAATTTAAGCCAGAATTAAGCCTCAAGGACCCATGTCACACCTCATTTTTGACCAAAGTACAAAACTCTGTAAACCTGAGCACGGAAATGTCACACTAGGCCCACCTAACTAACACCTACAACTGAAAGGTACCTTGAGAAAAATTCATAGAGAACTACCGTAGAAAGTAAAGCTCTTTAGTGCACACTGAAGTGTAAGCCAGAATTAAGCCAAAGGGACCCATATCACACCTCACTTTTAACAAGATACTAAACTCTGTATCCCTGTGCAAAAAACTGTGACACTAGGAAAACCCAACAATCACCCACAACTGAAATGTATCTTGAGAAAATTCATAGAGAACAACCATCGATAGCAATGCTGTTTAGTGCACACTGAACTTTAAGCCAGAATTAAGCCTCAAGGACCCATATCACACCTCATTTTGACCACACCACAAAACTCTGTAAACCTGAGCACGAAACTGTCCCACTAGGCACACCCAACTAACACCCACAACTGAAAGGTACCTAGAGAAAAATCATAGAGACCCACTTTTGTAAGTATTGCTGCTTAGTGCACCCTGAACTTTAAGCCAGAATTAAGCCACAAGGACCCATATCACACCTTATTTTTAACACGGTACTAAACTATGTATCCCTGAGCACAAAACTTTGACACTACGAAAACCCAACTATCACCCAAAACGGAAAGGTACCTTGAGAAATATTAATAGAGACCCACCATTGACAGTAATGCTGTTTAGTGCACACTGAAATTTAAGCCAGAATTTAGCCTCAAGGACCGATATCTCACCTCATTGTGAGCACAGTGTAACACTCTGTACACCTGAGTACAAAATTGTGACTATAGGCACACACATATAACACTCACATCTGAAAGGTCCCTTGAGAAAACTTCATAGAGACCCACCATTGACAGTGGTGCTTTTTATTGCACACAGAATTTTAAGCCATAATTAAGCATCAAAATCCTGTATGTCACCACACTGTGACCAAAGCACTAAAATCTGTAAACATGAGCACAAAACTGCGACACTCCAAACACTGACATAAAAAGCACAACAGGAAGGTACCTTGAGAAAAATTCAGAGAGACCCCCATTGAAAGTATTGCTGTTTAGTGCACACTGAACTTTAAGAAAGAATTAAGCCTCAAGGACGCATATCACACCTCATTTTGACCACGGTACAAAACTATGTACACGTGAGCATGAAAATATCTCTCTAGAGACACCCAACTAACACCACACCTGAAAGGTACCATAAGAAAAATTCAGAGAGACCCACCAAAGAAAGTAATGCTGTTTACTACACTTTAAGCCAGTATTAAGCCACAAGGACCCATATCACACCTCATTTTTACCACAGTACTAAACTCTGTAAACCTGAGCACGAAATTGTAACACTAGGAACACCCAACTAACACCCACAACTGAAAGGTACCTTGAGAAAAATTTATAGAGGCCCCATCGAAAATAATGCTGTTTAGTGCACACTGAACTTAAAGACAGAATTAAGCCTCAAGGACCCAAATCACACCTCATTTTTACCACTGTACAAAACTCTGTATCCTTGAGCAAAAAACTGTGACAATAAGCAAACACAACTACAACCCACAACTGAAATGTACCTTGAGATAAATTCATAGAGACACACCAGTGAAAGCAATGCTGTTTAGTACACACTGAATTTTAAGCCAGAATTAAGCCTCAAGGACCCATATCACACCTCATTTCGAGCACACTACAAAACTCTGTAAACCTGAGCACGAAACTGTCCCTCTAGGCACACCCAACTAACACCAACAACTAAAAGGAACCTTGAGAAAAATTAATAGAAACCCCCATGAAAATGATGCTGTTTAGTGCACAGTGAACTTTAAACCAGAATTAAGCCTCAAGGACCCATATCACACCTCATTTTTACCACTGTACAAAACTGTACCTCTGAGGAAAAAACTGTGACACTAGGAAAACCCAACTAAAACCCACAACTGAAAGGTACCTTGAGAAAAGTTCATAGAGACTCACCATTGACAGTAATGCTGTTAAGTGCACACTGAAATTTAAGCCTGAATTAAGACTCAAGGACCCATATCACACCTCATTTTGACCACTGTACAAAACTCTGTATTTCTGAGCACAAAACTGTGACAATAAGCAAGCCCAACTAAAACCCACAATTGAAAAGTACCTTGAGAAAAATTCATAGGGACCACCATTGACAGTAATGCTGTTTAGTGCACACTGAAATTTAAGCCAGAATTAAGTCTCAGGGACCCATATCACACCTCATTTTGACCACAGTCCAAAACTCTGTAAACCTGAGCACGGAAATGTCACACTAGGCCCACCTAACTAACACCTACAACTGAAAGGTACCTAGAGAAAAATTCATAGAGGCCCACCATAGAAAGTAAAGCTGTTTAGTGCACACTGAACTGTATGCCAGAATTAAGCCAAAGGGGCCAAAATCACACCTCCCTTTTAACAAGATACTAAACTCTGTATCCCTGTGCAAAAAACTGTGACACTAGGAAAACCCAAGTATCACCCACAACTGAAAAGTATCTTCAGAAAAATTCATAGAGAAATACCATTGACTGTAATGCTCTTTAGTGCACACTGAACTTTAAGCAAGAATTAAGCCTCAGGGACCCATATCACACTTCATTTAGACCACACCACAAAACTCTGTAAACCTGAGCACGAAACTGTCACACTAGGCACACCAAACTAACACCCACAACTGAAAGGTACCTAGAGAAAAATCATAGAGACCCACCATTGTAAGTACTGCTGCTTAGTGCACCCTGAACTTTAAGCCAGAATTAAACCACAAGGACCCATATCACACCTCATTTTTAACACGGTAATAAACTCTGTATCCCTGAGCACAAAACTCTGACACTACGAAAACCCAACTACCACCCAAAACGGAAAGGTACCTTGAGAAATATTCATAGAGACCCACCATTGACAGTAATGCTGTTTAGTGCACACTGAAATTTAAGCCAGAATTTAGCCTCAAGGACCGATATCTCACCTCATTGTGAGCACAGCATAAAACTCTGTACACCTGAGTACAAAACTGTGACTATAGGCACACACATATAACACTGAAATCGGAAAGGTCCCATGAGAAAACTTCATAGAGACCCACCATTGACAGTGGTGCTTTTTATTGCACACTGAACTTTAAGCCAGAATTAAGCATCAAAATCCTGTATGTCACCACACTGTGACCACAGCACTAAAATCTGTAAACATGAGCACAAAACTGTGACACTCCAAACACTGACATAAAAAGCACAACAGAAAGGTACCTTGAGAAAAATTCAGAAAGACCCCGTTTGAAAATATTGCTGTTTAGTGCACACTGAACTTTAAGAAAGTATTAAGCCTCAAGGACCCATATCTCACTTCATTTTGACCACAGTACAAAACTCTGTATATGTGAACAAGAAAATCTCACTCTAGAGACACCCAACTAACAGCCACAACTGAAAGGTACCATGAGAAAAATTCAGAGAGACCCACCAAAGATAGTAATGCTGTTTACTGCACTTTAAGCTAGTATTAAGCCACAAGGACCCATATCACACCTCATTTTGAGCACACTACAAAACTCTGTAAACCTGAGCAGGAAACTGTCCCACTAGGCACACCCAACTACAACCCACAACTAAAAGGAACCTTGAGAAAAATTCATAGAGACCCCCTTAAAAGTAATGCTGTTTAGTGCACACTGAACTTGAAACCAGAATTACGCCTCAAGGACCCATATCACACCTCATTTTTACCAGTGTACAAAACTGTATCCCTGAGGAAAAAACTGTGACACTAGGAAAACCCAACTAACACCCACAACTGAAAGGTACCTTTTGGAAAAATTCATAGAGACCCACCATTGACAGTAATGCTGTTTAGTGCACACTGAAATTTAAGCCTGAATTAAGCCTCAAGGACCCATATCACACCTCATTTTGACCACTGTACAAAACTCTGTATTCCTGAGCACAAAACTGTGACAATAAGCAAACCCAACTAAAACCCACAATTGAAAAGTACCTTGAGCGGAAGAAGCGGACGCAGGTGGCGCGGAGCTTTGGCGGCCCGCTCTGCTCCTGACTCAGCGCTGTTCGCTCTTGCGGAGGAACAAGTCGGTCAGGAAGCTGCGCTGCAGCCATGGCTTTTAAAGATACTGGAAAAACACCTGTGGAACCAGAGGTGGCCATTCACCGAATTAGAATTACTTTAACCAGCCGCAACGTAAAGTCCCTGGACAAAGTGTGTGTAGACTTAATCAGAAGTGCAAAGGAAAAGAATCTCAAGGTGAAAGGACCAGTTCGGATGCCAACCAAGACTTTGAGAATCACTACAAGAAAAACACCTTGTGGTGATGGTTCTAAGACTTGGGATCGTTTCCAGATGAGAATCCACAAGCGACTCATTGATTTGCACAGTCCTTCTGAGATTGTTAAACAGATTACTTCCATCAGTATCGAATAAGGAGTTGAGGTTGAAGTCACCATTGCAGATGCCTAAGTCAACTATTTTAATAAATTGATTATCATCTGTTAACCTTTGTTGACTTTTATTCAGAGTGCCTACTGATTTGAAGACTATAAAGATTTCCTGGATGCCATTAAATCAGGTTACTCTTGAAAAAAAAAAAAAAAAGTACCTTGAGAAAAATTCATAGAGACCCACCATTGACAGTAATGCTGTTTAGTGCACACTGAAATTTAAGCCTCAAGGACCCATATCACACCTCATTTAGGACAAAATTACAAAACTCTGTAAACCTGAGCACGGAAATGTCACACTAGGCCCACCTAACTAACACCTACAACTGAAAGGTACCTTGAGAAAAATTCATAGAGACCCACCATAGAAAGTAAAGCTGTTTAGTGCACACTGAACTGTAAGCCAGAATTAAGCCAAAGGGACCCATATCACACCTCACTTTTAACAAGATACTAAACTCTGTATCGCTGTGCAAAAAACTGTGACACTAGGAAAACCCAACTATCACCCACAACTGAAAAGTATCTTGAGAAAAATTCATAGGGAACAACCATCGACAGTAATGCTGTTTAGTGCACACTGAACTTTAAGCCAGAATTAAGCCTCAAGGACCCATATCACACCTCATTTGGACAGCACCACAAAACTCTGTAAACCTGAGCACGAAACTGTCACACTAGGCACACCCAACTAACACCCACAACTGAAAGGTACCTAGAGAAAAATCATAGAGAGCCACCATTGTATGTACTGCCCCTTAGTGCACCCTGAACTTTAAGCCAGAATTAAGCCACAAGGACCCATATCACACCTCATTTTTAACACGGTACTAAACTCTGTATCCCTGAGCACAAATCTCTGACACTACCAAAACCCAACTATCACCCAAAACGGAAAGGTACCTTGAGAAATATTCATAGAGACCCACCATTGACAGTAATGCTGTTTAGTGCACACTGAAATTTAAGCCAGAATTTTGCCTCAAGGACCTCATTGTGAGCACAGCATAAAACTCTGTACACCTGAGTACAAAACTGTGACTATAGGCACACACATATAACCCTCACATCTGAAAGGTCCCTTGAGAAAACTTCATAGAGACCCACCATTGACAGTGGTGCTTTTTATTGCACACTGAACTTTAAGCCAGAATTAAGCCTCGGTCGCTCCTCCGATGACGTGGAGTGACCACAGCTTGATGGCCAGAGCGGCGGGAACTGCCAAGGCGCAGGGTCGGTGCTGTCCTCGGGACGAACATATCACAGGAATGGAAACTCCAAGTGGAAATCCGGAAAAAGCTGTTGAAGAGGAAGGCACTGAAAAGAAAGAAGTAGAAAAAAAGAAACGGTCTCAAGTTAGACAGGTGCTTGCAGATATTGCTAAGCAAGTGGACTTCTGGTTTGGGGACGCCAATCTGCACAAGGACAAGTTCCTTCGAGAGCAGATAGAGAAATCTAGAGATGGCTATGTGGATATATCACTTCTCGTATCTTTTAACAAGATGAAAAAACTGACCACTGATGGGAAGTTAATAGCCAGAGCACTGAAAAGCTCAGCTGTTGTAGAGTTGGATTTAGAAGGGACCAGGATCAGGAGAAAGCAGCCTCTGGGTGAAAGACCCAAGGATGAAGATGAGCGGACTGTGTATGTGGAATTACTTCCCAAAAATGTTAACCACAGCTGGATTGAAAGAGTGTTTGGGAAATGTGGCAACGTTGTTTATATAAGTATACCACATTACAAGTCCACCGGAGATCCAAAGGGATTTGCATTTGTGGAATTTGAAACAAAAGAACAAGCAGCAAAAGCTATAGAGTTTCTCAACAACCCACCAGAAGAAGCACCAAGAAAGCCGGGTATATTTCCTAAGATGGTGAAAAATAAGCCCATCCCAGCCTTAAGAGTAGCTGAGGAGAAGAAGAAGAAGAAAAAGAAGAAAGGCCGCGTGAAGAAGGAAGACAGTGCCCAGGCTAAGGAGCCAAGCGCGGACTCAAGCAGTGCTAGTGTCTGTAAAACCTGGAGACCCAGGACCACATCCGAGGGCTCGGAAGTGGGAACTGTGGAACCCCAAAAGCAACCCTTGAAAAAAAAGAAGAAGCGGGAGAGACCTGAAGCTTCCAGCTTACCTGAGGCCAGGGCAGCCAAGAGGAGGAGAAGCAGCTCAGCCGACACAGGGGGCCTGGCTCCCCGGCCAAAAGCGAAGAAAGTGGCTCCGAAGGACACTGCACGAGAAGCTGCAGAGGTGTCCAAGGGAAGCAGAGACGTAGAGGTCTCCACCGAAGAGGAGAAGGACCCTGGCGACAATA
The DNA here is from genome assembly GCA_026018925.1 of Tupaia tana. Taxonomy (NCBI): domain Eukaryota; kingdom Metazoa; phylum Chordata; class Mammalia; order Scandentia; family Tupaiidae; genus Tupaia; species Tupaia tana. Next base: position 92,695,092 of record JAKSZU010000002.1, read on the forward strand.
AAGAAGGTTTTCTCTTAAAAACAAAGAGGAAGCACAAGAAGAAGCACAAGGAGAGACACAGGATGGGCGAGGAGGTCATTCCACTACGCGTGCTGTCCAAGTGTGAGTGGATGGATCTGAAAAAAGAGTACTTAGCACTGCAAAAAGCCAGCATGGCTTCTTTAAAAAAAACAATAGCCTAGATAAAATTGGAGTCAGAAATGGAAAGAGACAGTGGAGCACCTAAGGCGTCTGGAATGAAAAATGAAAAAACCGGCGCTGGGGAATGTGGCCCCTGGGAGAGAGCCGCTGCGACGGGGCCACAGTTTGTGAGCGGCGTGATCATGAAGATCCTCAGCTCAGAGCCCCTGCCCGGCAGGAAGCAAGTCCGGGACGCCCTGGCTGCCATCTCGGGGGTGGTCTACGTCGACCTGCTGGACGGGGACACCGAGTGCCATGCCAGGTTTAAGACTCCCGAGGACGCACGCTCAGTGGTGGATGCATACGCAGACGTGAAGAAGAAACATGGCTGGACACTCGAGATCCTTTCTGGTGACCATGAGCAGAGGTACTGGCAGAAGACCCTGGTTGATAGACAGGCCAAGCTCAATAAGCCTCGGGACAAGAAGAGAGGCACCGAGAAGTTAATCACCAAAGCTGAGAGGATCAGACTGGAGAGGGCTCAAGGAGTGAGCCAGCACATCCGGTTCTCTGCGTGTGACTGAGGGTTGGCGCCCACTCGGCATGGCCCTGCGCTGGCTATCCTTAGGGGGCCCACTGCGAGTCTGGATAGCATGCTTTTTCAGAACCCATATTTAAATAAAGGAAATACTTTTGTTCCTCAAAAAAAAAAAAAAAAAAAAAAAAAAAAAAAAGAATTAAGCATCAAAATCCTGTATGTCACCACACTGTGACCACAGCATTAAAATCTGTAAACATGAGCACAAAACTGTGACACTCCAAACACTGACATAAAAAGCACAACAGAAAGGTACCTTGAGAAAAATTCAGAGAGACCCCCATTGAAAGTATTGCTGTTTAGTGAACACAGAACATTAAGAAAGAATTAAGCCTAAAGGACCCATATCACACCTCATTTTGACCACAGTACAAAACTCTGTATAGGTGAGCATGAAAATATCACTCTAGAGACACCCAACTAACACCCACAACTGAAAGGTACCATGAGAAAAATTCAGAGAGACCCACCAAAGAAAGTAATGCTGTTTACTGCACTTTAAGCCAGTATTAAGCCACAAGGACCCATAACACACCTCATTTTTACCACAGTACTAAACTCTGTAAACCTGAGCATGAAATTGTCACACTAGGAACACCCAACTAGCACCCACAACTGAAAGGTACCTTGAGAAAATTTCATAGAGACCCCTTTGAAAGTAATGCTGTTTAGTGAACACTGAACTTAAAGACAGAATTAAGCCTCAAGGACCCATATCACACCTCATTTTTACCACTGTACAAAACTCTGTATCCCTGAGCAAAAAACTGTGACAATAAGCAAACACAACTAAAACCCACAACTGAAGAATACCTTGAGATAAATTCATAGAGACACACCAGTGAAAGCAATGCTGTTTAGTACACACTGAATTTTAAGCCAGAATTAAGCCTCAAGGACCCATATCAAACCTCATTTTGAACACACTACAAAACTCTGTAAACCTGAGCACGAAACTGTCCCACTAGGCACACCCAACTAAAACCCACAACTAAAAGGAACCTTGAGAAAAATTCATAGAGACCCCCTTGAAAGTAATGCTGTTTAGTGCACACTGAACTTGAAACCAGAATTAAGCCTCAAGGACCCATATCACACCAGATTTTTACCACTGTACAAAACTGTATCCCTGAGGAAAAAAAAACTGTGACACTAGGAAAACCCAAATAACACCCAAAACTGAAAGGTACCTTGAGAAAACTTCATAGAGACCCACCATTGACATTAATGCTGTTAGGTGCACAGTGAAATTTAAGCCTGAATAAAGCCTCAAGGACCCATATCACACCTCATTTTGACCACTGTACAAAACTCTGTATTCCTGAGCACAAAACTGTGACAATAAGCAAAACCAACTAAAACCCACAATTGAAAAGTACCTTGAGAAAAATTCATGGACACCCACCATTGACAGTAATGCTGTTTAGAGCACACTGAAATTTAAGCCTGAATTAAGCCTCAAGGACCCATATCACACCACATTTTTGAACACAGAACAAAACTCCGTAAACCTGAGCAAGGAAATATCACACTATTCCCACCTAACTAACACCTACAACTGAAAGGTACCTTGAGAAAAATTCATAGAGACCCAGCATAGAAAGTAAAGCTGTTTAGTGCACACTGAATTGTAAGCCAGAATAAAGCCAAAGGGACCCATATCACACCTCACTTTTAACAAGATACTAAACTCTGTATCCCTGTGCAAAAAACTGTGACACTAGGAAAACCCAAATAACACCCACAACTGAAAGGTATCTTGAGAAAAATTCATAGAGACCCACCATTGACAATAATGTTGTTTAGTGCACACTGAAATTTAAGCCAGAATTAAGCCTCAAGGACCCATATCACACCACATTTTGACCACTGTACAGAACTCTGTATTGCTGAGCACAAAACTGTGACAACAAGGAAACCCAACTAAAACCCACAATTGAAAAGTACCTTGAGAAAAATTCATAGAGACCCACCATTGACAGTAATACTGTTTAGAGCACACTGAAATTTAAGCCAGAATTAAGCCTCAAGGACCCATATCACACCTTATTTTTGACCACAGTACAAAACTCTGTAAACCTGAGCACGGAAATGTCACACTAGGCCCACCTAACTAACACGTACAACTGAGAGGTACCTTGAGAAAATTCATAGAGATCCACCATAGAAAGTAAAGCTGTTTAGTACACACTGAACTGTAAGCCAGAATTAAGCCAAAGGGACGCATATCACACCTCACTTTTAACAAGATACTAAACTATGTATCCCTGTGCAAAAAACTGTGACACTAGGAAAACCCAACTATCACCCACAACTGAAAAGTATCTTGAGAACAATTCATAGAGAACAACCATCGACAGTAATGCTGTTTAGTGCACACTGAACTTTAAGCCAGAATTAAGCCTCAAGGACCAATATCACACCTCATTTTGACCACACCAAAAAACTCTGTAAACCTGACCACGAAACTGTCCCACTAGGCACACCCAACTAACACCCACAACTGAAAGGTACCTAGAGAAAAATCATAGAGACCCACCATTTTAAGTACTGCTGCTTAGTGCACCTTGAACTTTAAGCCAGAATTAAGCCACAAAGACCCATAGCACTCCTCATTTTTAACACGGTACTAAACTCTGTATGCCTGAGCACAAAACTCTGACACTACGAAAACCCAACTATCACCCAAAACGGAAAGGTACCTTGAGAAATATTCATAGAGACCCACCAATGACAGTAATGCTGTTTAGTGGACACTGAACTTTAAGCCAGAATTTAGCCTCAAGGAACGATATCTCACCTCATTGTGAGCACAGCATAAAACTCTGTACACCTGAGTACAAAACAGTGACTATAGGCACACACATATAACACTCACATCTGAAAGGTCCCTTGAGAAAACTTCATAGAGACCAACCATTGACAGTGGTGCTTTTTATTGCACACTGAACTTTAAGCCAGAATTAAGCGTCATAATCCTGTATGTCACCACACTGTGACCACAGCACTAAAATCTGTAAACATGACCACAAAACTGTGACACTCCAAACACTGACATAAAAAGCACAACAGAAAGGTACCTTGAGAAAAATTCAGAGAGACCCCCATTGAAAGTATTGCTGTTTAGTGCACACTGAACTTTAAGAAAGAATTAAGCCTCAAGGACCCATATCACATCTCATTGTGACCACCGTACAAAACTCTGTATACGTGAGCATGAAAATATCACTCTAGAGTCACCCAACTAACATCCACAACTGAAAGGTACCATGAGAAAAATTCAGAGAGACCCACCAAAGAAAGCAATGCTGTTTACTGCACTTTAAGCCAGTATTAAGCCACAAGGACCCATATCACACCTCATTTTTACCACAGTACTATACTCTGTAAACCTGAGCACGAAATTGTCACACTAGGAACACCCAACTAACACCCACAACTGAAAGGTACCTTGAGAAAAATTCATAGAGACCCCATTGAAAGTAATGCTATTTAGTGCACACTGAACTTAAAGACAGAATTAAGCCTCAAGGACCCATATCACACCTCATTTTGAGCACACTACAAAACTCTGTAAACCTGTGCCCGAAACTGTCCCACTAGGCACACCCAACTAACACCCACAACTAAAAGGAACCTTTATAAAAATTCATAGAGACCCCAATGAAAGTAATGCTGTTTAGTGCACACTGAAGTTTAAACCATAATTAAGCCTCAAGGACCTATATCACACCTCATTTTTACCACTGTACATAACTGTATCCCTGAGGAAAAAACTGTGTCACTATGAAAACCCAACTAACATCCACCACTGAAAGGTACCTTGAGAAAAATTCATAGAGACTCACCATTGACCGTAATGCTGTTTAGTGCACACTGAAAATTAAGCCTGATTTAAGCCTCAAGGAACCATATCACACCTCATTTTGACCAATGTACAAAACTCTGTATTCCTGAGCACAAAACTGTGACAAAAAGCAAGCCCAACTAAAACTCACAATTGAAAAGTACCTTGAGAAAAATTCATAGAGACCCACCATTTACAGTAATGCTGTTTAGTGCACACTGAAATTTAAGCCAGAATTAAGCCTCAAGGACCCATATCACACCTCATTATTGACCACAGTACAAAACTCTGTAAACCTGAGCACGGAAATGTCACACTAGGCCCACCTAACTAACACCTACAACTGAAAGGAACCTTGAAAAAAATTCATAGAGACCCACCATAGAAAGTAAAGCTGTTTAGTGCACACTGAACTGTAAGCCAGAATTAAGCCAAAGGGACCCATATCACACCTCACTTTTAACAAGATACTAAACTATGTATCCCTGTGCAAAAAACTGTGACACTAGGAAAACCCAACTATCACCCACAACTGAAAAGTATCTTGAGAACAATTCATAGAGAACAACCATCGACAGTAATGCTGTTTAGTGCACACTGAACTTTAAGCCAGAATTAAACCTCAAGGACCCATATCACAGCTCATTTTGACCACACCAAAAAACTCTGTAAACCTGAGTACGAAACTGTCCCACTAGGCACACCCAACTAACACCCACAACTGAAAGGTACCTAGAGAAAAATCATAGAGACCCACCATTTTAAGTACTGCTGCTTAGTGCACCTTGAACTTTAAGCCAGAATTAAGCCACAAAGACCCATAGCACTCCTCATTTTTAACACGGTACTAAACTCTGTATGCCTGAGCACAAAACTCTGACACTACGAAAACCCAACTATCACCCAAAACGGAAAGGTACCTTGAGAAATATTCGTAGAGACCCATCATTGACAGTAATGCTGTTTAGTGGACACTGAACTTTAAGCCAGAATTTAGCCTCAAGGAACGATATCTCACCTCATTGTGAGCACAGCATAAAACTCTGTACACCTAAGTACAAAACTGTGACTACAGCCACACACATATAACACTCACATCTGAAAGGTCCCTTGAGAAAACTTCATAGAGACCCACCATTGACAGTGGTGCTTTTTATTGCACACTGAACTTTAAGCCAGAATTAAGCGTCAAAATCCTGTATGTCACCACACTGTGACCACAGCACTAAAATCTGTAAACATGAGCACAGAACTGTGACACTCCAAACACTGACATAAAAAGCACAACAGAAAGGTACCTTGAGAAAAATTCAGAGTGACCCCCATTGAAAGTATTGCTGTTTAGTGCACACTGAACTTTAGGAAAGAATTAAGCCTCAAGGACCCATATCACACATCATTTTGACCACAGTACAAAACTCTGTATACGTGAGCATGAAAATATCACTCTAGAGACACCCAACTAACACCGACAACTGAAAGGTTCCCTGAGAAAAATTCAGAGAGACCCACCAAAGAAAGTAATGCTGTTTACTGCACTTTAAGCCAGTATTAAGCCACAAGGACCCATATCACACCTAATTTTTACCACAGTAATAAACTCTGTAAACCTGAGCACGAAACTGTCACACTAGGAACACCCAACTAACAACCACAATTGAAAGGTACCTTGAGAAAAATTCATAGAGACCCCATTGAAAGTAATGCATTTTAATGCACACTGAACTTTAAACCAGAATTAAGCCTCAAGGACCCATATCACACCTCATTTTTACCACTGTACAAAACTGGATCCCTGAGGAAAAAAACTGTGACACTAGGAAAACTCAACTAACACCCACAACTGAAAGGTTCCTTGAGAAAAATTCATAGAGTCCCACCATTGACAGTAATGCTGTTTAGTGCACAGTGAAATTTAAGCCTGAATTAAGCCTCAAGGACCCATATCACACCTCATTTTGACCACTGTACAAAACTCTGCATTCCTGAGCACAAAACTGTGACAATAAGCAAACCCAACTAAAACCCACAATTGAAAAGTACCTTGAGAAAAATTCATAGAGACCCACCATAGATAGTAAAGCTGTTTAGCGCACACTGAACTGTAAGCCAGAATTAAGCCAAAGGGTCCCATATCACACCTCACTTTTAACAATATACTAAACTCTGTATCCCTGTGCAAAAACTGTGACACTAAAAAACCCAAATATCTCCCACTATTGAAAAGTATCTTGAGAAAAATTCATAGAGAACAACCATTGACAGTAATGCTGTTTAGTGCACACTAAAATTTAAGCCATAATTAAGCCTCAAGGACCCATATCACACCTCATTTTGACCACACAACAAAACTTTGTAAACCTGAGCACGAAACTGTCACACTAGGAACACCCAACTAACACCCACAACTGAAAGGTACCTTGAGAAAAATTCATAGAGACCCCATTGAAAGTAATGCTATTTAGTGCACACTGAACATAAAGACAGAATTAAGCTTCAAGGACCCATATCACACATCATTTTTACCACTGTACAAAACTCTGTATCCCTGAGCAAAAAACTGTGACAATAAGCAAACACAACTAAAACGCACAACTGAAAAGTACCTAGAGATTAATTCATAGAGACACACCAGTGAAAGCAATGCTGTTTAGTACACACTGAATTTTAAGCCACAATTAAGCCTCAAGGACCCATATCACACCTCATTTTGAGCACACTACAAATCTCTGTAAATCTGAGCACGAAACTGTACCACTAGGCAAACCCAACTAACACCCACAACTAAAAGGAACCTTGAGAAAAGTTCATAGAGAACCCCTTGAAAGTAATGCTGTTTAGTGCACACTGAACTTTAAACCAGAATTAAGCCTCAAGGACCCATATCACACCTCATTTTTACCACTGTACAAAACTGTATCCCTGAGGAAAAAACTGTGACACTAGGAAAACCCAACTAACACCCACAACTGAAAGGTACCTTGAGAAAAATTCATAGAGACCCACCATTAACAGTAATGCTGTTTAGTGCACACTGAAATTTAAGTGTGAATTAAGCCTCAAGGACCCATATCACACCTCATTTTCACCACTGTACAAAACTCTGTATTCCTGAGCACAAAACTGTGACAATAAGCAAACCCAACTAAAACCCACAATTGAAAAGTACCTTGAGAAAAATTCATAGAGACCCACCATTGACAGTAATGCTGTTTAGTGTACACTGAAATTTAAGCCAGAATTAAGCCTCAAGGACCCATATCACACCTCATTTTTGACCACAGTACAAAACTATGTAAACCTGAGCACGATAATGTCACACTAGGCCCACCTAACTAACACCTACAACTGAAAGGTACCTTGAGAAAAATTCATAGAGACCCACCATAGAAAGTAAAGCTGTTTAGTGCACAATGAACTGTAAGCCAGAATTAAGCCAAAGGGACCCATATCACACCTCACTTTTAACAAGATACTAAACTCTGTATCCCTGTGTAAAAACTGTGACATTAGGAAAACCCAACTATCATCCACAACTGAAAAGTATCTTGAGAAAAATTCATAGAGAATAACCATCGACAGTAATGCTGTTTAGTGCACACTGAACTTTAAGCCAGAATTAAGCCTCAAGGACCCATATCACACCTCATTTTGACCACACCACAAAACTCTATAAACCTGAGCACGAAACTGTCACACTAGGCACACCCAACTAAAACCCACAACTGAAAGGTACCTAGAGAAAAATCATAGAGACCCACCATTGTAAGTACTGCTGCTTAGTGCACCCTGAACTTTAAGCCAGAATTAAGCCACAAGGACCCATACCACACCTCATTTTTAACACGGGACTAAATTCTGTATCCCAGAGCACAAAACTCTGACACTACGAAAACCCAACTATCACCCAAAATAGAAAGGTACCTTGAGAAATATTCATAGAGATCCACCCTTGACAGTAATGCTGTTTAGTACACACTGAATTTTAAGCCAGAATTAAGCCTCAAGGACACATATCACACCTCATTTTTACCACTGTATAAAACTGTATCCCTGAGGAAAAACATGTGACACTAGGAAAACCCAACTAACACCCATAACTGAAAGGTACCTTGAGAAAAATTCATAGAGACCCACCAGTGACAGTAATGCTGTTTAATGCACACTGAAATTTAAGCCTGAATTAAGCTTCAAGGACCCATATCACATCTGATTTTGACGACCATACAAAACTCTGTATAGGTGAGCATGAAAATATCACTCTAGAGACACCCAAATAACACCCACAACTGAAAGGTACCATGAGAAAAATTCAGAGATACCCACCAAAGAAAGTAATGTTGTTTACTGCACTTTAATCCAGTATTAAGCCACAAGGACCCATATCACACCTCATTTGTACCACATTACTAAACTCTGTAAACCTGAGCACAAAATTGTCACACTAGGAACACCCAAATAACACCCACAACTGAAAGGTACTATGAGAAAAATTCATAGAGACCCCATTGAAAGTAAAGCTGTTTAGTGCACACTGAACTTAAAGACAGAATTAAGCCTCAAGGACCATTATCACACCTCATTTTTACCACTGTACAAAACATTGTATCCCTGAGCAAAAATCTGTGACAATAAGCACACACAACTAAAACCCACAACTGAAAAGTACCTTGAGATAAATTCATAGAGACACACCAGTGAAAGCAATGCTGTTTAGGACACACTGAACTTTAAACCAGAATTAAGCCTCAAGGACCGATGTCACACCTCATTTTTACCACTGTACAGAACTGTATCCCTGAGGAAAAAACTGTGACACTAGGAAAACCCAACTAACACCCACAACTGAAAGGTACCTTGAGAAAAATTCATAGAGACCCACCATTGACAGTAATGCTGTTTAGTGCACAGTGAAATTTAAGCCTGAATTAAGCCTCAAGGACCCATATCACACCTCATTTTGACCATTGTACAAAACTCTGTATTCCTGAGCACAAAACTGTGACAATAAGCAAACCCAACTAAAACCCACAATTGAAAAGTACCTTGAGCGGAAGAAGCGGACACAGGTGGCGCGGAGCTTTGGCAGCCTGCTCTGCTCCTGAATCACCGCTGTTTGCTCTTGCGGAGGAACAAGTCAGTCACGAAGCCGCGCCGCAGCCGAGGCTTTTAAAGATACTGGAAAAACACCTGTGGAGCCAGAGGTGGCCATTCACCAAATTAGAATTACTTTAACCAGCCGCAACATAAATTCCCTGGAGAAAGTGTGTGCTGACTTAATCAGAGGTGCAAAGGAAAAGAATCTCAAGGTGAAAGGACCAGTTCGGATGCCAACCAAGACTTTGAGAATCACTACAAGAAAAACAACTTGTGGTGACGGTTCTAAGACTTGGGATCATTTCCAGATGAGAATCCACAAGCGACTCATTGATTTGCACAGTCCTTCTGATATTGTTAAACACATTACTTCCATCAGTATCGAACCAGGATTTGAGGTTGAAGTCACCATTGCAGATGCCTAAGTCAATATTTTAATAAATTGATTATCATCTGTTAACCTTTGTTGACTTTTATTCAGAGTGCCTACTGATTTGAAGACTATAAAGATTTCCTGGATACCATTAAATCAGGTTACTCTTGACAAAAAAAAAAAGTACCTTGAGAAAAATTCATAGAGACCCACCATTGACAGTAATGCTGTTTAGTGCACACTGAAATTTAAGCCTGAGTTAAGCCACAAGGACCCATATCACACCTCATTTTTGACCACAGTACAAAACTCTGTATACGTGAGCACGAAAATATCACTCTAGAGACACCCAAAAAAACACCGACAACTGAAAGATATCATGAGAAAAATTCAGAGAGACCCACCAAAGAAAGTAATGCTGTTTAGTGCACACTGAACATAAAGACAGAATTAAGCCTCAAGGAAGATTATCACACCTCATTTTTACCACTGTAGAAAACTCTGTATCCTTGAGCAAAAAACTGTGACAATAAGCATACACAACTAAAACCCACAACTGAAAAGTACCTTGAGATAAATTCATAGAGACACACCAGTGAAAGCAATGCCGTTTAGTACACACTGAATTTTAACGCAGACTTAAGCCTCAAGGACCCATATCTCCCCTCATTTTGAGAACATTACAGAACTTTGTAAACCTGAGCACGAAACTGTCCCACTAGGCACACCCAACTAACACCCACAACTAAAAGGAACCTTGAGAAAAATTCATAGAGACCCCCTTGAAATTAATGCAGTTTAGTGCACACTGAACTTGAAACCAGAATTAAGCCTCAAGGAGCAATATCACACCTCATTTTTACCACTGTACAAAACTGTACCCCTGAGGAAAAAACTGTGACACTGGGAAAACCCAACTAACACCCACAACTGAAATGTACCTGAGAAAAATTCATAGAGACCCACCATTGACAGTAATGCTGTTTAGTGCACACTGAAATTTAAGCCTGAATTAAGCCTCAAGGAACCATATCACACCTCATTTTGACCACTGTACAAAACTCCGTATTCCTGAGCACAAAACTGTGACAATAAGCAAACCCAACTAAAGCCCACAATTGAAAAGTACCTTGAGAAATATTCAGAGACCCACCATTGACAGTAATGTTGTTTAGTGCACACTGAAATTTAAGCCAGAATTAAGCGTTAAGGACCCATATCACACCTCATTTTTGACCACAGTACAAAACTCTGTATACCTGAGCACGAAACTGTCACACTAGGCACACCCAAATAACACCCACAACCTAAAGGTACATAGAGAAAAATCATAGAGACCCACCATTGTAAGTAATGCTGCTTAGTGCACCCTGAACTTTAAGCTAGAATTAAGCCACAAGGACCCATATCACACCTCATTTTTAACACGGTCCTAAACTCATTATCCCTGAGCACAAAACTCTGACACTACGAAAACCCAACTATCACCCAAAACGGAAAGGTACCTTGAGAAATATTCATAGAGACCCACCATTGACAGTAATGCTGTTTAGTGCACACTGAAATTTAAGCCAGAATTTAGCCTCAAGGACCGATATCTCACCTCATTGTGATCACAGCATAAAACTCTGTACACCTGAATACAAAACTGTGACTATAGGCACACACATATAACACTCACATTGGAAAGGTCCCTTGAGAAAACTTCATAGAGAACCACCATTGACAGTGGTGCTTGTTATTGCACACTGATCTTTAAGCCAGAATTAAGCATCGAGATCCTGTATGTCACCACACTGTGACCACAGAACTAAAATCTGTAAACATGAGCACAAAACTGTGACACTCCAAACACTGACATAAAAAGCACAACAGAAAGGTACCTTGAAAAAAATTCAGAGAGACCCCCATTGAAAGTATTGCTGTTTAGTGAACACTGAACTTTAAGAAAGAATTAAGCCTCAAGGACCCATATAACACCTCATTTTTACCACTGTACAAAACTCTTTATCCCTGAGCAAAAACCTGTGACAATAAGCATACACAACTAAAACTCACAACTGAAAAGTACCTTGAGATAAATTCATAGAGACACACCAGTGAAAGCAATGCTGTTTAGTACACACTGAATTTTAAGCCAGACTTAAGCCTCAAGGACCCATATCACACCTCATTTTGAGCACACTAAAGAACTCTGTAAACCTGAGCACAAAACTATCCCACTAGGCACACCCAACTAACACCCACAACTAAAAGGAACCTTGAGAAAAATTCATCGAGACCCCCTTGAAAGTAATGCTGTTTAGTTCACACTGAACTTGAAACCAGAATTAATCCTCAAGGACCCATATCACACCTCATTTTTACCACTGTACAAAACTGTATCCCTGAGGAAAAAAACTGTGACACTAGGAAAACCCAAATAACACCCACAACTGAAAGGTACCTGAGAAAAATTCATAGAGACCCACCATTGACAGTAAAGCTGTTTAGTGCACACTGAAATTTAAGTCTGAATTAAGCCTCAAAGACCCATATCACCTCATTTTGACCACTGTACAAAACTCTGTATTCCTGAGCACAAAACTGTGACAATAAGCAAACCCAACTAAAACCCACAATTGAAAAGTACCATGAGAAAAATTCATAGAGACCCACCATTGACAGTAATGCTGTTTAGTGCACACTGAAATTTAAGCCAGAATTCAGCCGCAAGGACCCATATCACACCTCATTTTTGACCACAGTACAAAACTCTGTAAACCTGAGCACGGAAATGTCACACTAGGCCCACCTAACTAACACCTACAACTGAAAGGTTCCTTGAGAAAAATTCATAGAGACTGACCATAGAAAGTAAAGCTGTTTAGTACACACTGAACTGTAAGCCAGAATTAAGCCAAAGGGACCCATATCACACCTCACTTTTAACAAGATACTATACTCGGTATCCCTGTGCAAAAAAATGTGACACTAGGAAAACACAACTATCACCCACAACTGAAAATTATCCTGAGAAAAATTCATTCAGAACAACCATCGACAGTAATGCTGTTTAGTGCACACTGAACTTTAAGCCAGAATTAAGCCTCAAGGACCCATACCACACCTCTTTTGGACTACACCACAAAATTCTGTAAACCTGAGCACGAAACTATCACACTAGGCACACCCAAATAACACCCACAACTGAAAGGTACCTAGAGAAAAATAATAGAGACACACCATTGTAAGTACTGCTGCTTAGTGCACCCTGAACTTTAAGCCAGAATTAAGCCACAAGGACCCATATCACACCTCATTTTTAACACGGTACTAAACTCTGTATCCTTGAGCACAAAACTCTGACACTACGAAAACCCAACTCTCACCCAAAACGGAAAGGTACCTTGAGAAATATTCATAGAGACCCACCATTGACAGTAATGCTGTTTAGTGTACACTGAAATTTAAGCCAGAATTTAGCCTCAAGGACCTCATTGTGAGCACTGCATAAAAACCTGTACACCTGAGTACAAAACTGTGACTATAGGCACACACATATACCACTCATCTGAAAGGTCCCTTGAGAAACTTCATAGAGATCCACCATTGACAGTGGTGCTTTTTATTGCACACTGAACTTTAAGCCAGAATTAAGCATCAAAATCTTGTATGTCACCACACTGTGACAACAGCACTAAAATCTGTAAACATGAGCACAAACCTGTGACACTGCAAACACTGACATAAAAAGCACAACTGTGACACTAGGAAAACCCAACTAACACCCACAACTGAAAGGTACCTTGAGAAAAATTCATAGAGACCCCCATTGAAAGTATTGCTGTTTAGTGCACACTGAACTTTCAGAAAGAATTAAACCTCAAGGACCCATATCACACCTCATTTTGACCACGGTACAGAACTCTGTATTCGTGAGCTTGAAAATATCACTCTAGAGACACCCAACTAACACCCACAACTGAAAGGTACCATGAGAAATATTCAGAGAGACCCACCAAAGAAAGTAATGCTGTTTACTGCACGTTAAGCCAGTATTAAGTCACAAGGACCCATAGCACACCTCATTTTTACCACTGTACTAAACTCTGTAAATATGAGTACGAAATTGTCACACTAGGAACACCCAACTAACACCCACAACTGAAAGGTAAATTGAGAAAAATTCATAGAGGCCCCCTTGAAAGTAATGCAGTTTAGTGCACACTGAACTTAAAGACAGAATTAAGCCTCAAGGACCCATATCACACCTCATTTTTACCACTGTAAAAAACTCTGTATCACTGAGCAAAAAACTGTGACAAGAAGCAAACACAACTAAAACCCACAACTGAAAAGTACCTTGAGATAATTTCATAGAGACACACCAGTGAAAGCAATGCTGTTAAGTACACACTGAATTTTAAGCCAGAATTAAGCCTCAAGGACCCATATCACACCTCATTTTGAGCACACTACAAATCTCTGTAAACCTGCGCACGAAACTGTTCCATAAGGCACACCCAACTAACATCCACAACTGAAATGTACCTTGAGAAAAATTCATAGCGACCTCCTTGAAAATAATGCTGTTTAGTGCACACTGAACAGTAAGCCAGAATTAAGCCTCAAGGACCCATATCACACCTCATTTTTACCACTGTACAAAACTGTATCCCTGAGGAAAAAACTGTGACACTAGGAAAACCCAACTAACACCCACAACTGAAAGGTACCTTGAGAAAAATTCATAGAGACCCACCATTAACAGTAATGCTGTTTAGTGCACACTGAAATTTAAGCGTGAATTAAGCCTCAAGGGCCGATATCACACCTCATTTTGAGGACTGTACAAAACTCTGTATTCCTGAGCACAAAACTGTGACAATAAGCAAACCCAACTAACACCCACAACTGAAAGGTACCTTGAGAAATATTCATAGAGACCCACCATTGACAGTAATGCTGTTTAGTGCACACTGAAATTTAAGCCAGTATTAAGCCTCAAGGACCCATATCACACCTCATTTTTGACCACAGTACAAAACTCTGTAAACCTGAGCACGGAAATGTCACACTAGGCCACCTAACTAACACCTACAACTGAAAGGTACCTTGAAAAAAATTCATATAGAACCACCATACAAAGTAAAGCTGTTTAGTGCACACTGAACTGTAAGCCAGAATTAAGCCAAAGGGACCCATATCACACCTCACTTTTAACAATATACTAACCTCTGTATCCCTGCGCAAAAAACTGTGATACTAGGAAAACCCAACTATCACCCACAACTGGAAAGTATCTTGAGAAAAATTAATAGAGAACAACCCTTGACAGTAATGCTGTTTAATGCACACTGAACTTTAAGCCAGAATTAAGCCTCAAGGACCCATATCAAACCTCATTTTGTCCACACCACGAAACTCTGTAAACCTGAGCATGAAACTGTCACACCAGGCACACCCAACTAACACCCACAACTGAAAGGTACCTAGAGGAATATCATAGAGACCCACCATTGTAAGTTCTGCTGCTTAGTGCACCCTGAACTTTAAGCCAGAATTAAGCCTCAAGAACCCATATCACACCTCATTTTTAACACGTTTCTAAACTCTGTATCCCTGAGCACAAAACTCTGACACTACGAAAACCCAACTATCACCCAGAACGGAAAGGTACCTTGAGAAATATTAATAGAGACCCACCATTGACCGTAATGCTGTTTAGTGCACACTGAAATTTAAGCCAGAATTTAGCATCAAGGACCTCATTGTGAGCACAGCACAAAACTCTGTAGACCTGAGTACAAAACTGTGACTATAGGCACACACATATAACACTCACATCTGAAAGGTCCCTTGAGAAACTTAATAGAGACCCACCATTGACAGTGGTGCTTTTTATTGCACACTGAACTTTAAGCCAGAATTAAGCATCAAAATCCTGTATGTCACCACACTGTTACCACAGCACTATAATCTGTAAACATGAGCACAAAACTGTGACACTCCAAACACTGACATAAAAAGCAGAACAGAAAGGTACCTTGAGAAAAATTCAGAGAGTCTCCTATTGGAAATTTTGCTGTTTAGTGCACACAGAAATTTAAGAAAGAATTAAGCCTCAAGGACCAATATCAAAACCTCATTTTGACCACAGTACAAAACTCTGTATACGTGAGCCTGAAAATATTACTCTAGGGACACCCAACTAACACCCACAACTGAAAGGTACCATGAGAAATATTCAGAGAGACCCACCAAAGAAAGTAATGCTGTTTATTGCACTTTAAGCCAGTATTAAGCCACAAGGACCCATATCACACCTCATTTTTACCACAGTACCAAACTCTGTAAACCTGAGCACGAAATTGTCACACTAGGAACACCCAGCTAACACCCACAACTGAAAGGTACCTTGAGAAAAATTCATAGAGACCCCATTGAAAGTAATACTGCTTAGTGCACACTGAACTTAAAGACAGAATTAAGCCTCAAGGACCCATATCACACCTCAATTTTACCACTGTACAAAACTCTATATCCCTGAGCAAAAAACTGTGGCAATAAGCAAACACATCTAAAACCGACAACTGAAAAGTACCTTGAGATAAATACATAGAGACACACCCGTGAAAGCAATGCTGTTTAGTACACACTGAATTTTAAGCCAGAATTAAGCCTCAAGGACCCATATCACACCTCATTTTGAGCACACTACAAAACTCTGTAAACCTGAGCACGACACTGTCCCACTAGGAACACCCAACTAACACCCACAACTAAAAGGTACCTTGAGAAATATTCATAGGGACCCCCTTGAAAGTAATGCTGTTTAGTGCACACTGAACTTGAAACCAGAATTAAGCCTCAAGGACCCATATCACACCTCATTTTGAGCACTGTACAATACTGTATACCTGAGGAAAAAACTGTGACACTAGGAAAACCCAACTAAAACCCACAACTGAAAGGTTCCTTGAGAAAAATTCCTAGAGACCCACCGTTGACAGTAATGCTCTTTAGTGCACACTGAAATTTAAGCCAGAATTCATCCTCAAGGCCCCATATCACACCTCATTTTGACCACAGTACAAAACTCTGTGAACCAGAGCTTGGAAATGTCACACTAGGCACACCCAACTAACACCCACAACTAAAAGGAATCTTGAGAAAAATTCATATAGATCCCCTTGAAAGTAATGCTGTTTAGTGCACACTGAACATTAAGCCAGAATTAAGCCTCAAGGACCCATATCACACCTCATTTTGACCACTGTACAAAACTGTGTATTCCTGA
This sequence comes from Tupaia tana, assembly GCA_026018925.1. Classification (NCBI taxonomy): domain Eukaryota; kingdom Metazoa; phylum Chordata; class Mammalia; order Scandentia; family Tupaiidae; genus Tupaia; species Tupaia tana. The sequence continues at coordinate 92,712,409 of JAKSZU010000002.1, forward strand.
GCACAAAACTGTGACAATAAGCAAACCCAACTAAAACCCACAATTCAAAAGTACCTTGAGAAAATTTCATAGAGACCCACCATTGACAGTAGTGCTGTTTAGTGCACACTAAAATTTGAGACAGAATTAAGCCTCAAGGACCCATATCACACCTCATTTTTAGCACTGTAGAAAACTGTATCCCGGAGGAAAAAACTGTAACACTAGGAAAACCCAACTAACACCCACAACTGAAAGGTACCTTGAGAAAAATTCATAGAGACCCACCCTTGACAGTAATGCTCTTTAGTGCACACTGAAATTTAAGCCTGAATTAAGCCTTAAGAACCCATATCACACCTCATTTTTACCACAGTACTAAACTCTGTGAACCGGAGCACGGAAATGTCACAATAGGCACACCCAACTAACACCCACAAAAAAAAGGAATCTTGAGAAAAATTCATAGAGACCCCCTTGAAAGTAAAGCTGTTTAGTGCACACTGAACTGTAAGCTAGAATTAAGCCTCAAGGACCAATATCACACCTCATTTTTAGCACTGTACAAAACTGTATCCCTAAGGAAAAAACTGTGACACTAGGAAAACCCAACTAACACCCACAACTGAAAGGTACTTTGAGTTAGCGTCAGGGTCGGGTTAGGTTATGGGTTAAGCTTAAGGTGTCCGCCTAGGGTTAGGGTGAGGTCTGTGGTTTTAGTTAGGCTTCAGGTTAGGTTAGGTTTGAACTTAGTTTGAGGGAGTAAGTTTAGGGCTACTCTTAGTTTTCGGTTCAGTGTTACGGTTGGAGTTTGTGTCAGGGTCAGGTAAGGGTTGGGGTTAAGCGTAAGGTGTCCACCTAGGGTTAGGGTTAGGTCTATGGTTTTAGTTAGGCTTCAGATTAGGTTAGGTTTGAACTTAGTTTGACGGAGTAAGTTTAGGGCTACTTTTAGTTTTCGGTTCAGTGTTACGGATGGAGTTAGCATCAGGGTCAGGTTAGGGTTGGGGTAAAGCTCAAGGTGTCCGCCTAGAATTAGGGTTAGGTCTATGGTTTTACTTATGCTTCACGTTAGGTTAGGTTTGAACTTAGTTTGAGGGAGTAAGTTTAGGGCTACTGTTAGTTTTCAGTTCAGTGTTACGGATGGAGTTAGCATCAGGGTCAGGTTAGGGTTGGGTTTAAGCTTAAGGTGTCCGCCTAGGGTTAGGGTTAGGTCTATGGTTTTAGTTAGGCTTCAGGTTAGGTTAGGTTTGAACTTAGTTTGACGGAGTAAGTTTAGGGCTACTATTAGTTTTCGGTTCAGTGTTACGATGGAGTTAGCAGCAGGGTCAGGTTAGGGTTGGGGTTAAGCTCAAGGTGTCCGCCTAGGGTTAGGGTTAGGTCTATGGTATGAGTTAGGGTTCAGGTTACGTTAGGTTTGAACTTAGTTTGAGGGAGTAAGTTTAGGGCTACTGTTAGTTTTCGGTTCAGTGTTACTGATGGAGTTAGCATCAGGGTCAGGTTAGGGTTCGGGTTAAGCTTAAGGGGTGCGACTAGGGTTACGGTTAGGTCTATGATTTGAGTTAGGCTTCAGGATAGGTTACGTTTGAACTTAGTTTGACGGAGTAAGTTTAGGGCTACTGTTAGTTGTCGGTTCAGTGTTACGGTTGGAGTTAGCATCAGGGTCAGGTTAGGGTTGGGTTTAAGCTTAAGGTGTCCGCCTAGGGTTAGGGTAAGGTCTATGGTTTTAGTTAGGCTTCAGGTTAGGTTAGGTTTGAACTTAGTTTGAGGGAGTAAGTTTAGGGCTAATGTTAGTTTTCGGTTCAGTGTTACTGTTGGAGTTAGCGTCAGGGTCAAGGTAGGGTTGGGATTAAGCTTAAGGTGTGCGACTAAGGTTAGGGTTAAGTCTATGGTTTTAGTTAGGCTTCAGGTTAGGTTAGGTTTGAACTTAGTTTGAGGGAGTAAGTTTAGGGCTACTGTTAGGTTTCGGTTCAGTGTTACTGTTGGAGTTAGCGTCAGGGTCAGGTAAGGGTTGGAGTTGACCTTAAGGTGTCCGCCTAGGGATAGGGTTAGGTCTATGCTTTGAGTTAGGCTTCAGGTTAGGTTAGGTTGGAACTTAGTTTGAGGGAGTTAGTTTAGGGCTACTGTTATTTTTCAGTTCAGTGTTACAGTTGGAGTTAGCGTCAGGGTCAGTTTAGGGTTCTGGTTAAGCTAAAGGTGTCCGCCAAGAGTTAGGTTTCGGGCTATGGTATGATTTGGGCTATGGTATGATTTAACCTTCAGGTTAGGTTAGGTTTGAACTTAGTTTGAGGGAATAAGTTTAGGGCTACTGTTAGTTTTCTGTTCAGTGTTACGGTTGGAGTTAGCGTCAGGGTCAGGTTAGGGTTGGGGTTAAGCTTAAGGTGTCAGCCTAGGGTTAGGGTTAGGTCTATGGTTTGAGTTAGGCTTCAGGTTATGTTAGGGTTGAACTTAGCTTGAGGGAGTAAGTTTAGGGCTAATGTTAGTTTTCGGTTCAGTGTTACGGTTGGAGTTAGCGTCAGGGTCAGGTTAGGGTTGGGGTTGAGCTTAAGGTGTCCACCTAGGGTTAGGGTTAGGTCTATGGTTTGATTTAGGCTTCCGGTTAGGTTAGGTTTGAACTTAGTTTGAGGGAGTAATTTTAGGGCTACTGTTATTTCTCAGTTCAGTTTTACAGTTGGAGTTAGCGTCAGGGTCAGGTTAGGGTTCTTGTTAAGCTAAAGCTGTCCACCTCGGGTTAGGGTTAGGGCTATGTTTTGACTTAGGCTTCAGGTTAGGTTAGGTTTGAACTTAGTTTGAGGGAGTAAGTTTAGGGCTATTGTTAGATTTCCGTTCAGTGTTACTGTTGGAGTTAGCATCAGGGTCAGGTTAGGGTTGGGGTTGAGCTTAAGATGTCCGCCTAGGGTTAGGGTGAGGTCTATGGTTTGATTTAGGCTTCAGGTTAGGTTAGCTTTGAACTTAGTTTGAGTGACTAAGTTTAGGACTAATGTTAGTTTTTGGTTCAGTGTTATGGTTGGAATTAGCGTCAAGGTCACGTTAGGGTTGGGGTTGAGTTTCCGGTGTCCGCCTAGGGTTAGGTTTAGGTCTATGTTTTGAGTTAGGCTTCGGGTTAGGTTATGTTTGAACTTAGTTTGAGAGAGTAAGTTTAGGGCTACTGTAAGTTTTCGGTTCAGTGTTAAGGTTGGAGTTAGCGTCAGGGTCTTTTTAGGGTTGGGGTTAAGCTTAAGGTGTCCGCCTAGGGTTAGGGTTAGCTCTATGGTTTGATTTAGGCTTCAGGTTAGGTTAGGATTGAACTCAGCTTGAGGGAGAAAGTTTAAGGCTAATGTTAGTTTTCAGTTCAGTGTTATGGTTGGAGTTAGCGTCAGGGTCAGGTTAGGGTTGGGGTTGAGCTTAAGGTGTCCACCTAGGGTTAGGGTTTGGTCTAAGGTTTGATTTAGGCTTCAGGTTAGGTTAGGTTTGAACTTACTTTGAGGGAGTAAGTTTAGGGCTACTGTAAGTTTTCGGATCAGTGTTACGGTTGGATTTAGCGTCAGGGGCAGATTAGGCTTGGGGTTAAGCTTAAGGTGTCCGCCTAGGGTTAGGCTTAGGTCTATGGTTTTAGTTCGGCTTCAAGTTAGGTAAGGTTTGAACTTAGTGTGAGGGAGTAATTTTAGGGCTACTGTTAGTTTTCGGTTCAGTGTTACTGTTGGAGTGAGCATCAGGGTAGGTTAGCCGTCGGGTTAAGCCTAAGGTGTCCGCCTAGGGTTAGGGTTAGGTCGATGGTTTTAGTTAGGCTTCAGGTTGGGTAGGTTCGACCTTAGTTTGAGGGAGTAAGTTTAGGGCTACTGTTAGTTTTCGGTTTAGTGTTACGGTTGGAGTTACCATCAGGGTCAGTTTAGGGTTGGGGTTAAGCTAAAGGTGTTCGCCTAGGGTTAGGGTTAGCTCTATGGTTTGATTTAGGCTTCAGGTTAGGTTAGGTTTGAACTTAGCTTGAGGGATTAAGTTTAGGGCTAATGTAAGTTTTCGATTCAGTGTTACGGTTGGAGTTAGAGTCAGGTCAGTTTAGGGTTGTGGTTGAGCTTAAGGTGTCCACCTATGGTCAGGGTTAGGTCTATGGTTTGATTTAGGCTTCTGGTTAGGTTAGGTTTGAACTTAGTTTGAGGGAATAAGTTTAGGGCTACTGTTAGTTTTCTGTTCAGTGTTACGGTTGGAGTTAGCGTCAGGGTCAGATTAGGGTTCTGGTTAAGCTAAAGGTGTCCGGCAAGGGTTAGGTTTAGGGCTATGGTATGATTTGGGCTATGGTATGATTTAACCTTCAGTTTAGGTTAGGTTTGAACTTAGTTTGAGGGAGTAAGTTTAGGGCTACTGTTAGTTTTCTGTTTAGTGTTACGGTTGGAGTTTGCGTCAGGGTCAGGTTAGGGTTGGGGTTGAGCTTAAGGTGTCCGCCTAGGGTTAGGGTTAGGTCTATGGTTTGATTTAGGCTTCAGGTTAGGTTAGGTTTGAACTTAATTTGAGGGAGTTAGTTTATGGCTACTGTTATTTTTCGGTTCAGTGTTACGGTTATAGTTGGCGTTTGGGTCAGGTTAGGGTTGGGGTTGACCTTAAAATGTCCGCCTAGGGTTAGGATTAGGTCTATGGTTTGAGTTAGGCTTCAGGTTAGGTTAGGTCTGAACTTAGTTTGAGAGAGTAAGTTTAGGGCTACTGTAAGTTTTTGGTCAGTGTTACGGTTGGAGTTAGCGTCAGGGTCTTTTTAGGGTTGGGGTTAAGCTTAAGGTGTCCGCCTAGGGTTAGGGTTAGCTCTATGATTTGATTTAGGCTTCATGTTAGGTTAGTATTGAACTTAGCTTGAGGGAGAAAGTTTAGGTCTAAGGTTAGTTTTCGGTTCAGTGTTATGGTTGGAGTTAGAGTCAGGGTCAGGTTAGGGTTGGGGTTGAGCTTAAGGTGTCCACCTAGGGTTAGGGTTAGCTCTATGGTTTGATTTAGGCTTCAGGTTAGGTTAGGTTTGAACATAGCTTGAGGGAGTAAGTTTAGAGCTAATGTAAGTTTTCAATTCAGTGTTACGGTTGGACTTAGAGTCAGGTCAGTTTAGGGTTGGGGTTGAGCTTAAGGTGTCCACCTAGGGTTAGGGTTCGGTCTATGGTTTGATTTAGGCTTCAGTTTAGGTTAGGTTTGAACTTAGTTTGAGGGAGTATATTTAGGGCTACTGTTAGTTTTCGGTTCAGTGTTATGGTTGGAGTTAGCGTCAGGGTCAGGTTAGTGTTAGGGTTGAGCTTAAGTTGTCCGCCTAGGGTTAGGGTTACGTCTATGGTTTGATTTAGTCTTCAGGTTAGGTTAGGTTTGAACTTAGTTTGAGGGAATAAGTTTAGGGCTACTGTACGTTTTCGGTTCAGTGTTACGGTAGGAGTTAGCGTCAGGGTCAGTTTAGGGTGGGGTTTAAACTTAAGGTGTCCGCCTAGGGTTAGGGTTAGCTCTATGGTTTGATTTAGGCTTCTGGTTAGGTTAGGTTTGAACTTAGCTTGAGGGAGTAAGTTTAGGGCTAATGTTAGTTTTCGGTTCAGTGTTACGGTTGGAGGTAGCGTCAGGGTCATGTTAGGGTTGTGGTTGTGCTTAAGGTATCCACCTATGGTCAGGGTTAGGTCTATGGTTTGATTTACGCTTCCGGTTAGGTTAGGTTTGAACTTAGTTTGAGGAAGAAATTTTAGGGCTACTGTTAGTTTTCAGTTCAGTGTTACAGTTTCAGTTAGCGTCAGGGTCAGATTAGGGTTCTGGTTAAGCTAAAGGTGTCCCCCAAGGGATAGGTTTAGGGGTATGGTATGATTTGGGCTATGGTATGATTTAAGCTTCAGGTTAGGTTAAGTTTGAACTTAGTTTGAGGGAGTAAGTTTAGGGTTACTGTTAGTTTCCGTTTCAGTTTTACGGTTGGAGTTATCGTCAGGGTCAGGTTAGGTTTGGGGTTAAGCTTAAGGTGTCCGCCTATGGTTAGGGTTAGGTCTATGGTTTGAGTTAGGCTTCAGGTTAGGTTAGGTTTGAATTGAGTTTGAGGGAGTCAGTTTAGGGCTACTGTTAGTTTTCGGTTCAGTGTTACGGTTGGAGTTAGCGTCAGGGTCAGGTTAGGTTTGGGGTTAAGCTTAAGGTGTCCGCCTAGGGTTAGGGTTATGTCTATGGTTTGAGTTAGGCTTCAGGTTAGGTTAGGTTTGAACTTAGTTTGAGGGAGTAAGTTTAGGGCTACGGTTAGTTTTCGGTTCAGTGTTCCGGTTGGAGTTAGCGTCAGGGTCAGGTTAGTGTTGGGGTGGAGCTTAAAGTGTCCGCCTAGGGTTAGGGTTAGCTCTATGGTTTGATTTAGGCTTCAGGTTATGTTAGGTTTGAAATTAGCTTGAGGGAGTAAGTTTGGGCTACTGTTAGTTTTCGGTTCAGTGTTACGGATGGAGTTAGTGTCAGGGTCAGGTTACGGTTGGGGTTGACCTTAAGGTGTCCGCCTAGGGTTAGGGTTAGGTCTATGCTTAGAGTTAGGCTTCAGTTTAGGTTAGGTTTGAACTTAGTTTGAGGGAGTATGTTTAGGGCTACTGTTAGTTTTCGGTTCAGTGTTACGGTTGGAGTTAGCGTCAGGGTCAGGTTAGGGTTAGGGTTGAGCTTAAGTTGTCCGCCTAGGGTTAGGGTTACGTCTATGGTTTGATATAGTCTTCAGGTTAGGTTAGGTTTGAACTTAGTTTGAGGGAATAAGTTTAGGGCTACTGTAAGTTTTCGGTTCAGTGTTACGGTTGGAGTTCGCATCAGGGTCAGTTTAGGGTGGGGGTTAAACTTAAGGTGTCCGCCTAGGGTTAGGGTTATTTTGATTTAGGCTTCAGGTTAGGTTAGGTTTGAACTTAGCTTGAGGGAGTAAGTGTAGGGCTACTGTAAGTTTTCGGTTCAGTGTTACGGTTGGAGTTAGCGTCAGGGTCAGTTTAGGGTGGGGGTTAATCTTAAGGTGTCCGCCTAGGGTTAGGGTTAGCTCTATGGTTTGATTTAGGCTTCAGGTTAGGTTAGGTTTGAACTTAGCTTGAGGGAGTAAGTTTAGGGCTAATGTTAGTTTTCGGTTCGGTGTTACGGTTGGAGTTAACGTCAGGGTCAGGTTATGTTTGGGGTTAAGCTTAAGGTGTCCGTCTATGGTTAGGGTTAGGTCTATGGTTTGAGTTAGGGTTCAGGTTAGGTTAGGTTCGAACTTAGTTTGAGGGAGTTAGTTTAGGGCTACTCTTAGTCTTCGGTTCAGTGGTACAGTTGGAGTTAGCGTCAGGGTCAGTTCAGGATTGGGGTTAAGCTAAAGGTGTCCGCCCAGGGTTAGGGTTAGCTCTATGGTTTGATTTAGGCTTCAGGTTAGGTTAGGTTTGAACTTAGCTTGAGGGAGTAAGTTTAGCGCTAATGTTAATTTTCAGTTCACTGTTACGGTTGGAGTTAGCGTCAGAGTCAGGTTAGGGTTGTGGTTGAGCTTAAGGTGTCCACCTATGGTCAGGGTTAGGTCTATGGTTTGATTTAGGCTTCTGGTTAGGTTAGGTTTGAACTTAGTTTGAGGGAGTAAGTTTAGGGCTACTGTTAGTTTTCTGTTCAGTGTTACGGTTGGAGTTAGCGTCAGGGTCAGATTAGGGTTCTGGTTAAGCTAAAGGTGTCCGCCAAGGGTTAGGTTTAGGGCTATGGTATGATTTGGGCTATGGTATGATTTAACCTTCAGTTTAGGTTAGGTTTGAACTTAGTTTGAGGGAGTAAGTTTAGGGCTACTGTTAGTTTTCTGTTTAGTGTTACGGTTGGAGTTTGCGTCAGGGTCAGGTTAGGGTTGGGGTTGAGCTTAAGGTGTCCGCCTAGGGTTAGGGTTAGGTCTATGGTTTGATTTAGGCTTCAGGTTAGGTTAGGTTTGAACTTAATTTGAGGGAGTTAGTTTATGGCTACTGTTATTTTTCGGTTCAGTGTTACGGTTATAGTTGGCGTTTGGGTCAGGTTAGGGTTGGGGTTGACCTTAAAATGTCCGCCTAGGGTTAGGATTAGGTCTATGGTTTGAGTTAGGCTTCAGGTTAGGTTAGGTCTGAACTTAGTTTGAGAGAGTAAGTTTAGGGCTACTGTAAGTTTTTGGTCAGTGTTACGGTTGGAGTTAGCGTCAGGGTCTTTTTAGGGTTGGGGTTAAGCTTAAGGTGTCCGCCTAGGGTTAGGGTTAGCTCTATGATTTGATTTAGGCTTCATGTTAGGTTAGTATTGAACTTAGCTTGAGGGAGAAAGTTTAGGTCTAAGGTTAGTTTTCGGTTCAGTGTTATGGTTGGAGTTAGCGTCAGGGTCAGGTTAGGGTTGGGGTTGAGCTTAAGGTGTCCACCTAGGGTTAGGGTTAGCTCTATGGTTTGATTTAGGCTTCAGGTTAGGTTAGGTTTGAACATAGCTTGAGGGAGTAAGTTTAGAGCTAATGTAAGTTTTCAATTCAGTGTTACGGTTGGACTTAGAGTCAGGTCAGTTTAGGGTTGGGGTTGAGCTTAAGGTGTCCACCTAGGGTTAGGGTTCGGTCTATGGTTTGATTTAGGCTTCAGTTTAGGTTAGGTTTGAACTTAGTTTGAGGGAGTATGTTTAGCGCTACTGTTAGTTTTCGGTTCAGTGTTATGGTTGGAGTTAGCGTCAGGGTTAGGTTAGGGTTAGGGTTGAGCTTAAGTTGTCCGCCTAGGGTTAGGGTTACGTCTATGGTTTGATTTAGTCTTCAGGTTAGGTTAGGTTTGAACTTAGTTTGAGGGAATAAGTTTAGGGCTACTGTAAGTTTTCGGTTCAGTGTTACGGTTGGAGTTAGCGTCAGGGTCAGTTTAGGGTGGGGGTTAAACTTAAGGTGTCCGCCTAGGGTTAGGGTTAGCTCTATGGTTTGATTTAGGCTTCAGGTTAGGTTAGGTTTGAACTTAGCTTGAGGGAGTTAGTTTAGGGCTAATGTTAGTTTTCGGTTCAGTGTTACGGTTGGAGTTAGCGTCAGGGTCAGGTTATGTTTGGGGTTAAGCTTAAGGTGTCCGTCTATGGTTAGGGTTAGGTCTATGGTTTGAGTTAGGGTTCAGGTTAGGTTAGGTTCGAACTTAGTTTGAGGGAGTTAGTTTAGGGCTACTGTTAGTCTTCGGTTCAGTGGTACAGTTGGAGTTAGCGTCAGGGTCAGTTCAGGATTGGGGTTAAGCTAAAGGTGTCCACCCAGGGTTAGGGTTAGTTCTACGGTTTGATTTAGGCTTCAGGTTAGGTTAGGTTTGAACTTAGCTTGAGGGAGTAAGTTTAGGGCTAATGTTAATTTTCAGTTCACTGTTACGGTTGGAGTTAGCGTCAGAGTCAGGTTAGGGTTGTGGTTGAGCTTAAGGTGTCCACCTAGGGTTAGGGTTCGGTCTATGGTTTGATTTAGGCTTCAGTTTAGGTTAGGTTTGAACTTAGTTTGAGGGAGTACGTTTAGGGCTACTGTTAGTTTTCGGTTCAGTGTTATGGTTGGAGTTAGCGTCAGGGTCAGGTTAGGGTTAGGGTTTAGCTTAAGTTGTCCGCCTAGGGTTAGGGTTACGTCTATGGTTTGATTTAGTCTTCAGTTTAGGTTAGGTTTGAACTTAGTTTGAGGGAGTAAGTTTAGGGCTACTGTTAGTTTTCGGTTCAGTGATACGATGGGAGTTAGCGTCAGGGTCAGGTTAGGGTTGGGGTTGACCTTAAGTTGTCGGCCTAAGGTTAGGGTTAGGACTATGGTTTTAGTTAGGCTTCAGGTTATGTTAGGTTTGAACTTAGTTTGAGGGAGTAAGTTTAGGGCTCCTGTTATTTTTCGGTTCAGTGTTACGGATGGAGTTAGCGTCACGGTCAGGTTAGGGTTGGGTTTGAGTTTAAGGTGTACGTCTAGTGTTAGGGTTAGGTCTATGGTTTGAATTAGGCTTCAGGTTATGTTAGGTTTGAACTTAGTTTGAGGGAGTAAGTTTAGGGCTACTGCTATTTTTCGGTTTAGTGTTACGGTTGGAGTTAGTGTAAGGGTCAGGTAAGGTTTGGGGTTAAGCTTAAGGTGTACGCCTAGGGTTAGGGTTAGGTCTATGGTTTGATTAAGGGTTCACATTAGGTTAGGTTTGAACTTAGTTTTAGGGAGTAAATTTAGGGCCACTGTTAGTTTTCCTTTCAGTGTTACTGCTGGAGTTAGCGTCAGGGTCAGGTTAGGGTTGGGGTTGACCTTAAGGTGTCGGCCTAGGGTTAGGGTTAGGACTATGGTTTTAGTTAGGCTTCAGGTTATGTTAGGTTTGAACTTAGTTTGAGGGAGTAAGTTTAGGGCTCCTGTTATTTTTCGGTTCAGTGTTACGGATGGAGTTAGCCTCAGGGTCAGGTTATGGTTGGGGTTAAGCTTAAGGTGTCCGTCTGGGGTTAGGGTTAGGTCTATGGTTTGAGTTAGGCTTCAGGTTATGTTAGGTTTGAACTTAGTTTGAGGGAGTTAGTTTAGGGCTACTGTAATTTTTCGGATCAGTGTTATGGTTGGATTTAACGTCAGGGTCAGGTTAGGCTTGGGGATAAGCTTAAGTTGTCCGCGTAGGGTTAGGGTTAGGTCTATTCTTTTAGTTAGGCTTCAGCTTAGGTTAGGTTTGAACTTAGTATGACGGAGTAAGTTTAGGGTTACTGTTAGTTTTTGGTTCCGTGTTAGGTTTGGAGTTAGCATCAGGGTCAGGTTAGGGTTGGGGTTAAGCTTAAGGTGTCCGCCTAGGGTTAGGCTTAGGTCTATGGTTTTATTTAGGCTTCAAGTTAGGTTATGTTTGAACTTAGTTTGAGGGTGTAAGTTTAGGACTACTGTTAGTTTTCGGTTCAGTGTTACTGTTGGAGTGAGTGTCAGGGTAGGTTGGGCGTCGGGTCAACCTTAAGGTGTCCGCCTAGGGTTAGGGTTAGGTCTTTGGTTTTAGTTAGACTTCAGGTTAGGTTAGGTTTGAACTTAGTTTGAGTGAGTAAGTTTAGGGTTGCTGTGAGTTTTCGGTTCAGTGTTACGGTTGGAGTTAGCGTCTGGGTCAGGTTAGGGTTCTGGTTAAGCTTAAGGTGTCCACCTAGGTTTAGGGTTAGGGCTATGGTTTCATTTAGGCTTCAGGTTATGTTAGGTTTGAACTTAGCTTGAGGGAGTAAGTTTAGGGCTACTGTTAGTTTTCGGTTTAGTGTTACGGTTGGAATTAGTGTCAGTGTCAGGTTAGGGTTGGGGTTAAGCTCAAGGTGTCCACCTAGGGTTAGGGTTAGGTCTATGGTATGAGTTAGGGTTCAGGTTAGGTTAGGTTTGAACTTAGTTTGAGGTAGTAAGTTTAGGGCTACTGTTAGTTTTCGGTTCAGTGTTACGGTTGGAGTTAGCGTCAGGGACAGGTTATGTTGGGGTTAAGCTTAAGGTTTCCACATAAGGTTAGGGTTAGGTCTATGGATTTAATTAGGCTTCAGGTTATGTTAGGTTTGATATTAGTTTGAGTTAGTAAGCTTAGGGCTACTGTTAGTTTTCGGTTCAGTGTTACGGTTGGAGTTAGCGTCAGGGTCAGGTTAGGTTTGGGGATAAGCTTAAGGTGTGCGCCTAGGGTTAGGGTTAGGTCTATGGTTTGATTTAGGGTTCACGTTAGGTTAGGTTTGAACTTAGTTTGAGGGAGTAAATTTAGGGCTACTCTTAGTTTTCTGTTGAGTGTTACGGTTGGTGTCAACGTCATGGTCAGGTTAGCGTTGGGGTTGAGCTTAAGGTGTCCACCTAGGTTTAGGGTTAGTGATATGGTTTGATTTAGGCTTCAGGTTTGGTTAGGTTTGAACATAGTTTGAGGTAGTAAGTTTAGGGCTACTGTCAGTTTTCGGTTCAGTGTTAAGTTTGCAGTTAGCGTCAGGGTCAGGTTAGGGTTGGGGTTGAGCTTAAGGTGTCCGCCTGGGGTTAGGGTTAGGACTATGGTTTGATTTAGGCTTCAGGTTAGGTTAGGTTTGAACTTAGTTTGAGGGAGTAAGTTTAGGGCTACTGTTAGTGTTCGGAGTAGTGTTACGGTTGGAGGTAGTATCAGGGTCAGTTTAGGGTTGGGGTTGAGCTTAAGGTGTCCGCGTAGGTTTATGTTTAGGTATATGGTTTGATTTACGCTTCGGTTAGATTAGGTTTGAAATTAGTTTGAGGGAGTAGTTTTAGGGCTACTGTTATTTTTCAGTTCAGTGTTACGTTTGCAGTTAACGTCAGGGTCAGGTTAGGGTTCTGGTTAAGCTTAAGGTGTCCGCCTAGGGTTAGGTTTAGGGCTATGGTTTGATTTAGGCTGCAAGTTAGGTTAGGTTTGAACTTACTTTGACGGAGTAAGTTTAGGGCTACTGTTAGTTTTCGGTTCAGTGTTACGGTTGGAGTTAGCGTCAGGGACATGTTAGGGTTGGGGTTAAGCTTAAGGTGTCCGCATAGCGTTAGGGTTAGGTCTATGGTTTGAGTTAGGCTTCAGGTTATGTTAGGTTTGAACTTAGTTTGAGGGAGTAAGTTTAGGGCTACTGTTAGTTTTCTGTTCAGTGTTACGGTAGGAGTAAGCGTCAGGGTCAGGTTAGGGTTGGGGTTAAGGTTAAGGTTTCTGCCTAGGGTTAGGGTTAGGTCTATGGTTTGAGTTAGTCTTTCGGTTAGGTTAGGTCTGAACTTAGTTTGAGGGAGTAAGTTTAGGGGTACTGTTAGTTTTCAGTTCAGTTTTATGGTTGGAGTTAGCGTCATGGTCAGGGTTAAGCTTAAGGTGTCCGCCTAGGGTTAGGGTTAGGTCTATGGTTTGAGTTTGGCTTCAGGTTAGCTTAGGTTTGAACTTACTTTGAGGGAGTAAGTTTAGGGCTACTGTGAGTATTCGGTTAAGTGTTACGGTTTTTGTGAGCGTCAGGGTAGGTTAGGCGTCGGGGTAAGCTTAAGGTGTCCGCCTAGGGTTAGGGTTAGGTCTATGGTTTTAGTTAGGCTTCAGGTAAGGTTAGGTTTGAACTTAGTTTAAGTGAGTAAGTTTAGGGTTACTGTGAGTTTTCGGTTCAGTGTTATGGTTGGTGTTAGCGTCAGTTCAGGTTAGGGTTCTGGTTAAGCTTAAGGTGTCCGCCTAGGGTTAGGGTTAGAGCTATGGTTTGATTTAGGCTTCAGTTTAGGTTACGTTTGAACTTAGTTTGAGGGAGTAAGTTTAGGGCTACTTATAGTTTTCTGTTCAGTGTTACGGTTGGAGATAGTGTCAGGGTCAGGTTAGTGTTGGGGTTATGCTTAAAGTGTCCGCCTATGGTTAGGGTTAGTTCTATGGTTTGATTTAGGCTTCCAATTAGGTTAGGTTTGGAATTAGTATGAGGGAGTAATTTTAGGGCTACTGTTATTTTTCAGTTCAGTGTTACGTTTGGAGTTAGCGTCAGGGTCAGGTTAGGGTTCTGGTTAAGCTTAAGGTGTCCGCCTAGGGTTAGGGTTAGGGCTATGGTTTGATTTAGGCTGCAGGTTAGGTTAGGTTAGAACTTAGTTTGAGGGAGTAAGTTTAGAGCGACTGTTAGTTTTCGGTTCAGTGTTACGGTTTTAGTTAGCGTCAGGGACAGGTTAGGGTTGGGGTTTAGCTTAAGGTTTCTGCCTAGGGTTAGGGTTAGGTCTAAGGTTTGAGTTAGGCTTTCGGTTAGGTTAGGTCTGAACTTAGTTTGAGGGAATAAGTTTATGGCTACTGTGAGTTTTCTGTTCAGTGTTACAGTTGGAGTTAGCGTCAGGGTCAGGTTAGGGTTGGGGTTTAGCTTAAGGTGTCCGCCTAGGGTTAGGGTTCGGTCTATGGTTTGAGTTAGGCTTCAGGTTAGGTTAGGTTTGAACTTAGTTTGAGGGAGTAAGTTTAGGTCTACTGTTAGTGTTCGGTTCAGTGTTACGGTTGGTGTGAGCGTCAGGGTAGGTTAGGCGTCGGGGTAAGCTTAAGCTGTCCGCCTATGGTTAGGGTTAAGTCTATGGTTTTAGTTAGGCTTCAGGTTAGGTTAGGTTTGAACTTAGTTTGAGTGAGTAAGTTTAGGGTTACTGTCAATTTTTGGTTCAGTGTTACTGTTGAACATAGCGTCAGGGTCAGTTTAGGAATCTGGTTAAGCTTAAGTTGTCCGCCTAGGGTTAGGGTTAGGGCTATGGTTTGATTTAGTCTTCAGGTTAGGTTAGGTTTGAACTTAGTTTGAGGGAGTAAGTTTAGGGCTACTGTTAGTTTTCTGTTCAGTGTTACGGTTGGAGATAGTGTCAGGGTCAGGTTAGTGTTGGGGTTATGCTTAAAGTGTCCACCTATGGTTAGGGTTAGTTCTATGGTTTTATTTAGGCTTCAGTTTAGGTTAGGTTTGAACTTAGTTTGAGGGAGTAAGTTTGGGGTTACTGTTAGTTTTCGGTTCAGTGTTACGGTTGGAATTAGCATCAGGGTCAGGTTAGGGTTGGGGTTAAGCTTAAGGTGTCCGCCTAGGGTTAGGCTTAGGTCTATGGTTTTATTTAGGCTTCAAGTTAGGTTACGTTTGAACTTAGTTTGAGGGAGTAAGTTTAGGGCTACTGTTAGTTTTCTGTTCAGTGTTACTGTTGGAGTGAGCGTCAGGGTAGGTTAGGCGTCGGGTTAAGCTTAAGGTGTCCGCCTAGGGTTAGGGTTAGGTCTATGGTTTTAGTTAGACTTCAGGTTAGGTTAGGTTTGAACTTAGTTTGAGTGAGTAAGTTCAGGGTTGCTGTGAGTTTTCTGTTCAGTGTTACAGTTGGAGTTAGCGTCAGGGTCAGGTTAGGGTTCCGGTTAAGCTTAAGGTGTCCGCCTAGGGTTAGGGTTATGGCTATGGTTTTATTTAGGCTTCAGGTTAAGTTAGGTTTGAACTTAGTTTGAGGGAGTAAGTTTAGGTCTACTGTTAGTTTTCTGTTCAGTATTACGGTTGGAGTTAGAGTCAGGGTCAGGTAAGGTTGGGGTTATGCTTAAAGTGTCCGCCTATGGTTAGGGTTAGGTCTATGGTTTGATTTAGGCTTCAGATTAGGTTAGGTTTGAACTGAGTTTGAGGCAGTAAGTTTAGGGCTACTGTTAGTTTTCGGTTCAGTGTTACGGTTGGAGTTAGCGTCTGGGTCAGGTTAGGTTTGGGGTTGAGCTTAAGGTGTCCTCCTAGGGTTAGGGTTAGGTCTATGGTTTGATTTAGGCTTCAGGTTAGGTTAGGTTTGAGCTTAGCTTGAGGGAGTAAGTTTAGGGCTACTGTTAGTTTTCGGTTCAGTGATACGATTGGAGTTAGCATCAGGGTCAGGTTAGGGTTGGGGTTGACCTTAAGGTGTCGGCCTAGGATTAGCTTTAGGACTATGGTTTTAGTTAGGCTTCAGGTTATGTTAGGTTTGAACTTAGTTTGAGGGAGTAAGTTTAGGGCTCCTGTAATTTTTCGGTTCTGTGTTACGGATGGAGTTAGCGTCAGGGTCAGGTTAGGGTTGGGTTTAAGTTTAAGGTGTACGTCTAGGGTTAGGGTTAGGTCTATGGTTTGAGTTAGGCTTCAGGTTATGTTAGGTTTGAACTTAGTTTGAGGGAGTAAGTTTAGGGCTACTGTTATTTTTCGGTTTAGTGTTACGGTTGGAGTTAGTGTAAGGGTCAGGTAAGGTTTGGGGTTAAGCTTAAGATGTACGCCTAGGGTTAGGGTTAGGTCTATGGTTTGATTAAGGGTTCACATTAGGTTAGGTTTGAACTTAGTTTGAGGGAGTAAATTTAGGGCTACTGTTAGTTTTCCGTTCAGTGTTACTGCTGGAGTTAGCGTCAGGGTCAGGTTAGGTTTTGGGTTATGTTTAAGGTGTGCGACAAGGTTTAGGGTTAGTTCTATGGTTTTAGTTAGGCGTCAGGTTAGATTAGGTTAGAACTTAGTTTGAGGGAGTAAGTTTAAGGCTACTGTTAGTTTTCAGTTTAGTGTTACGGTTGGAGTTAGCATCAGGGTCAGGTAAGGGTTGGGGTTGACCTTAAGGTGTCCGCCTAGGGTTAGGGTTAGCTATATGGTTTTAGTTAGGCTTTAGGTTATGTTAGGTTTGAATTTAGTTTGAGGGAGTAAGTTTAGGGGTACTGTTAGTTTTCGGATCAGTGTTACGGTTGGAGTTAGCCTCAGGGTCAGGTTAGGCTTGGGGATAAGCTTAAGTTGTCCGCGTAGGGTTAGGGTTAGGTCTATTCTTTTAGTTAGGCTTCAACTTAGGTTAGGTTTGAACTTAGTTTGACAGAGTAAGTTTAGGGTTACTGTTAATTTTCGGTTCCGTGTTACGTTTGGAGTTAGCATCAGGGTCAGGTTAGGGTTGGGGTTAAGCTTAAGGTGTCCGCCTAGGGTTAGGCTTAGGTCTATGGTTTTATTTAGGCTTCAAGTTAGGTTACGTTTGAACTTAGTTTGAGGGAGTAAGTTTAGGGCTACTGTTAGTTTTCGGTTCAGTGTTACTTTTGGAGTGAGCGTCAGGGTAGGTTAGGCGTCGGGTCAAGCTTAAGGTGTCCGCCTAGGTTTAGGGTTAGGTCTATGGTTTTAGTTAGACTTCAGGTTAGGTTAGCTTTGAACTTAGTTTGAGTGAGTAAGTTTAGGGTTGCTGTGAGTTTTCGGTTCAGTGTTACGGTTGGAGTTAGCGTCAGGGTCAGGTTAGGGTTCTGGTTAAGCTTAAGGTGTCCACCTAGGGTTATGGTTAGGGCTATGGTTTGATTTAGGCTTCAGTTTAGGTAAGGTTTGAACTTAGTTTGAGGGAGTAAGTTTAGGGCTACTGTTAGTTTTCCGTTCAGTGTTACGGTTGGAGTTAGCGTCAGGGTCAGGTTAGGGTTGGGGTTGAGCTTAAGGTGTCCGCCTAGGGTTAGGGTTAGCTCTATGGTTTGATTTCGGCTTCAGGTTAGGTTAGGATTTAACTTAGCTTGAGGGAGTAAGTTTAGGGCTAATGTTAGTTTTCGGTTCAGTGTTACGGATGGAGTTAGCGTCAGGGTCAGGTTAGGGTTGGGGTTGAGCTTAAGGTGTTCGCCTAGGGTTAGGGTTAGGTCTATGGTTTGAGTTAGGCTTCAGGTTATGTTAGCTTTGAACTTAGTTTGAGAGAGTAAGTTTAGGGCTACTGTTATTTTTCTGTTCAGTGTTACGGTTGGAGTTAGCGTAAGTGTCAGGTAAGGTTTGGGGTTAAGCTTAAGGTGTCCGCCTAGGGTTAGGGTTAGGTCTATGGTTTGAGTTAGGCTTCAGGTTCGGTTAGGTTTGAACTTAGTTTGAGGGAGTAAGTTTAGGGTTACTGTTAGTTTTCGGTTCAGTGTTACGGTTGGAGTTAGCGTAAGGTTCAGGTTAGGGTTGGGGTTAAGCTTAAGGTGTCCGCCTAGGGTTAGGCTTAGGTCTATGGTTTTATTTAGGCTTCTAGTTAGGTTAGGTTTGAACTTAGTTTGAGGGAGTAAGTTTAGGGCTACTGTTAGTTTTCGGTTCAGTGTTACTGTTGGAATGAGCGTCAGGGTAGTTTAGGCGTCGGGTTAAGCTTAAGGTGTCCGCCTAGGGTTAGGGTTCGGTCTATGGTTTTAGTTAGACTTCAGGTTAGGTTAGGTTTGAACTTAGTTTGAGTGAGTAAGTTTAGGATTGCTGTGAGTTTTCGGTTCAGTGTTACGGTTGGAGTTAGCGTCAGGGTCAGGTTAGGGTTCTGGTTAAGCTTAAGGTGTCCGCCTAGGGTTAGGGTTAGGGCTATGGTTTGATTTAGGCTTCAGGTTAGGTTAGGTTTGAACTTAGTTTGAGGGAGTAAGTTTAGGGCTACTGTTAGTTTTCTGTTCAGTGTTACAGTTGGAGTTAGTGTCAGGGTCAGGTTAGGGTTGGGGTTATGCTTAAAGTGTCCGCCTACGGTTAGGGTTAGGTCTACGGTTTGAGTTAGGCTTCAGGTTAGGTTAGGATTGAACTTCGTTGGAGGGAGTCAGTTTAGGGCTACTGTTAATTTTCGGTTCAGTGTTACGGTTGGAGTTAGTGTCAGTGTCAGGTTAGGGTTGGATTTAAGCTAAAGCTGTCCGCCTACGGTTAGGGTAAGGAATATGGTATGAGTTAGGGTTCAGGTTAGGTTGGGTTTGAACTTAGTTTGAGGGAGTCAGTTTAGGGCTACTGTTAGTTTTTGGTTCACTGTTACAGTTTGAGTTAGCGTCAGGGTCAGGTTAGGGTTGGGGATAAGCTTAAGGTGTCAGCCTAGGGTTAGGGTTAGGTCTACGGTTTTAGTTAGGCTTCAAGTTAGGTTAGGTTTGAACTTAGTTTGAGATACTAAGATTAGGGGTACTGTTAGTTTTCGGTTCAGTGTAACGGTTGGAGTTATCGTCAGGGTCAGGTTAGAGTTGTGGTTAAGCTTAAGGTGCCCGCCTAGCGTTAGGTTTAGGTCTATGGTTTGATTTAAGCTTCAGGTTAGGTTAGGTTTGAACTTAGTTTGAGGGAGTAAGTTTAGGGCTACTGTTAGTTTTCGGTTCAGCGTTACGGTTGGAGTTAGTATCAGTGTCAGGTTAGGATTGGGGTTAAGCTTAAGTTGTCCCCCTACGGTTAGGGTTAGGTCTATGGTATGAGTTAGGGTTCAGGTTAGGTTAGGTTTGAACTTATTTTGAGGGAGTAAGTTTAGGGCTACTCTTAGTTTTCAGTTCAGTGTTACCGTTGGAGTTAGTGTTAGGGTCAGGTTAGTGTTGGTGTTGAACTTAAGGTGTCCGCGTAGGTTTAGGGTTAGGTCTATGGTTTGGTTTAGGCTTCAAATTAGGTTAGGTTTGAAGTTAGTTTGAGGGATTAAGTTTAGGGCTACTGTTATTTTTCGGTTCAGTGTTACGGTTAGAGTTAGCGTCAGGGTCAGGTTAGGGTTGGTGTTGACCTCAAGGTGTCCGCCTAGGGTTAGGGTTAGGTCTATCGTTTTAGTTAGGCATCAGGTTAGGTTAGCTTTGAACTTAGTTTGAGGGAGTAAGTTTAGGGCTACTGTTAGTTTTCGGTTCAGTGTTACGGTTGGAGTTAGCGTCAGGGTCAGGTTAGGGTTGGGGTTAAGCTTAAGGTGTCCGCCTAGGGTTAGGGTTAGGTCTATGGTTTGAGTTAGTCTTCAGGTTAGCATAGGTTTGAACTTAGTTTGAGGGAGTAAGTTTTGGGATACTGTAAGTTTTCGGATCAGTGTTATGGTTGGATTTAGCGTCAGGTTCAGATTAGGCTTATGGATAAGCTTAAGGTGTTCGCCTAGGGTTTGGGTTAGGTCTATGCTTTGAGTTAGGCTTCAGGTTCTGTTAGGTTTGAACTTAGTTTGAGGGAGTAAGTTTAGGGTTGCTGTTAGTTTTCTGTTCAGTGTTAAGGTTTGCGTTAGCATCAGGGTCAGGTTAGGGTTGGGGTTAAGCTTAAGGTGTCCGCCTACGGTTAGGCTTAGGTCTATGGTTTTATTTACGATTCTAGTTAGGTTAGGTTTGAATTTAGTTTGAGGGAGTAAGTTTAGGGCTACTGTTAGTTTTCGGTTCAGTGTTACTGTTGGAGTGAGCGTCAGGGTAGGTTAGGCGTCGGGTTAAGCTTAAGGTGTCTGCCTAGGGTTAGGGTTAGGTCTATGGTTTTAGTTAGATTTCAGATTAGGTTAGGTTTGAACTTAGTTTGAGTGAGTAAGTTTAGGGTTGCTGTGAGATTTCGGTTCAGTGTTACGGTTGGAGTTAGCGTCAGGGTCAGGTTAGGGTTCTGGTTAAGCTTAAGGTGTCCGCCTACGGTTAGGGTTAGGGCTGTGGTTTGATTTAGACTTCAGGTTAGGTTAGGTTTGAACTTAGTTTGAAGGAGTAAGTTTAGGGCTACTGTTAGTTTTCTGTTCAGTGTTATGGTTGGAGTTAGTGTCAGGGTCAGGTTAGGTTTGGGGTTATGCTTAAAGTGTCCGCCTATGGTTAGCGTTAGGTCTATGGTTTGATTTAGGCTTCAGTTTAGGTTAGGTTTGAACTGAGTTTGATGGAGTAAGTTTAGGGCTACTGTTAGTTTTTGGTTCACTATTACGGTTGGAGTTAGCATCAGGGTCAGGTTAGGGTTGGGGATAAGGTTAAGGTGTCAGCCTAGGGTTAGGGTTAGGTCTATGGTTTTAGTTAGGCTTCAAGTTAGGTTAGGTTTGAACTTAGTTTGAGATAGTAAGATTAGGGGTACTGTTAGTTTTCGGTTCAGTGTTACGGTTGGAGTTATCGTCAGGGTCAGGTTAGATTTGGGGTTAGGCTTAAGGTGTCAGCCTAGGGTTAGGTTTAGGTCTACGGTTTGATTTAAGCTTCAGTTTAGGTTAGGTTTGAACTTAGTTTGAGGGAGTAAGTTTAGGGTTACTCTTAGTTTTCGGTTCAGCGTTACGGTTGGAGTTAGTGTCAGTGTTAGGTTAGGGTTGGGGTTAAGCTTAAGTTGAATCCCTACGGTTAGGGTTAGGTCTATGGTATGAGTTACGGTTCAGGTTAGGTTAGGTTTGAACTTAGTTTCAGGGAGTAAGTTTAGGGCTACTGTTAGTTTTCGTTGCAGTGTTACGGTTGGAGTTAGCGTCAGGTTCAGGTTAGGGTTGGGGTTAAGGTTAAGGTTTCTGCCTAGGGTTAGGGTTAGGTCTATGGTTTCAGTTAGGCTTCAGGATAGGTTAGGTTTGAACTTAGTTTGAGGGAGTAAATTTAGGGCTAATGTTAGTTTTCGGTTCAGTGTTACGTTTGGAGTTAGCCTCAGGGTCAGGTTAGGATTGGGGTTAAGCTTAAGGTGTCCGCCTAGGGTTAGGATTAGGTCTCTGGTTTTAGTTAGGCTTCAGGTTAAGTTAGGTTTGATCTTATTTGAGGGAGTAAGCGTAGGGCTACTGTTAGTTTTCGGTTCAGTGTTACGGTTGGAGTTAGCGTCAGGGTCAGGTAAGGGTTGGGGTTGACCTTAAGGTGTCCGCCTAGGGTTAGGGTTAGGTCTATGATTTGAGTTAGGCTTCAGGGTAGGTTAGGTTTGAACTAAGTTTGAGGGAGTAAGTTTCAGGCTACTGTTAGTTTTCGGTTCAGTGTTATGGTTGGAGTTAGCGTCAGGGTCAGGTAAGGGTTGGGGTTGACCTTAAGGTGTACGCCTAGGGTTACGGTTAGGTCGATGGTTTGATTTAGGGTTCAGGTTAGGTTAGGTTTGAACTTAGTTTGACGGAGTAAGTTTAGGGCTACTGTCAGTTTTCGGTTCAGTGTTACGGTTGGAGTTAGCGTCAGGGTCAGGTGAGGGTTGGGGTTGAGCTTAAGGTGTCCACCTAGCATTAGGGTTAGGTCTATGGTTTGATTTAGGCTTCAGGTTAGGTTAGGTTTGAACTTAGTTTGAGGGAGTAATTTTAGGGCTACTGTTATTTTTCGGTTTAGTGCTACGGTTGGAGTTAGCGTCAAGGTCAGGTTAGGGTTGGGGTTAAGGTTAAGGTTTCTGCCTAGGCTTAGGGTTAGGTGTATGGTTTGAGTTAGGCATCAAGAGAGGTTAGGTTTGAACTTAGTTTGAGGGAGTAAATTTAGGGCTACTGTTATTTTTCGGTTTAGTGCTACGGTTGGAGTTAGCGTCAAGGTCAGGTTAGGGTTGGGGTTCAGCTTAAGGTGTCCGCCTAGGGTTAGGTTTAGTTCTATGGTTTGATTTAGGCTTCAGGTTAGGTTAGGTTTGAACTTAGTTTGAGTAAGTTAAGGGCTAATGTTAGTTTTTGGTTCAGAGTTACGGTTGGAGTTAGCGTCAGGGTCAGGTTAGGGTTGGCGTTAGATTAAGCTGTCCGCCTAGGGTTAGGGTTAGGTCTATGGTTTTAGTTAGGCTTCAGGTTAGGATAGGTTTGAACTTAGTTTGAATTAGTAAGTTTAGGGCTACTGTTAGTTTCCTGTTCAGTGTTACGGTGGGAGTTAGAGTCAGGGTTAGGTTAGGGTTGGGCTTAAGCTTAAGGTGTGCGCCTAGGGTTTGGGTTAGGTTTATGGTTTCAGTTAGGCTTCAGGATAGGATAGGTTTGAACTTAGTTTGAGGGAGTAAATTTAGGGCTACTGTTCGTTTTCTGTTCAGTGTTACGTTTGGAGTTAGCGTCAGGGTCAGGTTAGGGTTGGTGTTGACCTTAAGCTGTCCGCTTAGGGTTAGGGTTAGGTCTATGGTTTGAGTTAGCCTTCAGGTTAGGTTAGGTTTCAACTTAGTTTGAGGGAGTAAGTTTCGGGCTACTGTTAGTTTTCGGTTCAGTGTTACGGATGGAGTTAGCATCAGGGTCAGTTTAGGGTTGGGGGTAAGCTTAAGGTGTCCGCCTAGGGTTAGGGTTAGGTATATGGTTTTAATTAGGCTTCAGGTTAGGCTAGGTTTGAACTTAGTTTTAGGGAGTAAGTTTAGGGCTACTGTTACTTTTTGGTTCAGTGTTACGTTTGGAGTTAGCATCAGGGTCAGGTTAGGGTTGGTGTTAAGCTTAAGGTGTAGGCCTAGGGTTAAGGTTAGGTCGATGGTTTGATTTAGGGTTCAGGTTAGGTTAGGTTTGAACTTAGTATGACGGAGTATGTTTAGGGCTACTGTCAGTTTTCGGTTCAGTGTTACGCTTGGAGTTAGCGTCAGGGTCAGGTTAGTGTTGGGGTTGAGTTTAAGGTGTGCGCCTAGGGTTAGGGTTCGGTCTATGGTTAGAGTTAGGCTTCAGGATAGGTTAGGTTTGAACTTAGTTTGAGGGACTAAATTTAGGGCTACTGTTAGTTTTCTGTTCAGTGTTACGGTTGGAGTTAGCGTCAGCGTCAAGATAGGGTTGGGGTTAAGCTTAAGGTTTCAGCCTATGGATAGGGTTAGGTCTATGGTTTTAGTAAGGCTTCAGGTTAGGTTAGGTTTGAACTTAGTTTGAGGTAGTAAGCTTAGGGCTACTGTTAGTTTTCGGTTCAATGTTACGGTTGGAGTTAGCATCAGGGTCAGGTAAGGTTTGGGGTTGACCTTAAGGTGTCCGCCTAGGGTTAGTGTTAGGTCTATGGTTTCAGTTAGGCTTCAGGGTAGTTTAGGTTTGAACTAAGTTTGAGGGAGTAAGTTTAGGGCTACTGTTAGTTTTCGGTTCAGTGTTAGGGTTGGAGTTAGCGTCAGGGTCAGGTAAGGGTTGGGGTTGACCTTAAGGTGTCCGCCTAGGGTTAGAGTTAGGTCTATGGTTTTAGTTAGGCTTCAGGTTAGGTTACGTTTGAATTTAGTTTGAGGGAGTAAGTTTAGGCCTACTGTTAGTTTTTGGTTCAGTGTTACGGATGGAGTAAGCATCAGGGTCAGGTTAGGGTTGGGGTTAAGCTTAAGTTGTCCGCCTATGGTTAGGGTTAGGGTTAGGTCTATGGTTTGATTTAGGGTTCAGGATAGGTTAGATTTGAACTTAGTTTGACGGAGTAAGTTTAGGGCTACTGTTAGTTTTCATTTCAGTGTTACGTTTGGAGTTAGCGTCAGGGTCAGGTTAGGGTTGGGGTTGAACTTAAGGTGTCCACGTAGATTTAGGGTTAGGGTGATGGTTTGAGTTAGGCTTCAGGATAGGGTAGGTTTGAACTTAGTTTGAGGGAGTAAATTTAGGGCTACTGTTAGTTTTCGGTTCAGTGTTACGGTTGGAGTTAGCGTCAGGGTCAGTTTAGGTTTGCGGTTAAGCTTAAGGTGTCCGCCTAGGGTTACGGTTAGGTCTATTGTATTAGTTAGGCTTCAGGTTATTTTAGGTTGGAACTTAGTTCGAGGGAGTAAGTTTTAGGCTACTGTTAGTTTTCGGTTCACTGTTACGGTTGGAGTTAGCGTCAGGGTCAGGTTAGGGTTGGGGTTAAGTTTAAGGTGTCCAGCTAGGGTTAGGGTTACGTCTATGGTTTTAGTAAGGCTTCATGTTAGGTTAGGTTTGAACTTAGTTTGAGCTAGTAAGCTTAGGTCTACTGTTAGTTTTCGGTTCAGTGTTACGGTTGGATTTAGTGTCAGTGTCAGGTTAGTGTTGGGGTTAAGCTTAAGGTGTCTAGCTAGGGTTAGGGTTAGGTCTACGGTATGAGTTAAGGTTCAGCTTAGGATAGGTTTGAACTTACTTTGAGGGAATAATTTTGACTTCTCTTAGTTTTCGGTTCAGTGTTACGGTTGGAGATAGTTTAAGGGTCAGGTTAGGATTGGTGTTTAGCTTAAGGTGTCCGCCTAGTGTTAGTGTTAGGTCTATGGTAAGATTTAGGGTTCAGGTTAGGTTAGGTTTGAACTTAGTTTGAGGGAGTAAGTTTATGGCTACTGTTAGTTTTCGGTTCAGTGTTACGGTGGGAGTTAGCGTCAGGGTCAGGTTAGGATTGGGGTTGAGCTTAAGGTGTCCTCCTAGGGTTAGGGTTAGGTCTATGGTTAGAGTTAGGCTTCAGGATAGTTTAGGTTTAAACTTAGTTTGAGGGAGTAAATTTAGGGCTACTGTTAGTTTTCTGTTCAGTGTTACGGTTGGAGTTAGCGTCAGCGTCAGGATGGGGTTGGGGTTAAGCTTAAGGTGTCCGCCTAGGGTTAGGGTTAGGTCTATGGTTTTAGTAAGGCTTCAGGTTAGGTTAGGTTGGAACTTAGTTTGAGGTAGTAAGCTTAGGGCTACTGTAAGCTTTCGGTTGAATGTTACGGTTGGAGTTAGCATCAGGGTCAGGTAAGGTTTGGGGATGACCTTAAGGTGTCCGCCTAGGGTTAGGGTTAGGTCTATGGTTCCAGTTAGGCTTCAGCGTAGTTTAGGTTTGAACTAAGTTTGAGGGAGTAAGTTTAGGGCTACTGTTTGTTTTCGGTTCAGTGTTAGGGTTGGAGTTAGCGTCAGGTTCAGGTAAGGGTTGGGGTAGACCTTAAGGTGTCCGCCTATGTTTAGGGTTAGGTCTATGGTTTTAGTTAGGCTTCAGTTTAGGTTAGGTTTGAATTTAGTTTGAGGGAGTAAGTTTAGGGCTACTGTTAGTTTTCGGATCAGTATTACGGATGGAGTTAGCATCAGGGTCTGGTTAGGGTTGGGGGTAAGCTTAATGTGTCTGCCTAGGGTTAGGGTTAGGTCTATGGTTTTAGTAGGCTTCAGGGTAGGTTAGGTTTGAACTTAGTTTGAGGGAGTAAGTTTAGGGCTACTGTTAGTGTTCGGAGTAGTGTTATGGTTGGAGTTAGCGTCAGGGTCAGGTTAGGGTTGGGGTTGAGCTTAAGGTGTCCGAGTAGGTTTAGGGTTAGGTATATGGTTTGATTTAGGCTTCAGGTTAGTTTAGGTTTGAACTTAGTTTGAAGGAGTAATTTTAGGGTTACTGTTAGTTTTCGGTTTAGTGTTATGGTTGGAGTTAGCGTCAGGGTCAGGTTACGGTTGGGGTTAAGCTTAAGGTGTCGGCCTAGGGTTATGTTTAGGGCTATCGTTTGATTTATGCTTCAGGTTAGGTTAGGTTTGAACTTAGTTTGAGGGAGTAAGTTTAGGGCTAATGTTAGTTTTTTGTTCAGTGTTACGGTTGGACTTAGGGTCAGGGTCAGGCTAGGGTTGGGGTTGAGCTTAAGGTGTCCGCCTAGGGTTAGGGTTAGGTTTATGGTATGAGTTAGGCTTCAGGTTAGGTTAGGTTTGAACTTAGTTTCTTGGAGTAAGTTTAGGGTTACTGTTAGTTTTCGGTTCATTGTTACGGTTGAATTTAGCTTCAGCGTCAGGTTAGGGTTGGGGTTAGCTTAAGCAGTCCGCCTAGGGTAAGCATTAGGACTATGATTTTAGTTTGGCTTCAGGTTAGGTTCCATTTGAATTTAGTTTGAGGTAGTAAATTTAGGGTTACTGTTAGTTTTCTGTTCAGTGTTACGGTTGGAGTTAGTGTAAGGGTCAGGTTAGGGTTGGGGATAAGGTTAAGGTGTCAGCCTAGGATTAGGGTTAGGTCTATGGTTTTAGTTAGGCTTCAAGTTAGGTTAGGTTTGAACTTAGTTTGAGATAGTAAGATTAGGGGTACTGTTAGTTTTCGGTTCAGTGTTACGGTTAGAATTATCGTCAGGGTCAGGTTAGAGTTGGGGTTAGGCTTAACGTGTCCGCCTAGGGTTAGGTTTAGGTCTATGGTTTGATTTAGGCTTCAGGTTAGGTTAGGATTGAACTTAGTTTGAGGGAGTAATTTTAGAGCTACTGTCAGTTTTCGGTTCAGTGTTACGGTTTGAATTAGCGTCAGGTACATGTTAGGGTTATGTCTATGGTATGAGTTAAGGTTCAGGTTAGGTTAGGTTTGAACTTAGTTTGAGGGAGTAAGTTTAGGGCTACTGTTATTTTTCGGTTCAGTGTTACGGGTGGAGTTAGCTTCAGTGTCAGGTTAGGGTTGGGGTTGAGCTTAAGATGTCCGCCTACGCTTAGGGTTAGGTCTAGGTTTTGAGTTAGGCTTTAGGTTAGGTTAGGTTTGAACTTATTTTGAGGGAGTAAGTTTAGGGCTACTGTTATTTTTCGGTTCAGTGTTATGGTTGGAGTGAGAGTGAGGGTCAGGTTACAGTTGGGTTTAAGCTTAAGGTGTCCCCCTATGGTTAGGGTTAGGTCTATGGTCTGATTTAGGCTTCAGGTTAGGTGAGGTTTGAATTTAGTTTGAGGGAGAAAGTCTAGGGCTACTGTTATTATTCGGTTCAGTGTTACGGTTGTTGTTAGCGTCAGGGTCAGGTTAGGGTTGGGGTTGACCTTTAGGTGTCCGCCTAGGGTTAGTGTTAGGTCTATGGTTTGAGTTAGGCTTTAGGTTAGATTAGGTCTGAACTTAGTTTGAGGAAGTAAGTTTAGGGCTACTGTTAGTTTTCGGTTCAGTATTACGGGTGGAGTTAGCTTCAGGGTCAGTTTAGGGTTCTGTTTAAGCTTAAGGTGTCCGCCTAGGGTTGGGGTTACGTCTGTGGTTTGAGTGAGGCTTCAGGTTAGGTTAGGTTTGAACTTAGTATGAGGGAGTAAGTTTAGGGCTACAGTACGTTTTCCGATCAGTGTTAAGGTTGGATTTGGTGTCATGGTCAGGTTAGGGTTGGGGTTATGCTTACAGTTTTCGCCTAGGGTTAGGGTTATGTCTATGGTTTGATTTAGGCTTCAGGTTAGGTTATGTTTGAACTTAGTTTGAGGGAGTAAGTTTAGGGCTAATGTCAGTTTTCGGATCAGTGTTATGGTTGGAGTTAGCGTCAGGGTCAGGTTAGGTTTGGGGTTGAGCTTAAGGTGTGCGCCTAGGGTTAGGGTTAGGTCTATGGTTTGATTTAAGCTTCCAGTTAGGTTAGGTTTGAACTTATTTTGAGGGAGTAAGTTTAAGGCTACTGTTAGTTTTCGGTTCAGAGTTACGGTTGGAGTTAGCGTCAGGGTCTGTTTAGGGTTGGGGTTAAGCTTAAGGTGTCCGCCTAGGGTTAGGGTTAGCTCTATGGTTTGATTTAGGCTTCAGGTTAGGTTAGGTTTTAACTTAGCTTGAGGGAGTAAGTTTAGGGATAATGTTAGTTTTCGGTTCAGTGTTATGGTAGGAGTTAGCGTCAGGGTCAGGTTAGGGTTGGGGTTGAGTTTAAGGTGTACACCTAGGGATAGGGTTAGGTCTATGGTTTGATTTAGGCTTCCGGTTAGGTTATGTTTGAAACTAGTTTGAGGGACTAATTTTAGGGCTACTGTTATTTTTCTGTTCAGTGTTACATTTGGAGTTAGCGTCAGGGTCAGGTTGGGTTCTGTTTAAGCTTAAGGTGTCCGCCTAGGGTTACGGTTAGGGCTATGGTTTGATTTAGGCTTCAGGTTAGGTTAGGTTTGAACTTAGTTTGAGGGAGTAAGTTTAGGGCTAATGTCAGTTTTCGGATCAGTGTTACGGTTGGAGTTAGCGTCAGGGTCAGGTTAGGTTTGGGGTTGAGCTTAAGGTGTTCGCCTAGGGTTAGGGTTAGGTCTATGGTTTGATTTAAGCTTCCAGTTAGGTTAGGTTTGAACTTATTTTGAGGGAGTAAGTTTAAGGCTACTGTTAGTTTTCGGTTCAGAGTTACGGTTGGAGTTAGCGTCAGGGTCAGGTTAGGGTTGGGGTAAGCTTAAGGTGTGCACCTATGGTTAGGGTTCGGTCTATGGTTTGAGTTAGGCTTCAGGGTAGGTTAGGTTTGAACTTCTTTTGAGGGAGTAAGTTTAGTGCTACTGTTAGTTTTCGGTTCAGTGTTACGGTTTGAGTTATTGTCAGGGTCACGTAAGGGTTGGGGTTGACCTTAAGGTGTCCGCCTAGGGTTAGGGTTAGTTCTATGGTTTGAGTTAGGCTTCAGGGTAGGTTAGGTTTGAACTACGTTTGAGGGAGTAAGTTTAGGGCTATTGTTAGTTTTCGTTTCAGTGTTATGGTTGGAGTTAGCGTCAGGGTCATGTTTTGGTTGGGGTTAAGCTTAAGGTCTCCGCCTAGGGTTAGGTTTAGGTCTATGGTTTGAGTTAGGCTTCAGTGTAGGTTAGGTTTGAACTAAGTTTGATTGAGTAAGTTTAGGGCTTCTGTTAGTTTTTGGTTCAGTGTTACGGTTGGAGTTAGCGTCAGGGTCAGGTTAGGGTTGTGGTTAAGCTTAAGGTGTCCGCCTAGGGTTAGGGTTAGGTCTATGGTTTGATTTAGGCTTCAGGTTAGGTTAGGTTTGAACTTAGTTTGAGGGAGTAAGTTTAGGGCTACTGTTAGTTTTCGGTTCAGTGTTACGGTTGGAGTTAGTGTCAGTGTCAGGTTAGGGTTGAGGTTAAGCTCAAGGTGTCCACCTAGGGTTAGGGTTAGGTCTATGGTATGAGTTAGCGTTCAGGTTAGGTTAGGTTTGAACATAGTTTGAGGGAGTAAGTTTAGGGCTACTTTTAGTTTTCGGTTCAGTGTTACGGTTGGAGTTAGCATCAGGGTCAGGTTAGGGTTGGGGTAAGCTTAAGGTGTGCACCTATGGTTAGGGTTCGGTCTATGGTTTGAGTTAGGCTTCAGGGTAGGTTAGGTTTGAACTTCGTTTGAGGGAGTAAGTTTAGTGCTACTGTTAGTTTTCGGTTCAGTGTTACGGTTTGAGTTATTGTCAGGGTCACGTAAGGGTTGGGGTTGACCTTAAGGTGTCCGCCTAGGGTTAGGGTTAGTTCTATGGTTTGAGTTAGGCTTCAGGGTAGGTTAGGTTTGAACTACGTTTGAGGGAGTAAGTTTAGGGCTATTGTTAGTTTTCGTTTCAGTGTTATGGTTGGAGTTAGCGTCAGGGTCATGTTTTGGTTGGGGTTAAGCTTAAGGTCTCCGCCTAGGGTTAGGTTTAGGTCTATGGTTTGAGTTAGGCTTCAGTGTAGGTTAGGTTTGAACTAAGTTTGATTGAGTAAGTTTAGGGCTTCTGTTAGTTTTTGGTTCAGTGTTACGGTTGGAGTTAGCGTCAGGGTCAGGTTAGGGTTGTGGTTAAGCTTAAGGTGTCCGCCTAGGGTTAGGGTTAGGTCTATGGTTTGATTTAGGCTTCAGGTTAGGTTAGGTTTGAACTTAGTTTGAGGGAGTAAGTTTAGGGTTACTGTTAGTTTTCGGTTCAGTGTTACGGTTGGAGTTAGCTTCAGGGTCAGGTTAGGGTTGGGGTTAAGCTTAAGGTGTCTGCGTAGGTTTAGGGTTAGGTCTATGGTTTGATTTCGGCTTCAGGTTAGGTTAGGTTTGAACTTAGTTGGACTGAGTACGTTTAGGGCTAATGTTAGTTTTTGGTTCAGTGTTACGGTTGGTGTTAGTTTCTGGGTCAGACTAGGGTTGGGGTTGAGTTAAGGTGTCCGCCTAGGGTTAGGGTTAGGTCTATGGTTTGAGTTAGGCTTCAGGTTAGGTTAGGTTTGAACTTAGTTTGAGGGAGTAAGTTTGGGGCTACTGTTAGTTTTCGGTTCAGTGTTATTGTTCGAGTTAGTGTCAGGGTAAGTTAGGGTTGGGGTTGAGCATAAGATGTCCGCCTAGGGTTAGGGTTAGGTCTATTGTTTGATTTAGGCTTCAGGTTAGGTTAGGTTTGAACTTAGTTTGAGGGAGTAAGTTTAGGGCTACTGTTAGTTTTCGGTTCAGTGTTACGGTTGGAGTTAGCGACAGGTTCAGGTTAGGATTGGGGTTAAGCTTAAGGTGTGCGCCTAGTGTTAGGGTTTGGTTTATGGTTTGATTTAGGCTTCAGGTTAGGTTAGATTTCACCTTAGTTTGAGGGAGTAAGTTTAGGGCTACTGTTTATTTTCGGTTTAGTGTGACGGTTGGAGTTAGCGTCAGGGTCAGGTTAGGGTTGGGGTTGAGCTTAAGGTGTCCGCCTAGGGTTAGGGTTAGGTTTATGGGTTGATTTGGCTTCAGGTTAGGTTAGGTTTGAACTTAATTTGAGGGAGTAAGTTTAGGGCTACTGTTATTTTCGGTTTAGTGTTACGTATGGAGTTACCGTCAGGTCAGGTTAGGATTGGGGTTAAGCTTAAGGTGTCTGCATAGGGTTAGGGTTAGGTCTATGGTTTGAGTTAGGCATCAAGAGAGGTTAGGTTTGAACTTAGTTTTAGGGAGTAAGTTTAGGGGTACTGTTAGTTTTCGGTTCAGTTTTATGGTTGGAGTTAGCGTCAGGGTCAAGTTAGGGTTGGGGTTAAGCTTAAGTTGTCCGCCTACGGTTAGGGTTAGGCCTCTGGTTTGATTTAGGGTTCAGGTTATGTTAGGTTTGAACTTAGTTTGAGGGAGTAAGTTTAGGGCTACTGGTTGTTTTCGGTTCAGTGTTACGGTTGGAGTTAGCATCAGGGTCAGGTTAGGGTTGGGCTTAAGCTTAAGGTGTCCCCCTAGGGTTAGGGTTAGGTCTATGGTTTGATTTAGGCTTCCGGTTAGGTTAGGTTTGAACTTAGTTTGAGTGAGAAAGTTTAGGTCTACTGTTATTTTTCAGTTCAGTGTTACAGTGGGAGTTAGTGTCAGGGTCAGGTTAGGTCTGTGGTTGACCTTAAGGTGTGCTCCTAGGGTTAGTGTTAGGTCTATGGTTTCAGTTAGGCTTCAGGTAAGGTTAGGTTTGAACTTAGTTTGAGGGAGTAAGTTTAGGGCTATTGTAAGGTTTCGAATCAGTGTTACGGTTGGATTTAGTGTCAGGGTCAGGTTAGGCTTGGGGTTAAGCTCAAGGTGTCCACCTGAGGTTAGGGTGGGTCTATGGTTTGAGTTAGGCTTCAGGTTAGGTTAGGTTTGAACTTAGTTTGAGGGAGTAAGTTTAGGGCTACTGTTAGTTTTCGGTTCAGTGTTACGGTTGGAGTTAGCGTCAGGGTCAGGTTAGGGTTGGGGTTAAGCTTAAGGTGTCTGCGTAGGTTTAGGGTTAGGTCTATGGTTTGATTTAGGCTTCAGGTTAGGTTAGGTTTGAACTTAGTTTGAGTGAGTACGTTTAGGGCTAATGTTAGTTTTTGGTTCAGTGTTACGGTTGGTGTTAGTTTCTGGGTCAGACTAGGGTTGGGGTTGAGTTAAGGTGTCCGCCTAGGGTTAGGGTTAGGTCTATGGTTTGAGTTAGGCTTCAGGTTAGGTTAGGTTTGAACTTAGTTTGAGGGAGTCAGTTTAGGGCTACTGTTAGTTTTCGGTTCAGTGTTATTGTTCGAGTTAGTGTCAGGGTAAAGTTAGGGTTGGGGTTGAGCATAAGATGTCCACCTAGGGTTAGGGTTAGGTCTATGGTTTGATTTAGGCTTCAGGTTAGGTTAGGTTTGAACTTAGTTTGAGGGAGTAAGTTTAGGGCTACTGTTAGTTTTCGGTTCAGTGTTACGGTTGGAGTTAGCGTCAGGGTCAGGTTAGGTTTAGGGTTAAGCTTAAGGTGTTTGTCTAGTGTTAGGGTTTGGTTTATGGTTTGATTTAAGATTCTGGTTAGGTTAGGTTTGAACTTAGTTTGAGAGAGTAAATTTAGGGCTACAGTTAGTTTTCGGTTAACTGTTACGGTGGGAGTTACTTCAGGGTCAGGTTAGGTTTGGGTTTAATCTTTAGGTGTGCACCTAGGTTTAGAGTTAGGTCTATGGTTTGAGTTAGGCTTCAGGATAGGTTAGGTTAGAAATTAGTTTGAGGGAGTAAGTTTAGGGCTACTGTTAGTTTTCGGTTCAGTGTTACAGTTGGAGTAAGCGTCAGGGTCAGGTTATGGTTGAGGTTAAGCTTAAGGTGTCTGCCTAGGGTTAGGGTTAGGTCTATGGTTTTAGTTAGGCTTCAGGTTAGGTTAGGTATGAACTTAGTTTGAGGGAGTAAGTTTAGGTCTATTGTTAGTTTTCGGTTCAGTGTTATGGTTGGAGTTAGCGTTACGGTCAGGTTAGGGTTGGGCTTAAGCTTAAGGTGTCCGCCTAGGGTTAGGGCCATATCACACCTCATTTTGACCCCACCACAAAACTCTGTCAACCTGAGCACGAAACTGTCACACTAGGCACACCCAACTAACACCCACAACTGAAAGGTACCTAGAGAAAAATCATAGAGACCCACCATTGTAAGTACTGCTGCTTAGTGCACCCTGAACTTTAAGCCAGAATTGAGCCACAAGAACCCATATCACACCTAATTTTTAACACGGTACTAAACTCTGTATCCCTGAGCACAAAACTCTGACACTACGAAAACCCAACTATCACCCAAAACGGAAAGGTACCTTGAGAAATATTCATAGAGACCCACCATTGACAGTAATGCTGTTTAGTTCACACTGAAATTTAAGCCAGAATTTAGCCTCAAGGACCGAAATCTCACCTCATTGTGAGCACAGCATAAAACTCTGTACACCTGAGTACAAAACTGTGACTATAGGCACACACATATAACACTCATATCTGAAAGTTCCCTTGAGAAAACTTCATAGAGACCCACCATTGACAGTGGTGCTTTTTATTGCACACTGCATTTTAAGACAGAATTAAGCATCAAAATCCTGTATGTCACCACACTGTGATCACAGCACTAAAATCTGTAAATATGAGCACAAAACTGTGACACTCCAAACACTGACTTAAAAAGCACAACAGAAAGGTACCTTGAGAAAAATTCAGAGAGACCCCCACTGAAAGTATTGCTGTTTAGTGCACACAGAACTTTAAGAAAGAATGAAGCCTCAAGGATCCATATCACACCTCATTTTGACCACGATACAAAACTCTGTATTCGTGAGCATGAAAATATCACTCTAGAGACACCCAATTAACACCCACAACTGAAAGGTACCGTAAGAAAAATTCAGAGAGACCCACCAAAGAAAGTAATGCTGTTTACTGCACTTTAAGCCAGTATTAAGCTACAAGGACCCATATCATACCTCATTTTTACCACAGTACTAAACTCTGTAAACCTGAGTAAGAAATTGTCACATTAGGAACACCCAACTAACACCCACAACTGAAAGGTATCTTGAGAAAAAATCATAGAGAACCCATTGAAATTAATGCTGCTTAGTGCACACTGAACTGAAAGACAGAATTAAGCCTCAAGGACCCGTATAACAGCTCATTTTGACCACGGTACAAATCTCTGTATCCCTGAGCAAAAAACTGTGACAATAAGCAAACACAACTAAAACCCACAACTGAATAGTACCGTGAGATAAATTCATACAGACACACCAGTGAAAGCAATGCTGTTTATTACACACTGAATTTTAAGCCCGAATTAAGCCTCAAGGACACATATCACACCTCATTTTGAGCACACTACAAAACTCTGTAAACCTGAGCATGACACTGTCCCACTAGGCACACCCAACTAACACCCTCAACTAAAAGCAACGTTGAGAACCATTTATAGAGACCGCCTTGAAAGTAATTCTGTTTAGTGCATACTGAACAGTAAGACAGAATTAAGCCTCAAGGACCCATATCACACCTCATTTTTACCACTGTACAAAACTGTATCCCTGAGGATAAAACTGTGTCACTAGGAAAACCCAACTAACACACACAACTGAAAGGTACCTTGAGAAAAATTCATAGAGACCCACTATTGACAGTAATGTTGTTTAGTGCACACTGAAAATTAAGCCTGAATTAAGCCTCAAGGACCCATATCACACCTCATTTTGACCACTGTACAAAACTCTATTCCTGAGTACAAAACTGTGACAATAAGCAAACCCAACTAAAACCCACAATTGAAAAGTACCTTGAGAAAAATTCATAGAGTCACAACATTGACAGTAATGCTGTTTAGTGCACACTGAAATTTAAGCCAGAATTAAGCCTCAAGGACCCATATCACACCTCATTTTTGACCAAAGTACCAAATCCTGTTAACCTGAGCCCGGAAATGTCACAATAGGCCCACCTAACTAACACCTACAACTGAAATGTACCTTGAGAAAAATTCATAGAGACCCACCATAGAAAGTAAAGCTGTTTACTGCACACTGAACTGTAAGCCAGAATTAAGCCAAAGGGACCCATATCACACCTCAATTTTAACAAGATACTAAACTCTGTAACCCTGTGCAAAAAACTGTGACACTAGGAAAACCCAACTATCACGCACAACTGAAAAGTGTCTTGAGAAAATTCATAGAGAACAACCATCGACAGTAATGCTGTTTAGTGCACATTGAACTCTAAGACAGAATTAAGCGTCAAGGACCCATATCACACCTCATTTGGACCACACCACAAAACTCTGTAAACCTGAGCACGACACTGTCCCACTAGGCACACCCAACTAAAACCCACCACTAAGAGGAACCTTGAGAACAATTCATAGAGAGCCCCTTGAAAGTAATGCTGTTTAGTGCACACTGAACATTAAGACAGAATTAAGCCTCAAGGACCCATATCACACCTCATGTTTACCACTGTACAAAACTGAATCCCTGAGGAAATGACTGTGGCACTAGGAAAACCAAACAAACACCCACAACTGAAAGGTACCTTGAGAAAAATTCATAGAGACCCACCATTGACAGTAATGCTGTTTAGTGCACACTGAAATTTAAGCCTGAATTAAGCCTCAAGGACCGATATCACACCTCATTTTGACCAGTGTACAAAACTCTGTATTCCTGAGCACAAAACTGTGACAATAAGCAAACACAACTAAAACCCACAATTGAAAACTACCTTGAGAAAAATTCATAGAGACCCACCATTGGCAGTAATGCTGTTTAGTGCACACTGAAATTTAAGCCAGAACTAAGCCTCAAAGACCCATATCAAACCTCATTTTTGACCACAGTACCAAACTCTGTAAACCTGAGCACGGAAATGTCACACTAGGCCCACCTAACTAACACCTACAACTGAAAGGTACCTTGAGAAAAATTCATAGAGACCCCCTTGAAAGTAATGCTGATTAATGCAAACTGAACTTCAAACCAGAATTAAGCCTCAAGGACCCATATCACACCTCATTTTGACCACGATACAAAACTCTGTATTCGTGAGCATGAAAATATCACTCTAGAGACACCCAACTAACACCCACAACTGAAAGGTACCATGAGAAAAATTCAGAGAAGCCCACGAAAGAAAGTAATGCTGTTTACAGCACTTTAAGCCAGTATTAAGCCACAAGGACCCATATCACACCTCATTTTTACCACAGTACTAAACTCTGTAAACCTGAGCACGAAATTGTCACACTAGGAACACACAACTAACACCCACAACTGAAAGGTACCTTGAGAAAAATTCATAGAGATCCCCTTGAAAGTAATGCTGTTTAATGCACACTGAACTTTAAACGAGAATTAAGCCTCAAGGACCCATATCACACCTCATTTTTACCACTGTACAAAACTGTATCCCTGAGGAAATAACTGTGACACTAGGAAACCCAACTAACACCCACAACTGAAAGGTACGTTGAGAAAAATTCATAGAGACCCACCATTGACAGTAATGCTGTTTAGTGCACACTAAAATTTAAGCCTGAATTAAGCCTCAAGGACCCATATTACACCTCATTTTGACCACTGTACAAAACTCTGTATTCCTGAGGACAAAACTGTGACAATAAGCAAACAGAACTAAAACCCACAATTGAAAAGTACCTTGAGAAAAATTCATAGAGACCCACCATTGAGAGTAATGCTGTTTAGTGCACACTGAAATTTAAGCCAGAATTAAGCCTCAAGGACCCATATCACACCTCATTTTTGACCACTGTACAAAACTCTGTAAACCTGAGCACGGAAATATCACACTAGGCCCACCTAACTAACACCTACTACGGAAAGGTACCTTGAGAAAAATTCATAAAGACGTCTTCCATAATAGAACGTAAAGCTGTTTAGTGCACACTGAACTGTAAGCCAGAATTAAGCCAAAGGGACCCATATCACACCTCAATTTTAACAAGATACTAAACTCTGTATCCCTGTGCAAAAAACTGTGACACAAGGAAAACCCAACTATCACCCACAACTGAAAAGTATCTTGAGAAAATTCATAGAGAACAACCTTCGACAGTAATGCTGTTTAGTGCACATTGAACTTTAAGCCAGAATTAAGAGTAAAGGAACCATATCACACCTCATTAGGACCACACCACAACACTCTGTAAACTTGAGCACGAAACTGTCCCACAAGGCACACCCAACTAACAACCACAACTAAAAGGAACCTTGAGAACAATTCATAGAGACCACCTTGAAAGTAATGCTGTTTAGTGCACACTGAACATTAAGACAGAATTAAGCCTCAAGGACCCATATCACACCTCATTTTTACCACTGTACAAAACTGTATCCCTGAGGAAAAAACTGGGTCACTAGGAAAACCCAACTAACACCCACAACTGAAGGGTACCTTGAGAAAAATTCATAGAGACCCACCATTGACAGGAATGCTGTTTAGTGCACACTGAACTTTAAGCCAGGATTAAGCCTCAAGGACCCATATCACACCTCATTTTGACCACAGTACAAAACTCTGTATACGTGAGCATGAAAATATCACTCTAGAGACACCCAACTAACACCCACAAATGAAAGGTACCATGAGAAAAATTCAGAGAGGCCCACCAAAGTAAGTAATGGAGTTTACTGCACTTTTAGCCAATATTAAGCCACAAGGACCCATATCACACCTCATTTTTACCACAGTACTAAACTCTGTAAACCTGAGCATGAAATTGTCTTACTAGGAACACCCAACTAACACCCACAACTGAAAGGTCTCTTGAGAAAAATTCATAGACACCCCTTTGAAAGTAATGCTGTTTAGTGCACACTGAACTTAAAGACAGAATTAAGCCTTAAGGACCCATATCACAACTCATTTTGACCACTGTACAAAACTCTGTATTCCTGAGCAAAAAATTGTGACAATAAGCAAACCCAACTAAAACCCACAATTGAAAAGTACCTTGAGATAAATTCATAAAGACACACCAGTGAAAGCAATGCTGTTTACTACACACTGAATTTTAAGCGAGAATTAAGCCTCAAGGACCCATATCACACCTCATTTTTGACCACAGTACAAAACTCTGTAAACCTGAGCACGGAAATATCACACTAGGCCCACCTAACTAACACCTAAAACAGAAAGGTACTTTGAGAAATATTCATAGAGACCCACCATAGAAAGTAAAGCTGTTTAGTGCAAACTGAACTTTACACCAGAACTAAGCCAAAGGGACCCATATCACACCTCCCTTTTAACAAGATACTAAACTCTTTATCCCTGTGCAAAAAACAGTGACACTAGGAAAACCCAACTATCACCCTCAACAGAAAAGTATCTTGAGAAAAATTCATAGAGAACAACCATAGACAGTAATGCTGTTCAGTGCACACTGAACTTTAAGCCAGAATTAAGCCTCTAGGACCCATATCACACCTCATTTTGACTACACCACAAAACTCTGTTAACCTGAGCACCAACCTGTCACACTAGGCACACCCAAATAATACAAACAACTGAAAGGTACTTAGAGAAAAATCATAGAGACCCACCATTGTAAGTACTGCTGCTTAGCGCACCCTGAACTTTAAGCCAGAATTAAGAAACAAGGACCCATATCACACCTCATTTTTAACATGGTACTAAACTCTGTATCCCTGAGCACAAAACTCTGACACTACGAAAACCCAACTATCACCCAAAACGGAAAGGTACCTTGAGAAATATTCATAGAGACCCACCATTGACAGTAATGCTGTTTTGTGCACACTGAAATTTAAGCCAGAATTTAGCCTCAAGGACCGATATCTCACCTCATTGTGAGCACAGCATAAAACTCTGTACACCTGAGTACAAAACTGTGACTATAGACACACACATATAACACTCACATCTGAAAGGTCCCTTGAGAAAACTTCATAGAGACCCACCATTGACAGTGGTGCTTTTTATTACACATTGAATTTTAAGCCAGAATTAAGCATCAAAATGCTGTATGTCACCACACTGTGACCACAGCACTAAAATCTGTTAACCATGAGCACAAAACTGTGACACTCCAAGCACTGACATAAAAAGCACAACAGAA
Source organism: Tupaia tana (assembly GCA_026018925.1). Lineage (NCBI taxonomy): Eukaryota > Metazoa > Chordata > Mammalia > Scandentia > Tupaiidae > Tupaia > Tupaia tana. The sequence continues at coordinate 92,750,418 of JAKSZU010000002.1, forward strand.
AGGTACCTTGAGAAAAATTCAGAGAGACCCCCATTGAAATTATTGCTGTTTAGTGCACACTGAACTGTAAGCCAGAATTAAGCCAAAGGGACCCATATCACACCTCACTTTTATCAAGATACTAAACACTGTATCCCCGTGCAAAAAACTGTGACACTAGGAAAACCCAACTATCACCCACAACTAAAAAGGATCTTGAGAAAAATTCATAGAGAACAACCATCGACAGTAATGCTCTTTAGTGCACACTGAACTTTAAGCAAGAATTAAACCTCAAGGACACATATCAAACCTCATTTTGACCACCACACAAAACTCTGTAAACGTGAGCACGAAACTGTCACACTAGGCACACACAACTAAGACCCACAACTGAAAGGTACCTAGAGAAATATCATAGAGACCCACCATTGTAAGTACTGCTGCTTAGTGCACCCTGAACTTTAAGCCAGAATTAAGACACAAGGACCCATATCACACCTCATTTTTAACATGGTACTAAACTCTGTATCCCTGAGCACAAAACTATGACACTACGAAAACCCAACTATCACCCAAAACGGAAAGGTACCTTGAGAAATATTCATAGAGACCCACCGTTGACAGTAAAGCTGCTAAGTGCACACTGAAATTTCAGCCAGAATTTAGCCTCAAGGACCGATATCTCACCTCTTTGTAAGCACAGCATAAAACTCTGTACACCTGAGTACAAATCTGTGACTATAGGCACACACATATAACACTCACATCTGAAAGGTCCCTTGAGAAATCTTCATAGAGACCCACCATTGACAGTGGTGATTTTTATTGCACACTGAACATTAAGCCAGAATTAACCCTCAAAATGTTGTATGTCACTACACTGTGACCACAGCTCTAAAATCTGTAAACATGAGCACAAAACTGTGACACTCCAAACACTGACATAAAAAGCACAACAGAAAGGTACCTTGAGAAAAATTCAGAGAGACCCCCATTGAAAGTATTGCTGTTTAGTGCACACTGAACTTTAAGAAAGAATTAAGACTCAGGGACCCATATCACACCTCATTTTGACCACGGTACAAAACTCTGTATACGTGAGCATGAAAATATCACTCTAGAGATACCCAACTAACACGCACAACTGAAATGTACCATGAAGAAAAATTCAGAGAAACCCACCAAAGAAAGTAATGCTGCTTACTGCACTTTAAGCCAGTATTAAGCCACAAGGACCCATATCACACCTCATTTTTACCACAGTACAAAACTCTGTAAACCTGAGCACGAAATTGTCACACTAGGAACACCAAACTAACACCCACAACGGAAAGGTACCTTGAGAAAAATTCATAGAGACACCATTGAAAGTAATGCTGTTTAGTGCACACTGAACTGAAAGACAGAATTAAGCCTCAAGGACCCATATCACACCTCATTTTGACCACTGTACAAAACTCTGTATCCCTGAGCAAAAAACTGTGACACTAAGCAAACACAACTAAAACCTACAACTGAAAAGTACCTTGAGATGAATTCATAGAGACACACCAGTGAAAGAAATGCTGTTTAGTACACACTGAATTTTAAGCCAGAATTAAGCCTCAAGGACCCATATCACACCTCATTTTGAGCACACTACAAAACTCTGTAAACCTGAGCACGAAACTGTCCCACTAGGCACACCCAACAAACACCCACAACTAAAAGGAACCTTACGAAAAATTCATAGAGACCCCCTTGAAGGTAATGCTGTTTAGGGCACACTGAACGTGTATCCAGAATTAAGCCTCAAGGACCAATATCACACCTCATTTTTACCACTGTACAAAACTGTATCCCTGAGGAAAAAAAACTGTGACACTAGGAAAACCCAACTAACACCCACAACTGAAAGGTACCTTGAGAAAAATTCATAGAGACCCACCATTGACAGTAATGCTGTTTAGTGCACACTGAAATTTAAGCCTGAATTAAGCCTTAAGGACCCATATCACACCTTATTTTGACCACTGTACAAAACTCTGTATTCCTGCACTCAAAACTTTGACATTAAGCAAACCCACCTAAAACAAACAATTGAAAAGTACCTTGACAAAAATTCATAGAGACCCACCATTGACAGTAATGCTGTTTAGTGCACACTGAAATTTATGCCAGAATTAAGCCTCAAGGACCTATATCACACCTCATTTTTGACGACAGTACAAAACTCTGTAAACCTGAGCACGGAAATGTCACACTAGGCCCACCTAAATAACACCTACAACTGAAAGGTACCTTGAGAAACATTCATAGAGACCCACCATAGAAAGTAAAGCTGTTTAGTGCACACTGAACTGTAAGCCAGAATTAAGCCAAAGGGACCCATATCACACCTCACTTTTAACAAGATACTAAACTCTTATCCCTGTGCAAAAAACTGTGACACTAGGAAAACCCAACTATCACCCACAACTAAAAAGTATCTTGAGAAAATTCATAGAGAACAACCATCGACAGTAATGCTGTTTAGTGCACACTGAACTTTAAGCCAGATTTAAGCCTCTAGGACCCATATCACACCTCATTTGGACCACACAACAAAACTCTGTAAACCTGAGCACGACACTGTCCCACTAAGCACACCCAACTAACACCCACAACTGAAAGGTACCTAGAGAAAAATCATAGAGACCCACCATTGTAAGTACTGTTGCTTAGTGCACCCTGAACTTTAAGCCGGAATAGAGCCACAAGGAAACATATCTCACCTCATTTTTATCACGGAACTAAAATCTGTATCCCTGTGCACAAACTCTGACACTACGAAAACCCAACTATCACCCAAAACGGAAAGGTACCTTGAGAAATATTCACAGAGACCCACCATTGACAGTAATGCTGTTTAGTGCACACTGAAATTTAAGCCAGAATTTAGACTCAAGGACCTCATTGTGAGCTCAGCATAAAATTCTGTACACCTGAGTACAAAACTGTGACTAAAGGCACACACATATAACACTCACATCTGAAAGGTCCCTTGGGAAAACTTCAAAGAGACCCACCATTGACAGTGGTGCTTTTGATTGCACACTGAACTTTAAGCCAGAATTAAGCATCAAAATCCTGTATGTCACCACACTGTGACCACAGCACTAAAATCTGTAAACATGAGCACAAAACTGTGACAATCCAAACACTGACATAAAAAGCACAACAGAAAGGTACCTTGAGAAAAAATCAGAGAGACCCCCATTGAAAGTATTGCTGTTTAGTGCACTCTGAACTTTAAGAAAGAATTAAGCCTCAAGGACCCATATCACACCTCATTTTGACCACAGTACAAAACTCTGTATACGTGAGCATGAAAATATCACTCTAGAGACACCCAACTAACACCCACAACTGAAAGGTACCATGAGAAAAATTCAGAGAGACCCACCAAAGAAAGTAATGCTGTTTACTGCACTTTAAGCCAGTATAAAGCCACAAGGACCCATATCGCACCTCACTTTTACCACAGTACTAAACTCTGTAAACCTGAGCACGAAATTGTCACACTAGGAACACCCAACTAACACCCACAACTGAAAGGTACCTTCGGAAAAATTCATAGAGACCCCATTGAAAGTAATGCAGTTTAGTGCACACTGAACTTAAAGACAGAATTAAGCCTCAAGGACACATATCACACCTCATTTTTACCACTGTACAAAACTCTGTATCCTTGAGCAAAAAACTGTGACAATAAGCAAACACAACTAAAACCCACAACTGAAAAGTACCTTGAGATAATTTCATAGAGACACACCAGTGAAAGCAATGCTGTTTAGTACACACTGAATTTTAAGCCAGAATTAAGCCTCAAGGACCCATATCACACCTCATTTTGAACACACTAAAAACTCTGTAAACCTGAGCATGAAACTGTCCCACTAGGCACATCCAACTAACACCCACAACTAAAAGGAACCTTGAGAAAAATTCATAGAGAGCCCCTTGAAAGTAATGCTGTTTAGTGCAGACTGAACTTGAAACCAGAATTAAGCCTCAAGGACCCATATCACACCTCATTTTTACCACTGTACAAAACTGTATCCCTGAGGAAAAAAACTGTGACACTAGGAAAACCCAACTAACACCCACAACTGAAAGGTACTTTGAGAAAAATTCATAGAGACCCACCATTGACAGTAATGCTGTTTAGTGCACACTGAAATTGAAGCCAGAAGTAAGCCTCAAGGACCCATATCACACCTCATTTTTGACCACAGTACAAAACTCTGTAAATGTGAGCACGGAAATATCACACTAGGCCCACCTACCTAACACCTACAACTGAAAGGTACCTTGAGAAAAATTCATAGAGACCCACCATAGAAAGTAAAGCTGTTTAGTGCACACTGAACTGTAAGCCAAAATTAAGCCAAAGGGACCCATATCACACCACAATTTTAACAAGATACTAAACTCTGTATCCCTGTGCAAAAAATTGTGACACTAGGAAAACCCAACTATCACCCACAACTGAAAAGTATCTTGAGAAAATTCATAGAGAACAACCATCGACAGTAATGCTGTTTAGTGCACACTGAACTTTAAGCCAGAATTAAGCCTCAAGGACCCATATCACGCCTCATTTTGACCACACCACAAAACTCTGTAAACCTGAGCACGACACTGTCCCACTAGGCACACCCAACTAACACCCACAACTAAAAGAACCTTGAGAACAATTCATAGAGAGCCCCTTGAAAGTAATGCTGTTTAGTGCACACTGAACATTAAGACAGAATTAAGCCTCAAGGACCCATATCACACCTCATTTTTACCACTGTACAAAACTGTATCCCTAAGGAAAAAACTGTGTCACTAGGAAAACCCAACTAACACCCACAACTGAAAGGTTCCTTGAGAAAAATTCATAGAGACCCACCACTGACAGTAATGCTGTTTAGTGCACACTGAAATTTAAGCCTGAATTATGCCCCAAGGACCCATATCACACCTCATTTTGACCACTGTACAAAATTCTGTATTCCTGAACACAAAATTGTGACAATAAGCAAACCCAATTAAAACGCACAATTGAAAAGTACCTTGAGAAAAATTCATAGAGACCCACCATTGACAGTAATGCTGTTTAGTGCACACTGAAATTTAAGCCAGAAGTAAGCCTCAAGGACCCATATCACACCTCATTTTTGACCACAGTACAGAACTCTGTAAACATGAGCACGGAAATGTCACACCAGGCCCACCTAACTAACACATAAATCTGAAAGTTACCTTGAGAAAAATTCATAGAGACCCACCATGGAAAGGAAAGCTGTTTAGTGCACACTGAACTGTAAGCCAGAATTAAGCCAAAGGGACCCATATCACACCTCAATTTTAACAAGATACTAAACTCTGTATCCCTATGCAAAAACTGTGACACTAGGAAAACCCAACTATCTCCCACAACTGAAAAGTATCTTGAGAAAAATTCATAGAGGACAACCATCGACAGTAATGCTGTTTAGTTCACACTGAACTTTAAGCCAGAGTTAAGCCTCAAGGACCCATATCACACCTCATTTTGACCACACCAAAAACTCTGTAAACCTGAGCACGAAACTGTCACACTAGGCACACCCAACTAACACCCACAACTGAAAGGTACCTAGAGAAAAATCATAGAGACCCACCATTGTAAGTACTGTTGCTTAGTGCACCCTGAACTTTAAGCCAGAATTGAGCCACAAGGAACCATATCTCACCTCTTTTTTAACACGGTACTAAAATCTGTATCCCTGAGCACAAAACTCTGACACTAGGAAAACCCAACTATCACCCAAAACGGAAAGGTACCTTGAGAAATATTCATAGAGACCCACCATTGACAGTAATGCTGTTTTGTGCACACTGAAATTTAAGCCAGAATTTAGGCTCAAGGACTTCATTGTGAGCACAGCATAGAACTCTGTGCACCTGAGTACAAAACTGTGACTATAGACACACACATATAACACTCACATCTGAATGGTCCCTTGAGAAATCTTCATAGAAACCCACCATTGACAGTGGTGCTTTTTATTGCACACTGAACTTTAAGCCAGAATTAAGCATCAAAATCCTGTATGTCACCACACTGTGACCACAGCACTAAAATCTGTAAACATGAGCACAAATCTGTGACACTCCAAACACTGACATAAAAAGCACAACAGAAAGGTACCTTGAGAAAAAATCAGAGAGACCCCCATTGAAAGTATTGCTGTTTAGTGCACACTGAACTTTAAGAAAGAATTAAGCCTCAAGGACACATATCACACCTCATTTTGACCACAGTACAAAACTCTGTATACGTGAGCATGAAAATATCACTCTAGAGACACCCTACTAACACCCACAACTGAAAGGTACCATGAGAAAAATACAGAGAGACCCACCAAAGAAAGTAATGCTGTTTACTGCACTTTAAGCCAGTATTAAGCCACAAGGACCCTTATCACACCTCATTTTTACCACAGTACTAAACTCTGTAAACCTGAGCACGAAATTGTCACACTAGGAACACACAACTAACACCCACAACTGAAAGGTACCTTGAAAAAAATTCATAGAGACCCCATTGAAAGTAATGCTATTTAGTGCACACTGAACTTACAGACAGAATTAAGCCTCAAGGACCCATACCCCACCTCATTTTTACCACTGTACAAAACTCTGTGAACCTGAGCACGGAAATGTCACACTAGGCCCACCCAACTAACACCTACAACTGAAAGGTACCATGAGAAAAATTCATAGAGAACCACCATAGAAAGTAAAGCTGTTTAGTTCACACTGAACTGTATGCCAGAATTAAACCAAAGGGACCCATATAACACCTCACTTTTAAAAAGATACTAAACACTGTATCCCTGTGCAAAAAACACTGACACTACGAAAACCCAACTATCACCCAAAACGGAAAGGTACCTTGAGAAATATTCATAGAGACCCACCATTGACAGTAATGCTGTTTAGTGCACACTGAAATTTAAGCCAGAATTTAGCCTCAAGGACCGATATCTCACATCATTGTGAGCACAGCATAAAACTCTGTACACCTGAGTACAAAACTGTGATTATAGGCACACACATATAACACCCACATCTGAAAGGTCCCTAGAGAAAACTTCATAGAGACCCACCATTGACAGTGGTGCTTTTTATTGCACACTGAACTTTAAGCCAGAAATAAGCATCAAAATCCTGTATGTCACCACACTGTAACCACAGCACTAAAATCTGTAAACACGAGCACAAAACTGTGACACTCCAAACATTGATATAAAAAGCACAACAGAAAGGTACCTTGAGAAAAATTTAGAGAGACGCCCATTGAAAGTATTGCTGTTTAGTGTACACTGAACTTTAAGAAAGAATGAAGCCTCAAGGACCCATATCACACCTCATTTTGACCACGGTACAGAACTCTGCATACGTGAGCATGAAAATATCACTCTAGAGACACCCAACTAACAGCCACAACTGAAAGGTACCATGAGAAAAATTCAGAGAGACCCACCAAAATGTAATGCTGTTTACTGCACTTTAAGCCAGTATTAAGCCACGAGGACCCATAACACACCTCATTTTTACCACAGTACGAAACTCTGTAAACCTGAGCATGAAACTGTCACACTAGGAACACCCAACTAACACCCACAACTGAAAGGTACCTTGAGAAATATTCATAGAGACCCCATTGAGAGTAATGCTGTTTAGTGCACACTGAACTTCAAGACAGAATTAAGCCTCAAGGACCCATATTACACCTCTTTTTTACCACTGTACAAAACCCTGTATCCCTGAGCAAAAAACTGTGACAATCAGCAAACACAAGTAAAACCCACAACTGAAAAGTACCTTGAGAAAAATTCAAAGAGACACACCAGTGAAAGCAATGCTGTTTAGTACACACTGAATTTTAAGCCAGAATTAAGCCTCAAGGACCCATATCACACCTCATTTTGAGCACACTACAAAACTCTGTAAACCTGAGCACGAAACTGTCCCACTCGGCACACCCAACTAACACCCACAACTAAAAGGAACCTTGAGAAAAATTCATACAGACCCCCTTGAAAGTAATGCTGTTTAGTGCACACTGAAATGTAAACCAGAATTAAGCCTCAAGAACCCATATCACACCTCATTTTTACCAATGTACAAAACTGTATCCCTGAGGAAAAAACTCTGACACTAGGAAAACCCAACTAACACCCACAACTGAAAGGTACCTTGAGAAAAATTCATAGAGACCCACCATTGACGGTAATGCTGTTTAGTGCACACTGAAATTTAAGCCTGAATTAAGTCTCAAGGACCCATATCACACCTCATTTTGACCACTGTACAAAACTCTGTATTCCTGAGCACAAAACTGTGACAATAAGCAAACCCAACTAAAGCCCACAATTGAAAAGTACCTTGAGAAAAATTCATAGAGACCCACCATTGACAGTAATGCTGTTTAGTGCACACTAAAATTTTAGCCAGAATTAAGCCTCAAGGACCCATATCACACCTCATTTTTGACCACAGTACAAAACTCTGTAAACCTGAGCTCGGAAATGTCACACTAGGCCCACCTAACTAACACCTACAACTAAAAGGAACCTTGAGAAAAATTCATAGAGACCCCCATGAAAGTAATGCTGCTTAGTGCACACTGAACTTGAAACCAGAATTAAGCCTCAAGGACCCATATCACACCTCATTTTTACCACTGTACAAAACTGTATCTCTGAGGAAAAAACTGTGACACCAGGAAAACCAAACTAACACCCACAACTGAAAGGTACTTTGAGAAAAATTCATAGAGACGCACCATTGACAGTAATGCTGTTTAGTGCACACTGAAATTTAAGCCTGAATTAAGCCTCAAGGACCCATATCACACCTCATTTTGACCACTGTACAAAACTCTGTATTCCTGAGCACAAATCTGTGACAATAAGCAAACCCAACGAAAACCCACAGTTGAAAAGTACCTTGAGAAAAATTCATAGAGACCCACGATTGACAGTAATGCTCTTTAGTGCACACTGAAATTTAAGCCAGTATTAAGCCTCAAGGACCCATATCACACCTCATTTTTTTTCCACACCACATTTTTATATTATATATGTATTTTTTTATTATCATCATATTCTTCTTTATATTACATTGAATTACATATAACTTTACAGTGTATTACATTGCTTTTTCAAAAGGGAATGCCATGCATGTCAGTCAGTACAGAGACATTAATTTCCCCACTTTAACATTCAATATCTTTTCTATGTTTTCCCCAATCATTATTATTATTATTCTAATTATTTTTTAAAACAGTCAATTGCTATTTCTCATTTTGCTTGTACAAATACTTTGCCTATCATGAAATACTTCTCAGACAAATCCAGTTGAGAATACTATACATGTCAACATCAACAGTTAATAAGCCATATCTGTTTCTCACTAATGTCCTGCCTATCTATTGTTCACTTGTTATCTTTCTCTATTCTCTTCTCTTCACTTCCCCCATTCCACACTGTCCTATTCTCGTTAAGTACCTTCACTGCTTTTATGTCCTCCAATTTTATGCTCTCTATTATAGAGTGCTGATAGTCGGTATATATTGAGTGGATACATACAATATCTTTCTTTCATAGCCTGGCTTACTTTACTCAGCAATATATCCTCCGTATCTGACCACTTTCTATCAAATTCCAGGGTCTTGTTATTTTTTATGGCTGAGTAGTATTCCATAGAGTATATATACCACACTTTTCCAATCCATTCATCAGTTTGTGGACATTTAGGTTGGTTCCATGTCTTGGCAATTGTGAATAATGCTGCAATAAACATTGATGTGCAAGCACTTTTCTGACTGAGCGTTCTCCTGTCTTTTGGGTAAATACCCAGAAGTGGGATTGCTGGATCAAATGGTAGTTCTATTTGTAGATCTTTGAGGAACCTCCATATTGTTCTCCACAGTGGTTGAACTAGTTTACATTCCCACCAACAGTGTAGGAGCGTTCCCTTTTCACCACATCCCCGCCAACACTTATCACTTTTTATTTTCTAAATCTTTGCCATTCTGACAGGGGTTAGGTGGTATCTCATTGTAGTTTTTATGTGCATCTCCCTTATGATGAGGGATGTTGAGCATTTTCTCATATGCTTTTTGGCTGTTCGTATGTCTTCCTTAGAGAGACTTTTGTTCAGCTCATTTTCCCATCTTTTAATTGGGTTCATCATTTTTTTTCGCATAAGGCACTTGAGTTCCCTATGTATTCTGGTTATCAGTCCCTTGTCTGAGGCATATTTAACAAAAAGATTTTCCCATTCTGAGGGTTGTCGGTTCACACTTGTTACTGTGTCCTTTGCTGTGCAGAAACTTCTTAGTCTAATATAGTCCCACTTGTCTATTTTAGGGATTATTGCCTGTGCTTTGGGAGTCTTATTTAAGAAGTCTTTGCCTACTCCAATGTCCCCCAGAGTTTCCCCAGCATTTTCCACCAGTAGTTTTATTGTTTGAGGTCTTAGGTTCAGATCTCTGATCCATTTTGAGTTGACTGTTGTTAATGGTGAAAGATGGGGGTTCAGTTTCATCTTTCTGCAGGTGGATACCCAGTTTTTCCAGCACCATTTACTAAAGATGTTTTCCTTTTCCCAATGGATTGACTGATATCCTTTGTCAAAGATCAGTTGGCTGTAAGCTTTGGGGGTTATTTCTGGGGTCTCTATTCTCTTCCATTGGTCCACTTGTCTGTTTTTATGCCAATACCATGCTGTTTTGATGACCACAGCTTTATAGTATATCTTGGGATCAGGGAGTGATATGCCTCCTACTCCATTCTTCTTGCGCAGGATTGCTTTTGCAATACGAGGTCTTTTATGGTTCCAGACAAATTCTATGATTGCCCTTTCTAGATCTCTGAAGAATATCTCTGGTATTTTGATTGGAATTGCATTAAACATGTAGATTAATTAGGGTAGAATTGCCATTTTGATTATGCTAATTCTTCCAATCCAGGAGCATGGGATGTCCTTCCACATTTTTATGTCACTTTCAATGTCTCTTTTAAGATTTTCGTAGTTTTCTTTATAAAGGTCTTTGACTTTCTTAGTTAGGTTTATCCCTAGGTATCTTATACAGCTTGTGGCTACAGTGAAAGGGATTCCTTTCTTCAGCTCTGCTTCGTTCAACTTGTTGTTCATAAATAGAAATGCTATAGATTTTTGGATATTAATTTTGTATCCTGCCACCTTACTGTATTCACTTATTACTTCAAGTAGTTTTTTCATGGATACCTTTGGGTCTTCTAAGTATACCATCATGTCATCTGCAAATAAAGATATTTTCAGTTCTTCTTTGCCTATTCGAATGCCTTTAATATTATTCTCTTCTCTGATTGCAATAGCTAAGACTTCCAGTACTATGTTAAAGAGCAGTGGAGAAAGTGGGCAGCCTTGCCTAGTACCTGTTTTCAGAGGAAAAGCTTTCAGCTTTTCCCCATTCAGTATAATGTTAGCTGTAGGTTTTTCATAGATTGCTTTTATTGTGTTCAGAAATGACCCTTCTATACCAATCTTACTGAGAGTCTTAATCATAAAAGGATGTTGTATTTTATCAAATGCTTTCTCCGCATCAATTGAGATGATCATATGGTTTTTATCTTTCTTTCTGTTAATGTGGTGTATTACATTTATGGTCTTGCGTATATTAAACCATCTTTGCATCCCTGGTATAAAGCCTACCTGATCGTGATGAATGATCTTTCTCATATGTTGTTGGATACGATTTGCGAGTATCTTGTTGAGAATTTTCGCATCTATATTCATCAATGATATCGGTCTGTAGTTTTCCTTTTTTGTCATATCTTTATCTGTTTTGGGGATGAGGATGATGGAGGCTTCATAAAATGAATTTGGAAGGTTTCCTTCCTTTTGAATCTTTAGAAATAATTTTAGTAGGATAGGGGTTAACTCTTCCTTAAAAGTTTTATAGAATTCACAAGTGAAGCCATCTGGGCCTGGGCTAGTTCAACCACTGTGGAGAACAATATGGAGGTTCCTCAAAGATCTACAAATAGAACTACCATTTGATCCAGCAATCCCACTTCTGGGTATTTACCCAAAAGACAGGAGAACTCACAGTCAGAAAAGTGCTTGCACATCAATGTTTATTGCGGTATTATCCACAATTGCTAGAGACCCACCATTGACAGTAATGCTGTTTAGGGCACACTGAACTTTAAGCCAGAATTAAGCCTCAAGGACGCATATCACACTTCATTTTCACCACAATACAAAACTCTGTAAACCTGAGCACAAAACATTGACACTAGGAAAACCCAACTATCACCCACAACGGAAAGGTCCCTTGAGAAAAATTCATAGAGACTCACCATTGAAAGTAATGCTGTTTAGTGCACACTGAACTTTAATCCAGAATTAAGCCTCAAGGACCCATATCACACCTCATTTTGACCACTGTACAAAACTCTGTATCCCTGAGTACAAAACTGTGACACTAGGGAAACCCAACTATCACCCACAACTCAAAGGTACCTTGAGAAAAATTCATAGAGACCCACTATTGAGAGTAATGCTGTTTAGTGCACACTAAACTTTAAGCCACAATTAATCCTCAAGGACCCATATCACACCTCATTTTTAACAAGGTACTAAACTCTGTATCCCTGTGCAGAAAATTGTGACACTAGGAAAACCCAACTATCACCCACAACTGAAAGGTACCTTGAAAAAAATTCATAGAGACCCACCATTCAAAGAAATACTGTTTAGTGCACACTGAACTTTATGCCAGAATTTAGCCTCATGGACCCATATCACACCTCCTTTAGACCACAGTACAAAACTGTGTAAAGCTGAGCACGAAATTGTCACACTATGAACACCCAACTAACACCCACTACTGAAAGGTACCTTGAGAAATATTCATAGAGAACCACCTTAGAAAGCAATACTGTTTATTGCACACTCAACTTGAAGCCAGAATTAAGTCAGAAGGATCCATATCACACCAGATTTTTAACAAGGCACTAAACTCTGTATCCCTGTGCAAAAAACTGTGACACTAGGAAAACCCAACTATCACCCACAACTGAAAGGTACATTGAGAAAAATTCATAGAGAACTACCATTAACAGTAATGCTGTTTAGGGCATGCTGAACTTTAAGCCAGAATTAAGTCTCAAGGACCCATATCATACCTCATTTTGAACACGTTACTAAACTGTGTATCCCTGAGCACAAAACTGTGACACTAGGAAAACCAAACTATCACCCACAACGGAAAGGTACCTTGAGAAAGATTCATAGAGACCCACCATTGACACTAAGGCTGTTTAGTGCACACTGGACTTTAAGCCCGAATTAAGTCCCAAGGACCCATAACACACCTCATTTTTAACAAGGTACTAAACTCTGTATCCCTGTGCAGAAAATTGTGACATTTGGAAAATCGAACTATCACCCACAACTGAAAGGTATCTTGAGAAAAAGTCATAGAGACCCACCATTGACAGTAATGCAGTTTAGTGCACACGGAACTTTAAGCCAGATTTCAGCCACAAGGACCCATATAAAAACTCATTTTTAACACAGTACTAAACTCTGTATCACTGTGCACAAAACTGTGACACTAGGAAAACCCAACTATCACCCACAACTAAAAGATACCTTGAGGAAAATTCATAGAGACCTACCATTGACAGTAATGCTGTTTAGTGCACACTGAACTTTAAGCCAAAATTAAGCCTCCTGGACCCATATCACACCTCAGTTTTACCACTGTACAAAACTCTGTAAACCTGAGCACGACATTGTCACACTAGGAACACCCAAGTAACACCCACGACTGAAAGGTACCTTGCGAAATATTCAAAGAGACCCACCTTAGAAACTAATGCTATTTAGTGCACACTGAATGTTAATCCAGAATTAAGCCTCAAGGACACATATCACACCTCATTTTTAAGAAGGTACTAAACTCTGTATTCCTGCGCACAAAATGGTGACACTAGGAAAACCCAACTATCACCCACAAGTGAAAGGTACCTTGAGAAAAATTCATAGAGACCCACCATTGACAGTAATGCTGTTTAGTGCACACTGAACTTTAAGCCAGAATTCAGTCACAAGGACCAATATCACATCTCATTTTTAACACGGTACTAAACTCTATATCCCTGTGCACAAACGGTGACACCAGAAAAACCCAACTATCACCCACAACTGAAAGGTACCTTGAGAAAAATTCAAAGAGACCCACCATTGACAGTAATGCTGTTTACTGCACACTGATGTTTATGCCAGAATTAAGCCTCATGGACCCATATCACACATCATTTTGACCACAGTACAAAACTCTGTAAACCTGAGCACGAAATTGTCACACTAGGAACACCCAACTAACACCCACGACTGAAAGGTACCTTGCAAAATATTCATAGAGACCCACCTTAGAAAGTAATGCAGTTTATTGCACACGGAACGTTAAGCCAGAATAAAGCCACAAGGACACATATCACACCACATCTTTAACAAGGCACTAAACGCTGTATCCCTGTGCAGAAAACTGTGACACTAGGAAAACCCAACTATCACCCACAACTGAAATGTACATTGAGAAATATTCATAGAAAACCACCATTGATAGTAAGGCTGTTTAGGGCACACTGAACTTTAAGCCTGAATTAAGTCTCAAGGACCCATATCACACCTCATTTTGACCACGGTACTAAACTCTGTATCCCTGAGCACAAAACTGTGACACTAGGAAAACCCAACTATCACCCACAACGGAATGCTACTTTGAGAAAAATTCATAGAGAACCACCATTGAAAGAAATGCTGTTTAGTGCACACTGAACTTTAAGCCAGAATTAAGCCTCAAGGACCCATATCACACCTCATTTTGACCACACTACAAAACTCTGTAAACGTGAGCATGAATCTGTCACAGTAGGCACATCAAACTAACACCCACAACTGAAAGGAACCTTGAGAAAAATTCTTAGAGACCCCATAGAAAGTAATGCTGTTTAGTGCACACTGAACTTTAATCCAGAATAAGCCTCAAAGACCCATATCACACCTCATTTTGACCACAGTACAAAACTCTGTAAACCTGAGCACGAAATTGTCACACTAAGAACACCCAACTAACACGCACAACTGAAAGGTACCTTGAGAAAAACTCATAGAGACCCACCTTAGAAAGTAATGCTGTTTATTGCACACTGAACTTGAAGCCAGAATTAAGCCACAAGGACCCATATCACACCACATTTTTAACAAGGCACTAAACTCTGTATGCCTGTGCACAAAACTGTGACACTAGGAAAACCCAACTATTACCCAGAACGGAAAGGTACCTTGAGTAAAATTCAAAGAGACCCACCATTGACAGTAATGCTGTTTAGGGCACACTGAACTTTAAGCCAGAATTAAGCCTCAAGGACGCATATCACACTTCATTTTCACCACAATACAAAACTCTGTAAACCTGAGCACAAAACATTGACACTAGGAAAACCCAACTATCACCCACAACTCAAAGGTACCTTGAGAAAAATTCATAAAGACCCACTATTGAGAGTAATGCTGTTTAGTGCACACTAAACTTTAAGCCACAATTAATCCTCAAGGACCCATATCACACCTCATTTTTAACAAGGTACTAAACCATGTATCCCTGTGCAGAAAATTGTGACACTAGGAAAATCCAACTATCACCCACAACTGAAAGGTTCCTTGAAAAAAATTCATAGAGACCCACCATTCAAAGAAATACTGTTTAGTGCACACTGAACTTTATGCCAGAATTTAGCCTCATGGACCCATATCACACCTCCTTTTGACCACCGTATAAAACTGTGTAAAGCTGAGCACGAAACTGTCACACTATGAACACCCAACTAACACCCACTACTGAAAGGTACCTTGAGAAATATTCATAGAGAACCACCTTAGAAACCAATACTGTTTATTGCACACTCAACTTGAAGCCAGAATTAAGCCAGAAGGATCCATATCACACCAGATTTTTAACAAGGCTCTAAACTCTGTATCCCTGTGCAAAAAACTGTGACACTAGGAAAACCCAACTATCACCCACAACTGAAAGGTACATTGACAAAAATTCATAGAGAACTACCATTAACAGTAATGCTGTTTAGGGCATGCTGAACTTTAAGCCAGAATTAAGTCTCAAGGACCCATATCATACCTCATTTTGAACATGTTACTAAACTGTGTATCCCTGAGCACAAAACTGTGACACTAGGAAAACCCAACTATCACCCACAACGGAAAGGTACCTTGAGAAAGATTCATAGAGACCCACCATTGACACTAAGGCTGTTTAGTGCACACTGGACTTTAAGCCAGAATTAAGTCCCAAGGACCCATAGCACAACTCATTTTTAACACGGTACTAAACTCTGTATCCCTGTGCACAAAACTGTGACACTAGGAAAACCCAACTATCACCCACAACTAGAAGATACCTTGAGGAAAATTCATAGAGACCTACCATTGACAGTAATGCTGTTTAGTGCACACTGAACTTTAAGCCAAAATTAAGCCTCCTGGACCCATATCACACTTCAGTTTTACCACTGTACAAAACACTGTATCGCTGAGCACAAAACTGTGACACTACGAAAACCCAACTATCACCCACAAATGGAAGGTACCTAGAGAAAATTTCATAGAGACCCACCATTGACAGTAATGCTGTTTAGTGCACACTGAACATTAAGCCAAAATTAAGCCTCAAAGACCCATATCACACCTCATTTTGACCACAGTACAAAACTCTGTAAACCTGAGCACGACATTGTCACACTAGGAACACCCAACTAACACCCACGACTGAAAGGTACCTTGCGAAATATTCATAGAGACCCACCTTAGAAAGTAATGCTATTTAGTGCACACTGAACTTTAATCCAGAATTAAGCCTCAAGGACACATATCACACTTCATTTTTAACAAGGTAGTAAACTCTGTATCCCTGTGTAGAAAATTGTGGCATTTGGAAAACCGAACTATGATCCACAACTGAAAGGTATCTTTAGAAAAAGTCATAGAGACCCACCATTGACAGTAATGCAGTTTAGTGCACACTGAACTTTAAGCCAGAATTCAGCCACAAGGACCCATATCACAACTCATTTTTAACACGGTCCTAAACTCTGTTTCCCTGTGCACAAAACTGTGACACTAGGAAAACCCAACTATCACCCACAACTAAAAGATACCTTGAGGTATATTCATAGAGACCTACCATTGACAGTAATGCTACTTATTGCACACTGAACTTTAAGCAAGAATTAAGCCTCAAGGGCTCAAATCACACCTCATTTTGACACAGTACAAAACACTGTAAACCTGAGCACGAAATTGTCACACTAGGAACACCCAACTATCACCCACAACTGAAAGGTATTTTGAGAAAAATTCATAGAGACCCACCTTAGAAATTAATGCTGTTTATTGCACACTGAACGTTAAGCCAGAATTACGCAACAAGGACCCATATCACACCAAATCTTTAACAAGGCACTAAACTCTGTATCCCTGTGAAAAAAAAAACTGTCACACTAGGAAAACATAGCTATCACCCACAAGTGAAACGTACGTTGAGAAAAATTCATAGAGACCCACCATTGACAGCAATGCTGTTTAGGGAAAACTGAACATTAAGAAAGAATTAAACCTCAAGGACCCATATCACACCTGATTTTCAACACAATACAAAACTCTGTAAACCTGATCACAAAACGTTAACACTAGGAAAACCCAACTATCACCCACAACGGAAAGGTACCTTGAGAAAAATTCATAGAGACCCACCATTGACAGTAATGCAGTTTAGTGCACACTGAACTTTAATCCAGAATTAAGCCTCAAGGACCCATATCACACCTCATTTAGACCACGGTACTAAATTCTGTATCCCTGACTCCAAAACTGTGACACTAGGAAAACGCAACTATCACGCAGAACGGAAAGGTACCTTGAGAAAAATTCAAAGAGACCCACCATTGAAAGAACTGTTATTTAGTTCACACGGAACTTTAAGCCAAAATTAAGCCTCAAGGACCCATATCACACCTCATTTTGACCACACTACAAAACTCTGTAAACCTGAGCACAAAACTGTCACACTAGGCACACCCAACGAACACCCACAACTGAAAGGAAACTTGAGAAAAATTCTTAGAAACCCGATTGAAAATAAGGCTGTTTAGTGCACACTGAAATTTAATCCAGAATTAAGACTCAAAGACCCATATCACACCTCATTTTGACCACAGTACAAAACTCTGTAAACCTGAGCATGACATTGTCACACTAGGAACACCCAACTAACACCCACAACTGAAAGATACCTAGAGAAAAATTCATGGAGACCAACCATTGACAGTAATGCTGTTTAGTGCACACTGAACTTTAAGCCAAAATTAAGCCTCAAAGACCCATATCACACCTCATTTTGACCACAGTACAAAACTCTGTAAACCTGAGCACGACATTGTCACACTAGGAACACCCAACTAACACCCACGACTGAAAGGTACCTTGCGAAATATTCATAGAGACCCACCTTAGAAAGTAATGCTATTTAGTGCACACTGAAGTTTAATCCAGAATTAAGCCTCAAGGACACTTATGACACCTCATTTTTAAGAAGGTACTAAACTCTGTATCCCTGCGCACTAAATGGTGACACTAGGAAACCCAACTATCACCACAATTGAAAGGTACCTTGAGAAAAATTCAGAGACCCACCATTGACAGTAATGCTGTTTAGGGCACACTGAACTTTAAGCCAGAATTCAGTCACAAGGACCAATATCAAATCTCATTTTTAACACGGTCCAAAACTCTATATCCCTGTGCACAAAACTGTGACACCAGAAAAACCCAACTATCACCCACAACTGAAAGGTACCTTGAGAAAAATTCATAGAGACCTACCATTTACAGTAATGCTGTTTAGTGCACACTGACGTTTATGCCAGAATTAAGCCTCATGGACCCATATCACTCCTTATTTTGACCACAGTACAAAACTCTGTAAACCTGAGCACGAAATTGTCACACTAGGAACACCCAACTAACACCCACAACTGAAAGGTATTTTTTTTTCTATTCTTCTTTTTTTTATTTTATATATATATATATATATTTTTAATTTTTATTTTTTATTTATTTGCATTCATTCTCTGAACATCATTACAGCATACAAAATGAGATTTTCCATCCAAATTACACTATATATTGTCTCAATCAAGCACATCAACAAGCATGTTATTGTCAGCAAATGATCTTCCATTTCTTGTCTTCTGTATGTTTTGCTTTTTTCCCCCCATCCTAGATTCTCTATCTCTTACCCTCTGCCATCTCCCACTCTCCTCCCACAGTCTCTGGTACCTATGTTTGCTTTCTATACAGTTTTCTCCTCACATTTTATTGAATCGCCAAAGACCCTAATCAATCCAAATACCCTCATAGCAAACACAGGTGATACCCACATTTCCATGAACACAAGTCTTACTTTACGCATCCTATAAAGTAGCACCTAGCTGTGGCTACATATCCTACTGCAGTCATTGAATATATATATATTTTTTTCCTGAAACTTTTTTTTTTGTAACTCAATTTACATTCCTTCCCTAAGCTTCATCACAGCATACAAAATGCAATCTCCCATCCAGTACACACTGCATAGTGATATAATCATGAACATTACAAAAAAATTTTCCATTACTAGTTCCTAGAATTACTTTCACCCCTCTTTCTGACCCTCTGTCCCTTCCCACCCTCCTCTCACACCACCTCCGGCAAGTGGCATGGTGATTACGGGTGCTGGGCTCACACCTGGCCAACTGAAAGGTATTTTGAGAAAAATTCATAGAGAACCACCTTAGAAATTAATGCTGTTTATTGCACACTGAACGTTAACCCAGAATTACGCAACAAGGACCCATATCACACCACATCTTTACCAAGGCACTAAACTCTGTATCCCTGTGGAAAAAAAACTGTGACACTAGGAAAAGCCAGCTATCACCCACAACTGAAATATACATTGAGAAAAATTCATAGAGACCCACCATTGACAGCAATGCTGTTTAGGAAAAACTGAACTTTAAGAAAGAATTAAGCCTCGAGGACCCATATCACACCTGGTTTTCAACACAATACAAAAGTCTGTAATCCTGAGCACAAAACGTTAACACTAGGAAAACCCAGCTATCACCCAGAACGGAAAGGTACCTTGAGAAAAATTCAAAGAGACACACCATTGAAAGAACTGCTGTTTAGTGCACGCTGAACTTTAAGCCAAAATTAAGCCTCAAGGACCCATATCACACCTCATTTTGACCACACTACAAAACTCTGTATCCCTGAGCACAAAACTGTCACACTAGGCACACCCAACTAACACCCACAACTAAAAGGAACCTTGATAAAAATTCTTAGAGACCCGATTGAAAATAATGCTGTTTAGTGCACACTGAAATTTAATCCAGAATAAAGACTCAAAGACCAATATCACACCTCATTTTTACCACTGTACAAAACTCTGTATCCCTGAGCACAAAACTGTGACACTAGAAAAACCCAACTATCACCCACAACGGAAAGGTACCTTGAGAAAAATTCATAGAGACCCACCATTGACACTAATGCTGTTTAGTGCACACTGGACTTTAAGCCAGAATTAAGCCACAAGGACCCATATCACACCTAATTTTTAACAAGGTACTAAACTCTGTATCCCTGTGCAGAAAATTGTGACATTTGGAAAACCGAACTATCACCAACAACTGAAAGGTATCTTGAGAAATAGTAATAGAGACCCACCACTGACAGTTATGCAGTTTAGTGCACACTGAACTTTAAGCCAGAATTCAGCCACAAGGACCCATAACACAACTCATTTTTCACACGGTACTAAACTCTGTATCCCTGTGCACAAAACTGTGACACTAGGAAAACCCAACTATCACCCACAACTGAAAGGTACCTAGAGAAAAATTCATAGAGACCAACCATTGACAGTAATGCTTTTTAGTGCTCACTGAACATTAAGCCAAAATTAAGCCTCAAAAACCCATATCACACCTCATTTTGACCACAGTACAAAACTCTGTAAACCTGAGCACGACATTGTAACACTAGGAACACCCAACTAACAGCCACGACTGAAAGGTACCTTCCGAAATATTAATAGAGACCCACCTTAGAAAGTAAGGCTATTTAGTGCACACTGAACTTTAATCCAGAATTAAGCCTCAAGGACACATATCACACCTCATTTTTAAGAAGGTACTAAACTCTGTATCCCTGCGCACAAAATGGTGACACTAGGAAAACCCAACTATCACCCACAACTGAAAGGTACCTTGAGAAAAATTCATGGAGACCCACCATTGACAGTAATGCTGTTTAGTGCACACTGAACTTTAAGCCAGAATTCAGCCACAAGGACCAATATCACAACTCATTTTTAACACGGTACTAAACTCTGTATTCCTGTGCACAAAACTGTGACACTAGGAAAACCCAACTATCACCCACTATGGAAAGCTACTTTGAGAAAAATTCATAGAGAACCACCATTGAAAGAAAAGCTGTTTAGTGCACACTGAACTTTAAGCCAGAATTAAGCCTCAAGGACCCATATTACACCTCATTTTGACCACACTACAAAACTCTGTAAACCTCAGCATGAAAATGTCACAGTAGGCACATCAAACTAACACCCACAACTGTAAGGAACCCTGAGAAAAATTCTTAGAGACCCCATAGAAAGTAATGCTGTTTAGTGCACACTGAACTTTAATCTAGAATAAGCCTCAAAGACTCATATCACACCTCATTTTGACCACAGTACAAAACTCTGTAAACCTGAGCACGAAATTGTCACACCAAGAACACCCAACTAACACGCACAACTGAAAGGTACCTTGAGAAAAACTCATAGAGACCCACCTTAGAAAGTAATGCTGTTTATTGCACACTGAACTTGAAGCCAGAATTAAGCCACAAGGACCCATATCACACCACATTTTTAACAAGGCACTAAACTCTGTATGCCTGTGCACAAAACTGTGACACTAGGAAAACCCAACTATTACCCAGAATGGAAAGGTACATTGGGAAAAATTCATAGAGAACCACCTTTAACAGTAATGCTGTTTAGGGCATGCTGAACTTTAAGCCAGAATTAAGTCTCAAGGACCCATATCATACCTCATTTTGACCACGTTACTAAACTCTGTATCCCTGAGCACAAAACTGTGACACTAGGAAAACCCAACTATCATCCACAACGGAAAGGTACCTTGAGAAAGATTCATAGAGACCCACCATTGACACTAATGCTGTTTAGTGCACACTGGACTTTAAGCCAGAATTAAGCCCCAAGGACCCATATCACACCTCATTTTTAACAAGGTACTAAACTCTGTATCCCTGTGCACAAAATTGTGACACTAGGAAAACCCAACTATCACCCACAATGGAAAGATACCTTGAGAAAAAGTCATAGAGACCCACCATTGACAGTAAAGCAGTTTAGTGCACACTGAACTTTAAGCCAAAATTAAGCCTCAAAGACCCATATCACACCTCATTTTGACCACAGTACAAAATTCTGTAAACCTGAGCACGAAATTGTCACACTAGGAACACCCAACAAACACCCACGACTGAAAGGTACCTTGCGAAATATTCATAGAGACCCACCTTAGAAAGTAATGCTATGTAGTGCACACTGAACTTTAATCCACAATTAAGCCTCAGGGACACATATCACACCTCATTTTTAAGAAGGTACTAAACTCTATATCCCTGCGCACAAAATGGTGACACTAGGAAAACCAACTATCACCCACAACTGAAAGGTACCTTGAGAAAAATTCATAGAGACCCACCATTGACAGTAATGCTGTTTAGTGCAAACTGAACTTTAAGCCAGAATTCAGCCACAAGGACCAATACCACAACTCATTTTTAACACGGTACTAAACTCTGTATCCCTGTGCACAAAACTGTGACACTAGGAATACCAAACTTCCACCCACAACTAAAAGATACCTTGAGGAAAATTCATAGAGACCTACCATTGACAGTAATGCTGTTTAATGCACACTGAAGTTTATGCCAGAATTAAGCCTCATGGGCCCATATCCCACCTCATTTTGACCACAGTACAAAACTCTGTAAACCTGAGCACGAAATTGTCACACTAGGAACACCCAAATAACACCCTCTACTGAAAGGTACCTTGCCTAATATTCATAGAGACCCACCTTAGAAAGTAATGCAGTTTATTGCACACTGAACATTAAGCCAGAATAAAGCCACAAGGACACATATCACACCACATCTTTAACAAGGCACTAAACTCTGTATCCCTGTGCAAAAAACTGTGACACAAAGAAAAACCCAACTATCACCCACAACTGAAAGGTACATTGAGAAATATTCATAGAAAACCACCATTGATAGTAAGGCTGTTTAAGGCACACTGAACTTTAAGCCAGAATTAAGTCTCAAGAACCCATATCACACCTCATTTTGACCACGGTACTAAACTCTGTATCCCTGAGCATGAAACTCTGACACTAGGAAAACCCAACTATCACCCACTATGGAAAGCTACTTTGAGAAAAATTCATAGAGAACCACCATTGAAAGAAATGCTGTTTAGTGCACACTGAACTTTAAGCAAGAATTAAGCCTCAAGGACCCATATCACACCTCATTTTGATCACACTACAAAACTCTGTAAACCTGAGCATGAAACTGTCACACTAGGCACATCAAAGTAACACCCACAAATGAAAGGAACCTTGAGAAAAATTCTTAGAGACCCCATAGAAAGTAATGCTGTTTAGTGCACACTGAACTTTAATCCAGAATAAGCCTCAAAGACCCATATCACACCTCATTTTGAACACAGTACAAAACTCTGTAAACCTGAGCACGAAATTGTCACACTAAGAACACCCAACTAACACGCACAACTGAAAGGTACCTTGAGAAAAACTCATAGAGACCCACCTTACAAAGTAATGCTGTTTATTGCACACTGAACTTGAAGCCAGAATTAAGCCACAAGGACCCATATCACACCACATTTTGAACAAGGCACTAAATTCTGTATGCCTGTGCACAAAACTGTGACACTAGGAAAACCCAACTATTACCCAGAACGGAAAGGTACCTTGAGTAAAATTCATAGAGACCCACCATTGACAGTAATGCTGTTTAGGGCACACTGAACTTTAAGCCAGAATTAAGCCTCAAGCCAGAATTATCACACTTCATTTTCACCAGAATACAAAACTCTGTAAACCTGAGCACAAAACTTTGAAACTAGGAAAACCCAACTATCACCCACAACGGTAAGGTACCTTGAGAATTATTCATAGAGACCCACCATTGAAAGTAATGCTGTTTAGTGCACACTGAACTTTAATCCAGAATTAAGGCTCAAGGACCCATATCACACCTCAGTTTTACCACTGTACAAAACTCTGTATCCCTGAGCACAAAACTGTGTCACTAGGGAAACCAAAATATCACCCACAACTCAAAGGTACCTTGAGAAAAATTCATTGAGACCCACTATTGAGAGTAATGCTGTTTAGTGCACACTAAACTTTAAGCCAGAATTAAGCCTCAAGGACCCATATCACACCCCATTTTTAACAAGGTACTAAACTCTGTATCCCTGTGCAGAACATTGTGACACTAAGAAAATCGAACTATAACCCACAACTGAAAGGTGTCTTGAGAAAAATTCATAGAGACCCACCATTGGCAGTAAGGCTGTTTACTGCACACTGAACTTTAAGCCAGAATTTAGCCTCAAGGACCCATATCACACCTCATTTTTAACAAGGTACTAAACTCTATATCCCTGTGCACAAAACTGTTACACTAGGAAAACCCAACTATCACCCACAACTGAAAGGTACCTGGAGAAAAATTCATAGAGACCCACCATTGAAAGAAATGCTGTTTAGTGAACAGTGAACTTTATACCAGAATTAAGCCTCAAGGACCCATATCACACCTCATTTTGACCACAGTACAAAACTGTGTAAACCTGAGCACGAAATTGTCACACTATGAACACCCAACTAACACCCACTACTGAAAGGTACCTTGAGAAATATTCATAGAGAACCACCTTAGAAAGTAATACTGTTTATTGCACACTGAACTTGAAGCCAGAATTAAGCCAGAAGGATCCATATCACACCAGATTTTTAACAAGGCACTAAACTCTGTATGCCTGTGCACAAAACTGTGACACTAGGAAAACCCAACTATCACCCACAACTGAAAGGTACATTGAGAAAAATTCATAGAGAACCACCATTAACAGTAATGCTGTTTAGGGCATGCTGAACTTTAAGCCAGAATTAAGTCTCAAGGACCCATATCATACCTCATTTTGACCACGTTACTAAACTCTGTATCCCTGAGCACAAAACTGTGACACTAAGAAAACCCAACTATCACCCACAACGGAAAGGTACCTTGAGAAAGATTCATAGAGACCCACCATTGACACTAATGCTGTTTAGTGCACACTGGACTTTAAGCCAGAATTAAGCCCCAAGGACCCATATCACACCTCATTTTTAACAAGGTACTAAACTCTGTATCCCTGTGCAGAAAATTGTGACATTTGGAAAACCGAATTATCATCCACAACTGAAAGGTATCTTGAGAAAAAGTCATAGAGACCCACCACTGACAGTAATGCAGTTTAGTGCACACTGAACTTTAAGCCAGAATTCAGCCACAAGGACCCATATCACAACACATTTTTCACACGGTACTAAACTCTGTATCCCTGTGCACAAAACTATGACACTAGGAAAACCCAACTATCACCCACAACTGAAAGGTACCTAGAGAAAAATTCATAGAGACCAACCATTGACAGTAATGCTCTTTAGTGCTCACTGAACTTTAAGCCAAAATTAAGCCTCAAAAACCCATATCACACCTCATTTTGACCAAAATACAAAACTCTGTAAACCTGAGCACGACATTGTAACACTAGGAACACCCAACTAACACCCACGACTGAAAGGTACCTTGCGAAATATTCATAGAGACCCACCTTAGAAAGTAATGCGATTTAGTGCACACTGAACTTTAATCCAGAATTAAGCATCAAGGACACATATCACACTTACGTTTTACCACTGTACAAAACTCTGTATCCCGGAGCACAAAACTGTGACACTAGGGAAACCCAACTATCACCCACAACTCAAAGGTACCTTGAGAAAAATTCATAGAGACCCACTACTGAGAGTAATGCTTTTTAGTGCACACTAAACTTTAAGCCAGAATTAATCCTCAAGGACCCATAACACACCTCATTTTTAACAAGGTACTAAACTCTGTATCCCTGTGCAGAAAATTGTGACACTAGGAAAACCCAACTATCACCCACAACTGAAAGGTACCTTGAGAAAATTCATTGAGACCCACCATTGAAAGAAATGCTGTTTAGTGCACCCTGAACTTTAAGCCAGAATTCAGCCACAAGGACCCATATCACAACTCATTTTTAACAAGGTATTAAACGCTGTATCGCTGTGCACTAAACTGTTACAATAGCAAAACACAACTTTCACCCACAACTAAAAGATACCTTGAGGAAAATTAATAGAGACCAACCATTGACAGTAATGCTGTTTAGTGCACACTGACGTTTATGCCAGAATTAAGCCTCATGGACCCATATCGCACCTCATTTTGACCACAGTACAAAACTCTGTAAACCTGAACACGAAATTGTCACACTAGGAACACCCAACTAACACCCACTACTGAAAGGTACCTTGCGAAATATTCATAGTGTCCCACCTTAGAAAGTAATGCAGTTTATTGCACACTGAACGTTAAGCCAGAATAAAGCCACAAGGACACATATCACACCACATCTTTAACAAGGCACTAAACTCTGTATCCCTGTGCAAAAAACTGTGACACTAGAAAAACCCAACTATCACCCACAACTGAAAGGTACATTGAGAAATATTCATAGAAAACCACCATTGATAGTAAGGCTGTTTAGGGCACACTGAACTTTAAGCCAGAATTAAGTCTCAAGGACCCATATCACACCTCATTTTGACCACGGTACTAAACTCTGTATCCCTGAGCACAAAACTGTGACACTAGGAAAACCCAACTATCACCCACAACGGAAAGCTACTTTGAGAAAAATTCATAGAGAACCACCATTGATAGAAATGCTGTTTGGTGCACACTGAACTTTAAGCCAGAATTAAGCCTCAAGGACCTATATCACACCTCATTTTGACCACACTACAAAACTCTGTAAACCTGAGCATGAAACGGTCACACTAGGCACATCAAACTAACACCCACAACTGAAAGGAACCTTGAGAAAAATTCTTAGAGACCCCATAGAAAGTAATGCTGTTTAGTGCACACTGAACTTTAATCCAGAATAAGCCTCAAAGACCCATATCACACCTCATTTTGACCACAGTACAAAACTCTGTAAACCTGAGCACGAAATTGTCACACGAAGAACACCCAACTAACACGCACAACTGAAAGGTACCTTGAGAAAAACCCATAGAGACCCACCTTAGAAAGTAATGCCGTTTATTGCACACTGAACTTGAAGCCAGAATTAAGCCACAAGGACCCATATCACACCACATTTTTAACAAGGCACTAAACTCTGTATGCCTGTGCACAAATCTGTGACACTAGGAAAACCCAACTATTACCCAAAACGGAAAGGTACCTTGAGTAATATTCATAGAGACCCACCATTGAGAGTAATGCTGTTTAGGGCACACTGAACTTTAATCCAGAATAAGCCTCAAAGACCCATATCACACCTCATTTTGACCACAGTACAAAACTCTGTAAACCTGAGCACGAAATTGTCACACTAAGAACACCCAACTAACACGCACAACTGAAAGGTACCTTGAGAAAAACTCATAGAGACCCACCTTACAAAGTAATGCTGTTTATTGCACACTGAACTTGAAGCCACAATTGAGCAACAAGGACCCATATCACACCACATTTTTAACAAGGCACGAAACTCTGTATGCCTGTGCACAAATCTGTGACACTAGGAAAACCCAACTATTACCCAGAACGGAAAGGTACCTTGAGTAAAATTCATAGAGACCCACCATTGACAGTAATGCTGTTTAGGGCACACTGAACTTTAAGCCAGAATTAAGCCTCAAGGACGCATATCACACTTCATTTTCACCAAAATACAAAACTCTGTAAACCTGAGCACAAAACTTTGACACTAGGAAAACCCAACTATCACCAACAACGGAAAGGTACCTTGAGAATTATTCATAGAGACCCACCATGGAAAGTAATGCTGTTTAGTGCACACTGAACTTTAATCCAGAATTAAGCCTCAAGGACCCATATCACACTTAAGTTTTACCACTGTACAAAACTCTGTAACCCGGAGCACAAACCTGTGACACTAGGGAAACCCAACTATCACCCACAACTCAAAGGTACCTTGAGATAAATTCATAGAGATCCACTATTGAGAATAATGCTGTTTAGTGCTCACTAAACTTTAAGCCGGAATTAATCCTCAAGGACCCATATCACACCTCATTTTTAACAAGGTACTAAACTCTGTATCCCTGTGCAGAAAACTGTGACACTAGGAAAACCCAACTATCACCCACAACTGAAAGGTACCTTGAGAAAAATTCATAGAGACCCACCATTGAAAGAAATGCTGTTTAGTGCACCCTGAACTTTAAGCCAGAATTCAGCCACAAGGACCCATATCACAACTCATTTTTAACACGCTACTAAACTCTGTATCCCTGTGTACAAAACTGTTACACTAGCAAAACACAACTTTCACCCACAACTAAAAGATACCTTGAGGAAAATTCATAGAGAACTACCATTGACAGTAATGCTGTTTAGTGCCCACTGATGTTTATGCCAGAATTAAGCCTCATGGACCCATATCACACCTCATTTTGACCACAGTACAAAACTCTGTAAACCTGAGCACGAAATTGTCACACTAGGAACACCCAACTAACACCCACTACTGAAAGTTGTCTTGCGAAATATTCATAGAAAACCACCATTGATAGTAAGGCTGTTTAGGGCACACTGAACTTTAAGCCAGAATTCAGTCTCAAGGACCCATATCACATCTCATTTTGACCACGGTACTAAACTCTGTATCCCTGAGCACAAAACTGTGACACTAGGAAAACCCAACTATCACCCACAACGGAAAGCTACTTTGAGAAAAATTCATAGAGAACCACCATTGAAAGAAATGCTCTTTAGTGCACACTGAACTTTAAGCCAGAATTAAGCCTCAAGGACCCATATCACACCTCATTTTGACCACTGTAAAATATTCCGTATTCCTGAGCACAAAACTGTGACAATAAGAAAACCCAACTAACACGCACAACTGAAAGGTACCTTGAGAAAAACTCATAGAGACCCACCTTAGAAAGTAATGCTGTTTATTGCACACTGAACTTGAAGCCAGAATTAAGCCACAAGGACCCATATCACACCACATTTTTAACAAGGCACTAAACTCTGTATGCCTGTGCACAAAATTGTGACACTAGGAAAACCCAACTATTACCCAGAACGGAAAGGTACCTTGAGTAAAATTCATAGAGACCCACCATTGACAGTAATGCTGTTTAGGGCACACTGAACTATAAGCCAGAATTAAGACTAAAGGACGCATATCACACTTCATTTTCACCACAATATAAAACTCTGTAAACGTGAGCACAAAACTTTGACACTAGGAAAACCGAACTATCACCCACAACAGAAAGGTACCTTGAGAATTATTCATAGAGACCCACCATGGAAAGTAATGCTGTTTAGTGCACACTGAACTTTAATCCAGAATTAAGCCTCAAGGATCCATATCACACCTCAGTTTTACCACTGTACAAACTCTGTATCCCTGAGCACAAAACTGTGACACTAGGGAAACCCAACTATCACCCACAACTCAAAGGTACCTTGAGAAAAATTCATACAAACCCACTATTGAGAGTAATGCTGTTTAGTGCACACTATACTTTAAGCCAGAATTAAGCCTCAAGGACCCATATCACACCTCATTTTTAACTCGGTACTAAACTCTATATCCCTGTGCACAAAACTGTTACACTAGGAAAACCCAACTATCACCCACAACTGAAAGGTACCTTGAGAAAAATTCATAGAGACCCACCATTGAAAGAAATGCTGTTTAGTTCAAACTGAACTTTATGCCAGAATTAAGCCTCATGGACCCATATCACACCTCATTTTGACCACAGCACAAAACTGAGTAAACCTGAGCACGAAATTGTCACACTATGAACACGCAACCTACACCCACTACCGAAAGGTACCTTGAGAAATATTCATAGAGAACCACCTTAGAAAGCAATACTGTTTATTGCACACTGAACTTGAAGCCAGAATTAAGCCAGAAGGATCCATATCACACCAGATTTTTAACAAGGCACTAAACTATGTATTCCTGTGCAAAAAACTGTGACACTAGGAAAACCGAACTATCACCCACAACTGAAAGGTACATTGAGAAAAATTCATAGAGAACCACCATTAACAGTAAGGCTGTTTAGGGCATGCTGAACTTTAAGCCAGAATTAAGTCTCAAGGACCCATATCATACCTCATTTTGACCACGTTACTAAACTCTGTATCCCTGAGCACAAAACTGTGACACTAGGAAAACCCAACTATCACCCACAACGGAAAGGTACCTTGAGAAAAATTCATAGAGACCCACCATTGACACTAATGCTGTTTAGTGCACACTGGACTTTAAGCCAGAATTAAGCCCCAAGGACCCATATCACACCTCATTTTTAACAAGGTACTAAACTCTGTATCCATGTGCAGAAAATTGTGACATTTGGAAAACCGAACTATCACCCACAACTGAAAGGTATCTTGAGAAAAATTCATAGAGACCCACCATTGACAGTAATGCAGTTTAGTGCACACTGAACTTTAAGCCAGAATTCAGCCACAAGGACCCATATCACAACTCATTTTTAACACGGTACTAAACTCTGTATCCCTGTGCACAAAACTGTGACACCGGGAAAACCCAACTATCACCCACAACTCAAAGGTACCTTGAGAAAAATTCATAGAGACCTACCATTGACAGTAATTCAGTTTAGTCCACACTGAAGTTTATGCCAGAATTAAGCCTCCTGGACCCATATCACACCTCATTTTGACTACCGTACAAAACTGTGTAAACCTGAGCATGAAATTGTCACACTAGGAACACCCAACTAACACCCGCAAATGAAAGGTACCTAGAGAAAAATTCATAGATACCCACCCTTGAGAGTAATGCTGTTTAGTGCACACTGAACTTTAATCCAGAATTAAGCCACAAAGACCCATATCACACCTCATTTTGACCACAGTACAAAACTCTGTAAACCTGAGCATGACATTGTCACACTAGGAACACCCAACTAACACCCACAACGGAAAGGTACCTTGAGAATTATTCATAGAGACCCACCATTGACAGTAATGCTGTTTAGTGCACACTGAACTTTAATCCAGAATTAAGCCTCAAGGACCCATATCACACCACAGTTTTACCACTGTACAAAACTCTGTATCCCTGAGCACAAAACTGTGACACTAGGGAAACCCAACTATCACCCACAACTCAAAGGTACCTTGAGAAAAATTCATAGAGACCCACTATTGAGAGTAATGCTGTTTAGTGCACACTAAACTTTAAGCCAGAATTAAGCCTCAAGGACCCATATCACACCTCATTTTTAACAAGGTACTAAACTCTGTATCCCTGTGCAGAAAATTGTGACACTAGGAAAACCGAACTATCACCCACCACTGAAAGGTATCTTGAGAAAAATTCATAGAGACCCACCATTGACAGTAATGCAGTTTAGTGCACACTGAACTTTAAGCCAGAATTCAGCCACAAGGACCCATATCACAACTCATTTTTAACACGGTACTAAACTCTGTATCCCTGTGCACAAAACTGTGACACCGGGAAAACCCAACTATCACCCACAACTCAAAGGTACCTTGAGAAAAATTCATAGAGACCTACCATTGACAGTAATTCAGTTTAGTGCACACTGAAGTTTATGCCAGAATTAAGCCTCCTGGACCCATATCACACCTCATTTTGACTACCGTACAAAACTGTGTAAACCTGAGCATGAAATTGTCACACTAGGAACACCCAACTAACACCCGCAAATGAAAGGTACCTAGAGAAAAATTCATAGATACCCACCCTTGAGAGTAATGCTGTTTAGTGCACACTGAACTTTAATCCAGAATTAAGCCACAAAGACCCATATCACACCTCATTTTGACCACAGTACAAAACTCTGTAAACCTGAGCATGACATTGTCACACTAGGAACACCCAACTAACACCCACAACGGAAAGGTACCTTGAGAATTATTCATAGAGACCCACCATTGACAGTAATGCTGTTTAGTGCACACTCAACTTTATGCCAGAATTTAGCCTCAAGGACCCATATCACACCTCATTTTTTTTTCAATTTATTTATTTGCATTCATTCTCTGAACATCATTACAGCATACAAAATGAGATTTTTCCATCCAAATTACACTATATATTGTCTAAATCAAGCACATCAACAAACATGTTATTGTCAGCAAATGATCGTCCATTTCTTGTCTTCTGTATGTTTTGCTTTTTTCCCCCCATCCTAGATTCTCTATCTCTTACCTTCTGCCATCTCCGACTCTCCTCCCACAGTGTCTGGTAACTATGTTTGCTTTCTATACTGTTTTCTCTTCACATTTTATTGTAACGCCAAAGACCCTAATCAATCCAAATACCCTCATAGCAAACACAGGTGATACCCACATTTCCATGAACACAAGTCTTACTTTATGCATCTTATAAAGTAGTACCTAGCTGTGGCTACATATCCTACTGCAGTCATTGAATAGATATGTATTTTTTTTCTGAAATTTTTTTTGTAGCTTAATTTACATTTCTTCCTTAATCTTCATCACTGCATACAAAATGCAATCTCCCATCCAGTACACACTGCATAGTGATACAATCATGCACATTACAAAAAATTTTCCATTACTAGTTCCTAGAATTACTTCCACCCCTCTTTCTGACCCTCTGTCCCTTCCCACACTCCTCTCACACCACCTCCGGTGTCTACAATTGTCCTTCATTCCCTTCCCACCCACGTTGCATTGATCACACAATTTCCTACATAATCTAACTACTTTCCATGGTGAGTTCACTCATTACTACTAAGAAAACCAGTTTTAACTTAACTCAAAGAAATGCCAAGGAACTTTGCTTAAAGCCAGGAAACAAGTTAGGATTCTGTTCAAATGGAAGGTGCATGAACCTATCAGTCCCATGTACTTTTATCTTCTGTTCTGGTTCAATTTTCCTGATTAAATTCTGGGATATAGTATTCAGCTCCAGACTTGTCCCTCTGATTAAGTTGGCCACTTTCATAGTTTTTTGACTCTTATTTCCATGTGTCTGTGTTTAATTTTCTTGATACAGCACACCCTTGAGAACTTCTTGGAGATCTGGTCTGCTGCTGGTAAATTCTTTCAGGTTTTGTTTATCTGAGAATGTTCTTGTCTTTTCTTCCCACCTGAAAGATAATCTTGCCGGGTACAGTATTCTTGGCTGAAATTGCTTCTCTCGTAACATTTTGAATATATTTTCCCATTCTCTCCTCACTCGCATTGTTTCTGATGAGAGATCTGCTGTTAGCCTGATGGGATGTCCTTTGTAGGTAACTTGATGTTTCTCTCTTGCCAATCTTAGTATCTTGTCTTTGTCTGCGGTTTTGGTCAACCTGGCTATAATGTGTCTTGGAGAAGATCTCCTTGGGTTGATTCTATTTGGGGTCCTTTGTATTTCCTGGGACTGGATCTTCGAATGCCTCTCTAGGTTTGGAAAGTTTTCTTGCAGGATTTCATGGAATAGATTATCAATGCCCTTATGGGTCTCTTCACCTTCTGGAATGCCAATTATCCGGATATTTGGACGTTTGATGGTATCCAGTACTTCTCGCATATCATTCTCAAATTTTTGAGCCATTTTCTCAGTCTTCGTGGTGGATTTTTCTAAGCCAGCCATTTTCTCTTCTACCTCTGAGATTCTATTTTCTGAATGATCTAGTCTGCTTTTAATACTTTCAAGGGAGATTTTGACTTCTTGTATTATAGACTTCATCTCTAGCAGTTCCGTTTGAGTCTTTTGTACAGTGTGTAATTCCTCTTTTAGATCTTGCAAGAATTTCCTCATCTCCTGGAACTCGGCAACTTCTTTCTCCTTTCTCTTTAGCAGTTCATTATCTCTCTTTTCTTCCATCTCTGTTAGCTTCGACATTACGAATGTTCTAAATTCCTTATCAGACATTTCCATGACTTTCACCGAACTGCTTGTGGATGAAGGAGAGTTACTCTTTTCCATTGGAGGAGAGGTATTTTCTCGTTTTCCCATATTTCTCGTGATCTTACGGTGATTTCTTGTCATCTGATGAATGGCGTGTTTCTTTCAAATTCTAGATGTTAAGCCTCAATGTTCAGGAGCAAGCAGAAAGAGGTGTTCTAGAATCTGATTGCCGTTCTGTTTTGATCGCTGGTGCAGCAGATTCAGTAGATATTGGATGGAGAGACAAGAAAAAGGAAAATGAAAAAGAGAGAGAGAAACAACAACAAAAAGAGAGAAAAAAGACAAAAAAATAAAAAATTATAATTGCTTTTCTTTTTTTTTAAGAGAAAAAAATCACAAAATAGAAGCGCGCCGCGCGAAATACCTAGTTCCCAGTTTCCATGAGGAATCTTCTCAGAGAATGGCTCAACTCTCCTGCCTGGGAGAAAGGAGCAGAAGGGATTATTAACAAAACAAAAGATGGAGCTGAGAGCCAGAGAGAAACTCTCCCTTTAAAAAATCGTAAAAAGGATAAATTACCAAAAAAAAAATGAGGAGACAGGAGCAGAGAGAGACAGAGACCTCAGAGACACAGAGACAGAGATAGAAGGCCAGAGGGGCTCCCTACCACACTAGTTTTGCTTGCTGGAGGCTGAATTATGAGTAGAAAATCTTCATTTCTCCTGTGCCCTGAAATATCTAGTTCCCAGTTTCCATGAGGAATCTTCTCAGAGAATGGCTCAACTCTCCTGCCTGGGAGAAAGGAGCAGAAGGGATTATTAACAAAACAAAAGATGGAGCTGAGAGCCAGAGAGAAACTCTCCCTTTAAAAAATCGTAAAAAGGAAAAATTACCAAAAAAAAATGAGGAGACAGGAGCAGAGAGAGAAAGAGACCTCAGAGACACAGAGACAGAGATAGAAGGCCAGAGGGGCTCCCTATCACACTAGCTTTGCTTGCTGGAGGCTGAATTATGAGTAGAAAATCTTCATTTCTCCTGTGCCCTGAAATATCTAGTTCCCAGTTTCCATGAGGAATCTTCTCAGAGAATGGCTCAACTCTACTGCCTGGGAGAAAGGAGCAGAAGAGATTATTAACAAAACAAAAGATGGAGCTGAGAGCCAGAGAGAAACTCTCCCTTTAAAAAAATCGTAAAAACGAAAAATTACCAAAAAAAAAATGAGGAGACAGGAGCAGAGAGAGACAGAGACCTCAGAGACACAGAGACAGAGATAGAAGGCCAGAGGGGCTCCCTACCACACTAGCTTTGCTTGCTGGAGGCTGAATTATGAGTAGAAAATCTTCATTTCTCCTGTGCCCTGAAATATCTAGTTCCCAGTTTCCATGAGGAATCTTCTCAGAGAATGGCTCAACTCTCCTGCCTGGGAGAAAGGAGCAGAAGAGATTATTAACAAAACAAAAGATGGAGCTGAGAGCCAGAGAGAAACTCTCCCTTTAAAAAAATCGTAAAAATGAAAAATTACCAAAAAAAAAAATGAGGAGACAGGAGCAGAGAGAGACAGAGACCTCAGAGACACAGAGACAGAGATAGAAGGCCAGAGGGGCTCCCTACCACACTAGCTTTGCTTGCTGGAGGCTGAATTATGAGTAGAAAATCTTCATTTCTCCTGTACCCTGAAATATCTAGTTCCCAGTACCCATGTGGAATCTTCTCAGAGAATGGCTCAACTCTCCTGCCACACTAGCTTTGCTTGCTGGAGGCTGAAATATGAGTAGAAAATCTTCATTTCTCCTGTACCCTGAAATATCTAGTTCCCAGTATCCACGTGGAATCTTCTCAGAGAATCTCATACCTCATTTTGACCACGTTACTAAACTCTGTATCGCTGAGCACAAAACTGTGACACTAGGAAAACCCAACTATCACCCACAACGGAAAGGTACCTTGAGAAAAAGTCATAGAGACCCACCATTGACAGTAATGCAGTTTAGTGCACACTGAACTTTAAGCCAGAATTCAGCCACAAGGACCCATATCACAACTCATTTTTAACAAGGTACTAAACTCTGTATCCCTGTGCACAAAATTGTGACACTAGGAAAACCCAACTATCACCCACAACTAAGATACCTTGAGGAACATTCATAGAGACCTACCATTGACAGTAATGCTGTTTAGTGCACACTGAACTTTAAGCCAAAATTAAGCCTCCTGGACCCATATCACACCTCAGTTTTAGCACTGTGCAAAACTCTGTATCCCTGAGCACAAAACTGTGACACTAGGAAAACCCAACTATCACCCACAACTGAAAGGTACCTAGAGAAAAATTCATAGAGACCAACCATTGACAGTAAGGCTGTTTAGTGCACACTGAACTTTAAGCCAAAATTAAGCCTCAAAGACCCATATCACACCTCATTTTGACCACAGTACAAAACTCTGTAAACCTGAGCACGACATTGTCACACTAGGAACACCCAACAAACACCCACGACTGAAAGGTACCTTGCGAAATATTCATAGAGACCCACCTTAGAAAGTAGTGCTATGTAGTGCACACTGAACTTTAATCCAGAATTAAGCCTCAAGGACACATATCACACCTCATTTTTAAGAAGGTACTAAACTCTGTATCCCTGCGCACAAAATGGTGACACTAGGAAAACCAAACTATCACCCACAACTGAAAGGTACCTTGAGAAAAATTCATAGAGACCCACCATTGACAGTAATGCTGCTTAGGGCACACTGAACTTTAAGCCAGAATTCAGTCACAAGGACCAATATCACAACTCATTTTTAACACGGTACTAAACTCTATATCCCAGTGCACAAAACTGTGACACCAGAAAAACCCAACTATCACCCACAACTGAAAAGTACCTTGAGAAAAATTCATAGAGACCTACCATTGACAGTAATGCTGTTTAGTGCACACTGACGTTTATGCCAGAATTAAGCCTCATGGACCAATATCACACCTCATTTTGACCAAAGTACAAAACTCTGTAAACCTGAGCATGAAATTGTCACACTAGGAACACCCAACTAACACCCACTACTGAAAGGTACCTTGCAAAATATTCATAGAGACCCACCTTAGAAAGTAATGCAGTTTATTGCACAATGAACGTTAAGCCAGAATAAAGCCACAAGGACACATATCACACCACATCTTTAACAAGGCACTAAACGCTGTATCCCTGTGCAAAAAACTGTGACACTAGGAAAACCCAACTATCACCCACAACTGAAAGGTACATTGAGAAATATTCATAGAAAACCACCATTGATAGTAAGGCTGTTTAGGGCACACTGAACTTTAAGCCAGAATTAAGTCTCAAGGACCCATATCACACCTCATTTTGACCACGGTACTAAACTCTGTATCCCTGAGCACAAAACTGTGACACTAGGAAAACCCAACTATCACCCACAACGGAAAGCTACTTTGAGAAAAATTCATAGAGAACCACCATTGAAAGAAATGCTGTTTAGTGCACACTGAACTTTAAGCCAGAATTAAGCCTCAAGGACCCATATCACACCTCATTTTGACCACACTACAAAACTCTGTAAACCTGAGCATGAAATTGTCACACTAGGCACATCAAACTAACATCCACAACTGAAAGGAACCTTGAGAAAAATTCTTAGAGACCCCATAGAAAGTAATGCTGTTTAGTGCACACTGAACTTTAATCCAGAGTAAGCCTCAAAGACTCATATCACACCTCATTTTGACCACAATACAAAACTCTGTAAACCTGAGCACGAAATTGTCACACTAAGAACACCCAACTAACACGCACAACTGAAAGGTACCTTGAGAAAAACTCATAGAGACCCACCTTAGAAAGTAATGCTGTTTATTGCACACTGAACTTGAAGCCAGAATTAAGCCACAAGGACCCATATCACACCACATTTTGAACAAGGAACTAAACTCTGTATGCCTGTGCACAAAACTGTGACACTAGGAAAACCCAACTATTACCCAGAATGGAAAGGTACCTTGAGTAAAATTCATAGAGACCCACCAGTGACAGTAATGCTGTTTAGGGCACACTGAACTTTAAGCCAAAATTAAGTCTCAAGGACGCATATCACACTTCATTTTCACCACAATACAAAACTCTGTAAACCTGAGCAGAAAACTTTGACACTAGGGAGACTATCTGTGCCTGCCAGCAGGAAATAGGCTCACCTGCAAGCTTCTGGCCAGCAAGCGATACTGAGGGAGTGTCACCTCTGACCCCCACCCCACTTCCAGACCCCCAGGCCCCAGACTCCACCTTCTAGACTACCCGCGCCTGCCAGCAGGCAATAGGCTCACCTGCAAGCCTCTGGCCAGCAAGGGATATTGAGGGAGGGTCACCTCTGACCCCCACCCCACTTCCAGACCCCCAGGCCCCAGACTCCACCTTCTAGACTATCCGCGCCTGCCAGCAGGCAATAGGCTCACCTGCAAGCCTCTGGCCAGCAAGGGATACTGAGGGAGGGTCACCTCTGACCCCCACCCCACTTCCAGACCCCCAGGCCCCAGACTCCACCTTCTAGACTATCCGAGCCTGCCAGCAGGCAATAGGCTCACCTGGAAGCCTCTGGCCAGCAAGGGATACTGAGGGAGTGTCACCTCTGACCCCGACCCCACTTCCAGACTCCCAGGCCCCAGACTCCACCTTCTAGGTAGGTAGCCAGGATCTCCTTGAGGCGGTTTTTTGTTTTTTTCTCTTGAACCCCCTGCATTCTCTTGTTAACACCTAGCTCTCCTTCTTCCCCCAGACTATCCGCGCCTGCCAGCAGGCAATAGGCTCACCAGCAAGCCTCTGGCCAGCAAGGGATACTGAAGGAGGGTCACCTCTGACCCCACCCCACTTCCAGACCCCCAGGCCCCAGACTCCACCTTCTAGGTAGGTAGCCAGGATCTCCTTGAGGCGGTTTTTTGTTTTGTTCTCTTGAACCCCCTGCATTCTCTTGTTAACACCTAGCTCTCCTTCTTCCCCCAGACTATCCGCCCCTGCGAGCAGGCAATAGGCTCACCTGCAACCCTCTGGCCAGCAAGGGATACTGAGCGAGGGTCATCTCTGACCCCCACCCCACTTCCAGACCCCCAGGCCCCAGACTCCACCAGAATTAAGCCAAAGGGACCCATATCACACCTCATTTTGACCTCAGTACAAAACTCTGTATACGTGAGCATGAAAATATCACTCTAGAGACACCCAACTAACACCCACAACTGAAAGGTACCATGAGAAAAATTCAGAGAGACCCACCAAAGAAAGTAATGCTGTTTACTGCACTTTAAGCCAGTATTAAGCCACAAGGACCCATATCACACCTCATTTTGACCACTTTACAAAACTCTGTATTCCTGAGCACAAAACTGTGACAATAAGAAAACCCAACTAAAGCCCACAATTGAAAAGTACCTTGAGAAACATTCATAGACACCCACCTTTGAATGTAATGCTGTTTAGTGCACACTGAAATTGAAGCCAGAATTAAGCCTCAAGGACCCATATCACACCTCATTTTTGACCACAGTACAAAACTCTGTAAACCTGCGCACGGAAATGTCACACTAGGCCCACCTAACTAACACCTACAATTGAAAGGTACCTTGAGAAAAATTCATAGAGACCCACCATAGAAAGTAAAGCTGTTTAGTGCACACTGAACTGTAAGCCAGAATTAACCCAAAGGGACCCATATCACATCTCCCTTTTAACAACATACTAAACTCTGTATCCCTGTACAAAAAACTGTAACACTAGGAAAACCCAACTATCACCCACAACTGAAAAGTATCTTGAGAAAAATTCATAGAGAACAACTATCGACAGTAATGTTGTTTAGTGCACACTGAACTTTAAGCCAGAATTAAGCCTCAAGGGCCCATATCACACCTCATTTTGACCACACCACAAAACTCTGTAAACCTGAGCATGAAACTGTCACACTGGGCACACCCAACTAACACCCACAACTGAAAGGTACCTAGAGAAAAATCATAGAGACCCACCATTGTAAGTACTGCTGCTTAGTGCACCCTGAACTTTAAGCAAGAATTAAGCCACAAGGACCCGTATCACACCTCATTTTTAACACGGTACTAAACTCTGTATCCCTGAGCACAAAACTCTGACACTACGAAAACCCAACTATCACCCAAAACGGAAAGGTACCTTGAGAAATATTCATAGAGACCCACCATTGACAGTAATGCTGTTTAGTGCTAACTGAAATTTAAGCCAGAATTTAGCCTCAAGGACCGATATCTCACCTCATTGTGAGCACAGCATAAAACTCTGTACACCTGAGAACAAAACTGTGACTATAGCCACACACATATAACACTCACATCTGAAAGGTCCCTTGAGAAATCTTCATAGAGACCCACCATTGACAGTGGTGCTTTTTATTGCACACTGAACTTTAAGCCAGAATTAAGCATCAAAATCCTGTATGTCACCACACTGTGACCACAGCACTAAAATCTGTAAACATGAGCACAAAACTGTGACACTCCAAACACTGACATAAAAAGCACAACAGAAAGGTACCTTGAGAAAAATTCAGAGAGACCCCCATTGAAAGTATTGCTGTTTAGTGCACACTGAACTTTAAGAATTAAGCCTCAAGGACCCATATCACACCTCATTGTGACCACCGTACAAAACTCTGTATACGTGAGCATGAAAATATCACTCTAGAGACACCCAACTAACACCCACAACTAAAAGGTACCATGAGAAAAATGCAGAGAGACCCACCAAAGAAAGTAATGCTGTTTACTGCACTTTAAGCCAGTATTAAGCCACAAGGACCCATATCACACCTCATTTTTACCACAGTACTAAATTCTGTAAACCTGAGCACGAAATTTTCACACTAGGAACATCCAAATAACACCCACATCTGAAAGGTACCTTGAGAAAAATTCATAGAGACCCCATTGAAAGTAATGCTGTTTAGTGCACACTGAACTGAAAGACACAATTAAGCCTCAAGGACCCATATCATACCACATTTTGACCAAGGTACAAAATTCTGTATCGCTGAGCAAAAAACTGTGACAATAAGCAAACACAACTAAAACCCACAACTGAAAAGTACCTTGAGATAAATTCATAGAGACACACCAGTGAAAGCAATGCTGTTTAGTACACACTGAATTTTAAGCCAGAATTACGCCTCAAGGACCCATATCACACCTCATTTTGAGCACACTACAAAGCTCTGTAAACCTGAGCACGAAACTGTCTGACTAGGCACACCAAACTAACGCCCACAACTAAAAGGAACCTTGAGAAAAATTCATAGAGACCCACTTGAAAGTAATGCTGTTTAGTGCACACTGAACTTGAAACCAGAATTAATCCTCAAGGACCCATATCACACCTCATTTTTACCACTGTACAAAACTGTATCCCTGAGGAAAAAACAGTGACACTAGGAAAACCCAACTAACAGCCACAACTGAAAGGTACCTTGAGAAAAATTCATAGAGACCCACAATTGACAGTAATGCTGTTTAGTGCACACTGAAATTTAAGCCTGAATTAAGCCTCAAGGACCCATATCACACCTCATTTTGACCACTGTATAAAACTCTGTATTCCTGAGCACAAAACTGTGACAATAAGAAAACCCAACTAAAACCCACAATTGAAAAGTACCTTGAGAAAATTTCATAGAGAGCCACCTTTGAAAGTAATGCTGTTTAGTGCACACTGAAATTTAAGCCAGAATTAAGCCTCAAGGACCCATATCACGCCTCATTTTGAGCACAGTACAAAACTCTGTAAACCTGAGCACGGATATGTTACACTACGCCCACCTAACTAACACCTACAACTGAAAAGTACCTTGAGAAAAAGTCATAGAGACCCACCTTAGAAAGTTAAGCTGTTTAGTGCACACTTAACTGTAAACCAGAATTAAGCAAAGGGACCCATATCATACCTCACTTTTAACAAGATACTAAACTCTGTATCACTGTGCAAAAAACTGTGACACTAGGAAAACCCAACTTTCAACCACAACTGAAATGTATCTTGAGAAAAATTCATAGAGAACAACCATCGACAGTAATGCTGTTTAGTGCACACTGAACTTTAAGCCAGAATTAAGCCTCAAGGGCCCATATCACACCTCATTTTGACCACACCACAAAACTCTGTAAACCTGCACACGAAACTGTCAAACTAGGCACACCCAACTAACACCCACAACTGAAAGGTACCTAGAGAAAAATCATAGAGACCCACCATTGTAAGTACTGCTGCTTAGTGCACCCTGAACTTTAAGCCAGAATTAAGCCACAACGACACATATCACACCTCATTTTTAACACGGTACTAAACTCTGTATCCCTGAGCACAAAACTCTGACACTACGAAAACCCAACTATCACCCAAAACGGAAAGGTACCTTGAGAAATATTCATAGAGACCCACCATTGACAGTAATGCTGTTTAGTGCAAACTGAAATTTAAGCCAGAATTTAGCCTCAAGGACCGATATCTCACCTCATTGTGAGCACAGCATAAAACTCTGTACACCTGAGTACAAAACTGTGACTATAGCCACACACATATAACACTCACATCTGAAAGGTCCCTTGAGAAATCTTCATAGAGACTCACCATTGACAGTGGTGCTTTTTATTGCACACTGAACTTTAAGCCAGAATTAAGCATCAAAATCCTGTATGTCACCACACTGTGACCACAGCACTAAAATCTGTAAACATGAGCACAAAACTGTGACACTCCAAACACTGACATAAAAAGCACAACAGAAAGGTACCTTGAGAAAAATTCAGAGAGACCCCCATTGAAAGTATTGCTGTTTAGTGCACACTGAAATTTAAGAAAGAATTAAGCCTCAAGGACCCTTATCACACCTCATTTTGACCACGGTACAAAACTCTGTATTCGTGAGCATGAAAATATCACTCTAGAGACACCCAACTAACACCACAACTGAAAGGTACCATGAGAAAAATTCAGAGAGACCCACCAAAGAAAGTAATGCTGTTTACTGCACTTTAAACCAGTATTAAGCCACAAGAACCCATATCACACCTCATTTTCACCACAGTACTAAACTCTGTAAACCTGAGCACGAAATTGTCACACTAGGAACACCCAACTAACACCCACAACTGAAGGGTACCTTGAGAAAAATTCATAGAGACCCACCATAGAAAGTAAAGCTGTTTAGTGCACACTGAACTTTAAGCCAGATTTAGGCCAAAGGGACCCATATCACACCTCACTTTTAACAAGATACTAAACTCTGTATCGCTGTGCAAAAATCTGTGACACTAGGAAAACCCAACTATCACCCACAACTGAAAAGTATCTTGAGAAAAATTCATAGAGAACAACCATCGACAGTAATGCTGTTTAGTGCACACTGAACTTTAAGCCAGAATTAAGCCTCAAGGACCCATATCACACCTCATTTTGACCACACCACAAAACTCTGTATCCCTGAGCAAAAAACTGTGACAATAAGCAAACACAACTACAACCCACAACTGAAAAGTACCTTGAGATAAATTCATAGAGACACACCAGTGAAAGCAATGCTGTTTAGTACACACTGAATTTTTTTTAATATATTTTAATTTATTTTATACATTCAATTATTATACATCAGTTAGCTAGTAAAGTGAATTTTTCAGCATGAAAGCATTTCACACAAGTCCACTTGGGGATACAATAACATTTTCAGCACAGATAATAATCCATTTCTCTCTCATAAATTTTTTTTCTTGTAAAGACTTTACTCAACATGAAATACTTCTCTAACCTGTCCAGTTGAGAATACCATACACGTCATCATCAACAGGTAATAAACCATATCTGAATCCCACTAATGTTATGCCTATTTGTTCTCTTGCTATCCTTCTCCATACTCCTCTCTTCTCCTGTCCCATTCCACATTGCCTCCCCCCCCCCATCCTTGATTCCCTATCTCCCACCCTCAGCCATCTCCCATTCTCCTCCCATGCTGTCTCTGGTATCTAAGTTTGCCCTCTATACTGTTTTTCCCCCACACCTTATTGAATCGCCACCGACTCTAAGCAATCCAAATACGCTCATAGCAAACACAGGTGAATCACACATTTCCATGAACACAAGTCCAACTCTACGCATCCTATAAATTAGCACCTAACTGTAGCTACATGTCCCCCTACGGTCATTGAGTGGATATATATATCTATATAT
The DNA here is from genome assembly GCA_026018925.1 of Tupaia tana. NCBI lineage: Eukaryota > Metazoa > Chordata > Mammalia > Scandentia > Tupaiidae > Tupaia > Tupaia tana. The sequence continues at coordinate 92,795,202 of JAKSZU010000002.1, forward strand.
ATATATAGACATATATATATAGAGAGAGAGATATATATATGTTTTTTCCCCCCGAAATTTCTTTTCTTTTTTTTTTTGTAATTCGATTAACATTCCTTCCCTCAGCATCATCACATCATACAAAATGCAATCTCTCATCCAGTACATACTGCACAGTGATTCAATCATGCCCATTACAAAAAAAAATAAATTTTCCATTACTAGTTCCTAGAATCACTTCCACCCCGCTTTCTGACCCTCTGACCCTTCCCACCCTCCTTAACAATAGGGAACATAGATTCTGTTCAGTGTTGGATTAAGGGTGGGTCTTGTACTGTTCCGCAAATGTAGGTGAGTCTCCATTTAATACCGTTGCAAGCGGTTTTGGTAAGCAGAGATGATTATCAGTTGATGTGGCACAGCATCTATCTTGTGACCACCGGGAATGGTGTTGTGGGGATCCATAGCGTGAGCCATCCTCGGGTATCTGGCTTCCTTAAGAATGGTAGAGTAGATCTTGTTTTTCCCTGCGGTAATGTAGGGCTGGTAACCATCATCTTCTCATTGTCCATAGGTTGAGAAAATCCTCCTATACAATACATTTCTCAAATTGGTTTAAGACAGCTAAAGTTTCCCTCTGTTGCTTATAGTTGCAAGTTCTCGATCCTTGTCTTTGGCTTCAGCCTGCCGCCCATGGTCGGCGGCCATGCTAAGGCACAGGGGCCACGTGCTGGCCCGGCGGCCGTGCGCAGGCACAGGCCCGGTGGCCGCGCGCCGTCCCGGCGGCCACGCGCAGGCTCGGGGGCCACGTGCAGGCCCGGCGGCTACACGCAGGCCCGGTGGCCACACGCAGACCCAGGTCCGGCGACCACGCACGGACCTGGCGGCCACACGTAGGCCCGGGGGCCACGCTCAGGCCCGGCGACCATGTGCAGGCCCAACGGCCACGCTCAGACCCAGGGACCACGCACAAGCCCGGGGTCCACACGCATTTCCGGCAGCCACGTGCAGGCCCAGGGGCCACGCGCAGGCCCAGCGGCCACGTGCAGGCACCGGTCCAGCTGCCACACTCAGGCCCGGCGGCCATGCTCAGACCCGGGGGCCACGCGCAGGCCTGGTGGTCACGCCCAGACCCGGCGGCCACGTACCGGCACAGGCCAGGCGGTCACGCGCAGGCCTGGGGGCTGCGCGCCGGCCTGGTGGCCATGCACAGGCCCGGCAGCCACCAGCAGACACCGGCCCGGCGGCCACGCGCAGGCCCGGAGGCCACGCACAAGCCCGGGGGCCACGCCCAGGCCCGGCGGCCACGCCCAGGCCCCGTACCATGGGTAGGCCCAGTGGCCATGCCTAGGCGCAGGCCCGGTGGCCTCGCGCTGGCACAGGCCTGGCAGACACACTCAGCCCAGAAGCCACGTGCAGGCACAGGCCCGGCGGCCACGCGTCATCGCCGGAGAGGCGGCTGGGGATGGGCATCACAGGACACGGAACGCGAAGCGGTGCCCGCGCAGTGGGGACCGGCGCCCAGAGCCCCCACGCGCCCAGCGCCCAGAGCACCCGCGCACGCGCGGCACCCAGAGGCCCAGAGCCCCCACGCACACGCAGCGCCCAGAGGCCCAGAGCCCCCGCGCACGCGTGGCGCCCAGAGGCCCAGAGCCCCCGCGCACACGCGGCGCCCTGAGGCCAGAGCCCCCGTGCACACGTGGCATCCAGGGGCCCAGAGGCCCATAGCCCCCATGCACGCGCGGCGCCCAGGGGCCCAGAGGCACAGAGCCCCCGCGCACACGCGGCGCCCAGGGGCCCAGAGCACCCGCGCACGCATGGCGCCCAGGGGCCCAGAGGCCCAGATACACCGCGCACGCACAACGTCCGAAAGCCCAAGCCCCCGCGCACACGAGGCGCCCAAGGGGCCCAGAGGCCAGAGCCCCCGTGCACACGCGGCGCCCAGGGGCCCAGAGGCCCAGAGCCCCCGCGTGTGCGGCGCCCAGAGGCCCAGAGCCCCCGCGCAAGCGCGGCAGACAGGGGCCCAGAGGCCCAGAGCCCCCGCGCACACGTGGCGCCCAGAGGCCCAGAGCCCCCGCGCACGAGCGGCACCCAGGGACCCAGAGGCCCAGAGCCCCCGCGCACACGCGGCACCCAGAGGCCCAGAGTCCCCGTGCACACGCGGCGCCCAGGAGCCCAGAGCCCCCGCGCAAAGGCGGCGCCCAGAGGCCCAGAGTCCCCGCGCACACGCGGCGCCCAGAGACCCAGAGCCCCCGCGCATGCGCGGCGCCCAGAGGCCCAGAGCCTCCGCGCACGTGCGGTGCCCAGAGGCCCAGAGCCCCCACGCACGTGCGGTGCCTAGAGGCCCAGAGCCCCAGCGCACACGCAGGGCCCAGAGGCCCAGAGGCTCAGAGCCCCTGCGCACGTGCGGCGCCCAGAGGCCCAGAGCCCCCGTGCACGCGCGGCGCCCAGAGGCCCGAGCTCCCACGCACGCGCGGCGCCCAGGGGCCCAGAGACCCAGAGCCCCTGCGCACGCATGGCGCCCAGAGGCCCAGAGCCCCCAAGCACGCGCGGCGCCCAAAGGCCCGAGCTCCCGCGCATGCGCGGCGCCCAGGGGCCCAGAGGCCCAGCGCACGCGCGGGCCCCAGAGGCCCAGAGGCTCAGAGCCCCCGCGCACGCGCAGCGCCCAGAGGCCCAGAGTCCCAGAGTCCCCGCGCACGTGCGGCACCCAGGGGCCCAGAGGCCCAGAAGCCCATAAGCCCCGCGCACGTGCGGCGCCCAGGGGCCCAGAGGCCCAGAGCCCCCGCGCACACACGGCGCCCAGAGACCCAGAGCCCCCGCGCACGCGCGGCGCCCAGAGGCCCGAGCTCCCTCGCTCGCGCGGCGCCCAGGGACCCAGAGGCCCAGAGGCCCCGCGCACACGCGGCGCCCAGGGACCCAGAGGCCCAGAGCCCCCGCGCACGCGCGTCGCCCAGGGGCCCAGCGTCCCCGTGCACACACGGTGCCCAGGGGCCCAGAGGCCCAGAGACACCGCGCGCGCGCGGAGCCCAGGGACCCAGAGGCCCAGAGCCCCCGCGCACGCGCGGCACCCAGAGGCCCAGAGCCCCAGCGCACGCGCAGCGCCCAGAGGCCCAGAGCCCCCATGCACATGTGGTGTCTAGAGGCCCAGAGCCCCAACGCACGCGCGGGGCCCAGAGGCCCAGAGGCTCAGAGCCCCCGCGCACGTCCTGCACCCAGAGGCCCAGAGCCCCCGCGCACGCGCGGCGCCCAGAAGCCCAAGCCCCCAGGCACGCGCGGCGCCCAAGGGGCCCAGACGCCCAGAGCCCCCGCACACACGCGGCGCCCAAGGGCCCAGAGGCCCAGAGCCCCCGCGAACGCGCAGAGCCCAGGGGCCCAGAGGCCCAGAGCCCCCGCGCACGCGCGGCGCCCAGAGGCCCAGAGCCCCAGCGCACGCGCGGCGCCCAGAGGCCCAGAGCCCCCACGCACATGTGGTGTCTAGAGTCCCAGAGCCCCAGCGCACGCGCGGGGACCAGAGGCCCAGAGGCTCAGAGCCTCCGCGCATGTGCGGCACCCAGAGGCCCAGAGCCCCCGCGCACGCGCGGCTCCCAGAAGCCCAAGCTCCCGCACATGCGCGGCGGCCAGGGGCCCAGAGGCCCAGAGCCCCAGCACACGCACGGCGGCCAGAGGCCCAGAGTCCCCGCGAACGCGCGGCGCCCAAGGACCCAGAGGCCCAGAGCTCAAGCGCACGCGCGGCGCCCATGGGCCCAGAGACCCAGAGTCCCCGTTCACACGCGGCGCCCAGGGGCCCAGAGGCTCAGAGACACCGCGCACACGCAGCGTCCAAAAGCCCAAGCCCCCACGCACACGCGGCGCCTAAGGGGCCCAGAGGCCCAGAGCCCCCATGCACGTGTGGCGCCCTGGGGCCCAGAGGCCCAGAGCCCCCACGCAAGCGTGGGCCCCAGAGGCCCAGAGCCCCCATGCACATGCGGTGTCTAGAGGCCCAGAGCCCCAGCGCACGCACGGGGCCCAGAGGCCCAGAGGCTCAGAGCCCCCGCGCAAGTGCGGCGCCCGGAGCCGCAGAGCCCCCGAGTACGCGCGGCGCCCAAAGGTCCCAGTACACACTGAATTTTAAGCCAGAATTAAGCCTCAAGGACCCATATCACACCTCATTTTGAGCACACTACAAAACTCTGTAAACCTGAGCACGAAACTGTCCCACAATGCACACCAAACTAACACCCACAACTAAAAGGAACCTTGAGAAATATTCATAGAGTCCCCCTTGAAAGTACTGGTGTTTAGTGCACAATGAACTTGAAACCAGAATTAAGACTCAAAGACCCATATCACACCACATTTTTACCACAGAACAAAACTGTATCACCAAGGAAAACACTGTGACACTAGGAAAACCCAACTAACACCCACAACTGAAAGGCACCTTGAGAAAAAATCATAGAGACCCACCATTGACAGTAATGCTGTTTAGTGCACACTGAAATTTAAGCCTGAATTAAGCCTCAAGGACCCATATCACACCTCATTTTGACCACTGTACAAAACTCTGAATTCCTGAGCACAAAACTGTGACATAAGCAAAGCCAAATAAAACTCACAATTGAAAAGTACCTTGAGAAAAATTCATAGAGACCCACCATTGACAGTAATGCTGTTTAGTGCACACTGAAATTTAAGCCGGAATTTAGCCTCAAGGTCCGATATCTCACCTCATTGTGAGCACAGCATAAAACTCTGTACACCTGAGTACAAAACTGTGACTATAGGCACACAAATATAACACACATCTGAAAGGTCCCTTGAGAAAACTTCAAGGAGACCCACCATTGACAGTGGTGCTTTTTATTGCACACTGAACTTTAAGCCAGAATTAAGCATCAAAATCCTGTATGTCACCACACTGTGACCACAGCAATAAAATCTGTAAACATGAGCACAAAACTGTGACACTCCAAACACTGACATAAAAAGCACAACGGAAAGGTACCTTGAGAAAAATTCAGAGACACCCCCATTGAAAGTATTGCTGTTTAGTGCAGACTGAACTTTAAGAAATATTAAGCCTCAAGGAAACAAATCACACCTCATTTTGACGACGGTACAAAACTCTGTATATGTGAGCATGAATATATCACTCTAAAGACACCCAACTAACACCCACAACTGAAAGGTACCGTGAGAAAAATTCAGAGAGACCCACCAAAGAAAGGAATGCTGTTTACTGCACTTTAAGCCAGTATTAAGCCACAAGGACACATATCACACCTCATTTTTACCACAGTACTAAACACTGTAAACCTGAGCACGAAATTGTCACACTAGCAACACCCAACTAACACCCACAACTGAAAAGTACCTTGAGAAAAATTCATAGAGACCCCATTGAAAGTAATGCTGTTTAGAACACACTGAACTTAAAGACATAATTAAGCCTCAAGGACCCATATCAGACCTCATTTTGACCACTGTACAAAACTGTATCCCTGAGGAAAAAGCTGTGACACTAGGAAAACCCAACTAACACCCACAACTGAAAGGTACCTTGAGAAAAATTCATAGAGACCCACCATTGACAGTAATGCTGTTTAGTGCACACTGAAATTTAAGCCTGAATTAAGCCTCAAGGACCCATATCACACCTCATTTTTGACCATAGTACAAAACTCTGTAAACCTGAGCACAGAAATGTCACAATAGGCCCACCTAACTAACACCTACAACTGAAAGGTACCTTGAGAAAAATTCATAGAGACCCCCTTGAAAGTAATGCCGATAAGTGAACACTGAATTTTAAACCAGAATTAAGCCTCAAGGACCCATATCACACCTCATTTTTACCACTGTACAAAACTGTATCCCTGAGGAAAAAACTGTGACACTAGGAAAACCCACTAAAACCCACAACTGAAATGTACCTTGAGAAAAATTCATAGAGACCCACCATTGACAGTAATGCTGTTTAGTGCACACTGAAATTTAAGCCTGAATTAAGCCTCAAGGACCCATATCACACCTCATTTTGACCACTGTACAAAATTCTGTATTCCTGAGCACAAAACTGTGACAATAAAAAAACCCAACTAAAAACCCACAATTGAAAAGTACCTTGAGAAAAATTCATAGAGAGCCACCTTTGAAAGTAATGCTGTTTAGTGCACACTGAAATTGAAGCCAGAATTAAGCATCAAGGACCCATATCACACCTCATTTTTTTTTATTTATTTATTTTTTTTTATTTATTTTTTTTTATTTTATTTTATTTTATTTTTATTTATTTATTTTTGTATATACTTTCAATCATATTGTTTGTCTTACAATGAGACCATTTTGATATGTGAACATTTCTCCCCAGACCCGTTGATCGAAATATCTTCAGCAGATAACACCACACCTCCCCAACCCGTCAATGCTCTACCTCTGTATCCCTTCTCTAAATGTCTTTCGTTGGGCCCCACTCCTCCACATACACCTCATCTGACATTCACACCCATCTCTTGTGTTTGTTCAACTGTTAGTCAATCAGTTTCAGACATAGAAAGCAGACAAACGGTATATGTTAAGTGGGGACATACAATGTCTCTCCTTCATAATCTGGCTTGCCTCACTCAGCAGTACATCTTCCATATTCTTCCACTTTCTGTCAAAAGCCAGGGCTCTGTTGGTTTTTATGGCTGAGTAGTATTCCATAGAGTATATGAGCCACAGTTTTTCAATCCATTCCTCCATACGGGGACATCTGGGTTGGTTCCAAGACTTAGCAATTGTGAATAGTGCCGCAATAAACATCGATGTGCAAGCACTTTTCCAATGAAGAATTCTTCTGTCCTTTGGGTAGATACCGAGGAGTGGGATCTCTGGATCATATGGCAGATCTATCTGTAGATTTTTGAGGAATCTCCAAATTATTCTCCACAGTGGTTGGACCAATCTACATTCCCACCAGCAGTGTAAAAGAGTTCCCCTTTCACCACACCCCCGCCAACACTTATCATTTTTTGTTTTTTTAATATTAGACAATCTGACTGGGGTTAGGTGGTACCTCATTGTTGTTTTTATCTGCATTTCCCTTACGATGAGGGAGGTTGAACATTTTTTCATATGCCTTTTGGCCATTCGTATGTCATCTTTAGAGAGTGTTTTCTTCATCTCCTTCTCCCATCTTTTAATAGGGTTGATCATCTTTTTTCCAAACACCTTTTTTAGTTCCTTATGTATTCTGGTTATCAGTCCCTTATCTGATGCAACATTTACAAAAATATTTTCCCATTCTGAGGGCTGTCGATTCACACTAACTACTGTGTCTTTGGCCATGCAGAAACTTCTTAGTCTGATGTAATCCCACTTGTCTATTTTGTGGACGATGGACTCTGCTTTGAGTGTCTTCTTTAGGAAGTCTTTCCCTACACCAATGTCTCCCAGAGTTTCCCCAGCATTCTCCAGGAGCAGCTTTATAGTTTGAGGTCTTAGATTTAGATCCTTGATCCACCTTGACTTGATTCTTGTCAAAGGAGAGAGGTAGGGGTTCAGATTCATCTTTCTGCAAGTGGAAGTCCAGTTTCTCCAGCACCACTTGCTGAAGAGGCTTTCATTTTCCCACTGGATTGACTGGTACCCCTTGTCAAAGATCAGTTGACTGTATGTTTGGGCACTTATTTCTGGGGACTCTATTCTGTTCCATTGGTCCACATGTCTGTTTCTGTGCCAATACCATGCTGTCCCTTGTTAACACCTAGCTCTCCTTCTGCCCCCAGACCATCCGGGACTGCCAGAAGGCAATAGGCGCTCCTGCAAGCCTCTGGCTGGCAAGGGACACTGAGGGAGGGTCACCTCTGACCCCCACCTCACTTCCAGACCCTCAGGCCCCAGACTCCACCTTCTAGGTAGGTAGCCAGGATTTCCTTGAGGCGGTTTTTTTTCTCTCTTGAAACCCCTGCATTCCCTTGTTAACACCTAGCTCTCCTTCTGCCCCCAGACCATCCGGGACTGCCAGAAGGCAATAGGCGCTCCTGCAAGCCTCTGGCCGGCAAGGGACACTGAGGGAGGGTCACCTCTGACCCCCACCTCACTTCCAGACCCCCAGGCCCCAGACTCCACCTTCTAGGTAGGTAGCCAGGATTTCCTTGAGGCGGTTTTTTTTCTCTCTTGAAACCCCTGCATTCCCTTGTTAACACCTAGCTCTCCTTCTGCCCCCAGACCATCCGGGACTGCCAGAAGGCAATAGGCGCTCCTGCAAGCCTCTGGCCGGCAAGGGACACTGAGGGAGGGTCACCTCTGACCCCCACCTCACTTCCAGACCCCCAGGCCCCAGACTCCACCTTCTAGGTAGGTAGCCAGGATTTCCTTGAGGCGGTTTTTTTTCTCTCTTGAAACCCCTGCATTCCCTTGTTAACACCTAGCTCTCCTTCTGCCCCCAGACCATCCGGGACTGCCAGAAGGCAATAGGCACTCCTGCAAGCCTCTGGCCGGCAAGGGACACTGAGGGAGGGTCACCTCTGACCCCCACCTCACTTCCAGACCCCCAGGCCCCAGACTCCACCTTCTAGGTAGGTAGCCAGGATTTCCTTGAGGCGGTTTTTTTTCTCTCTTGAAACCCCTGCATTCCCTTGTTAACACCTAGCTCTCCTTCTGCCCCCAGACCATCCGGGACTGCCAGAAGGCAATAGGCGCTCCTGCAAGCCTCTGGCTTTTTCTTTATTTTTCTGTGTTGTCTTTCCTTTAGTTGCATATTGTCCTCTCCTCCTTATTTTTTAATGTGCCAGACAGACTAGACAGGTCCAGAATCATATATCTGAAATTTCCTAGGAAGGTAAGTGTCTCTGGGATTCTCCCTAGTACTGATCCCCTTTGAAAAAGGAGATACTGCTTGTTAGACCCTTCTGTAGAGTTCCGCTCCTGAAAACACATTGGTAAAAACAACAGAAGAGAGACTTCAACAAACAGCTATTCCCATCAAAAAGGAAAGACTCTTACTTCTCGGGGGACAAAAGTTCTCCCAAGAGGTCTTTAAAAGGGAAGTAATCTTCCAATGGCTAAAAGTAGAAAAAGAGCCCCAGGTCTGAATAAACAAGAAAATATGTCTCCAACAAAGGAAAATGCCCCTCCATGTCTCGTAAATATGGAGGAAGTTACCAAAATGACAGACACAGAATTTCGAAAATTCATGGTGACCAAATTCTGTGAATTGGAAAAAAAAAGAGACAACGAACTACAGGAAATTAGGAAGTCCTTCCAGGATATGAAAGAAGAAATGGATACTCTGAGAAAGAATCAGGTGGAACTATTAGAGATAAAGTCTATAATACAAGAAATCAAAAACTCTCTGGAAAGTATTAAGAGCCGATTAGACCATGCTGAAGATCGAAACACCTCATTTTTGACCACAGTACAAAACTCTGTAAACCTGAGCACGGAAATGTCACACTAGGCACACCCAACTAACACCCACAACTGAAAGGTACCTAGAGAAAAATCATAGAGACCCACCATTGTAAGTACTGCTGCTTAGTGCACCCTGAACTTTAAGCAAGAATTAAGCCACAAGGACACATATCACACCTCATTTTTAACACGGTACTAAACTCTGTATCCCTGAGCACAAAACTCTGACACTACGAAAACCCAACTATCACCAAAAACGGAAAGGTACCTTGAGAAATATTCATAGAGACCCACCATTGACAGTAATGCTGTTTAGTGCAAACTGAAATTTAAGCCAGAATTTAGCCTCAAGGACCGATATCTCACCTCATTGTGAGCACAGCATAAAATTCTGTACACCTGAGTACAAAACTGTGACTATAGCCACACACATATAACACTCACATCTGAAAGGTCCCTTGAGAAATCTTCATAGAGACCCACCATTGACAGTGGTGCTTTATATTGCACACTGAACTTTAAGCCAGAATTAAGCATCAAAATCCTGTATGTCACCACACTGTGACCACAGCACTAAAATCTGTAAACATGAGCAAAAAACTGTGACACTCCAAACACTGACATAAAAAGCACAACAGAAAGGTACCTTGAGAAAAATTCAGAGAGACCCCCATTGAAAGTATTGCTGTTTAGTGCACACTGAACTTTAAGAAAGAATTAAGCCTCAAGGACCCATATCACACATCATTTTGACCACAGTACAAAACTCTGTATAGGTGAGCATGAAAATATCACTCTAGAGACACCCAACTAACACCCACAACTGAAAGGTACCATGAGAAAAATTCAGAGAGACCCACCAAAGAAAGTAATGCTGTTTACTACATTTTAAGCCAGTATTAAGCCACAAGGACCCATATCACACCTCATTTTTACCACAGTACTAAATTCTGTAAACCTGAGCACGAAATTTTCACACTAGGAACATCCAACTAACACCCACATCTGAAAGGTACCTTGAGAAAAATTCATAGAGACCCCATTGAAAGTAATGCTGTTTAGTGCACACTGAACTGAAAGACACAATTAAGCCTCAAGGACCCATATCATACCACATTTTTACCAAGGTACAAAATTCTGTATCGCTGAGCAAAAAACTGTGACAATAAGCAAACACAACTAAAACCCACAACTGAAAAGTACCTTGAGATAAATTCATAGAGACACACCAGTGAAAGCAATGCTGTATAGTACACTGAATTTTAAGCCCGAATTAAGCCTCAAGGACCCATATCACACCTCAATTTGAGCACACTACAAAACTCAATAAACCTGAGCACGAAACTGTCCCACTAGGCACACCCAACTAACACCAACAACTAAAAGGAACCTTGTTAAAAATTCATAGAGACCCACTTGAAAGTAATGCTTTTTAGTGCACACTGAACTTGAAACCAGAATTAAGCCTCAAGGACCCATATCACACCTCATTTTTATCACTGTACAAAACTGTATCCCTGAGGAAAAAACTGTGACACTAGGAAAACCCAACTAACACACACAACTGAAATGTACCTTGAGAAAAATTCATAGAGACCCACCATTGACAGTAATGCTGTTTAGTGCACACTGAAATTTAAGCCTGAATTAAGCATCAAGGACCCATATCACTCCTCATTTTGACCACAGTACAAAACTCTATATTCCTGAGCACAAAACTGTGACAATAAGCAAACCCAACTAAAACCCACAATTAAAAAGTACCTTGAGAAAAATTCATAGAGACCCACCATTGACAGTAATGCTGTTTAGTGCACACTGAAATTTAAGCCAGAATTAAGCCTCAATGACCCATATCACACCTCATTTTTTACCAAAGTACAAAACTCTGTAAACCTGAGCACGGAAATGTCACACTAGTCCCACGTAACTAACACCTACAACTGAAAGGTACCTTGAGAAAAATTCATAGAGAACCACCATAGAAAGTAAAGCTGTTTAGTGCACACTGAACTGGAAGCCAGAATTAAGCCAAAGGGAACCATATCACACCTCACTTTTAACAAGATACTAAACTCTGTATCCCTGTGCAAAAAACTGTGACACAAGGAAAACCCAACTATCACCCACAACTGAAAAGTATCTTGAGAAAAATTCATAGAGAACAACCATCGACAGAAATGCTGTATAGTGCACACTGAACTTTAAGCAAGAATTCAGCCTCAAGGTCCCATATCACACCTCATTTTGACCACACCAGAAAACTCTGTAAACCTGAGCACGAAACTGTCACACTAGGCACACCCAACTAACACCCACAACTGAAAGGTACCTAGAGAAAAATCATAGAGACCCACCATTGTAAGTACTGCAGAATTAAGCCACAAGGACCCATATCACACCTCATTTTTAACACGGTACTAAACTCTGTATCCCTGAGCACAAAATTCTGACACTACGAAAACCCAACTATCACCCAAAACGGAAAGGTACCTTGAGAAATATTCATAGAGACCCACCATTGACAGTAATGTTGTTTAGTGCACACTGAAATTTAAGCCAGAATTTAGCCTCAAGGACCGATATTTCACCTCATTGTGAGCACAGCATAAAACTCTGTACACCTGAGTACAAAACTGTGACTATAGGCACACACATATAACACTCACATCTGAAAGGTCCCTTGAGAAAACTTCATAGAGACCCACCGTTGACAGTGGTGCTTTTTATTGCACACTGAACTTTAAGCCAGAATTAAGCATCAAAATCCTGTATGTCACCACACTGTGACCACAGCACTAAAATCTGTAAACATGAGCACAAAACTGTGACACTCCAAACACTGACATAAAAAGCACAACAGAAAGGTACCTTGAGAAAAATTCAGAGAGACTCCCATTGAAAGTATTGCTGTTTAGTGCAAACTTAACTTTAAGAAAGAATTAAGCCTCAAGGAACCATATCATACCTCATTTTGACCACGGTGCAAAACTCTGTATTCGTGAGCATGAAAATATCACTCAAGAGACACCCAACTAACACCCACAACTGAAAGGTACCATGAGAAAAATTCAGAGAGGCCCACCAAAGATAGTAATGCTATTTACTGCACTTTAAGCCAGTATTAAGCCACAAGGACCCATATCACACCTCATTTTTACCACAGTACTAAACTCTGTAAACCTGAGCATGAAATTGTCACACTAGCAACACCGAACTAACACCCACAACTGAAAGGTACCTTGAGAAAAATTCATAGAGACCCCTTTGAAAGTAATGCTGTTTAGTGCACACTGAACTTAAAGACACAATTAAGCCTCAAGGACCCATATCACACCTCATTTTGACCACGGTACAAAACTCTATATCCCTGAGCAAAAACTGTGACAATAAGCAAACACAACTAAAACCCACAACTGAAAAGTACCTTGAGATAAATTCATAGAGACACACCAGTGAAAGCAATGCTGTTTAGTACACACTGAATTTTAAGCCACAATTAAGCCTCAAGGACCCATATCACACCTCATTTTGAGCACACTACAAAACTCTGTAAACCTGAGCACGAAACTGTCCCACTAGGCACACCCAACTAACACCGACAAATAAAAGGAACCTTGAGAAAAATTCATAGAGACCCCCTTGAAAGTAAAGCTGTTTAGTGCACACTGAAATTTAAGCCTGAATTAAGCCTCAAGGACCCATATCACACCTCATTTTTTTTTGGGGGGGGGAGAGGTTTTTCGCTATAAGGCGCGTGCGCTCGCCAGACAGACAGAGAGAGACATAGAGACAGAAAGCGAGAAACCCCCCCCCCCAGGGGGATGGTCACGCCGCAATCCCTTTACCTCCATTCTCCTCTCCCTTGGGCACGCACGCACACGCGCCCGGCGTGAGTAGTAAGCCACCGGGTCCGAGACGCGAACCGCGGTCGACTACGTGGGAGTCCAGCGACATAGCCATTACGCTAACTGCTGGTTCCCACCTCATTTTGACCACTGTACAAAACTCTGTATTCCTGAGCACAAAACTGTGACAATAAGCAAACCCAACTAAAACCAACAATTGAAAAGTACCTTGAGAAAAATTCATAGAGACCCACCATTGACAGTAATGCTGTATAGTGCACACTGAAATTTAAGCCAGAATTAAGCCTCAAGGACCCATATCACACCTCATTTTTGACCACAGTACAAAACTCTGTAAACCTCAGCACGAAATTGACACTCTAGGAACACCCAACTAACAACAACAACTGAAAGGTACCTTGAGAAAAATTCATAGAGACCCCATTGAAAGTAACGCTGTTTAGTGCACACTGAACTGAAAGACACAATTAAGCCTCAAGGACCCATATCACACCTCATTTTTACCACTGTACAAAACACTGTATCCCTGAGCAAAAAACTGTGACAATAAGCAAACACAACTAAAACCCACAACTGAAAAGTACCTTGAGATAAATTCATAGAGACACACCAGTGAAAGCAATGCTGTTTAGTACACAGAATTTTAAGCCCGAATTAAGCCTCAAAAACCCATATCACACCTCAATTTGAGCACACTACAAAACTCTATAAACCTGAGCACGAAACTGTCCCGCTAGGCACACCCAACTACCACCCACAACTAAAAGGAACCTTGTTAAAAATTCATAGAGACCCCCTTGAAAGTAATGCTTTTTAGTGCACACTGAACTTGAAACCAGAATTAAGCCTCAAGGACCCATATCACACCTCATTTTTACCACTGTACAAAACTGTATCCCTGAGGAGAAAAGTGTGACACTAGGAAAACCCAACTAACACCCACAACTGAAAGGTACCTTGAGAAAAATTCATAGAGACCCACCATTGACAGTAATGCTGTTTAGTGCACACTGAAATATAAGCCTGAATTAAGCATCAAGGACCCATATCACTCCTCGTTTTGACCACAGTACAAAACTCTGTATTCCTGAGCACAAAACTGTGACAATAAGCAAACCCAACTAAAACCCACAATTGAAAAGTACCTTGAGAAAAATTCATAGAGACCCACCATTGACAGTAATGCTGTTTAGTGCACACTGAAATTTAAGCCAGAATTAAGTCTCAAGGACCTATATCACACCTCATTTTGACCACTGTACAAAACTCTGTATTCCTTAGTACAAAACTGTGACAATAGGCAAACCCAACTAAAACCCACAATTGAAAAGTACCTTGAGTGGAAAAAGCGGACACAGGTGGCGCGGAGCTTCGGCGGCCCGCTCTGCTCTTGAATCACTGCTGTTCGGCTCACGGAGGAACAAGTCAGTCAGGAAGCCGCCCAGCAGCTGTGGCTTTTAAAGACACTGGAAAAACACCTGTGGAGCCAGAGGTGGCCATTCACCGAATTAGAATTACTTTAACCAGCCGCAACGTAAAGTCCCTGGAGAAAGTGTGTGCTGACTTAATCAGAGGTGCAAAGGAAAAGAATCTCAAGGTGAAAGGACCAGTTCCGATGCCCACCAAGACTTTGAGAATCACTACAAGAAAAACACCTTGTGGTGACGGTTCTAAGACTTGGGATCGTTTCCAGATGAGAATCCACAAGCGACTCATTGATTTTCACAGTCCTTCTGAGATTGTTAAACAGATTACTTCCATCAGTATCGAACCAGGAGTTGAGGTAGAAGTCACCATTGCAGATGCCTAAGTCAACTATTTTAATAAATTGATTATCATCTGTTAACCTTTGTTGACTTTTATTCAGAGTGCCTACTGATTTGAAGAATATAAAGATTTCCTGGATGCCATTAAATCAGGTTACTCTTGAAAAAAAAAAAACATAGTATCTTGAGAAAAATTCATAGAGACCCCATTGAAAGTAATGCTGTTTAGTGCACACTGCACTGAAAGACAGAATTAAGCCTCAAGGACCCATATCACACCTCATTTTTACCACTGTACAAAACTCTGTATCCCTGAGCAAAAAACTGTGACAATAAGCAAACACAACTAAAACTCATAACTGAAAAGTACCTTGAGAAAAATTCATAGAGACACACCAGTGAAAGCAATGCTGTTTAGTACACACTGAATTTTAAGCCAGAATAAAGCCTCAAGGACCCATATCACACCTCATTTTGAGCACACTCCAAAACTCTGTAAACTTGAGCACGAAACTGTCCCAATAGGCACACCCGGCTAACACCCACAACTAAAAGGAACCTTGAGAAAAATTCATAGAGACCCCCTTGAAAGTAATGCTGTTTAGTGCACACTAAACTGGAAACCAGAATTAAGCCTCAAGGAACCATATCACACCTCATTTTTACCACTATACAAAACTGTATCCCTGAGGAATAAACAGTGACACTAGGAAAACCCAACTAACACCCACAACTGAAAGGTACCTTGAGAAAAATTCATAGAGACCCAACATAGACAGTAATGCTGTTTAGTGCACACTGAAAGTTAAGCCAGAATTAAGCCTCAAGGACCCATA
Source organism: Tupaia tana (assembly GCA_026018925.1). Lineage (NCBI taxonomy): Eukaryota > Metazoa > Chordata > Mammalia > Scandentia > Tupaiidae > Tupaia > Tupaia tana. The sequence continues at coordinate 92,811,027 of JAKSZU010000002.1, forward strand.
TCACACCTCATTTTGACCACTGTACAAAACTCTGTATTCCTGAGCACAAAACTTTGACACTAGGAAAACCTAATTAACACCCACAACTGAAAGGTACCTTGAGAAAAATTCATAGAGACCCACCATTGACAGTAATGCTGTTTAGTACACACTGAAATTTAAGCAAGAATTAAGCCTCAAGGACCCATATCACATCTCATTTTTGACCACAGTACAAAACTCTGTAAACCTGAGCACAGAAATGTCACACTAGGCCCACCTAACTAACACCTACAATTGAAAGGTACCTTGAGAAAAATTCATAGAGACCCACCATAGAAAGTAAAGCTGTTTAGTGCACACTGAACTGTAAGCCAGAATTAAGCCAAAGGGACCCATATCACAACTCACTTTTAACAAGATACTAAACTCTGTATCCCTGTGCAAAAAACTGTGACACTAGGAAAACACAACTATCACCCACAACTGAAAAGTATCTTTGGAAAAATTCATAGAGAACAACCATCGACAGTAATGCTGTTTAGTGCACACTGAACTTTAAGCCAGAATTAAGCCTCAAGGACCCATATCGCACCTCATTTTGACTACACCACAAAACTCTGTAAACCTGAGCACGAAACTGTCACACTAGGCACACCCAACAAATACCCACAACTGAAAGGTACCTAGAGAAAAATCATAGAGACCCACCATTGTAAGTACTGCTGCTTAGTGCACCCTGAAATTTAAGCCAGCATTAAGCCACAAGGACCCATATCACACCTCATTTTAAACACGGTACTAAACTCTGTATTCCTGAGCACAAACTCTGACACTACGAAAACCCAACTATCACCCAAAATGGAAAGGTACCTTGAGAAATATTCATAGAGACCCACCATTGACAGTAATGCTGTTTAGTGCACACTGAAATTTAAGCCAGAATTTAGCCTCAAGGACCGATATCTCACCTCATTGTGAGCACAGCATAAAACTCTGTACACCTGAGTACAAAACTGTGACTATAGGCACACACATATAACACTCACATCTGAAAGGTCCCTTGAGAAAACTTCGTAGCGACCCACCATTGACAGTGGTGCTTTTTATAGCACACTGAACTTTAAGCCAGAATTAAGCATCAAAATCCTGTATGTCACCACACTGTGACCACAGCACTAAAATCTGTAAACATGAGCACAAAACTGTGACACTCCAAACACTGACATAAAAAGCACACCAGAAAGGTACCTTGAGAAAAATCCAGAGAGGCCGCCATTGAAAGTATTGCTGTTTAGTGCACACTGAACTTTAAGAAAGAATTAAGCCTCAAGGACCCATATCACAACTCATTTTGACCACAGTACAAAACTCCGTATTCGTGAGCATGAAAAATATGACTTCAGAGACACCCAACTAACTTCCACAACTGAAAGGTACCTTGAGAAAAATTCATAGAGACCCCATTGAAAGTAATGCTGTTTAGTGCACACTGAAATAAAGACAGAATTAAGCCTCAAGGACCCATATCAAACCTCATTTTTACCTCTGTACAAAACTCTGTATTCCTGTGCAAAAAACTGTGTCAATAAGCAAACACAACTATAACCCAGAACTGAAAAGTACCTTGAGATAAATTCATAGAGACACACCAGTGAAAGCAATGCTGATTAGTACACACTGAATTTTAAGCCAGAATTAAGGCTCAAGGACCCATATCACACCTCATTTTGAGCACACTACAAAACTCTGTAAACCTTTGCACTAAACTGTCCCACTAGGCACACCCAAATAACACCCACAACTAAAAGGAACCTTGAGAAAAATTCATAGACACCCCCTTGAAAGTAATGCTGTTTAGTGCACACTGAACTTGAAACCAGAATTAAGCCTCAAGGACCCATATCACACCTCATTTTTACCACTGTACAAAACTGTATCCCTGAGGAAAAAAACTGTGACACTAGGCACACACAACTAACACCCACAACTGAAAGGTACCTTGAGAAAAATTCATAGAGACCCACCATTGACAGTAATGCTGTTTAGTGCACACTGAAAGTTAAGCCAGAATTAAGCCTCAAGGACCCATATCACACCTTATTTTGACCACTGTACAAAACTCTGTATTCCTGAGCACAAAACTTTGACACTAGGAAAACCCAACTAACACCCACACCTGAAAGGTACCTTGAGAAAAATTCATAGAGACCCACCATTGACAGTAATGCTGTTTAGTGCACACTGAAATTTAAGCAAGAATTAAGCCTCAAGGACCCATATCACACCTCATTTTTGACCACAGTACAAAACTCTGTAAACCTGCGCACGGAAATGTCACACTAGGCCCACCTAACTAACACCTACAATTGAAAGGTACCTTGAGAAATATTCATAGAGACGCACCATACAAAGTAAAGCTGTTTAGTGCACACTGAACTGTAAGCCAGAATTAAGCCAAAGGGACCCATGTCACAACTCACTTTTAACAAGATACTAAACTCTGTATCCCTGTGCAAAAAACTGTGACACTAGGAAAACCCAACTATCTCCCACAACTGAAAAGTATCTTGAGAAAAATTCACAGAGAACAACCATCGACAGTAATGCTGTTTAGTTCACACTGAACTTTAAGCCAGAATTAAGCCTCAAGGACCCATATCACACCTCATTTGGACCACAACACAAAACTCTGTAAACCTGAGCACGAAATTGTCACACTAGGCACACCCAACTAACACCCACAACTGAAAGGTTCCTAGAGAAAAATCATAGAGACCCACCATTGTAAGTACTGCTGCTTAGTGGACCCTGAACTTTAAGCCAGAATTAAGCCACAAGTACCCATATCACACCTCATTTTTAACACGGTACTAAACTCTGTATCCCTTAGCACAAAACTCTGACACTACGAAAACCCAACTATCACCCAAAACGGAAAGGTACCTTGAGAAATATTCATAGAGACCCACCATTGACAGTAATGCTGTTTAATGCACACTGAAATTTAAGCCAGAATTTAGCCTCAAGGACCGATATCTCACCTCATTGTGAGCACAGCATAAAACTCTGTACACCCGAGTACAAAACTGTGACTACAGGCACACACATATAACACTCACATCTGAAAGGTCCCTTGAGAAATCTTCATAGAGACCGACCATTGACAGTGGTGCTTTTTATTGCACACTGAACTTTAAGCCAGAATTAAGCATCAAAATCCTGTATGTCACCACACTGTGACCACAGCACTAAAATCTGTAAACATGAGCACAAAACTGTGACACTCCAAACACTGACATAAAAAGCACAACAGAAAGGTACCTTGAGAAATATTCAGAGAGACCCCCATTGAAAGTATTGCTGTTTAGTGCACACTGAACTTTAAGAAAGAATTAAGAATCAAAGACCCATATCACACCTCATTTTGACCACAGTACAAAACTCTGTATACGTGAGCACGAAAATATCACTCTAGAGACACCCAACTAACACACACAACTGAAAGGTACCATGAGAAAAATTCAGAGAGACCCACCAAAGAAAGTAATGCTGTTTACTGCACTTTAAGCCAGTATTAAGCCACAAGGACACATATCACACGTCATTTTTACCACAGTACTAAACTCTGTAAACCTGAGCACGAAATTGTCACACTAGGAACACCCAACTAACACCCGCAACTGAAAGGTACCTTGAGAAAAATACATAGACCCCATTGAAAGTAATGCTGTTTAGTGCACACTTAACTGAAAGACAGAATTAAGCCTCAAGGACCCATATCACACCTCATTTTTACCACTGTACAAAACTCTGTATACCTGAGCAAAAAACTGTGACAATAAGCAAACACAACTAAAACCCACAACTGAAAAGTACCTTGAGATAAATTCATAGAGACACACCAGTGAAAGCAATGCTGTTTAGTACACACTGAATTTTAAGCCAGAATTAAGCCTCAGGGACCCATATCACACCTCATTTTGAGCACACTACAAAACTCTGTAAACCTGAGCACGAAACTGTCCCACTAGGCACACCCAACTAACACCCACAACTAAAAAGAACCTTGAGAAAAATTCATAGAGACCCCCTTGAAAGTAATGCTGTTTAGTGCACACTAAACTTGAAACCAGAATTAAGCCTCAAGGACCCATATCACACCTCATTTTTACCACTGTACAAAACTATATCCCTGAGGAAAAAAACTGTGACACTAGGAAAACCCAACTAACACCCACAAATGAACGGTACCTTGAGAAAAATTCATAGAGACCCACCATTGACAGTAATGCTGTTTAGTGCACATTGAAATTTAAGACCGAATTAAGCCTCAAGGACCCATATCACACCTCATTTTGACCACTGTACAAAACTCTGTATTCCTGAGCACAAAACTGTGACAATAAGCAAACCCAACTAAAACCAACAATTGAAAAGTACCTTGAGAAAAGTTCATAGAGACCCACCATTGACAGTAATGCTGTTTAGTACACAATGAAATTTAAGCTAGAATTAAGCCTCAAGGACCCATATCACACCTCATTTTTGACCACAGTTCAAAACTCTGTAAACTGGAGCACAGAAATGTCAAACTAGGCCCCCAAACTAACACCTACAACTGAAAGGTACCTTGAGAAAAATTCATAGAGACACACCTTAGAAAGAAAAGCTGTTTAGTGCACACTGAACTGTAAGCCAGAATTAAGCCAAAGGGACCCATATCACACCTCACTTTTAACAAGATACTAAACTCTGTATCGCTGTGCAAAAATCTGTGACACTAGGAAAACCCAACTATCACCCACAACTGAAAAGTATCTTGAGAAAAATTCATAGAGAACAACCATCGACAGTAATGCTGTTTAGTGCACACTGAACTTTAAGCCAGAATTAAGCCTCAAGGACCCATATCACACCTCATTTTGACCACACCACAAAACTCTGTAAACCTGAGCATGAAACTGTCACACTAGGCACACCCAACAAACACCCACAACTGAAAGGTACCTAGAGAAAAATCATAGAGACCCACCATTGTAAGTAGTGCTGCTTAGTGCACCCTGAACTTTAAGCCAGAATTCAGCCACAAGGACCCATATCACACCTCATTTTTAACACGGTACTAAACTCTGTATCCTTGAGCACAAAACTGTGACACTACGAAAACCCAACTATCACCCAAAACGGAACGGTACCTTGAGAAATATTCATAGAGACCCACCATTGACAGTAATGCTGTTTAGTGCAAACTGAAATTTAAGCCAGAATTTAGCCTCAAGGACCGATATCTCACCTCATTGTGAGCACAGCATAAAACTCTGTACACCTGAGTACAAAACTGTGACTATAGGCACACACATATAACACTCACATCTGAAAGGTCCCTTGAGAAAACTTCTTAGAGACCCACCATTGACAGTGGTGCTTTTTATAGCACACTGAACTTTAAGCCAGAATTAAGCATCAAAATCCTGTATGTCACCACACTGTGACCACAGCACTAAAATCTGTAAACATGAGCACAAAACTGTGACACTCCAAACACTGACATAAAAAGCACAACAGAAAGGTACCTTGAGAAAAATTCAGAGAGACCCCCATTGAAAGTATTGCTGCTTAGTGTACACTGAACTTTAAGAAAGAATGAAGCCTCAAGGACCCATATCACACCTCATTTTGACCACAGTACAGAACTCTGCATACGTGAGCATGAAAATATCACTCTAGAGACACCCAACTAACTGCCACAACTGAAAGGTACCATGAGAAAAATTCAGAGAGACCCACCAAAAAAGTAATGCTGTTTACTGCACTTTAAGCCAGTATTAAGCCACAAGGACCCATAACACACCTCATTTTTACCACAGTACTAAACTCTGTAAACCTGAGCATGAAACTGTCACACTAGGAACACCCAACTAACACCCACAACTGAAAGGTACCTTGAGAAATATTCATAGAGACCACATTGAGAGTAATGCTGTTTAGTGCACACTGAACTTCAAGACAGAATTAAGCCTCAAGGACCCATATTACACCTCATTTTTACCACTGTATAAAACTCTGTATCCCTGAGCAAAAAACTGTGACAATCAGCAAACACAAGTAAAACCCACAACTGAAAAGTACCTTGAGAAAAATTCAAAGAGACACACCAGTGAAAGCAATGCTGTTTAGTACACACTGAATTTTAAGCCAGAATTAAGCCTCAAGGACCCATATCACACCTCATTTTGAGCACACTACTAAACTCTGTAAACCTGAGCATGAAACTGTCCCACTAGGCACACCCAACTAACACCCACAACTAAAAGGAACCTTGAGAAAAATTCATACAGACCCCCTTGAAAGTAATGCTGCTTAGTGCACACTGAAATGTAAACCAGAATTAAGCCTCAAGAACCCATATCACACCTCATTTTTAACAATGTACTAAACTGTATCCCTGAGGAAAAAACTGTGACACTAGGAAAACCCAACTAACACCCACAACTGAAAGGTACCTTGAGAAAAATTCATAGAGACCCACCATTGACGGCAATGCTGTTTAGTGCACACTGAAATTTAAGCCTGAATTAAGTCTCAAGGACCCATATCACACCTCATTTTGACCACTGTACAAAACTCTGTATTCCTGAGCACAAAACTGTGACAATAAGCAAACCCAACTAAAACCCACAATTGAAAAGTACCTTGAGAAAAATTCATAGAGACCCACCATTGACAGTAATGCTTTTTATTGCACACTGAAATTTTAGCCAGAATTAAGCATCAAGGACCCATATCACACCTCACTTTTGACCACAGTACTAAAACTCTGTAAACATGAGCACAAAATGTCACACTAGGCCCAACACTAACTAAAACCTACAACTAGAAAGGAACCTTGAGAAAAATTCATAGAGACCCCCATTGAAAGTAATGCTGTTTAGTGCACACTGAACTTGAAACAGAATTAAGCCTCAAGGACCCATATCACACCTCATTTTTACCACTGTACAAAACTGTATCTCTGAGCAAAAAATGTGACACTAGGCAAACCAAACTAAAACCCACAACTGAAAAGTACTTTGAGAAAAATTCATAGAGACCCACCAATGACAGTAATGCTGTTTAGTGCACACTGAAATTTAAGCCTGAATTAAGCCTCAAGGACCCATATCACACCTCATTTTGAGCACACTGTACAAAACTCTGTAAACCTGAGCACGAAATCTGTTCCACTAGGCAAACCCAACGAAAACCCACAGTTGAAAAGTACCTTGAGAAAAATTCATAGAGACCCCCGATTGACAGTAATGCTCTTTAGTGCACACTGAAATTTAAGCCAGTATTAAGCCTCAAGGACCCATATTTTTTTTTTTTCATTTTTTTTTTAATTTTTTTTTTATTATCATCATGTTCTTCTATTATATTACATTGAATTACATATAACTTTATAGTGTATTACATTGCTTTTTCAAAAGGGAATGCCATGCATGTCAGTCAGTACAGAGACATTAATCTCCCCACTTTAACATTCAATATCTTTTCTATGTTTTCCCCAATCATTATTATTATTATTCTAATTATTTTTTAAAACAGTCAATTGCTATTTTTCATTTTGCTTGTACAAATACTTTGCCTATCATGAAATACTTCTCAGACAAATCCAGTTGAGAATACTATACATGTCAACATCAACAGTTAATAAGCCATATCTCTTTCTCACTAATGTCCTGCCTATCTATTGTTCACTTGTTATCTTTCTCTATTCTCTTCTCTTCACTTCCCCCATTCCACACTGTCCTATTCTCGTTAAGTACCTTCACTGCTTTTATGTCCTCCAATTTTTTGTTCTCTATTATAGAGTGCTGATAGTCGGTATATATTGAGTGGATACATACAATATCTTTCTTTCATAGCCTGGCTTACTTCACTCAGCAATAGATCCTCCGTATCTGACCACTTTCTATCAAATTCTAGGGTCTTGTTATTTTTTATGGCTGAGTAGTATTCCATAGAGTATATATACCACACTTTTCCAATCCATTCATCAGTTTGTGGACATTTAGGTTGGTTCCATGTCTTGGCAATTGTGAATAATGCTTCAATAAACATTGATGTGCAAGCACTTTTCTGACTGAGCGTTCTCCTGTCTTTTGGGTAAATACCCAGAAGTGGGATTGCTGGATCAAATGGTAGTTCTATTTGTAGATCTTTGAGGAACCTCCATATTGTTCTCCACAGTGATTGAACTAGTTTACATTCCCACCAACAGTGTAGGAGGGTTCCCTTTTCACCACATCCCCGCCAACACTTATCACTTTTTATATTCTAAATCTTTGCCATTCTGACAGGGGTTAGGTGGTATCTCATTGTAGTTTTTATATGCATCTCCCTTATGATGAGGGATGTTGAGCATTTTCTCATATGCTTTTTGGCTGTTCGTATGTCTTCCTTAGAGAGACTTTTGTTCAGCTCATTTTCCCATCTTTTAATTGGGTTCATCATTTTTTTTCGCATAAGGCACTTGAGTTCCCTATGTATTCTGGTTATCAGTCCCTTGTCTGAGGCATATTTAACAAAAATATTTTCCCATTCTGAGGGTTGTCGGTTCACACTTGTTACTGTGTCCTTTGCTGTGCAGAAACTTCTTAGTCTAATATAGTCCCACTTGTCTATTTTAGGGATTATTGCCTGTGCTTTGGGAGTCTTATTTAAGAAGTCTTTGCCTACTCCAATGTCCCCCAGAGTTTCCCCAGCATTTTCCACCAGTAGTTTTATTGTTTGAGGTCTTAGGTTCAGATCTCTGATCCATTTTGAGTTGACTGTTGTTAATGGTGAAAGATGGGGGTTCAGTTTCATCTTTCTGCAGGTGGATACCCAGTTTTTCCAGCACCATTTACTAAAGATGTTTTCCTTTTCCCAATGGATTGACTGATATCCTTTGTCAAAGATCAGTTGGCTGTAAGCTTTGGGGGTTATTTCTGGGGTCTCTATTCTCTTCCATTGGTCCACTTGTCTGTTTTTATGCCAATACCATGCTGTTTTGATGACCACAGCTTTATAGTATATCTTGGGATCAGGGAGTGATATGCCTCCTACTCCATTCTTCTTGCGCAGGATTGCTTTTGCAATACGAGGTCTTTTATGGTTCCAGACAAATTCTATGATTGCCTTTTCTAGATCTCTGAAGAATATCTCTGGTATTTTGATTGGAATTGCATTAAACATGTAGATTAATTTGGGTAGAATTGCCATTTTGATTATGTTAACTCTTCCAATCCAGGAGCATGGGATGTCCTTCCACATTTTTATGTCACTTTCAATGTCTCTTTTAAGATTTTCGTAGTTTTCTTTATAAAGGTCTTTGACTTTCTTAGTTAGGTTTATCCCTAGGTATCTTATACACCTTGTGGCTACAGTGAAAGGGATTCCTTTCTTCAGCTCTGCTTCATTCAACTTGTTGTTCATAAATAGAAATGCTATAGATTTTTGGATATTAATTTTGTATCCTGCCACCTTACTGTATTCACTTATTACTTCAAGCAGTTTTTTCATGGATACCTTTGGGTCTTCTAAGTATACCATCATGTCATCTGCAAATAAAGATATTTTCAATTCTTCTTTGCCTATTCGAATGCCTTTAATATTATTCTCTTCTCTGATTGCAATAGCTAAGACTTCCAGTACTATATTAAAGAGCAGTGGAAAAAGTGGGCAGCCTTGCCTAGTACCTGTTTTCACAGGAAAAGCTTTCAGCTTTTCCCCATTCAGTATAATGTTAGCTGTAGGTTTTTCATAGATTGCTTTTATTGTGTTCAGAAATGACCCTTCTATACCAATCTTACTGAGAGTCTTAATCATAAAAGGATGTTGTATTTTATCAAATGCTTTCTCCGCATCAATTGAGATGATCATATGGTTTTTATCTTTCTTTCTGTTAATGTGGTGTATTACATTTATGGTCTTGCGTATATTAAACCATCCTTGCATCCCTGGTATAAAGCCTACCTGATCGTGATGAATGATCTTTGTTATATGTTGTTGGATACGATTTGCGAGTATCTTGTTGAGAATTTTCGCATCTATATTCATCAATGATATTGGTCTGTAGTTTTCCTTTTTTGTCATATCTTTATCTGTTTTGGGGATGAGGATGATGGAGGCTTCATAAAATGAATTTGGAAGGTTTCCTTCCTTTTGAATCTTTAGAAATAATTTTAGTAGGATAGGGGTTAACTCTTCCTTAAAAGTTTTGTAGAATTCACAAGTGAAGCCATCTGGGCCTGGGCTTTTCTTTGTTGGGAGGTTATTTATTACTGATTCAATCTCCTGGCTTGTTATGGGTCTATTCAGGTTCTCTATGTCTTCCTGATCCAACCTTGGTAGATTATGTGCATCCAGGAATTTATCCATCTCCTCCAGGTTATCTTGTTTGTTGGCGTAAAGTTGCTCATAGTATCCTCTAATGATATTTTGTATTTCTGCTATGTCTGTGGTAATATTGCCTGTTTCATCACATATTTGATTAATCTGGTTTCTTTCTTTCTTCTTCTTAATCAGTCTAGCCAATGGTGTGTCGATCTTGTTAATCTTTTCAAAGAACCAGCTTTTGCTTTCATTTATTTTCTGTATGGTTCGTTTATTTTCTATTTCATTTATTTCTGCTCGAACCTTTATTATTTCTTTTTGCCTGGCATTTTGGGGGTTTGTTTGTTGTTGTTTTTCCAATTCTCTGAGGCATGATGATAAGTTATCTACTTGCCATCTTTCTATCCTTTTCTTATGCGCACTAATTGCTATGAATTTCCCTCTTAAGACTGCTTTTGCTGTGTCCCATAGATTCTGGACACTTGTGCACTCATTGTCATTAGTTTCCATAAATTTTTTTATTTCAGCCTTAATTTCTTCAGTAGTGAAGAAGTCATTCAGAAGTAGGTTGTTCAGTCTCCATGTGTTCGTGTATCTTCGGGGTTGTGTCTTGAAATTAATCTTGGGTTTAATTCCATCATGGTCAGAGAAGATGCTGGGTACAGTTTCTATGCCTTTGAATCTATAAAGGCTTGATTTGTGTCCTAATATATGATCTATCTTTGAAAAGGTTCCATGTCGGGGTTAGAAAAATGTATATGTTGTGGATGTAGGGTGGAAAGTTCTATAGATATCTGTCAAGCCCATTCCATTTATAGTATCATTTAAGTCCTGTATCTCTCTATTTATTTTCTGTCTAGAAGATCTGTCTATAGGAGATAATGGGGTGTTGAGATCTCCAACAATTATAGTATTTCTCCCTATCTCTCTTTTTAGCTCCAGCAGTCTTTCCTTCACATATTTAGGTGCACCTGAGTTGGGTGCGTAGATATTTATAAGGGTTATGTCTTCTTGCTGGATTACCCCATTTACTATTATATAATGCCCTTCTTTGTCTCTTCTTACAGTCTTTGTCTTGAAATCTATTTTGTCTGAGATCAATATCGCTACTCCAGCCTTTTTTTGATTTCCATTTGCAAGGAGTATCTTTTTCCAGCCCTTGACTGTTAGTCTATGTATGTCTTTATCCATAAGGTGAGTTTCTTGTAGGCAACAGATAGAGGGTTTCTGTTTTCTTATCCATTCAGCCAGTCTATGTCTCTTTACGGGAGAATTTAATCCATTGACATTCAATGTAATTATCGATATTTCCGTACCTGATCCTATCATTAAGTGAGCCATTTTCTTGGTTGCTTTTTGTTCTCGTATAACTGTCTCTGATTTTTTAGCTTTCCTGGTATAATACTCCCTTCAAAACCTCTTGAAGAGCTGGTCTGGAGTTGGTAAATTCCTTCAAATTTTGTTTATTCGAGAATGTTTTTATCTTTTTTTCCCATATGAAAGATAATTTTGCCGGGTATAGTATTCTTGGTTGAAATTGTTTTTCACTCAACACTTTTACTATGCTTCCCCATTCTTTCCTTTCCTGCATTGTTTCGGCCGAGAGATCCGATGTTAGCCTGATGGGGTGACCTTTGTAAGTAACCTGGCATTTCCCTCTTGCCAACTTTAGTATCTTGTCTTTATCTGTTGTTTTTGCCAGTCTGGCTATAATGTGCCTTGGAGAAGATCTTCTTGGGTTGATTCTACCTGGGGTCCTATGTATTTCCTGGGTCTGGATACTTGAATGCCTTTCTAGATTTGGAAAGTTTTCTTCCAGGATCTCATGGAATAAATTATCTAGGCCCTTATTATTTTCTTCCTCTTCTGGAATACCAATTATCCGGATGTTGGGGCGCTTAATAGTATCCAGTATTCCTCGTATATTATCCTCATTTTTCATGGTTGTTTTCTCAATCTTCTTGATACTTTTTTCTAGGTCAGATGTTTTGTCTTCTACATTGGAGATTCGATCTTCTGCCTGGTCTAACCTACTTTTAATACTTTCAAGGGAGGTTTTGATTTCCTGTATCACATTCTTCAATCCTAAAAGTTCCATCTGGTTCTTGTTTAAGGTATCCATTTCTTCTTTCAAGTCATTGAAGGACTTCCTCATCTCCTGGAGCTCCTTGTCTCTTTTCTCTTCCATCTCAGTTAGTTTGGTCACTACAAATAATCTGAATTCCTTATCAGACATGTCCACGACGTCCATTGTATTGACTGTGGGTGGTGTAGGCCTGATGATTTCCCTTGGGGGAGAGGCCTTTTCTTGGTTGCTCATATTTCTTGAGCCTCTGCGATTGTTCCTAGTCATCAGGTAATCTATATGTTTCTTCCTATCTGATTGTTAAAAGTTATATAGGCTTAGAAAATTGATGATTTCCCTTATGGTTGGCCTACCTGTTGCTCACAATTACCATTAACTGTTGCCACTACCCTGGATGGCCCAAAGTCCTCACTGTCTCTAAGGAGAGGTGAGCCTTCAATTGACTGAATAAGCAACACCCCAAAAGCAAAGAAAAACAGAATGAAAAAAGGAAATCGCGCGGCGTGAACGCGCTGCGAGCTATTCAAATCACTACAATTGAAAGAGTCCAAAGGCTAGTGGGAAAGGGTCAGAAGATGAGTGACAAGACCAGGTTGGTCGGGCATACAGCCTGAGTCCGCCTGGAGCCAGGAACTGCTGGCCGGCTCGATCGGGGTTGCGGGTGGGGTGGGGTGGGAGTTCGCCTTAAAGTCCCAGACAACCAACCTGGGGTCCAAGGAGGAGAAACGGTGGGGATGCGTGGAGATTCAGAAGGGTCGGGCCTGCAGCCTCAGTCCGCCTGGAGCCCGGAACTGCTGGCCATCTCGATCCGGGTTGCGGGTGGGGTGGGGTGGGAGTTCGCCTTAAAGTCCCAGACAACCAACCTGGGGTCCAAGGAGGAGAAACGGTGGGGATGCGTGGAGATTCAGAAGGGTCGGGCCTGCAGCCTCAGTCCGCCTGGAGCCCGGAACTCTCGGACTTTTTTTTAATATGTAATTGAGATAATATAAAAGGGTCTATAAGCCAACTACTAATCAGACCGGAGAATCATCCAAAGTTCTTTCAACACTCCTCCATTCTAGGGATATGACCCAGCAGTAGAACTAGCAGAAGGGAGTGAGCTTTTGCCCACAGCTCACATGAGATGAAGAGAAAACTTTAGGCGATTGGGAAGGTTTCAGACTTGATTTCTAAAAGGAAGTAACGGCAGGATATGAAAAGGGTAGAAATTTCAGAATAGAGAACAGAGGTAAAATACAGGGTTGTTAGAAGAAAGAAAAGAGAGATGGCCTAAAAAATCAAGAAGACTCTACCCACAATTTCTCTGCTAGCAAAAGAAGTAATTGTGGGGACATCACAAGTCTGCAGTGAGGCCTCAAGTTCCTCTGCAACCTGGTAAGCCATGTGACTAGTTCAGGCAGCACAATTTTCCTTTATCTGAATCTGTATAATTTATCACCAGTGACCTTGGATAAATCATTAATTGGACTTGCTTTAAGTTCCCATTTGGGATGCACCTTAAGAACAATGATAGCATGGGCAGGAGCAAGGAGGAGAGAATCCAAGTGCCCCCACCCTACCACCTCCCCGCCATGTGCCACCTCCAGTCTACTGTGAGCATTACAGAGAAAAGCACAGGCTATAGGCATTGAACGTACCCACTCATGGGCAACGCCTCAACTGGAGAGCCTTCCTCCCACCGAAGGTATGCATACAAAGCCTAAGCTTATTCATGGATGGACACACAAAGATAGTAGTTACAACTACAATTTATTAAAGAATTACTATGTGCCAGATATTACAAAACCTGCTTAAGATCAAGCTCTTAGTAGAGGTGTTGGGATCTCTGAAGGGGCACAATAAGTCGTTCATCCCCATCTCATGAACAAAAGTCAGCAGGTGAACATATTTACTCTACTCCTGATAAAGGCTTGGCTACAGGACACACCAACTGGTGTGAGAGCCCAGTGGGCCTTCCTCTGAAGCGTATTTCTGGCCAGCCCTCCTTAGCCTCTCCCGCAGCTCTGGGCCTAGGTGAGACCTACGTGTCAGCACACAGAGACTGAGGAAGGTATCAGGGTGGAACCCAAGGTGGAGGACAGGGAGATGAGCCCGCCACTGCCAGTTCATTCCTCCTAACTTGACGGTGCAGCAAGTACTCTAACTCCTTTGGAATGGAATGAGTAAAGAACACAGTCTGAGAACACTTAGTGAGAAACTCCATCTCACATACACCAGAGGGGAAATGGCTCCCCTCTGACAAAAGCAGACCAAGATTCGATGCCATGACTGCCTGGCTTCAAAGTTACAATCTTACCCATCAAAGTAGAACATAATGCACCCAGTGAACTACTGGCAGGTAAGGCTACTAAAAGTCAGTTTTTCTCAGGACACAATGAGAGAAGAAGGGAGAGAGAAACTGGGGAAAAAGAGAGAGATTGTGTCAGAAAGAAGGCAGGTTGGAAAAATGTTATAGTATGGTATCTGTACCCCATGACTTAAGGTCCGCCTCCTGGTCTCAGGTCTGAGCCAGAGAGAGACAGAGACAGAGAGACGGAAATAGAGAGACAGAAGGGAGACAGATATTATAAGCAAAAATTAAGTTTCTTTTCTATTTCTTTACTATAGGGCATGTGTACTCACTGGAGAGAAAGAGAGAGGAAAAGTGAGAAATCACCCCCTGGTGGGTGGGGGGCTGGCCATGCTGCAATCCCTTCTCCTCCATTCTCCTCTCAGGATTTTGGGCACACATACACACGCACCCAACATGTTTTTCAAGCCACTGAGTATGGGACTTGAACCACACAATTGGCCAAGTTGGATCTAGCCACCTTAACCTCCACCCCACCTGCTGACCCAAAAGCACAGTTTCTATTAAGATCTCTGGGGTGCTCTGAGGCACAAGTAGCACCACTGTGTGTCCAAGGGATGAAGGATCGCACAGAGAGAAAGAAAATTTCCCCACTTCAGAGTGTAGCTTTGGAGCAACAAGGCTTCCAGAGAATACAGCTCCTCTCTGGCACAGAAACAGGTGGCAGTGACAGTTGGACGCAGAGCTTGGCTCATGCTAAAGTGTTTACAGGCCCCTTAACAATAGAAACTACGGCAACACCAGGTACTCCAGCAAGGAATGAGTTAGCTGCATATAACATTTTTTTTTCACTTGTTCATTTGTTTTCTATTTCTGTGTTAGAAATTACCACAAACTTGGTAGTTTAAACCACACACATTTATTACCTCATAGTTTCTGTGAGTCAAAGCCTGGGCACATACCTGAGTTCTCTGTTTAGGATCTCACACAGCTATAATCAAACCACCTGCTGAAGCTGAAGTCTCTTCTGAAGCTCCACTGTGCAAGGATCCATTTTGAGGGGCACAACTCAGCTCTTTACAGCTCTAGGGGTTTCACCTGGCTGTCCACTGGAGGAGGCCCTCGGTGCCTATAAGCCACTCACAGCTCTTGCGCACATAGGCAGCTCACTTCTACAGAGCTGGAAAAGGAGGGAGAGACTCCAGCAAGAGGGGCTGGATCTAATGCACATTCTGTAACCTTGGCCATATCCTGTCAGTCACAAGCCACACCTGCCACACCTGCATTCAAACAAGAGGAACCCAGAATGGCAGAAACATCGGTGAGCAGGGGCCACGGGGACCACCCAGTTTTGTGTCTGTCTCCCATATCTTGTGTAGAAAATAAAAGTTTTCACTCTTGGAAAAGAAATTTAGAAGTTGCAATTCATTCATGACCAGAGACCCAGCTTCTTCAAGCTTTCCAGCTCCCAACTCCTAGAGTCTGGCCTTCTTCCTGATGGACCAAAAAGCTGAGAGAGCTTGTCAGCCAGCTGGAAACCAGATGGAAGGATAAAGGGAAAACAAAAAGAGAGCCTTACCCCCTTCCTTTTCAGGCTAATTCTCAGAAGCATCGCTAACATCTCAGCTTACCCACTGCCCAGAATTGAGTCCAGTATACCACCTGGCTGCAAAGGAAGCTGGGAAATGCCCTGACACTGTGAATAAATTCAGGACCCTGAGACTAAGAGGAGGATAAGAAGTTCAGTAAAAGGGGAACGTAGCAGTCTCGACTACATGAGACATTAACAAAGTGGGCCGTATAGGAGCAAGAACAAAGCAAATTCCATGTGACGGCTTTCAAGATCTTTTGCTAACACATGAAAGCTACCCGGAGGCTCCCAGGAATAGCTGGGAAGGACTATTCCATAGAGATCGCATAGATAATGCTCATTTCAGGCCAGTGAGGTCTGAATGCTTGTTTTCCCGTGGGTCCTAGGCTGAAACGATCATCAGAAACACCTGTTTACTGAGCAATTCTAATTCAGAACCCAATCCTACACCTACAGAATAGAGTTTCTAGAAGTAAAGACAGGAGTTTTGTTAAAGCAAGCTCTTTAGGGGATTCTGATAATCAACCAAGTTTGGAAGCTTCCATCAGAGACATTTTCAAGAAATAAATAGCACATCTTTTTTTTTTTAATTTAATTTTATTTATTCTTTCGTTTATTTTCTTTTCTTTTTTTTCATTTATTTATTTTTACATTTTTCCACAAACATTTACTTTACATAGCAAAAAATTTTAGCTCATACTCCATAATTCTTGACAGTTTACAAACAACTTTCAAAATTTCAAAATACTGAATTCTAAAGATAATGTTCAAAATATGTCTTATAATTTTGTATAATTTTATAACTCTATAACAACAGAAGCAGTATGGTTTCAAATATAGAACATCTTTTCTTAATCTCCAAACTAAGTTTTCTAGCCTTGGGATATAAAATTATTTGTTTATCTTAGTATCCACCCAGTTATTCTAATGATCCCATTGCTGATAAGATCAATCATATTAAATTAACTGACATTATTAGGTGAACTAGGTGTGCCCAGCTTCACAGAGCTAAAGAGCATCTCAATATTGGTACCTTTAACATTTTGGGCTAAATATTTCTTTGTTGTAGGGCGCTGTCCTTTGTGTTGTAGACTATTTAGCAGTATCTTTGGCCTCCACTTACTAGATACCAATGGTGCCACCTTCAGTTGCAACATCCAAGACTATTTCCATACATTGGCTTATGTCACCTGGGGGTAAAATCACCCCCCAATAGAGAATTATTACGCTGTCATTTCACAAAAGCCCAGAAAGTTCATGTCAGGAGAAGTGTTAAATAACACTGGACAGAAATCAAGAAAAAGCACCTAAAGTGTTACTCCCTGGATGCAACAGTCTGTGCTTCCATTTTCCTAAGTATACATTAACTCTGCATACTATATTTCTATATAATTTCTGTAAGATGAGTGAGTGTTCATCTCACATTAATGCTGTATTTGGGTGTTACCTTCTCCACTTATCCTACCCCAGCACCAAAAACAAAGAAGGAGGAGGAAGATGAAGGCTGTTGGTAATCAAACTTCTTAAATCTCATTCATGTCCAGTCCTTATAACTCAATGATGCCTACTCTAACCTACCTGAACACATCCCATTTCTCTGGGACCAGCAGATGGCATAATGGTTACATGGCTGGACTCCGACATAGTCAACCACAGTTCAAGTCCCGGACCCAGTGATTCATGTCGGGTGCATGTGCATGTGTGTCCAAGATCCTAAGAGGAGAATGGAAGAGAAGGGATGGAAGCATGGCCATTTCCCCTGGGGGGGGGGGGGGGTTGACTTCTTGCTTTCTGTCTCTCTGTCTCTCTGGCAAACATACATGCCCTATAGCAATAATCTCTTTGAAAAAGCATCCCATTTCTCATAAGTTTCAGTAACAGAAATATGCTAGAGATATACTTTAAGCTAAATAAAAATAACACAGATGATAGATGGTAATTTCATTTTGAATTTTATTGACAAATCATGGTTTCCTGTTGAAAATATAATAGTGTACAATTAATGATAACATTTCAACATTTAAAATTAAACATTCAGAATCACCTTGATCAATATATAAAGCTTTTAGTTCCTGGAAAAATAATGCTTATTTCAACAATATTCTTTTCATGTGCAAAACAATTTCTCAAAATTAAGGATTTATGAATGAAATTTCATAAAACTTCCTGTGCCTCCACATCAGTTGCACTGTACTGGAAACCCAAAACATAAAGGCCTAAAGGACCAGAATTGAGTTGTATTCTATTAAAGCTGTCAAAGATCAATCTTAAAGATCTACAAATGAAACATGAGGCCACCAATTCAATACAACATGAAATAGAATGATTCTTAAATTTGTAGCAACACATGTCCATATCATCACGATTACAGAGATACATATGATATATGTGTGTTCTTTGAAGTAAGACACTCAGAAATTATCTAGGAAATACCTATTCTTCTGTGCCAAAGTTGAAGTGAAAATGACAATGTATTTTATGGAATGATGTAACATAGTACTGTTTTTAAAGGAGACACATGAAAACACAACTCACTAGCTAGAAATAATTTTAAAACAAGACTATTCTCACTGCTATGTATTTCATTTAAAAGTTAAATATACTGCTTAGTGTCTTCAGGAAAGTAGGATAATGGTCCTCTGTTCAAAGGTGATAAAAATTGCACCTCAAATTACTTCCCATGTAACTTTAAGATAGTTAATATTAACAATACATCAGTTGAATAGATGATAGAAAAATTTAATTCTTAAAAATACTATACCTTCCTGGAATTTGCAAACAAAAAAAAATGGGAAATATACTCTTCTGTTGAACAGAAGCCTCTACTGAGAATGTAAAAGGTTCTGAAGCTTATCCAAGATGAGTCCACTTACTATAAGTGTCTTAAATTACAACGTGCAAGAATATGATGCACCTAAGAATACGTATGGCATCTTGACCCATGGTGATAGCCACTTAGCTGACTTAAAATAATTACTGCCCTTATATTGACAAATCTTGCTAAGGAGTATTTTCAACATATTTTTATAGAAATGAGTATTCAATAGTTGAATAAAACAAGTTTTAAAAAGTAAAGTTGGGGCCAACCATGGCATTGAATCTAGATGGCTAGATCCCACATGGTTGACTGCATAATTTGAGTCCTAGACTCGGCATCTGGAAAGACACACTGGGTTTGTGCACATATCTGCCCAAAATCCCAAGGAAAAGAAGGAGGAGAGAAACTACAGTGTGGCCATTCCCCATAGGGGGTGCTTTCTCACTTTCTTTCTCTCCTTTTCTTTCTCCTTGGCAAGCAAGAAGACATACCCTCTACCAAATTAAAAAAAAAAAAAAAATAGTGGCAAGGTTACTAAAGAACTCTAGATTATATTCTAGCAGTTTAGTAAGATGAACCTAAAAAAATAGACATAGAAAAACCATAGTTCCAATTTTTTTAATGTCCTAGAACATATAGAAATGTCCAATAAAAATCATCAAATTATGGAAAAATAAAGATAATTGAAATTAAATTGTCAGAATATTTAAAACTATACTTAGTACAAACAGAAATTAAGGCTAAGTAAGACTCTTTTTAGAATTATTTATTTTATTTTATTTGTTGTTGTTATTATTCTTATTAATTTGACCAGAGAGAAACAGAGAGAGAAAGAAAGGGAAAGTGAGAAAGCAAGCCACCAGGTCCAGGACTGTAGTCGGCCATGTGGAGTCCAGCACCTTAACCACTGCACCACCTGCCAGCACCAAGTATGACTTTTTTAAAAATAAATAACTATACTTGGGTACAAAAGAATAGAAGCAGGGTGAGTTGGGCTATCTACAAATCTGGAAATCCCCATGTGTGGAATGTAGTGTAAGTGACAACAGTTAGGTAATAGATGTGTATCTGGATTCTACATGAGCACAGGCTTCTCAAAATACAATTAAACCAAAGACATCATTTATAGGATTTTTTGAAATGCAATAAAACACCACAATAAAGGGAAGCATTTTATTGACCGGGCACATTCAATGGGCTATAATTCCTTTTTTTAGAACTATAACAAAACGTAGTAAGACAGTGAAACCAAATATAAAAGTGATGTCCTGTTTTAGAATGGTTTGGCCACTATTTATTCCAGCATTCAGTCTCTGGGGCCACTGGCCAGCCAAAAATGGAAGTGAGATATTCTGTTGTCTTAATAAGGTTTCTAGCTGGTGGAAGGAAGGGGGATTTGAAATTACAACAGTTCCTATCAGTACACAAAATGGACAGCATGCTATATGGAAGAGTTTTAGCATAAGTAAACTTAAAGGTAGAGTTTCTGAAAATATTATTACCCATGGTATGTGAAGAAAAGAATTTATACTATTAATTATTGCTATGTATACTCCTTTTCTCCTTATGCCTATTGCTTTTCACTCACTTCACTGCTTGTAGCAGATTCAGAGCTTGATGTTTAAGAGAGCGATGAAGGAGAAAGGGTTCAAGACGGCTCCACAAGACGATGTTATTACCCTTTCTCCTCCTCCTTGTTCTCCTTCACTTCCTTCTTGTTTTTAATAAATTTATAATAAAAATAGATGAGTTAAAAGTGACTTTTCACCTAAAAAAATCTCAAGTACTTCACAAAAAAAGTATTTTAATTCTAGTTTTTAAGTGAGGACATAGGGTCTAAAAAAAATACAACCTGTCCTCCAAAGGCCTTGCCATTCTGCTGTTTCCTAATACTACACTGGAAACGCAGTATAAATTATTTACTGAAGAATATAAGGTATGGATGGTCAGTATAAGGTTCCCTGGGCAGGGAGGGGAGGGTGACATTCTTTGCCCACACTCTCCCCTAGCTTCCTTGTGAGATGGTTTTACCTCTGAAGAGGTCCCAGAGCATAAAGGCCAGAGATGCCACGACCGTGATCCCAACACGACAAGTGCCTTTTATCAAATAGATTGTTTCAAAGGTGTAACAGATCTAAAAAACTTTTCTCCACTAGAAAATAAATATAGTAAAATCATATATTTGATATCTATTCTTCATAGACCACTAAGGATCTATTTTCTACCTATAGATGGTAAGTTTTCAAATACTAAATGTTGGTCATTCCTACACTGGTAACCAAAATACCCATAAGCAGTACATGAACATTCACTATAATTTCCTAAAATCCACTAAAATAATAGCATTCTTTTTCAAGTAAACCTTAGAGATATATTTGTATACTTTACTTTTGGTTGATTTATTTTTTAAAGAGCTGAATATAATATAAGGCAAACTCTTTGGAGACTATGGCAATTATGTTCCCATGTCCACTTAGAGAAATGCCATGGAGTTAAGGAGCAAAACATTAAGTTATTTCTTAGATTTAGTGATATATTCTTAATTTTTCTATATCAAAATCATTTCAGTATATTTACTAGAGAAAGGAGAAAGAAGAGAAGAAAGAAGGAAAGAAGAAAGGAGAAAAAGAAGGAACCGGAAAGGAAAGACATTTTTCTTTAAACTTCCTCCTCGGATAAATATTACCCTTTAGAATACAGGGTAATCACTGATCCAGTGCTCAAAATCCAGAATCTTCTTAAGAGATTCTCCAATAAACATCAGCTGTCACTAGACAGCTGGCAGCCTGTTGATGCTAAGACCTCCGAGCTTAGAAGTCCAGGACCCCTGGCCAGTGCTACCGTACTTCAGGTCAGCAGTCATGTCAAGACTGTTTCCCATCAACCCCCACTTCTTTCCCAAATCACAGGGAGGTCAGTCTGCTTCAACTTCTACAGTATATTGTTGTACCCTGGCTCATGGTGTCCCCTGATTTAGGACCTTCTAGTCTAAGTCACAGAAGACACTTTTGCAGTATTCTCTGACTCTCACCCCTAAAACAGAGGTAGTCTATGGGACTGAGAACGTGAGACGGACAGAGCACACTCAGTACCCTTAGGGCAGTTTTCAGCAGCTCTTCGATTTCTTAGGAAGTGTGCAAAGCACAGGAAAACACATTGTCCCTCTTATTCTTCTCTCTAGAAGAAAATGAGCAGGAAGGTAAAAGCTGGGACATGTGATCAGATTTGGAGTAGAAAAAGACCATGTCACTTAAAAGAAAATTCACCCCCTATGCTGTAAAAAGAAGTAATATCCAGTTCAGAAGCCTAAAAAAGACCACTGGGTATAGGGTGGGGTGGGCAGCAGGGTTAGGTTGGAAAGGGAACAGAACAGCGCCTCCTGCTGATTGTTGTCTCCCAGTACCACGGAAACCCATCTTTTTTAAAGAAACACTGATGCATAGTAGTACTTAAGAATCTAGGCTCATTTGTCTTATAAAACAAGAAGAATAATCTAAAATAAGACTTTTATTCTGGAGAAAACAAACACCTCCAAAACAAACAAACAAACAAACAAAAATTCTAGATTCTGAGAGGGGGAAATAAAGACATATAATTACAATCATTCTGATCTTCCACACAAAAGTCAAGTGAAGATGTCTATACAGCTATACATACTAGGACCTGTTATACACCATCTTCCCAGACCCCATAGAAATAAAAAAAAAAAAGCTTTTTGAAATAGTCAGGAATAATAACTGATTGTGAAAATAAAACAATCACATGTGACTTCTGGAAATGTTCATGTTCCATAGAGTCCTTAAAAAAAAATCATAGCTTGTGTTGCAAATACAGAAACATTAAACAGAAAAGAAAAACAACTGAAGAGTAATGAAGGGAGCCTGAAGCTCCCACCTCACAAGGACCGCAGCCCTGGATGTCTCCACAAAGGTCACAAGAGGACAGCTTCACTTTGGAGTTGTAACTTCTCACCGCCCGTCTCCCTGTGCAAAGAGGCAGACATCAGTTCATACATCCCTCTTGTTCAGAAACACTTAGTTTGCCAAAATGTAAGAGCGTTTCAATATATTTTTTTAAGTTTTCTAGTCTTTACATAACTTTATTTTTTCTTTACAAGAAACAACTAAACTGCTCAGGTGGAATCCAAACTGCTAATGAAACCAAGAGAGGAACAATAATACATTCGGTCCAATCTATCTACCACCCACAGTTGGCAACACTGAGAGAGCAAACAACCACAGCTGCACTCTGCAACGGCAAGTACGACTTCAATCTCTTACTGCAACAAGAAAATACTTAAATCGAGGGTTGCTTAACCTCCTTTAAGAGTTGATCTTAAGATGACATTTTCTATACATTCAAGTAAAAGTCTATGTCTGGGGGCCAGCAGGTGACACAGTGGTTAAGGCACTGAACTTCCACATGGCCATTTGAGTCTTGGACCTGGCAGCTTGAGAATCATGTCGGGTGCATGTGCATGCATGCCCAGAACCCCAGGAGGAGAGTGGAGGAGAAGAGACAGACTGCAGCATGGCCATCCTCCCTGGCGGGTGATTTTTCACATTCCATCTGTCTCTCTCCTCTCTGACAAGCACACATGCCCTATGGCAAAAACCCTTAAAAAAATAATAATAAAATCCTAAGTCTGGGGCCAGGTGGTAGAGTAGTGGTGGCGCAGCTGGAACCACAAAAGAGGGGTCCTGAGTTCCCACCTTGAGACCCCCGAGCACACCAGGGACTTGCACATGTCTATTTTCTGGGCCAGCTGGGACTAGGGGTGGATGATGGTATGGAGACTTTGTGAAGGTGCCTCTCTCTCACGGAAAAAAATAAATAGTTGTTTTCTAAACAGTTTTTATAGTA
This sequence comes from Tupaia tana, assembly GCA_026018925.1. Classification (NCBI taxonomy): domain Eukaryota; kingdom Metazoa; phylum Chordata; class Mammalia; order Scandentia; family Tupaiidae; genus Tupaia; species Tupaia tana. The sequence continues at coordinate 92,835,013 of JAKSZU010000002.1, forward strand.
AAACACCATAAAACATAAAAGAGTTTTATACTTAGATTTTTTTTAGAGAGATGTTTGCTATAAGGATATGGGTTTGCCAGAGAGACAGGGACAGAGAGAAAAAAAGTGAGAAGTCACCCCCCCAGAGGTGCCAAAATCCTGTCTCCTCCATTCTCCCCTTGGGATTTTGTGCACACATGCACTCACGCCTGGCATGGGTTTCAAGCCACCAGGTCCAGCACCAGACTGCAGCTGGCCATGTGGGAGTTCAGCAATGTAACTATTACACCATCTGCTGGTCTCTGTTTACAATTTTTTAATACACATCTTATTATCAAATTTCTTCATGATTTTTCAGAGATTGTTTTCTAGATAGTATATGTGCTTCCAGATTTTTAAAAGTGGACAGGTAGGTTTTGATTATTCTAAACTTCCCCATATTTTTATTTTAAAATGTTCCTTCAAAATAAATTGTTTTCCACAAAGAAAATATACATAGACTAAGTTGTTTTTGTTTCTTAAATATTTAAAGTGTTCTCCATGCACCGAAGACACATCAATTGGGGAATTTTCTAAGTAGGTTAAATGACAAAATTGAATAACTAGGCATTGTCATTGGATCTCCAAAGTGTATCTCATCCCTCCATCAGAAAGAAAAGAAAAAATTGCCAAGTCAATATTTTCCAAAAATGTCTCCCAAGATACCAGGTGTTTATTCTTCCTCAATTCCAATATGAGGCAAAAGACAGCAGAAACTGGCTCGTTGACTCAATAGGAAAGAGAATTGGTCCTATACCTTAGTCTTGATCATCTATCAAGCAATACTAACAGTGTAAACAAGTTCATTTTATTTTAGCGTAATTCACTATAACTACCTAACATGAAAATATTTACTTTCTCACATATTCTGGTGATTCTGAGCTATCATAAGCACTTGTTCAGGATTAGACTTTATTACAATTAGAAACTTTAGCCTAGAGATCACACACACACAAAAAGTCACTCTGACAATAAATGCAAATTAGTCCTAATTAACTTGGTTAATTAACTTAACTTTTCAGATCCTAATTCTATTTTCAAATCCTAATTCATATTATTTTACAAAATGAAAAGATACCAGTAAAATAAAATTTAAATAAAACAGATTATTTACCAGACTATAGCTTTCTTGACACACACACATACGCACATAAAAAGCTGTTATAATCTGTAAGTTTTAGCAAAACCAGACTCTTTCAATGAAGAAACAGTAAAAGCCATCAACCCTGTTACACTGAAGATGCCACTCGTGTTCTCTCCTGAAGAACTCCCATTTTAAAACGGGCACCAGATGGAAGGGGTGCTTGGGAAAGAAGCAAAACCTTCTAAACTGAACATAATTGAACTGTATCAAGTTTTCTTTGTAAAGTTTGTAATGTGAGTTAAAAACCTAAAACTTTATGAGCCAAACTATCTTTTTAATATTCACATGCCAAATATCATCACATGACCCATGCAAACGGTCAACAGTCCTCCTTTACATGGGAAGCTCACCACTCCCAGCATCGTCATCTGCCATGTTTTCCCCTACCAACTACCGCCACCACCACAAAACCAGTCCAGTAAGCAGCCACTTGAAATGAATGGATGGCTTCACGTCTAAAGTATTAAGAACTTCAAAACTTACTTGGTTCATAGTAATCCACTATGGACACTGAAGCGTCTTGAGTATTTGAGACTTTAAAGTTCCTCACAGCAGGAATATCAACACAAAACTGTGTTTCATTTACCTTGAAAAATACAAAGACTCTTAGTGGGCTTGAGTATTATGTGTTCACAATAAAGTAAAAGACATTTCTTTTTCTTATCATTTCAGGAAATAGATTTTTTAAAAAACTAACATTTAAGAGAACTTCTACATTCCAAGTACTATAGCAAGTAAGGGCGTTGGAGGGACTTCAAAAAGTTTATGAAAAATGTGGGAACCAGCAGTTAGCGTAATGGCTATGTCGCTGGACTCCCACGTAGTCGACCGCGGTTCGCGTCTTGGACCCGGTGGCTTACAACTCACGCCGGGCGCGTGTGCGTGCGTGCCCAAGATCCCGAGAGGAGAATGGAGGAGAAGGGATTGCGGCGTGACCATCCCCCCTGGGGGGTGATTTCTCGCTTTCTGTCTCTAATGTCTCTCTCTGTCTGTCTGGCGAGCGCACGCGCCCTCTAGCGAAAATCTCTCAAAAAAAAAAAAAAAGTTTATGAAAAATGTGTATTGTGAAAAAATTTTTCACACCAAAACAAACCTGTACTTTAATTCTACTTTTCTATCAACGTTTTAGAAGAATCCTTGTACTTTCTATGAATTAGCTTAGAAAGCAACTCTCACAAATAAGTATTATCTTAGTTCCAGCTTACTGAAAGGAATATTTACAGTTGGAAAGTAAGCAGCAAGCCCATAGGTGCATATTCCTAGGACCGTGGTGCCTCACCCAGCTCCCCCAGCTCAGCCAGTGCACCCCATCCCCAGCTGCACCTACTGACTCACAGTAGCCCCCTTCTCCAAAGCATTGTTCTCAGCTCATGGGAGCCACCTCACCCAGTAAGTGAGATAACCCTGAAGAGGAGGTTGCACACCTCAACCAAAGACTGACGGATATGGAATACCAAAGACCAGTCTCTCTGCCTCCAGGAAGGACAGCTTATGCCAATTTGGCAAATAACACTGGTGAAGGAAGTGAAGTCAGTAAAACCCTTCCAGCATTCCATTACTTGTCAATAGCAGTAAATGAAAAGTCAAATTAATTAGTCAAAAAATATTAGACACTCAAATTAAGATAACCATTAATAAGAAAGAGCACCAGAGATACAAGACAAATTCCAAAAGTAATTACATTATTAAATAAAGACCTGAAATTTGTTCTCCAGGTTCTAAAGCATGTCCCTGGCAGTAGTTAACATCAAATAATTCCTGAACAGCCTAAAATCCAGAGACTGAATTAATTTTAACAGGGCTTTAACCAGAATGTTTTGGAGTGCTACAACAAATGAGAACATTCAGGACTTAGATTTTTAAAAGCAGATTTATTTACCAATATATTTTTTGATTTATACTTAGCAAAACTGGAGTAAGAAACATGCATATTTCCATCCTGTCACATGAAATCCTAATAGCACTTAGAACTCACTTTCAATTCAGCCTATGAGTTTCGAACAGATGTCAGAAGAAAACAAGCTTACATGCCAGCAGTTTTGAGACATAACAAGCAGACCCTGGAACTCTTCACTTGCCTTTCCCTCACATATTTTATGCACCTTGTTCCTGGATCGGTAGTGTTATATAGCAACGCGGGAAGAGTATATGAAGGTTATGTAATAATTCTGTGTCAATGCCAACCTCCGAGAATATTCCTCTATAATTTGAGCACCTAGCTTTTCACAGCAGAAATATTCACCTCTCTAGGATTTGTTATAAGCTTCATGAAAGCATTTTAAAACATGGAATTAAAGCTTTCACTTTCAGCACTTAAACAAATATATTTAGCAAATCCCTGAGGCAGAGAGGTTCTCAAACTGAGATCTGGACTTAAAATTTGGAGATTTCAATATATTGGCTGTTGGAAAAGTCATGACACTTTTTCATTTTTTTGAGAAAGAGAGATTTTCTGCTATAAGGAGTGTCACTGAAGAGACAGAGATAGAGAAACAGAAAGCAAGAAATCACCCTCCAGAGAGGATGACCACACCACAATCCCTTCTCCTCCAATCTCCTCTCAGGATTTTGGGCACACATGCACATGTGCCCATGGTAAGTTTTAAGCCTCTGGGTCCAGGACTTGAACCACAGTCAACTACATGGGAGTCCAGTGACATAAGCATTACGCCATCTGCTGGCCCCATGACACATTTTTGCACAGAAAAATACATCATGATTTTTCTAACGACCCAATATTTTACCTCTGGCATGAAATCATGATTTATTTATAAGACCTTTGTCAGGTTCATCATTGATACTAACTCTCTGTAAACTAATTTTATAGTGATGTCTTTTTTTTTTCTGAGAGAGATTTTTTGCTATAGGCATATGTGCTTGCCAGAAAAATAGAGAGAGACAGAGAGACAGAAAATGAGAAATCACCCCTCAAGGGGGATGGCCACACTGCAATCTCTTCTCTTCCAGTCTCCTCTCGGGATTTTGGACACACACGCACATGCGCCCAGCATGAGTTTTAAACTGCCATGCCCAGGACTCAAACTGCAGTTTACTACATGGGATTCCAGCAACATAACCATTATGCTATCTGCTGGTTCCACAGTGATATCTTTTTAGTGGATATAAATATTTGGCTGCCATGTTAAAATCATTCTTGGACACAAAAAGCTGAATTATACTTTTTAAAAATCCTTAGAGTTTTGAACACAATACATGGTAGTTTTAACAACAGTTATCTATATGAAACTTATAATTTACTACTTACAGAATCTAAATAAAGGTTGAGTTTCCCATGATCATGTTCCACTTTCTTCACTATCTCATTCAGAGGGATTGCGTCTGAAGGTACAATAAAGCCACTGAGTAGGTTAACTTCCATAAGGGCCATGCCACTCCTAGATGGGCTTAAAAACCTAAATCAAAGAGGGAAGCATGTAAGAAAAACTTTTTTAAAAACAAAACAAAAACTAAAGCTATTAGCAAATGATTATACAAAAATGTTAAATGTCAAATGTTATTGCAAAGACAATTCAAGTTTAAATAAAATTCTCTATAGAAAATTTTAAAAGAGATTATCCTTTTCTTACAAGTGTGATTTTTTTGTTGTTGTTGTTTTAGTTTTAGTTTTGTTATAGGGCACATGCACTCACCAGAGGCAAAGAGAGACACGTCCATCATGTTTCTCAAGCCACCAAGTCCAGGACTCGAACCACATAGTTGGCCATGTGGGATCCAGCCACCTTAACCATCTGCCACCTGGATGGCCCATGTGTGATATTCTTATAACTTATAACCATGAGGAATAATAATATAACAATGTGTTTCCTTGCCAGAGAGTATGAAATGCCTGCAATGTAACAGGCATGTGTTTGTAGGTTATAACGGGTACAACCTACATCCTTTCAACAGAGAACTGTTTTCTAGTGGTAACTCCAAACTGAGTTGCATTTTCATTGTCTCAAAAGTGGATGGCACCAAACTTACCACCTGAAAGCAAGGACCTGAAAAGGAGGCATCACTTGACACTTAGTGGTAGAACCTAGTCAAGTTCTTAGCCACCTTCACTTCATCTGGTTTTAGGAGGAAAAAGAAATTAAAAAAAAAAAAAAAAAAAAAAAAAAAAAACAGTAGGGAGAGACCTTCCCTTAGTTCTCCCACATACCTGGAGTGAATTTAGTATTTTCTTTGGCCAGATTTATAGAATTATAAACCTTGGAAAATTTTATTATACTGCATCCTTCTCTCACTGTTGTACACAATGTAAGCATCAAGGGATCTGGATACCAACATTTTGTCTCTTGGAAAATATTTTTTTCTAAAATAACGAGGCAGCATGCATCTTTCATTTGGAGCAGAAAGAGACCCACATGATTATGAAAAGAAGTCTGCCTCCAATGTGAAAGGATCATAGATAGCATTGGTAAGTTAGTTCCTGTTGTCCTTTTCGATGGTCAAAGCAAGAAGGGCTATTAGACAATCTTGCTTTTTACAGCAGTGAACCAATGCCTGCCAAACACGACTGATGGAAAAGCCACACGGTACAACTGCTGACTTTAGCTGGCTTGAAAATCTAGTGACTGAAACCATCTGTTGGGTGATGTGCTTTGCCAAAACAGATGCAATTGAAAACTAATAACTGAAGGTGTTTGTATATGAATAAAAATTATATGTGAGAAAAACAGTCAATCTGCTCAAATACTTAAAGGGACAATACAGATTGTACTTTCAGTACATCATCAAACATGCCTTGGTTGGCATGGCCCTTCGACCAGCCAGGGGCAGAATGTAAACTACCATGCCACAAAGTAAAGCTTTTCTGAGGTCAAGTCTTTGACCCTGCTGATGGGAATAAAATGCCAAAAATATCAGATAATTGTTTTAAAAGTGTCACTGAAAAAAATTCACTTTAATGTTATCTGTGTTTCATATTAGATTTCTCTCAGAAAATCAGTAGCAGGATTAAAATCCCTTTATAAAACTTTTATCCTTGCATGAAAAATTTTCCTTCTTCAGGTTCTGTTTACCAACTAAAGTCTGTTGTCCACCTGATTCTTGACACTGGATTAAGATTTGGAATCCTGCATCCTTACATGAATCCCTATAATTGATGAGGTCACTTCAAGGCCTGAATCCTAGTCCTGCCTCACTTTTCTCATCTTTTTCTGAGCTTTAGCTCCCAAGAGGTAAATATCCCCCTCATAGCTCTGTGAAACTCTTCTTTGCCTTTTTCAAAACTAGAATTTTAGATTTGCTTAAGGTTTTTTAAATTAAGTTCTTTTCCACACCCAAATAGTAACTCCATGAAGGCAAGACGTGTCTTTTTTGGATCACCATTATTTTCTCACACCTGACACTGTTCGTGGCAAATAGAGGAACTTAATATTTACCGAATGAATGAAGAAATGAGAAAAGCAGAGACAACACCTTACTTTACAGAATGACCATATGTTTAAATGAGATACATATAATAGTGTTCAGTATAGTGCCTGGTGTGTAAGCCTGTACTAATGTAGATTGTTATTGCTTATAATAGCTTGATTTTGTTATTCTGAAACAGAGGTTAATTGCAAACCTAATAAAGAATAATATTGGGTCACTGGAAAAATCATAATGTATTTTTCTATGCAAAAACGCATCATGACTTTTCTGACAACCTAATAGGAGTACTATTTTCTTCTAAACTAAAAAGAAAATATTGCAGAGATGCTGGTGGTCCTCTGCTACTAGTCCAAAATGCCCAAGAAGGTGAGAAATGGGGCAAACGTGTGACATTTTACCTAAAGTCATGAAGAAGATCCAAAGATAGCTCGGATGGTAACAGTAATAGAGTAGATTGGGTTCAGGCACTAGCTAAGAAGGCTCCAACCACCTGATGAACACCCAGAGGTGACCTTGAAGAGCATCTGGCAGCTCAGTACCACATCCAGTTGTGACTTCCAGTCCAACAATAAGCTAAGTTCAAGCAGAATGCTATGCAATATTGAAAGAGCACAGCAGCTCTTCACTGTCAATGTATGTTTATAGTTAACTCCCAACTCAACACCAAATGATGCAGATTTAAGAAGACAAATTCACAAGAAAGAAATTGTAAAGCCTCTTGACTAAAGAACTTTGTCAAGGAGTTGTTCTCAAACTTGTGTGTGCATTAGAAAGGCCAAGAAACTGATAAGGGCAGCTTCATAGTCATACTATAATAAGAAGTCAGGAGGCTGGAAGTAGAACCCTTTTTCCTATGACTACACAAGATCCTCAGGATGCTTTAGATACAAACCAATTTAAGAATCACCTTAATAAGTACTCCCAGAAGCATCAGCTGTAAGTGCCTAATTATCCAAGATGAAAATCTAAACTGGAATATTTTCATTGTATCTTAGGAAAAAAAATATATTATCTCCATGAATTTGCAATGCTCTTATAAAGTTTTGGGTTAAAAGATTAAAAGTTGAGGTTCAATATGAGCCTAAATAAAACTGTTTCAACAGAAAACTGCTCAGAACAAGAAATAACCAGTTTTGGAGTATTAATCATAATTTAAAATTTTCTAAAATTAGGCCTGAGTGGTTTTTTGGTTTTTGGTTTTTTGGGGGTTTTTTTTTGAGAGGTTTTTTGCTATAGGGCACGTGCGCTCGCCAGACAGACAGAGACAGAGAGACAGAAAGCGAGAAATCACCCCCCCAAGGGGGATGGCCATGCCGCAATCCCTTCTCCTCCATTCTCCTCTCGGGATCTTGGGCAGGCATGCACACGTGCCCGCCGTTAGTTTTTTGAGCCACCGGGTCCAGGACGCAAACCGTGGTCGACCACATGGGAGTCCAGCGACATAGCCATTACGCTAACTGCTGGTCCCAGGCCTGAGTTTTAATTGATATATTTTTCTATTCAAGTTTGCTATAAACAAAAAGAAAAAATGTATATATTTTTGGACATGTCTAAGAAATGCTTAAATATAATTAGTCTGTAATTTGAAATGTAACTTGTAACTTAATTCTTTAACTCCTTATATTAATATAGTTTGGCAACCATACATAGTTAAATCTTCTATACTTTTTAAGAAAAAAGAAAAGATGAAGAAGGGGGACCTGGGAACCAGCAGTTAGCGTAATGGCTATGTCGCTGGACTCCCATGTAGTAGACCGTGGTTCGCGTCCCAGACCTGGTGGCTTAAAATTCACACCGGGCGCGTGTGCATGCGTGCCCAAGATCCCGAGAGGAGAATGGAGGAGAAGGGATTGCAGTGTGGCCATCCCCCCTGGGGGGTGATTTCTCGCTTTCTGTTTCTCTGTCTCTCTTTGTCTGTCTGGCGAGCGCATGTGCCCTATAGCAAAAACCTCTCCAAAAAAAAAAAGGGGGGGACCTAAGCAGATACCTACCTTGTGCACACATTCAAATTCACGTGATTGATATCATCTTTATTATCTTCTACAGCAACATCTAAATCAAAATCTTCTTGATTTTCAATAGATCTTCGTCTTCTCGAAGACCCTAAATCTTTCACATTATAAATAACATTGAGCTGCAATAAATAAAAAAATTAGCATGTATAATAAATTAGCAACATATTTTTAGCAGTAGATTGTCACCATTATGCATTCTAAATAATAGGTAATGAGCTTATTTGAGATAAACTTGATTAGATTTGTAATATTTAAACTAGAAAAAAATTAGTTTTACTGACTAACAAAGTATCATTAAATAATATTTTTGTAAATGTTTGGAAAATATTTTTTTAATTGAGAAAACTGTTAGCTAATATTCCAGAATAAGTACCATAGAAAGCTGTGGATGAAATTTACGGAATATTGTTTTTTAAAAGAAAGCAAAACATTTCCATGAGGGAAAAAGTGAAGCTACTATCAACTTTCCCTAGAGCATTCCCTGATTTTTAAGCTCTGTTGCTTAAATGGGGTCATTCTTCACAAACTTTTGTAGAACCTTAGAAAGGTGATTAGGTAAATCAAAACTGAAGCATCTTAAAGTCATAGATGAACAGAAACCTATTCAACTGCAAAAGATTCTTTCTGGTCAGACACTTTTTGAGGATGATAAAATAAATAATAAATTTGGGACGTGGTGGTGAAGGCACTGGACTTCCACATGGCTGTTCGAGTCCTGGACCTGGCAGCTTAAAAATCATGCCAGGCACCTATGTGTGCATGCCCAAAATTCCGGGAGGAAATGGAGAAGGGATTGCAGTACGGCCATCCCTCCTGGGAGAGGGTGATTTCTCACTTTCCATTTCACTGTTTCTCCCCAGGGAGTGCATGAGCCCTATGGCAATAAGTAAATAAATAAATAAGTGAATGAGTGTGTGAGTTCAAGTCAACTAGGGTTTCCCAGCACATGCTTTTATGAGCACCACTGATTCGAAAGGTGCTGTGGGGACACTGAGGTTGTCTGAGGATCCATGTCTTTCTGAATGAGGTCCTAAATCAGAAAATTAGGAATGTATTCAAAATCCATCCCAGACTCATTCCGGGATGGATTAGTTATCTGTTTAAATATTTTATTACTGCATCCACTGTTTTTTTTGTTTGGTTGGTTGGTTTTGTCTGTTTGTTTGTTTTTGTTTTGTTTGTTTTTCTATAGGGTGCATGCACTCAACAGAGAGAGACAGAGAAAGAGAGAGGAAAAGTGAGAAATTACCCCTGGCCACCACAATCCCTTCTTCCCCATTTTCCTCTTGTGATTTTGGATACACACAAACACACATGCCAGGCATAATTCTCAAGCCATCGAGTCTGGGTTCAAGTCAGCCATGTGGGATCTAACACGATTACTACAACGCCACCTGCTGGCCCCTGTATTTTCTTTTACTTATGCTTAAAACACACACACATTACACACACACACACACACCCCTCAGAACTAAACATCTAGTACCCTTAGTGGATTTATTACATACTTCAAAAAAAAATTCTCCTTCCACGCCCCCATTTTTCAAACCCAAGAGTTCCTTCTATTTTGCTAAACTCAAACTCTTATCATCTTTGACTTTCTTGGTCAATCTGGTTATCTCACTCTAACATTCTCCAACTTTTTTGTAAATTTAACAATTAAAATTGTAAACTATTCCTGGAGCAGATGAAGAATGATTTCATAAAATTGGATAGATGGTCTCTGCTATTTTCATCATCTCCTTTCTAGTGACATGCAATAATCCCTTTACAGACTAATCAAGCAAGGACTACTAGATTCGTCCTTAGGTCATGATTCACACCCATCTGTAAGTATTAGGGTTTATATTTGACCTGCAGTAAAGTCAACTTCTTACTCAGAAAACTTCAAGAAACCTTGTAGTTTGTTCCTATAGTTTAGCATTTGATTACTTAAAAGAAGTTAACATTTACTGCAACTCCTTCCTTTTCCAGAGCACTTATAAAACTATAACCTGAAGGGAATTCCAGTTCCCATTTTAGGGTGGCCAACTTCTTTGCCAATTTTTGTTATGTAAGTGCCTACTAGTTCTTTATTTCCTATTTTGATACTGATATGGAACTGGTGAACACTAACCAGTAGGTACCAATTTACCCCTCTGTTCTTCAAACCTCAAGTAAAAATCATTTGGTTTAGTAATTTATCTATGCTTGGTCTTAACAAAAATTAATTCCAACCAATTCAGTGATTTAAACATATGTTTTTCCAATATGCTGTAAATATACAGCATATTTACTTTTGGCTTTATTCTTTGCATTGAAAAACATCTTTGGAATAAGAATTTTCCTATGGTGTTTGTTAGTGAAGACCAATCTGAATTATTCACTCTTTCTTTTACTATTCTTTCACTGAATACCACTCCTTTTCACTGTGATCATTTTTCCTTGAGTTTTAAAACATGTTTATTGTGGAAAATAATCTTAGAATTGTTTAGAAATTTCCAGACTATACCTGTTTAGCAAGATATCCTGTTCTATTTAGCAAGTATACCTGTTCCCTTGACTAGGATAATTATACCAGTTTTTTTAAAAAGTACCTTTTCTCTACAATAGCCATTTTGTTGTAAATATTTCAGCAAATATTTCAGGGTTTGTTTTTTTTGTTTTTTATACTCAAGCATAAAATCATTACTGGTCCTATCACATATTATTTTATGTCTTTATTAAGCAAAGTTTAAGGTCCCTGAGATTTTCATGTACAGTTTAGTAGAATAATTATTCTGTTCCATATTTGTCATACTACTTTCACTTTAATGTAGCTCCTTCTGTACCATAAAAAGTAATTATTTTTTTAGGTTTCCTTTCTGTACCAGAGCACTGAATATAATCATGTCCTAATTGTTAAATTGACTATCATACAAAGTTTTACATTAAAAGGAAATACTTCCTGTTTCCAAGTCAATATCTTGTAATTTCACATTGACCTTTATACTCTTAGATGAATATTAAGCAGTTGTTAAGTTAAATGAATATTTGTTAGGTCATTATAGAAACTCTACCAGAATAACAAGTTCTGAACATAATTTCACAAAATGTGGGAGTTCCCAATGACCTGCATGAATCATCTTAGAGGACTTTAACCCTCACTTCAGAAAGCAAATAATCCCCAAGAAATGTTCTGTAAATAGCTTTTCAATCCACATAATTGCTGTCTACCCACTGCCTGGAAACATCTCTAATATTTTTTATTAAAAACAGTGATGTACCCTTGCCTAAATCACTAAGTAAATCATTAAGAAATTTATAAAAGTTACCTAAGTGAAAGATTTAGAAATATCCCAAAGAATTATTATAAAAAGTCCTATTTAGCTTTTAAAAATAACCATTATTACATACCTGGCAAATTGCAAATCCAAAACCATTTGCAGAAATATTAACTGCAGTTGGCTGTACCACAGCAAGCTGAATAAAAGTTAAAAAAAAAAAAAAAGAAAGAAAGAAAAGGGTAAATCAGGCTAATTTTTAATATCTGGATCCTTCCAAGCAGCACAGAAGATGAGTGTTATCACTGGGAGCAGAGGCAACCACTGTAAAGCACTAAAAGCTCTGCACAATGTCACAGAGCAAAGCTATGGGTCAACCTGGTCAGCAAGATGAAGACAGAGAAAGGGCAGTTTGCAACCAAGCTCCTTTACCTCTGCCCATCGGGAGGGCACATTAGTGCTAGTGATAGACCTGTCTTCCTGTTGGGGTTAAAGCATGAAAAACAAAAAACAAAAGCCTTTCTTTCTCCTAACCTCCCTTAGTCAGGGCCTAGCCCAGCAGCCTTCTTGGGACCACAATGACACAACATCACTGACTATACCTAATTTTATTCTTTCTTTCCCTTTCCCTTTCCCATCACTCCTCTTCCTTAGTTTTCAGCCTTGAGGTTGTCACCTTTATCCATTGTCCTCCACTTCCCACAAGGTTAGCCAGGGGAATAAAGTTAGGGACTATTATACACTTTGGTTCCATTTTGAAGTAAAAATACTACTACTGGTTCTACTGATTTTTCTAGAAGAGCATGTGGTACAGCTGAAAAGGGCAGGATCCTTGAAAGAATGACTTCTAATCCTCTGCTATTAAAAGTAACATACTCTTGAGTAAGTTAGTTACTTCACCTCACTCTGCCTCCATTTTATCACATGCACAATGAGGGCAGAAGCACTTCTTAGAGTTGGTTTGAGAAGCCACTGCAATCACATGTGTAATCTAGCACAGTGCTCGTGAAGAGTAAGCGCTCAATAGGTGCTCGTTCCTTTCCCAGTGTGACAGTCCCCCATGTTTTCTCCTTTCTTACCGATCTTTATAAAGTTCTCATCCCCACCACCCTTCCAAGCTCAGCAAATCCATCCAAAGGAAAGCACCTCTTCTCCCTCTCCCTTTACTGGGGTCTGGGAAAAGTCTTTGTTGAAGTTAATCAGAAATAAAGCATGTAGAATCATCTGCATAGAATTGTGAGTAATCATCTCTTGTCCACACCTCTGCCGTCTGAAGGAGCAAGCGGTTGTTTGTGTCAACAAGAAACTTTACAGGACGTGGTGAGCTGGGCCCCATCACAGTCATGTGGATATTTGTCCTTTCTGTATTCATTAGTGCTGCAAATTCAGACAGGGCCTTTAAAGCCACAATGGTATCCTGTTGAAGGAAGAGAAATGCTTGTGCATATAAGAACAGAAAAAGATCTCCAAAGAGTAAATTTAGTAATGTTTAGAAAACCTGAAGTATATTAATCTACCTACCTTGAGCGTAGAACTTTCCCTGACTCATCTTTGAGTCTCCTTGGTCCAGAGTACAGAGAGGCTCAGAAAACATTTGCAGGATGAAAGAGAGCATCTATTCTTATATCAGTTATCATAGACAAAAGACTGGCTAATAAAAAGAAACTTCAAAACTTTCTGTTAAAATGGAATTTTAACAGAGGAACATGGGTTGGGGCATGATCACATCCCACTGGAAGGGTTCTCTTCCCGACCCCGTTCTTTCTCTCTCACATGTGAGCACATGTGCCCTCTAGCAGTTAAAACAAGAAAGAAAAATGGAATTAAAGTACAAGCTTACTTTGGTGCAAAAACATTTCAAAACCATGCACGTATTTTTTTCTCTTTTACTTATGATAGTGCATTCATGAGAGAGAGAGAGAGAGAATCACCCTCAACAGGGTCTTGTCTGCCAGAATCGCCTTTCCCAAGTCATCCAGCTCCTCAGTATCTGGGTGCCCATGTGTGTTCAGGTCAACCAGGGAACTGAACCAGTCACCATGTGTCTTTCAGCACTACAGGGCACTAGCATTATCACTGTGCCACAGCAGCTGGGCCCATGCACAGTTTTTTCATAATGTGCATTTTTCATGAATTTCTGAAGATCCCTGATATAGGTGGAGAACTGATTTATTCCACATAAATATCAAATATGAAATTTTATGAGAAAAAGTTAAAAGTTAATAGCAAATCTTTGACTTAAGTTACTACACTTTTAAACCGCCAAGCAATATTACAGACATGATAAAAAGCACACAAATATATAATAGACATATAGAAAGAGAGAGAGAAATTAAAGAAAAATAAAAATAGAAACCATTATCTCTCACCTGGGTAGATGCAAAACCTCCCAAGCTGTTTCTTTGTCTGCTCAGCCACCTCATAATGGGGATTCCCTCTGAAACCTGGAGCTGCAGAAAGTGTGACAGCAGAGCGTAGGCTGCAACTTCAATATCCAAAGAGCGAGGCTGCCAGGACTCTGACAGCGTGGACACTGATGACACCCAGAACTGCATCTCTCCTGAAGTAACAGCATTTCGATCAATTAGTGAAAAATGACATTTCAGACCATTAAACAATCCTACCCTGGTTCAAGTTCCACTTGACTAACATAAAAATACATACATTATTTACTACATAAATATGTGTTCAATCATACATATTTATATGTGCTTAGGTATGTCACTTTCCAAACTATTACAACTTATAAATTTTCATTCATTTTCTATTCCCTATACTTGAGGATATTTTTAAATTAAAATACTTTTTCCAAGAGAAATTTCATATGTTTGGCTCAAGACTAAACAACTTGAGAAAACATACTATATTCCAGAAGATAATGTACATAATGTATCTGGCCAGGCCATCCCAAAAATATTTTAGGACACACTGGAAAGAATCCGATTCTGGGGATCTGCCATTAACCATCCTTAACATTTTGGAAAACCTCTTCCTTTTCCATGATCTAAAATGTGGTGTTATAAGTTCAAAATCCAAGCTCCCTAGAAAAAAAATATAAGAAGCCCTGGCAAACTCTGCAACCTTCCCAGAAATAATCCTGCTCTGGGCCTCAGAGGACCATCCTACTTGGTGCCTCTCTCAAAAGTACCATTTAGATCAAGGTTATGCTTAGGTGGGATGTGAAATAAATACCACTTGGTCAAAGAGAGAAGAACAATGTCAAAGACTATTTTAGCATCTATGTAGTAATCTCTAGCCCAAGCACTGCATAGGTAAAATGGATTCAATCTAAGTTGCTGCTGATAGTAATACAACACTCTGTAAAGTCTCACAAGGCTCTAAGCTCTTTCTGCAGTTGTCCCTTCTTGAATTAACAGAACTTTGAATCAATGGACATTATCTAAAATTACTTCTGCCAGCACACATACCATCTCACCTCTCTCTCTCTCTCTCTCTCTCTCTCTCTCTCTCTCTCACACACACACACACACACACACACACACACACACACACACACACCTGAATCCCTAAATACTTTCTAGAGACCATTTGGGTAGTAACAAAACCCTTACTTTTTAACCTGTTATAGCCCAAAAGCAGTTCCTATTCAAAAAAGAAAAACACTTTATAATGAAAACCACTTACAAACAGCATTTTTTTTTTTTGGCATTTAACTAGCATTTTAGTTCATTTTGGAGGGCACCTGCTATACATGTTTTCTCATTCAATCCTCTCAGCAACTCTAAATAGGTGTTATTACAGCAGGAACAACAGGCATTTCGCCACTGGAAAAACAAGCTCATAAAGATAAGCTGCAGAACTAAAATTTGAACTCTAGGTCTTAATGAACACCACAAGGCCACCAAACCAGAAATGTTGTCAGGTAACTTAGAGGGTAAATTACACAGGGAAGAACATATTTAAAATAGAGAAATCCTATAGAAAACTCATGGGAATGCTAGAAGCATTGTGGCCATGTCAGGCCCATCCTGATCTCATTCTGCTTTTCATTTTTCATCCTATTAGGAGATTCATACCTGACCAAAAAAGTTCTCTAACATTGTGTAACAGTGTAACAATCCCAAACAAGTCCCACATATTACCTTGTTGTTCTGCTCTCCAAGTGAGCATATTCAAAGCTTCTTTCGCCTTAGGACTCCCCACTGATGACAACGCATAAGTTATAAGAGCTAGCGTATAATTGTCTGAAATTCCTCTACTGAGTTCAGACTCCAGAAAGTTGATAGAATCTTGCACATCAATATTAGGCTTGGAAGAAAAAGAATATATATATTTTTGAGTATTCAAAATAACCCATCATGAGGCCAGCAGATGGCGGGTTGGTTAAGATGCTGGACTCCCATATGGTGAACCGCGGTTCGTGTCCCAGAATTGGCAGCCTGCTTTTTCACTTTCTCTCTCTCTCTCTCTCTCTCTCTCTCTCTCTGCTGAACACATGTTTCCTATAGCAAATTAACAAATAATAATAATGATAAATAAAATTAAATAATTTTTTTAAAAGATAACCCATTACTACGAGTATTTTTTTAAGGATTTTGCCATAGGCCACATGTGGGGAGAGAGACAGTGAAAAGGAAAGAGAAAAATTTCTCCCCAAAGGGGATGGCCACACTACAATCCCTTCTCTAACATTTTCTTCCTAGGACTCTAGGCATGCACACACACATGCACCCGGCATGATTTTTCAAGCCACCAGGTCCAGGACTCAACCGGTTGGCCATGTGGGAATCTAGAGCCTTAACCTCCACACCACCTGCTGGCCTCTCATTACTACATACTTTGAAACATTTGTTTAAAAAATAATCTCAGTGTCAAATAAGTACCTGGTCTTATCTTAGACAGTGGGAATCAATAAGGAATAATGGCATTTAAAGCTTTTTCATGTATTTTAAAAGTAATATTGTCTTTTAGTTTCTGTAAGTAAATAAGTATCATCCCTAGAAGGAATTTAAAATATATATGAAGTGAGCTTTTGCCAGAATTTCTCCCTGTGTTTCAAACTCAGATGAGAGCAGGAAATACAGCTTGAGAAAGATATTTCTCATATGATATAGTGTTGAAAGCTCTAAATTTTTCAGTGAAAAGTTCATCTTCTGCATGTCTGATACTGTACTAGGAAAATAACTGGCATTTGATAAAGAGAATGGCTGTTATCGATCACATGAAAAGCAGCAGCTTTGAAGGCATCAGTCACCAGGACAGCAAAATTAAGCTCCTCACCATAACCTTCCATGCATACTCATTCTCATCTAGGCATCCACACCCATTTAACACGGTTTCAGAGTATGGGTGTGCTTTACACTAAATTAACAGACATGGTCATTGTTCCGTGATATTTTAGAAACAAAAAGCCTTTACAACCTAAGCTTGCTGGAATTCATTCTCAAATTCTAAAGAATTTTCTTTCCCCTAAAAAATTAACCTTTCCAGGGGCCAGCAGGTGGCATGGTGGTTAAGGTGCTAGACTCCCACATGGCCGATTGTGGTTTGAGTCCTAGACCTGGTGGCTTGCTTTCTCACCTTCCTCTCTTTCTCTCTCTGTCTCCCTCTGGTCAAATTTAAAAATAAATAATAACAAGTAGATAAATAAATAATTCTTTTAAGAAATAAAAGAAATTAACGTTTCCAGGTATAATATGTATTATTTTATCTTACCCAATAGCATGTACAATATGGATATTAAATTGCAGTTTTAGAATTCTCTTTCAAAGTATCTAAGAGAATGCTCAAATTTAGATTTCAAATGTGATATAAAATTTCAAAATCCCAGATGTATATATTTGACCCATTAACATCTACCTTCCTTAGATTTCCCACTTGTCAGTTATTAAATTCAAGATTAAATACCTGATACTTTTTATATCCCAGCAGAGACGTAACAATATAGGCTGTGAGTGTTACTGGACTTTTATTACCACCTTGAAGCTCACTATGAATCACTCTTCCTGGCTCCCAGAATTCACCATTAGACTTCTGACGTCCTTTGATCCAAGTATATGTTCTGTGCAGCACATTCTGGTCAATATCTATGTAAGGATCAGCTTCAAGAAAACATCTTAGAACAAAAGCTGACAACCTTGGCAAAAATGGGGAAATTTATATAAAATGCACATTATAAAGTTATCTAAGTAACACTGAGAAAGTAAAACAACAATACTTTTTTCTATATCCGAAGGTTCACCAAAGAGAGGAAATAAAAACAGCAAAGAGACGACATAAACAACTACAGGTCTTCCAGCCCAACACCTAGGGAAGCGAGCTTTTGTGTGCATCTAGGTGGGCCCAGCCCTGCTCCTTTAACTGAAAAGCCTCGGCTGGAGAACAGCCCTTCTTCAAGAACCAGCTCCATGGCTCCTGCGATGTAGCCATTTTGGGGGAAACGGAGGAATGAAGAGATCCCACTAATAATTCAGTCTCCAGTATAGACAACTCACGTGGTAGGAAGACTCAGGCCTCCTCTCTCTGTATCTGTCTTTGTCTTTCTCTATCTCTGTCTCTGACTCCTCTCTCTTTTTTTTTCTTTTTTTAAAATTTTTGCTTTTTAGAATTTTGTTTAAGGTGAGGCATCTTTCTGGGCCTGTTGGCCCCGCCTAGCCCTTTATCTTGTTAATAATTCCCTCTCCCACTCCCCACCCAGGAGAGGCAGAGGGAACAGAACAGCCCTTCTTTTTTTTTTTTTTTTTTCTTTTTTTTTTTTTGGAGAGGTTTTTGCTATAGGGCGCGTGCGCTCACCAGACAGACAGAGAGAGACAGAGAGATAGAAAGCAGGAAATCACCCCCCAGGGGGGATGGCCACGCCGCAATCCCTTCTCCATTCTCCTCTCGGGATCTTGGGCACGCACGCACACGCGCCCGGCGTGAGTTTAAGCCACCGGGTCCGGGACTCGAACCGTGGTCAACTACGTGGGAGTCCAGCGACATAGCCATTACGCTAACTGCTGGTCCCAGAACAGCCCTTCTTCAAGAACCAGCTCCACGGCTCCTGAGATCTAATTTTTGGGTTGTTTTGAAATTTTTTGAATATTAATTTTCCTTTTTTTTTAGTTTTATTTGAAAGTTTTTCTCTTCATTTTTTCACTTTTTCTTTGTTTGTTGTCCATTTTTGTTTTTTGTTTTTGTTTTGTTTTTTGCTGTTGTTGCTTTTGTTTCCCTCTCTCTGTTTCCTTTTTTACACAGTCCTCAACCCTGAGATTGAACTTCCAACTTTGGGATGAAATCGACCATCCACAAGATGACTAGAAATCGTTGCAGGACCACAAGAAATATGGGGAAGCAGGAAAATACCTCTCCTCCAAGAGAAAAGGATAACTCCTCTTCATCCACACACAGTTCAATGGAAGTCATGGAAATGTCTGATAAAGAATTCAGAACATTCATAATGGCAAAGCTTACAGAGATGGAAGAGAAGAGAGACAAGGAACTACTGAAGAGGAAGGAGAAAGGAGTTGAAGAGTTCCAGGAGGTGAGGAAATTCATGCAAGATCTAAAAGAGGAATTTCACACATTACAAAAGAATCAGATGGAACTGTTAGAGATGAAGGCTATAATACAAGAAGTCAAAATCTCCCTTGAAAGTATTAAAAGCAGACTAGATCATACAGAAAATAGAATCTCAGATGTAGAAGAGAAAATTGCTGGCCTAGAAAAATCCACCATGAAGACTGAGAAAATGGCCCAAAAATTTGAGAATAATATACGAGAAATAGTAGATACAATTAAACATCTGAACATCCAGATAATAGGCATCCCAGAAGGCGAAGAAACTCATAAGGGCATTGATAATCTATTCCATGAAATCCTACAAGAAAACTTTCCAAACCTGGAGAGGCACTCAAAGATCCATTACCGAGAAGTACAGAGGACCCCAAATAGAATCAACCCAAGAAGATCTTCTCCAAGACACATTATAGCCAGATTGACCAAAACCACAGACAAAGACAAGATACTAAGACTGGCAAGAGAAAAAAGGCAAGTTACCTACAAAGGGTATCCCATCAGACTAACGGCAGACCTCTCATCGGAAACAATGCAAGCGAGGAGAGAACAGGAAAATATATTCAAAGTATTAAGGGAAAAGTAATTTCAACCGAGAATTCTGTACCCAGCAAGGTTATCATTCATTTGGGAAGAAAAGACACGAACATTCCTAGATAAACAAGACCTGAAAGAATTTACCAGCACCAGACCAGATCTCCAAGAAGTTCTTAAGGGAGTGCTATGTCAGTAAAATTAAATGCAGACACACAGAAACAAGAGTTCAGAAACTAAGAAAATGGGCAACTTAATTGTAGGGACAAAGTCTGGAGTTGAGTATTATATCCCAGAGCTCAATCTGGAAAATCGAACCTCAACAGAAACAGAAGAAAATTAAGTACATGAGACTGAACTAATGAAACAGCGTTCTATGACTTGACTAAAATATTGCTGCTTTTCTTCTAAGCTTTGTTGTCCAGTTTTAAGGATTTTTGTCCTGTCTTGAGCTGTCAATGGATTCATGTACCTAATATTTGAACAGAATACTAACCGTGAAACCTTAAGTTTCAAGGAAATATTCTTACCAGTTCAAAACTGCTTTTCTTGAAACCATCAGCTGAACTTGCTATTGTAAATAGTTAGATTACTTATGATATTGTGTGATCAATGAAATGTCGGGAGAAAAGGAATTGAAGATAACTGTAGACAGCAGAGATAGTGTAATAAGAGAATGGAATAGGGCAGAGGGTCAGACATGGGGTAAAAAATATATATACATGAAAGTAGAAATGGAATATTATAGATGATAACATGCATGATTAAGCCACTATCCAGTTTATTCTAGATGGGAAACCACATTTTGTATGTTGTGATGATGCTCAGGGAATGAATGTAAATTAATAGAAAAAAAATTTTTCAGAAAAAAAAAAAGGGCATTAAAAATACCCTAGGTAGGTGCTACTTTATAGTATGTTCATTCTACTCACTGAGGTTTATGCCTAAAGTCAGACTTGTGTTCATGGATATGTATATTTCAGTTGTGCTTGTTATTGAAAATACTTAGATTTATTAAGATATTTAGTGAAACAATAAAATAGGGGAGGCAGAGAAAGTAACAATAGATACCAGACACAATGTGAGAGGTGGGTAGGAGATGGCAGAGGGTGAGATAGGGAATCAAGGGTGGGTAAAAAGGCAAAATATACAGAAAACAAGAAATGGAAAATTATGTGTTGACAATAACACACATCTTGATGTGCTTGATTGAGCCAATATACGGTGCACTGTGAATGGAAAAAATCTCATTTTGTATGCTATAATGATGTACAGTGAATGAATGTAAATAAATAAAATTAAATTAAATTTAATTTAATTAAATTTAAAAAGCCTCTGCTGCACACCTCGTCTTCCAGCCCAACACCCAGCAAAGTAAGCTTCCACACACCGAGTGTCTAACAGGTCTAGGAGCATACTAGTGAAACATCTGAATGCTTTTGGGGTCATAGAAAACTTCAATCCCCACTGAAATGCTACAGAAAAGGGGGAAATAATCTTCATAAATCCAAATTCAAATCTCTTTCTGTGGATACCACATTGAAAAACACAGTAGTAGAGGGGAAAATGACATAGAAGTATCTCAAGTAAAGTGAAGCATACAAGCTTACAGTTGCAGAAATCTCCAACAAATTAGCCAAACATAAATATACCAACAAATGACTAAATATCAGAGAAGAGAGACTGCAGAGTGAGCAGCAGAGAGGAAAACAGCTGGAAACTCTGTAACTCAGCCCAGGTGCACCTGTTCTCTAGAAACTGGGAGGCCTTTGTAATAACCAGTTCCATCAGCAAAAGTACAGGTTGCTTGGTGAGCATCAGGGAAACAGATATGCAGAGATATTGTGGGTCATCTCCTCCCACACACCTCTAACACGCAGAAATAACTCCAAGTAAGTATGAAATAATGTATAATTCATCAGATGACCAGAAACCACTGCAGAGGCACAAGAAATATGAGAAACAAATAACAACAAAAAAAAAAAAAAAAAAAAAAAACTCTCCCCCAAGGGGAAAGAACCCTTCATCATCTACAGACAGTAAATGGAATTCATGGAAATATGAGATAAAGAATTTAGAATATTCATAGTGAGAAAGCTAACAGAGAAGAGAGACAACAAACCCCAGATGGTGCAGGAGAAAAGAGATGAGTTCTAGGAGGTGAGAAAGTTCTTGTATTATCTTAAAGAGGAAAAAACACACCATAAAAAAGAATCAAACAGAACTGTTAGAGATAAAGGCTGTAATACAGGAAATCAAAACCTCCTTTGATGGGAACCAGCAGTTAATGTAATGGCTATGTTGCTGGACTCCCACGTAGTCGACCACGGTTCGCGTCCCGGACCTGGTGGCTTAAAACTCATGCCGGGCGCGTGTGTGTGCGTGCCCAAGATCCCGAGAGGAGAACAGAGGAGAAGGAATTGCAGCATGACCATTCCCCCTAGGGGGTGATTTCTCGTTTTCTGTCTCTATGTCTCTCTCTGTCTGTCTGGCGAGCGCACGCGCCCTATAGCAAAAACCTCTCAAAAAAAAAAAACCTCCCTTGAAAGTATGAAAAGCAGATTAGATCATGCTGAAGAGCAAATCTCAGATGTAGAAGACAGAACCTCTGACCTAGAAAAATTCACCAAAAGACTGAGAAAAAAAAATGAGAATAATATATATGTAATACTAGATACCACTAGACGCCAAAACATCTGGATAACCGGTATCCCAGAAAGTGAAGAAACTAATCAGGGCATTGATCATCTATTCCATGAAACCCTGGAAGAAAATTGGCAATACCTACAGAGGCATTCAAATATCCAAACCCAAGAAATACATAGGACCCCACATAGAATCAACCCAAGAAGATCTCCAAGGCACATCAGAGCCAGATTGACCAAAACTACAGACAGAGACAAGATACTAAAATTGGCAAGAGAGAAACGTCAAGTTACTTTCAAAGGATATCACATCAAGCTAACATCGGACCTCTTGTCAGAAACAATGCAAGCAATGAGAGAATGGGAAAATATATTCAGTGTTAAGTGAAAAACAATTTCAATCAAGAATACTATATCCAGCAAGATTGTCCTTCATATGTGAAGAAAAGATGAAACATTCTCAGATAAACAAAACCTAAAAGAATTTACCAACACCAGACCAGGTCTTTGAGAAGTTCCGAAGGGAGTGCTATACCAGGAAAATTAAAGACAGACAGAAATAATAGAACAAAAAAATGACCAAGAAAAAGGCCAAATTAATGGTAGGGGCAAGCTCAAAAATATCAATAATAACGTTGAATGTTAATGTCCAGGATTTAAACGGAAAGGTCAGACCACAGTAACACTGCAAATTCAGCAAGAGAGATTACATGAGACTGAACTGGTGAAACAGAATTCTGTGACTTTTGTCTAAAACATTACTCATTTGCTTCTGTGCTTTGTCTTCCAGATTTAAGGATTTGGGTTTTCTTGTGAGTTGTTGATAGGTTCAGTAATTTATTATTTTTTTTTTATCGAAACATAAACTTTTTTCACTTTCTAACTTCTTTGCAATTGGAAAATACTTGTGAGATTCTTATTTTGTGGCAGAATGGTTATTTGCATAAGTTCAAGAATACAATAGTATCTGTTGTTGTGCATCAGAAATTGAATTCTTATGAGGCTTTGTGCAAATAACAGACCAAATTGAGACTGACCTAATTTTTTTTCAAACAAGTTCGTTTATACCTCTCTTTAGTAAAAGGAGGAATGGAGAGAGAAAAAGATGTTTCGGAAGAAAATTACAGTGCACTTGTCACTAGATTTTAGCTTTGTCCATATTTTTAGTTTAAGATCCTTTATTAATCAATAAAATGTAAAAAAAAAAAAAAAAAGTTTAGTATGGAAGGGAGGGAGGGGAAAGGGGAAGAAAAAAAGTAAAAGTATGTTTAACTGATGAAAAGATGAGAAGCTATGTACTGATGATAATGTATACAGTAATATCTTTGTCTTGACTGACATGCATGGTATTCATGCTGGAAAAAGAAATGTATACTGTAAAGACATATATGATTAAATGTAAATAAATTTTAAAAATAAAATGAACAACTGCCTAGCAGATGGATCTGGTTTCCACATGAGCATGACCAAGAAATTTCTGGTTGACACAAAATATTGGATTTTAGAAAGGAACTTGGAAATCATCTGACTCAGATTCATTATTTTGTAGAATGAAAATTCGACACTCTAAGATAGTAAAATAAATTGTCCAAGGTTATTCGTCTTTGGACTATTTTAAGTATTTACCAAAGAAGATCTCAAACACACTTCACTTAGCCCTAAAACCTGGATGAATACATACACCTTACAAGCAAACTATAGCACTTTAAGTGGGGAGGATAGATACTTTCTCTTCTACAGGACAGGAGTCAGCAAGCCACACCTGTGGGCCAGATCTGCCTGGCCCAATCCCAGGGCCTGTTTGTGTGTGTTCCTCCCACCCCTTCATTTTCACACACACCTGCCACTAGCACCACCACCGAAAATGGTTTCTAAAGAGAGAAAGGAAAGAGAGGAGAGAGAAGGAAGAAGAGAGAGGAGGGAGGGAATGAGGAAATAGGTAGTATGGAGGGAGGAGATGGGAGAGAAAGGAATAATACACAATAAAGATTCTACGGGGCCTGAAATTCCTAAAACATTTACGCGACACTTTGACACTTTACAGGAAAACTTTGCCAATCCCTCTGACAGAACACTATTGAGGTGAAAAGAATGCCAAGCAATAAAACCCTAAAACCTTTATATATATATATGGATCTATATCCTCACTCATGCCAAAAGAAAATAAGAAGCAGATCTACTTCATCTTATAAAAAACTTAGTGAGGTAAACATTACTAATATTTAATAATATCCAGATCTCTTTTACCTTGTGTATGCTAAGGAATTTAGTCCCTTGCCTCCTTGAAGGTAGACATGCCACCCAACCCTCTCTGGTAATGTGAGTAGAAATGTTACTCAGGCTGAAGCATCTATTAATTTCCAGTTGTTAGGTACTCTAGCCTCTCTTCCCAGGCTATGACAAGTCTCAGCCTGAGGTGGTGGTAGCTGAAGCAAATATCACATTGCCCCCTGCTGACCCATAATGAAAATGCAGCACAACAAGAAAGAAATGTTGGGAATACCAGATGGAATAATAGTTATGTTGCTGGACTCCCATGTACTCAACTGTGGTTCAAGTCCCAGACTCAACAGCTTAAAATTCACACCAGGTGCATGTGCATGTGTGCCCAAGATCCCAAGAGGAGAATGGAGGAGACTAGATTGCAGCATGGCCCTCCCTCCCTGGGGATGATTTCTCCCTTTCAGTCTATCTCTCTCTGTCTCTTCGGCAAGCACACATACCCTACAGCAAAAATCTCTGTTAAAAAAAAAAAAGAAAAGAAAAAGAAAGAAAAGAAGAGAAGAGAAGAGAAAATAAAAGTTAATCAACTATTGAGATTTAGGACATTGGCTGTTACCACAGCACACCTAGTCTAACCTGACTGATACAGTCAATCTTCTTCTGATTAAAATATGAAATTAAAGATAGTGCAATTATCTAGAATCATTCCAAATTAACCACATGATGAATTCTAGAGGAAACTGAATTTTAATGAGTTAACCCCATCCTACTTTGTTTCTCTAAAAAACAATCTTAAAGAAACTATGTTGACTGTATTAACACAACACCTATGCTAATCATGTCATATTATGGAAAAAGCTACGTCACAATGACCAATTTTTCTTGTCAGCTACACCATCATCGTAAGTATTTTTATTGCTGCTTTTCTCACCCCCAAAAAAAGAGGACTTATGACTTGTCTTTTCTAAATAAAAACATTTGATTTGTTAATGTTTTAAAATTATATTTTAAAAGGATAGCCTCTTTTTAAAGCAAAAAAACAAAATGAGAAAAATAGCTGCCAGGTCTATACATACAGATATTTCAGGGCCATTGTAACCTAGTAAAAACCCATTCCACAATGCGGATTTCTGTATTTGGCAAAAAACACTTACCAAGTACTCCCAGCAGGGTCATCATTCCCAAAAGCACTGAAAGAGCCATCTTCCCTCTGATAGAGAAGTTCTCTTTGGTAACCTGAAGGCACAAAAATGGACAGACATCCAGTGTAATCAACTTACAATAAATGAAAGTGTGTAATTGTGACTTCATATTGCAGCAATGTGGGCAGAGAAGAGGAAAGAAGACATGAAGTCAACGATTAATATTGAGTACTTTCTATTTTAACTATTATAGGAAATTTTAAATAAGAGGACTTTTCAAGCAAAATGCATACAATAAAAACTATGATATCTCCAACTAAGTAAATCCAAAAGAATATTATAGCATGAACAATACTTCCAGTCATTCAAAAAGCAAGCAAATTAAAGGTAGAAGATTACTAAACTCTCCAGTGCTCACCATAATGGTTTCAATGCTCAGTCAACTGAAATTGTATACAGCCTAAGAAAAACACTGCCTAGGGTATCATAATTAAAATCTAAAGCCAAAACAGAGCATAAAATACTTATTATTTTTAAGCCAGTGAAAGAGTGGGAAATGCTAACTAATCTAAAATAATGTCTCTTAAATATTTTGGCCATGGCCAGCTGAGATAAACTAAAAGACCAACTGAACCTAACATACCAATTCCAGTTTTCCACTCAGAAAAAAAAGGACTGAATATGGTAAGTACCACTACAGAATGCAGAAGCAAACTGGAGAGGATGTTATCATGTATCTGCTTGAATAAGCAAATGCCTCACGATTACAAGTAAAAGGCAGGTATTACATATTTGCAAAGTAATGCAGATAGGTCTCGAAGTCCAGCGAGTGAGAAAATCATGAGCCAAATAGTATAGGATTTACTAAACAACCCATAATCCACTAACTTTCTGAAAACAAAGTTAAAATAGCAATAATTTATTATCAAAAAGCAAGCATAAGCAGGAACATTCCATCTCAGAGCATTATCAATGATTCTCTGAAGACCAAGTGTCCTTGAAAATGACAGGACTTCACTATTGGCAGGCAAGGGTGCACCATGTGAGCCCTGCAGCATGGCCAGAGCAGAGCTGGCAGCCTTATCGGCAATATGTTAAACTCAGTCCCCAGTAAACTAGTAACGAATGAATTTAACTTTATTAATAACATATTCTAGAAGCATCAATAACCATAAGTAATTATTCATATGTGACTAACAAAACAGAAGCATGAATTGTTTAAGATTAGTTAATCTGCTCTTTTCATTAAAGTGCAAACTTTGCTCTTTGGACCTTTCTTTCCTCAAGAAATCCTAGATCTGAGTATGTGATTTAAGTTGCAATAAGACGAATGTACAAAAAAAAAAAAAAAAAAAAAAAAAAAAAAAAACAAAAAAAAAAAAAAAAAAAACAGGTACATGTATGAGGGTGATCTTTAAGATTTGTGGTAAAAGAAATATAAACACTTAAAGGAATAGCAGAACTTTTCTTCATTAAAAGAAGAAACTGTTAGAGTATCATCTTTATATTCACAACTGAAATTTATGGTTAGGTAATAAAATAGCCAAGCTTTACTTTTCCATTGTCTAGATGTCAGGAACAGTGCAAAGCCCTTTGCAGGTATTAACTTAGGTAATTTTCACAATGACCCTAAGATGCAGATGCTATTATTATCTCCTTTTTACAGGTGATGAGATTGGAACTCAGAATACAAATGCCATGTGCATAGTCACACAGCTGATAGGTAAAGAAGTTAGGAATTAGCCAAGGTCTACCTAGCTCCAAAGTCATTGTCTCCTAGTAAACCACAGAGCTCTTTCAATGATAAAACATGATCATATATTTTAAAAGTACCTCTTAAAAGCCATGTTTTCAATAAACATGGGCATTACTTGTTAACATGAGTGTAGGAAAAGGCTAAGTACCAGATACAATAAAATGTAAAACTGATAAATTTGACTAAAAAAAAGATTTTCCATGGTAAAACACACTAAGAGTGGATTAAAAATCAAATAAGGGGGACCATCATATGGTAAACATCGCTGTACTTCCATGTAGTTGACTGCAGTTGAGTCCCAGACCCAGCAGATAAAAACTCACACTGGGCATATGTGCATGCATGCCTGAAATCCCGAAAGGACGATGGAGGAGAAGGGATTGCGGCATGGTAATCTCCCTGGGGGTGGGGGGGGATTTCTCACTTTCTGTCTCTCTGTCTCTCCCTATCTCTCTGGAGAGCGCATGCACCCTATAGCAAAAATCTCTCTTAAAAAATAAATAAATAAAAGAAGACAAAATAAAAAAGGAAGGGGCCAGCAGGTGAGGTAGTGGTTAAGGTGTTGGACTCTGACATCGCCAGCTGCATTTTGAGTCCTGGACCCAGTGATTTGAAACTCACAGCAGGCACATGTGCGTGCATGCCCAAAATCTCAAGAGGGGAATGGAGGAGAAGGGATTGTGGCATGGTCATCCCACCAGGGGTGATTTTTCACTTTCTCTCTCTCTGTCTCTCTGGCAAATGCATTTACCCTATAGCAAAAATCTCTAAAACAAAAAAAGAACAGTAAGAATTTAAAAGAAAGCACCTGCAACAGCAAAGATAGATAAATAACTAATAATAATAGTAACATAAACATTTTATTCACTTGTTTATATATTAATATATACATATGTATATAAATAACTTTAATAATTGAGGAGAAAAAACTTTAAAATACTAAAAAAGTGAATAAAATACAAAAACAGATGAATCACAAATAACAGATATAAAGATGGAGTCTAATATGTATTAAGAAAACCCTCAACCTCATAATAAAAATGCTAGTGTAAACTAAACTGAGATACAATTTCTCACCTATCAGATTAGCAAAGATTCAAGAGACTGATCATTCATTCTGTCAAATAAGCTGTAAGAAAACTATTCATTCATTGTTAGAAGAATTAAGAATGGTAGAACTACTAAATAAGAGAATATCTTTACCCTTTGATCCAATAATCTCACTTCTAGAAATCTACCCTGTAGATACACTTTCAACAATACAAAAATATATATTCATAAGATTATTCATTGCAGCATTACTTATAAGTATAACTTGGAAACTACAATTGGAGGTTGGGTGAATAAACATAGCTACATACATATGCAGCTATGACAAAAGAATAAGGTAGGCCATCCCCACAGCGCAGCAGTTAAGAACTGTGCAAAGAGAGGTGGATACCACATGACCAACCACAGTTTTAATCCCAGTCCTAGGGCTTAGAAAACACACTGGGCATCTGCAGGGGTGCCCAGGCTCCTGAAAGGATGGAAAAATAAAAGAAAACATATTGTGTCATGACTTTCCTCTTCTCTTTTCTCCCTCCTCCTTCTCTCCCTCTCTCTCTCTCTCTCTCTCTCTCTCTCTCTCTCTCTCTCTCTCGCCTTTTGGCATTAAAAACAAAAGAATAAGGCATATCTTTATGTGCTGATGCAGGGTTATTTCCTGGTTATGCTGTAAGTGAAAAAGGAAAATCTAAAATAGCATATATATTATATTACCTTTTGTGAAAGAAAAAGGGGAGACAAGAAAAAAATACATGTGTATGTTTGTTTTTGTAAACACAGAAAGACAGAATATAAACTAGAAACTAATAAGCTAGGTTATTCAAAGATGCAAGGAGAAGAAAAAGAGGTTTAGACACCCCTTTGAAAATATTTTTACACATAAGTTTGATCATATCAATGTTCTACATATTCAAAAAATAAAATAAGCAAGAGTGGGAAAAATTAAATGATAAACATTATTATAAATACTACTCTGGTTCATTTTGTTATGTTTTAGATCTCTTTTAGCTCTTCATCACCTTGAAAAAATACCTTACTTACAATCTCTTTGTTTTCCAGAAGTTTTCAGGGGTCACAGAGCAGCAGAACATCTTTTTTAATATTCACAGAAAAAAATTAACTAATGAGTCCAGGACATTCTTCCTCAATTTCCAATTCAGGAAATCTATCAGATAGCCAGAGTTTAACTATGAACTCAATCTAATAGAAAAGAGAAGAGAAGGGGAGGAGAAATGAGGAAAAAAGAAGAAAAGAGAAAAGAAAGGGAAGGGAAAGAAAGAGAAGGGAAAGGAGAAGAGAAGAAGAAAAAGAAGAGAAGAGAAGAGAGAAGAGAAGAGAAGAGAAGAGAAGAGAAGAGAAGAGAAGAGAAGAGAAGGGAGGGGAGGGGAGGGGGGAGGGGAGGGAGGAGAAGAAACAAAAGAAAAGAAACAAGAAAAGAAAAGAAAAGAAAAGAAAAGAAAAGAAAAGAAAAGAAAAGAAAAGAAAAGAAAAGAAAAGAAAAGAAAAGAAAAGAAAAGAAAAGAAAAGAAAAGAAAAGAAAAGAAAAGAAAAAAAGAAAAGAAAAGAAAAGAAAAGAAAAGAAAAAGAAAAGAAAAAAGGAAAGGAAAGGAAAGAAAAGGAAAAAGGAAAAGGAAAAGGAAAAAGAAAAGAAAAGGAAAGGAAAAGGAAAAGGAAAGGAAAAGGAAAGGAAAGGAAAGGAAAGGAAAGGAAAGGAAAGGAAAGGAAAAGGAAAAGGAAAAGGAAAAGGAAAAGGAAAGGAAAAGGAAAAAAGGAAAAAGAAAAGAAAGGAAAGGAAAGGAAAGGAAAGGAAAGGAAAGGAAAGGAAAGGAAAGGAAAGGAAAGGAAAGGAAAAGAGAGGAAAGGAAAAGAAAAAAAGTTAGGGCTCTCCATCACTACAGAAGTAACTTCTTTGAAAAGGAAGACCAAACTCAAGGAGAGGGCCATTTGCCTCCAAGCCCCCAACATCACATCAACAACTGCAGTTCCAAGTATGAGATATTGTAAAACTGGTCAGAGAGATGAGATCATGGAGATGAGATCAGTGCTTATGGAAATTACCCCTCAGGTGGCCGACCTCCAACATTCCCCATTAATATCAACAACTAGCACCATTCTTCCACTGGAGGCAGCCAGCCCAGAGGAAAAAGAGAAGCTACATATGAACGCCAGTTGTAGAAGGACTTTCTTGAGCTAGTTTACATAAAACTGAGAATCCAACCTCCAGCTCTGCTCCCATGGAAAAATAAAGAAAATCAGGACCTAGGAGAATACGATTCTCTTTGTGGGAAGCTCCTGGGAGGTTTCCTGTATCATCTTAAACCAATCATGCATCACTGGAGAGCCCGTGGCTGTTTGTCCTCCAAATCATCATGGTTTACCAGAACTAATTCATTCCATAAGCTGAAAAGGAAATTGCTGACTTGGCTCTAATGTTTGTTGTTAATACAGCATTTCAGCAATTGTTGCTCATATAACAGTTCTAGTGCAGTCAACCCAAGTTGGAGATTTCTCATCACAACAGGTGAGGAAGGCAAAATCATGATCCTCTTCAAAATTTCATGAACAATAAGAGTATCATTTCAAATTAATATTTTTAAGAATAGCACTTTGAGTTTGGAAAGTAATAGTATAATCAGAATTATATACTATTTTTTTTTTTTTTTGGAGAGGTTTTTGCGATAGGGTGCATGCACTCACCAGAAAGAGAGAGACAGACAGATAGAAAGTGAGAAATCACCTCCCCAGGGGGGATGGCCACACCGCAATCCCTTCTCCTCCATTCTCTTCTTGAGATCTTGGGCATGCACGCACATGTGTCCGGCATGAGTTTAAGCCACTGGGTCTGGGACTCAAACTGCAGTCAACTACATGGGAGTTCAGCAATATAGCCATTACACTAACTGCTGTTCCCAGAATTATATACTTCTGAAATTTGAAATATAGAAGTCAAAAAGCTTTAAGAAAATCCCTCATGAACTGCTATTTATAAAGAGCCAGATAAGACATATACTTTACTGGGTCATGAATTTTCATTGGCATAATCAGCGTGTAAAATCCTCAGAATTTAAGATAATAAGGATGAAAGTTTTGTTCATAGAAAAGTAATGCTCTGAACATAATTTTGACTTGGTTTACCTCAAGTGTCAAAATCTGATGTAAATAAGAAATAAAACCAGC
This sequence comes from Tupaia tana, assembly GCA_026018925.1. Classification (NCBI taxonomy): domain Eukaryota; kingdom Metazoa; phylum Chordata; class Mammalia; order Scandentia; family Tupaiidae; genus Tupaia; species Tupaia tana. Next base: position 92,866,850 of record JAKSZU010000002.1, read on the forward strand.
TCGTTGTGATTGTAGCAAGCACTTTCTTTGATAAAAAGCTGACCAAAAAAATTTCCTGTATCAACTTCCTTCCTTTTTATGGCATAAAGTGGAGAGTGGGAACCTTGAGAGTGTGGAGGGCTTTTACGTTCTTTACATCACCCCTACCTACACTCATGATGACAAGAAGCAGCATCAGCACTCTGGAGTCTATTTTTTTTTTCTGTTTTTTTTTTTTTTTTTTTTATTTTGTTTTGTTCTGATTTAGAGGCCTTTTCCTTAGGGCTGAAGAGACAAAGAGACAGAAAATGAAAAATCACCCTTGGGGGGAGGGGGGATGGTTATGCCACAATCCCTTCTCCTCCATTCTCCTCTCCGGATTTTGGGCACATATACACACACCCACACCCACACCCACACACACAGAGTACTGATGTAAGTTTTAAGCCATCAGGTCCAGGACTCGAACTGTGGACAACTACATGGGAGTCCAGCAACGTAGCCGTTACACTATCTGCTGGTCCCTCATGTTTTTATTTTAATGGAGAAAATACATTGTGTTTTCAACCAGACTTGGTCTAAGTCTCACTTGAAAAACTAAGCTGCAGGCACTATGATTTAAATATTTGAGGAAAACAAGTGGTTTAAATTTTCAATTAACAGGTTCAGGATTTCCAGTCTTTATCAAAAACAGTTTTAATTTTATGGTTCTATTTTTCTTTTAGAAAGCAAAGGACACTTCACACAATGATGTAGCTGTTGTTTTTACTTAAAAACAATGGATTAAGTTTCAGGACTCCTGAGCCAAGCATGATTTAAGTAAAACAATGCGCTGTTCATAAATGGCATTTAAATAATAAAATCATTACTTATGCCAAAGCCATTTTAATCTCTTAAAAAAATAAAAACAACTTCAGTATATTTAAAGAACTTCAGTGAATGTGATGGCAAAAGATAAAACAGTCCCTGAAATGAGAGCCTGATTTTGTAGTGAAAGCATTATACCAAGACACTTCTTGTTCACTACTTCAAAATGTAACTTAGTTCAGCATGCGAGATGATGTATTTTTGGAGCTCCTGTGTGCTGACTTTAATCAGCTACCTCACAGCTAAGGGGTAGCACACTGAAACCATTGTCACGTTTCCCAACTGATAAGAATGTGCCAAGGCCAGTAGAACCTTTAGTGTCCACAGATAATCACCGTACTGCGGAAGCTCTTCAGAGGTCTTCTGGACCAGCTGCCACATTAGAATGGTGAACCTAAAGCCCAAATAAGTTAATACTGAAAATTCATTCACCCATTCTGTATTTATTGAAGTGCCTAAATAGCAATACAATGGGACAAGATTAAATACCTGCACGGGGAAAAGATGCCAGTCATAGGATCCAGCAGTTGGCGTAATGGCTATGTCGCCGGACTCCCGTGTAATCCACTGCAGTTCGAGTCCCGGATCCAGTGGCTTAAACTCATGACAGGCATGTGTGCATAAGTGCCCAAGATCCCAAGAGGAGAATGGAGGAGAAGAGATTGAGGCATGGCCATCCCTCCTGGAGGGTGATTTCTTGCTTTCTGTCTCTCTTGTTTCTCTCTGTCTTTCTGGAGAATGCACGTGCCCTATAGCAAAAATCTCTCAAAAAAAAAAAAAAAAGGAAAGAAAAAGAAAAAAGGAAAAGAAAAAAAGAAATGATGACAGTCATGGTAAGATCTGGGGAAGGACCATTCTAGAAGGAAGAGCAGGCTTACAGGCTGAGTGTTCCAGGCACTGCCAGAAGGGCAGTAGAGAGTGGCTTCGATTGAGGCTAAGATGGAGGCCACAGCCAGTTCACTTAGGACCTTGTAGAACAAAGCCAGGAACCTGCTGGAAGACTTAAAGAAGGAAGTGACCTGATCTGGATGTGTTCAAAAGACCCATATAGGTAGTCGAAGGTGGCAAAATGGTAAAAAGCTCTACAAGACTGTCACACATGGTGAAGATTCTGGGTTCATGTTCAGCGACATCCCAAAATATACTGGGCACACGTGTACCCATGACCTGAGACTGGGTGAAGCTAGATCGTGGCATCAAGACCCTGTCGAAGGTGTTGTCTCTCTGTCTCTGTATCTCTATATCTATCTCTCTCTTGCTCATGAAAGTAATAACTAAATGAACTTTTTGAAAAAATGTTTTAAAAGAGCTCATTAATAGTGTCTGAAGAATCTACTGAAGAGGGGATGAACACAGAGGCAGAGAGACTTCAGGAAGCCATTGGAGTCGTCCAAGTGAACAATGATGTTGTGATAAAACAATTAGTGGGATGGGAAGAATTTACTTTTTTTTTAGAGGTTTAACAGTCCAGAGTTGCTCGTTGCCTTTAGACCTTAATTCTCTAGTTATATGCAACTAATTCTACTACAGCTGACATTTCTTGGGCACTTACTATGTTAAATAAAGTACTGAAATATCTAAACAACCTACCCAGTAGGTACTTTTATTACCCCTGTCTAAGAGGTGGAAACTCTGAAGCTCAGGAGGCTAAGGAAGCCAGTGGAAGGTAGGAACCCGGATTTATGGTCCAGGCCTCACTGCCTCGATAGCCAGTGCTGTAACCACTGGACTCGACAAGGTGACACTCGATGACTTTACAGTAGTGAGCATTATCCTCAACAATTTGGAAGACTATTTGAATTTAGAGAACAATGTTCTTTTCGGTCTCTGGCCTCTCTACCCCTTCTAACACCCAGAAAATGTGAAAAAAGCTCTCAATCACTCAATAGAGAAACCCTGAGGGATGCTTTGAAAAACTACAGTTTGGCACTATGTGGCCAGGACAGGCCTGAAAGACCATTGCTGCTTTTGGAAGAGAACAAATACTAAGGGGTCCCATTCACTTGTTAGGACTTCTGCTGACCCAGACCAAAGTATCTAGACACACGCATGGGTTATTTTTAAGGGATAAGTGATTATTCCTTAAATAGTTCAAACTATGTGTGTAGTTTGTATCCTGTCTTTTTAAAGCATTAATATTTGATTAGCTGAAGTTACAGTTCATAAAGCAAAAAGAAAAAGGGCATTTTCTGAAATATTTTATTTTATTAAAATATTGTGAATATTATATACCACATTATAAAGCATTGGTCTAACCTTCCAGGTTTGAAAGTATCTATATACTTTCTACTCAAAATCAAACTAAATCTGGAATTCAAATAGAAATTTTGTTTTCAAAAGGTGCAGAGTTAAGTTATGGCCATCCCACATAGTTTTTACTCATCTCTTTAAATATAACCATTATGCCAATGTAAATATTTTATTTGTTTTTAGCATGGCACATCATATACAATACTGAGCACTTGGTAACACTTTTTACACTTAATTATAATGAAATTAGAAAAAAAGCACTTCTTGTATGTATACTTTTAAAATACGACTGATCCTGGACCAGCAGATGGTGTAATAGTTATGGTTGCTGGACTCTCACATCATCGACTGCAGTTCAAGTCCCAGATTCAGTGGCTTAAAGTTCACATCAGGTGTGTGTGTGCTTGTGTGTGTGTGTGTGTGTGTGCCCCAAAATCCCAAGAGGAGAATGGATAAGAAGGTGCTATGGTGTGGCCATTCTCTTGGGAGTGACTTCTCGCCTTCTGTCTCTCTGTCTCTCTGGCAAGTGCAGGTGCCCTATAGCAAAAATATCTCTAAAAAAATAAAATATGATTGATCATTTACAAACTTATGTAGAAAGGATGATCAGATGAGAAGCTCTACCAAAAATACCAACTGCTAAATCCTGGAGGACCTGACCACCTTCCAGGTTTGAAAGCCAGCCAGTGTCTACAGAGCCCAATCCTAATCTAACCAATGTTAACTTGTTATTAGTTAGTGGCCAACACAACACATCTATCTGGTGTCTGCAAACAATTCCCACCTCTCAGAGTCAGGGTTTTAAATTTGGATTCCCTATCATAACACAAGCCCCTTCTGAAACTAACTCCTTGTGACTTACTAACAAACATGTTAGCAGCAACGAGTGAACGGTTAGCGGAAGGAAGAATGGTAGCAGCTTCCACTGCTCACACTTAACAGCACATTTCAACACTATTTCATCCCACCAAAGCCAGGACATATATATTAGGTTGTCGGGAAAGTCGTGATACATTTTTCTATTTTTTTAATGGAAAAATGCATCATGACTTTCCTGACAGCCCAATATTTAGAAATAGGGTCTAGAGTGAACCCTGCCTGAAAATATTTTTACAAATGAAAGTAAATTTATAAAGTGCTTACCTTGCCTCATAAATGAAAGAGCTTTTTCTCTTAAATTATCTGTCAGTTGTCTCTTTTTAGTCAGGTAATCCAAAACATAAATATTTGGAGCAAAATTGATCATGTTCTGTTCACCACAGCCATAAGGCATCCGAATCAATGAAGCCAAGCCATTGATGGAAGGACCAAGAATATCTCCTGCAATCAAAAGACATTCAGTTCATTCAGTATATACGCAATAAATATTACCTGCTGGGGGGAGGGGCATGGAAATTTCCACTGAGCACAAAAGGCATCTGTTCTTAGAGTAACATGATTATTCACTTTTTTAACAGAGTAAAAACTTTACATCAAGCTGTTAGGAAGACAGGTCACAAAAAAGTGCAGTAGCACTGAACTTCTACAGTATGCGATAAAAGAAATGGAGCTCAGTTAAAGATAGGATATAAGTCAGAGCAGAAAATTTTTTGAAATCTTGGACAAATGTCAGGAATTGACAATTATGAAATCATCATATAAAGGAAAGAAATATTTTATTGTTAGCATTCATCACAGAGGACTTTCAGGAATAGACAATTATGAAACTATAAGTCTTATAAAGGAAAGAAACGTTTTATTAGTAGTATTCTTCACATAAAGAGGACTTTATTCTGATTTCTTACTAATAGGAGATTATGAATACTTGAGACATTTTTAAAACAGTAGAGATTGTAGTGTTTTTCCATGTGTTTTATTTATCACCAACAAAGTAGAACTAATAAGTAGTTAGTATTTCAACACACCTTGGGATCAAAAAAGATTAGGAATATTCTTCAAACACTTGCTTAAAAACTCTTCTACCCACATTCTAATGCCATGATTCAGAGAAATGAGTAAAAACTGAGAAATATGGAAGCTGATTTCTAATTTGACTGTGCTGTTGTTAAGCTGTATAGAGAAGAGTATTCTTCCATATAGCTTATCTTGAAAATGTACACAATGCCAAGACCAAATACCTTAGGAAAAAATCTAATTCTGCTAAAATGAATACAAAGTAGAGAGGACCATCTCTTTCATATGATAGGCTGTTGCCATGAAGCATGTCTTAAACTTTAAATGTTAACGTAGAGAAATAAATAGAGGTTATATTATTACCAGTATAGTTTATTTTTAAATATTCAAAATCAACATAAACATAACCTAAAATTTGCACAAGCTAATACTTATACATTCTGGGCTACAAAATAGTTTTTTAAAAATATAGAATAGGACCAGCAGATTTCATAATGATTACATCACTGGACTCCCATGTAGTTGACCATGGTTTGAATCCCGGACCTGGTGGCTTAAACCTCATGCCAGGCACATGTGTGTGCGTGCCCAAGATCCCAAGAGGAGAATGGAGGAGAAGGGTCTGCAGCATGACCATTCCTCTGGGGGATGAGTAGCTTTCACTTTCTGTCTGTCTCTCTGGAAAGCACATGCATCCTACAGCAAAAATCTCCCTAAAAAAATAACATAAAATACATAGAAAAATAAAATATGAAAATTCATTCTTTAATATCAAGCATGAAAATTAAACCTTAGAATATTTCTATGACCATAGGTAAACTTATGCCTACATAAGGAGTGGTATTATACATTTAAAATTCAAGGCTTCTTCCCTTCACATGTTTGTGCATGTGTGTGTGTGTGTATGTGTGTGTGTTGCATATGCACACGTGTGTGTATGTGTATACTGCCTCTCCCAGCATCTTAACATTGTGGGATAATTAGGCGAAATGTATTCCCCTAAATAGAAAGCTTATTGAATTCTTATTAAGAATTATACCTGGGGACCAGCAGTTAGCGTAATGGCTATGTCACTGAACTCCCATGTAGTCAACCGCGGTTCGAGTCCCGGACCCGGTGGCTTAAACTCACTCCAGGCACGTGTGTGCATGCCCAAGATCCCGAGAGAAGAATGGAGAAGGGATTCCTCACTTTCTATCTCTCTGTCTCTCTCTGTCTTTCTGGCAAGTGCATGCGCCCTATAGCAAAAACCTCTCCAAAAAAAAGAAGAATTATACCTAAGGCTCGGAATAAAGTCTCTGCATAGAAATTAGTTGTTTGGGGTTATAATAAAAAGCATTACAGTTGTAGGGAAGATTTAAAAGAACTCTGAAAAAGTGCCTTAGATCCTGACACCTTAGAGACCAAACAATTTACATGTCATTAACTAATATATTTTATTAAGTTATTTGTAAAGCACACTATGTAAATAAGCCATTAGTGATAGCTAATTTTATTTGTCAACTTGAATAGGTGTGAATTGCCCAGATTAACCATTGCTTCTGGTTATTATCAGTGAGAGTGTTTCCAGAATAGATTAGCATTTGAATCAATAGACTAAGTAAAGTAGTTGTCTTCAAAAAACTGGGTGGGCATCACCAATCCCTTGAAGGCCTGATCCCCACTGCTCTAGCTGGGACATTTCATATCTTCTACTACCCCAGACTGGGATCTACTTTTTTTATTTATTAATTTATTTTTTTAGAGAGATTTTTGCTATAGGACATGTGAGCTTGCTAGAGAGACAGAGAGAGAAAGTGGGACCAACTAAAAACTTTTACAATCTCTTCTCATTTGGACTAAATAAGCAAATACGACTCTAAATAGATGGATAATATTTATTAGCATACACATACAGTCAGAAGATGGTGACATACTTCATTCTTACCAATTGCAGTGATCTGAACTCTTTCACTGCCGCTCACTGTATCAGGAGGAAACGAGAAACTCAGAGTTTTCAGGGTACTCTGTGGCTTATTGTCTGTCAAGTCTAATAAGATGGTTTGTGAATGGGACTTCTCTATTCCTTCAGCCTGTTGAAAAAAAGGAACACAATGAATATGGTCTCTACTCACCTCTTCAAAAAGGTCATGGGAAATGTGTATTATGAGAACAGTATGTATGGATTTCCATTTTTTTAAAGAATTATTTATTTAATTTTATCTATTTATTTTTAAAATTTGACCAGGGAAAGATAGAGATAAAAAGTTAGAAAGCAAGTCACCAGGTCCAGGACTCGAACTACTGTCAGCCTTGCAGGAGTTCAGCACCTTTAGCACCACACTACCTGCCAGCCCCAGATTTCCAATATTTTTTAAGGGAGATTTTTGCTATAGGGTGCATGCACTCACCAGAGATACAGAGAGAGAGACAAAAAGCAAGAAATCCCACCCCATGGAGGGATGGCCACGCCACAATCCTTTCTCCTCCATTCTCCTCTCGGGATCTTGGGCACTCCCATGCGTAAATCCAGCATGAGTTTTAAACTGCTGGATCTGGGACTGAACCACAGTCAACTACATGAGAATCTAGTGATCTAACTATTATGCCATTCGCTGGCCCTCAGATTTCCAATTTTTAAACTCATACTTTAATTCCATTTTTCCATGAACTTGTTGAAGTCCCCTCACATTTATAGAGCACTATATTCAGACATGAAGTCATTGTAGGGTGTATGTGGCTAGATTAGTACCTACCATTTCTTTATTCTTAGTTCAAATCTGTTACTAAGTGTTTACTTTCTGGTTAAATTAGAAAAAACATGAAATGGCAATATAAATGACAAAAGAGAAGATGAAAATGTGATGGGAAAAAAACTCTCTGCAGTAGGCCAATTATTATCCAAAGAGAGGGATTAAATATCTTGGCCAAAATCATATTTGACATGGCTGCGATTTGAACCCAGGGCTATCTCAACCCAGAGCTGTCTCTTTTGCCTCACACTAATGCTTACCCACTATCCTGAGTTGTCTTTTTATACAGAATGTCTTCTCTGAAAAAGTCTATAAAATCTCTTCTCCCTGTACTGAGGAATTCCCAAATTCCAAATCTGCATGGTAACTGGACCGTGATTTAATAGGATGTCAATGTAACCGAGCATATAGATATAACTGACTATAAAAGAGATTCTGCGGGCTGGTGAGTGGTGTGGTGGTTAAGGGCGCTGGACTCCCACATGGCTGATCACGGTTTGAGTCCCAGACCTGGCAGCTTGATGTCTCACTCTCTCTCTCTCTCATTCTATCCCTCTCTGGTCAAATTAAAACATACATAAATAAATTTTTAAAAAAGAGACTCTGTAGGCCTGCGCCGCCGTGGCGGGGCTGCCCGGGCGCGCGGGGCCGCCCGGGCGCGGGGGCTCTCCTCTGCTCCACGTGCCGCGGCCTGGACCACCCGGCCCCCGCTGCCTCTCCGGCGCAGGGTGTGTCCCGTGCTCAGCACCGACGCGGGCCAGTGGCGCGAAACGGCCGAGGTCGCCGTCCTTCCTTTCTCTGGCCGGGCGGGCGAGCGGGAGGTGGCGATGGATCCTGGGCACATTCGCACGCTCGGGGCTGGCGCATGGCCGCCGGGCCTGCGAGTTGCCGCTGGGCATACACGTGGCCCCCGGACTTGCAAGTTGCCGCCGGGTCTGAGTGTGGCTGCCAGGCCTGCGCCTACGCGTGGCCGCCGGGCCTGCGCGCGGCCACCGAGCCTGCTCCAGTGCTGGCCTCCAGGCCTGCACGTGGCCGCCGGGCCTGTGCGTGGTCGCCGGGCCGGCGTGTGGCCACCGGGCCTGCGTGTGGCTCCCAGGCCTGTGAGTGGCTGCCGGGCCTGCGCGTGGCCGTCGGGCCTGCGCCTGTGCGTGGCCGTCGGGCCTGCGCATGGCCCCTGGGCCGGCAAGTGGCCGCCGGGCATGAGCATGGCCGCCGGTCCTGCGCGTGGCCACCGGGCCTGAGCGTGGCCGCCGGGCCTGCGTGTGGCCGCCGGGCCTGCGCCTGCGCGTGGCCACCGGGTCTGAGCATGGCCGCTGGGTTTGCGCTTGCGCGTGGCCGCCGGGCCTGCGCGTGGCCGCCGGGCCTGCGTGTGGCCGCCGGGCCTGCGCCCGTGCATGGCCACCGGGCATGCGTGTGGCCACCGGGCCTGCACGTAGCCGCCGGGCATCCGCCCACGCGTGGCCGCCGGGCCTGCGCGTGGCCGCCGGGCCTGCACGTGGCTGCCGGTCGCAAGCGGCAAACTGAAGCCGAAAACAAGGATTAAGATCTTGCAAATATAAGCAACAGAAAGAAACTTTAGATGGCTTAAACCAATTGAGAAATATATTGTATAGGAGGATTTTCGCTGCCTATGGGCAGTGAGAAGATGATGGTTACCAGCCCTGCATTACCTCAGGGAAAAACAAGAACTATTCTACCATTCTTAAGGAAGCCAGATACTCGAGGATGACTCACGCTGCAGATCCCCACAACACCATTCCCGGTAATCACAGGATGGATGCTGTGCCGCATCAACTGATAACCATCTCTGCCTACCAGAACCGCGTTCCTGAAACTGTATTCCATAGAGACTCACCTACAACTGTGGAACTGCACGAGACCCACCCTTGACCCAACCCTGAATAGAATCTATGTATCCTATTGTGGAAAACTTTATGAGCTCATAATTGAAAAAGGAAGAAAAAAAAAAGGGTGAAAGATCTGGAGGGTATAGTTGCGGGGATGGCAACTGCGGGTGCTGGAGACAGTATGGGAGAGGTAATGGGAATGAGTGATGGAGGGCGGAGGGGAAGGATTCAGGGAACGATCATCACGTTTGATGGACACAGGGGTGAAGGGTGGTCTGTTGATGATGATGTATGTGGTGGTATCATTGTCTTGACTAATGTGAACTGTACTCATGCTGGAAAAAACCATGCTGTACACTGTAAAGATGTGCAATGAAAAAAAAATAATGATAATAATATCAGCACTCTGGCAGAAGGAGAAAGATCTGATGATGATAGCGGAAAGGATAAATGTAGATACCAGAGGCTGTAAGGGAGGGGAGTGGGTGGTCGGGAGTGGGTGGTAGAGAGTGGGCGTGAGGGGCAAAAGGAAGAATCATTTAACACCAAAAAATGTAGAGTTCTCTGTTGAAAACTATATACATATATGTATATTGTATACATCATAATGGGAACTTTATGTAAAATGAATTTAATTAATCTGAGAAAGAAAAATAAAAGACAAAAAAAGAGACTCTGTAGTCTTTATATTCATATTACTGATTAAAATTAGAGAAAATTGACAGTTACTTCTAAAACATATATGTATTATGCTTTTACATACAGATGAGAAAACAATTTGGCATTACTAGGAGAATGGAGGGAATTAAATACTCAATTCATCAAGTGTAGACAAGAGAAGGACCATTTTGTTTCCTTTTTAGTTAGGTAGTTCTACTGCCTTTATTCAGGACTCTGAATATTTACCTTTACTAAAATCTTCTGGGTGATAGCATCAGAAGCAGTGGGTGAGATGGCTATGACTGTGATAGGAATTTCTCCCAAGTGTAGGGTGATAGCATCAGAAGCTTGACAGGTGAAAATGAACAGTGAACAGTCCCCCATCCTCACTGGGAACCAGAACAGTCTGCTGGTAGCCTGTGGCATTTATTTCATTCAAAGTCATGAGAATATCAAATTTATCACTTTTCTCAATGATTACCTTAACCTGGAAGAAAACATATCAAAGTTTTTAGATAACAGATGCTCTTCAGTAGTGCCATTCTATTGCACCTTTCAGTGCTGTTACATCTCTGAGGGTCAGGACTAGACAAAGATGAGGTGCAGATTCAGCCAAGGAGAGGATTAAAAGGTGTCAGGAAAACCTTCATTTCTTTTCTCTTTGCTTTCCACCTCAGCCTCAAGCTGAAAGGGCAAAGGGTACTTTTCAGCTCCATTTCTAGTCTACCCTGAATGTTTAATTCTATTATTGTTATACACACAGAAAGGCTATCTCATATATTGGTACTGCTGCCAGCCTGACAGAACTGTCATCGTAGGAGACACTGGTCCCATCAGAAAAATATAAAAACAGAAGCCAACAGGTGACATGATGTTTCAGGCACTGGACTCCCACATATCTGACTGTGGTTCAAGTCCTGGACTTGGTGGCTTGCTTTCTCACTTTCTCTCTTTCACTGTCTATCTGGTGAGCACACATGCCCTATAGCAAAATTTAAATAATAATAATTTTAATTAAATAATTATGAAAAAGAAAAATATAGAGATAAATAGGATAAAATGTTACTACACTCATTAAGAGTCTGCAAAACTTAGTCCAAGGAAAGTTTGACTCAGATATTAATTCTGAAGGTTATCTCAGTTATAAGCTTTTATAAATTATTCCAAAGTTGTCAGTTTTACCAAGAACAGCATTTCTCTATGTCTTTCTATGAATTGTGTTCTCATTATCTTGTCTTCTGCTTCTCAAAATATTTTTTGTAAAGCTAATAACTGTGATCCCCGTTTCACAGAAAAAACTAATGAAGTTGTTTGCTGGTGAGTAGTAGACTAGACACCTAAATCCGTTTTCTGACTCCCGATCTTTCATTCATTACACTATACCATGTTGATTAGATTAAAAAATAAATTTAAAAATAAAGAAACAATTTGCAGGACCACCAGATGGCATAATGGTCACTGGACTCCCATATAGTCAACCATGGCTCAAGTCCTGGACCCAGAAGCTTAAACTCATGCTGGGCACGTGTGCATGTGTGGCCAAAATCCTAAGAGGAGAATGGAGGAGAAGGGTTTGCACCATCACCCCCCCGGGGGGGGGGAGTGATTTCTCCCTTTCTATCTCTCTGGTGAACACATGTGCCCTATAGCAAAAATCTCTCTCTCTTAAAAAAAAAATTTCTCTATAGATACAGTATTTAAAGAGACTATGGCTTCTTCCGGGGAAGTGAATAGCTAAAGACTCAAGGCACATGACTCAAAAAATAAATCCTTAAAAATCTAACTCACTGTATAAACATGGGGATTATAAATAGAATGAGTAAGATACCTCAGGAAAAGCATCTTAGTTTCAAGTCAGATCTCGAAAGAAACAAAGTCTCACCAATGGTAGTGAGGACAGAATGACAACAAGAGGTGGCAACACACCCTGGATGTAAGACCAGGATGAAATGCAGGGAGGCAGCAAAGGGTAAGCATGCCTCAGAGATAAGAAAGTGTCACAGCTTAGGTGGCGAGCCTGTGCTGAATATTAGAGAAAGAATGTGTAGACATGTGCTATAGTTTACATAATGGTTTGCCCCCAAAGGTTCATGCTTTAGAATTTGGTCCCCAGTGTAACAGCACTGGCAAGTGACAAGATCTTTAAAAGGTAAGACCTAGTGGGCCATGTTTGGATCATGGAGGTATCACTCTGCATGAGTTACTGCTGTCTTATAAGATGGGGTGAGTTCTAGATTTTGTGAAAAGAGATTAGTTCCTGTGACTGCAGATTATTATAAAGGAAGATGGCTGACCACAGGTCTCTCTGTCTGCATGTCCCCACTATCTTCTGCTTCTGTTCTCCATGTTGTGATGTATCACCAGACGCCAGCCTCATGCCCTTGAACTTCCTAACCATCAGAATCGTAAGCCAAATAAACCTTTATTCTTTAAGATCATCCTGTCTTGGGTATTTCTATTGGCAACACAATAGAGAAGTAAGAAAACTTGCTCATGATACCATTAGACATTAACAAGTAGAAGAAACTGCTGACAACGTCTGTCTTCAACCTCCCAGAATCATATAAAACTCTTAATATCCCAGATGCCTAAACTGTACACAGCCCAATCCTTTCACGTTTTCTCCATTTTCTTCTGAAGTTAAATGATCAACAAAACTTTGAATACATTACCTCAGTGGCATCTTTTAGATAATTAAAAATGGTTACTTCCAGGGCAAATTCTTCACCTCTGATAACAGAGTAGGGAAGATTCAAAAAAATGAAAAATGGTTGGAAGGCTTGTAGCTGGAAAGAACACAATGAATACATATTTTTATTAATGTCAAAGTGTTTAACATTTTACACAATTAAAAGCAATCCTCATAACACCTGAGAAGCTTATAGCTTCATCTGGAAATGTTCACTTACCTATCAACAGAAAGCAAATAGCAACTTATCTCAAATGAATGATGGCAAATTGACTTGACTTACATTATTGAATTTAACAATCAATAAATTTTATTAAGTACTCAATAGGATCCAGGCATTTTACATAAATTATTTTATTTAATCATTACAACCCTATGAGGATGGCATTATGCTACTGCTTGGTAGAAAAACAAAACCAAAAATCCAGAGATACACGTAACCAGTACTAGCTTGTTTTGCTGACAAGAAAGGGAGTCAGAACTGGATCCTAGCCTATCTGATTCCAAAGACATTGACTACCAGTCACCTTAAAAGGCATTAGGGGGAACCAGCAGTTAGCGTAATGGCTATGTCGCTGGACTCCCACGTAGTCGACCACGGTTCACGTCTCGGACCCGGTGGCTTACAACTCACGCCGGGCGCGTGTGCGTGCATGCCCAAGATCCCGAGAGGAGAATGGAGGAGAAGGGATTGCGGCGTGACCATCCCCCCTGGGGGGGTGATTTCTCGCTTTCTGTCTCTATGTCTCTCTCTGTCTGTCTGGCAAGCGCACGCGCCCTATAGCGAAAAAACCTCTCCAAAAAAAAAAAAAAGGCATTAGGCATTAGTCAACCAGACTGTCCGTGTTTGAGGTTGGTGTGAGGGATCCAAATGTGTCATGCCAGGTGATATTCTGCTTACTCCTTTCTACACACACTTTCTCCTTCGTGATCCTGCACTGAAGCCTTGGCAAGCCGTGTGAGGAGGCTGAGCCCCTCCCTGCCTCCGAGGTTAAATGCTGGCTAACTGGAACAATGGTCTTGCTAGTAGCAGCAAGTCCCTTCAGAGGTTTATTTAGACATTCATGAAGGTATCTTAGATTGTCACAATGATTGGAGGGCACGATGCATATAGTGGGTTAAAGCGCAGGATGCTCAGAACAGTCCCAAGAATGAACCGTCTTATGTTCCTCATAATTCTTGAATGTCTTTCCAGGCACTCATGTAGATAAAGTACCTACTTATAATAACCTCAGCTTATAATCTAATTCTAATTTATATATAAACCCGAAACATTTTTCAATACACCGAATTTTTCACAAATACAACCATTTTGTACAATGAAAGAAGGCTGAACCTTGTCTTGTCTGAAACTTTACTAAAAGTTGTTCACCATTTCAGGAATTTACATCACCATAGGCAATACCACTCAAGGTTTCTGAAATACGTATGCATCATGCTCCATTTGTAGCTGTTACACACAGGGTGATTGTACACATGGCACAGAGAATGATCACTCACATACTAAAATATGTATTATGTTAGGTATTCCTTTATTTTTATTTCTCTTTAGTATTTTACTTAAGGCATTGCATTACTTTTTTGTGTATGTAGGAATGTTATGCTTTCTATGAATTTCATTTCAGAATAGCAAAGTACAACAGAAAATATCTGTAATAAAGAAGGGGCTTCAGCTGTAACAGAGGCGAGGACTACTGCTCAGTGGCCACACCGTCCTGATGCTCCTCTGTCAGTGACTGGAGGAAACGGGATGGAATACATTTGAGATGAGAAGGAACATCTGCTAGAGGACGTCTCGAGAAGTTCTGCTCATCCTTACAGGACACACGGAAAACTTTGAAACTGGGTAGGCTATTTCAATACTAAATTTTTCTATTTGAATCTTAATATGAACCTAGCACATTTAGCAGTTTGATACAGCTCATGTTCTTTGTGTGTGTGTGTGTGTGTATGTATCTGCCTCACAGTTTTTCATGGTTAACAGTTACAGCAAATGTTTTAGTGTTACATTATAGAAAGTGCAATGTTTCAAACTTCCGCTTCCAGTTTTAGTTTGCCAACCAACCTTTAAGTTAATGGTTTTTATTTTAGGTTCTTAATTTGATCAGAATCTAACTCCTGTTACCAGTATCTCTGGTTGTTTCAAGATAGGTAAGCCTTATGCTACATTAACAAATAATCTCAGAATCTCAGAGGTTTATTTTTCATCACGAAGGCTTTTTGTTTCTGTTTTTTTTTTTTTTTTTTTTTTTTTTTTTTTTTTTTTTTTTTCCAGATTGAGAGGTCTTTCTGACAACTATTTTTCTTTTCTTTTTTTGGAGAGGTTTTTGTTATAGGGCACATGTGCTCGCCAGAAAGACAGAGAGAGACAGAGAGACAGAAAGCGAGAAATCACCCCCCAGGGAGTTTGGCCACGCCACAATCCCTTCTCCTCCATTCTCCTCTTGGGATCTTGGGCACACACGCACACACGCCCGGCATGAGTTTAAGCCACTGGGTCCGAGACTTGAACCACGTTCGACTACATGGGAGTTCAGCAACATAGCCATCACGCTAACTGCTGATCCCATAATACAACTCATGTTCTAAAATATAAAATATTTGGTCATTAGAAAAGTCATGGCACATTTGTGCATAGAAAAGCATAGAAAAATATGTCATGACTTTTCCAACAACCAAACAGATGGAAAGTAGATAGGCAAAGCCAAGGAATCTGTGAGCTGTGAGAAACATAATAAACAGTCACTTTTTAAAAAACTTTTGAGTAGGTTAAACATTTTTTAGCTTCATGGCACTGTAACTTTAATAAGCAGTCCCTTAATTTGTTACCTCCACTGGAGCAGTTGTTAGTCCAAGACCTAAGTCCTCAGAGATCACAAACGCAGTAGCCACCCAAGAAGTGATAGAATCGGGTACGGTAACTTCAAATGTTTGGGAACTCCTGGAACTGAAGTTAAGAAAAGCATAAAAATCTTGTGATATGATATGCAACTGACATATTTCTAAATAAGTCCACATGACCTGAACTATTTTTGGGGAGAATTTTAATTTCCCTTAGCATTTACATATCTACATTTAAAACATTTTAAAAGATTGTAAAGTCATACTGCATACTGAACCATACTCTAATAAAATCTTTCTACAATGGTTATATCTTCAGAATGAACACAAATTTTAAATAAATATTGTGTAGAGAGTAAGTACATTTTTCAAACTTAATTCTAATTTTTATCTTTCAGTTTACAGTAAAGTTTTTCTCTGTACCACTGTCAATGCTGTATTTTTTTTTTTTTTGAGACTCAACTCATATTTTATTTCAAAAATTCCTAAATGGCTTACTACAAAACAATGTATAGATTCTATGATGTACTTGCTCAGTTATCAAGACAGGTAGCACAGGTTTATCAGCTAAGCTAAATTCCTGCCACCACCATGCTCCTTGTCCCTGTGGCACATGAAAAAGTTTTATGAGGGGCAAGGTTCAGTTAGCCGTCATTCCACAAGGTCACAGGAGGACATCGTGAGTGCGTCCCACTCCCCACCCCATGGCAACAAAGGTATCCCAGCAATTTCTCTCTAATGAGAACCACAAGATATCAAGGAGGTTAAAGTCACCCTTCACTTTTGAATAGGTCTACCTTTTCCTTGATAATACTTTCCCATCACAATTTGCATATAACTTTATTAAATACTGTATTCAAATTCTTAAACATCATTCTAGGGCCAGCCAGTGGCATAGTGGTTAAGGTGCTAGATTCCCACATGGCTGACCATGGTTTGAGTCCTAGACCTGGAACCTTGAAAAATCACACTGTGTGTGTATGTGTGTGTACCTGCCCAAAATCCCAAGAAGAGAAGGGAGGAGAAGGGATTGCAGCATGGCCATCCCCCTTGGGGAATGATTACTCATTTTCCCTCTCTCTGTCTCTCTCTCCTGGGCACACACGCCCTATGGCAAAAACCTAAAAATATAAAAAAATGAAAAATTCTAAAACAAAAACTTCTTCATCTACTTATTAATTAAAGTACATTTGTACTTAAATACTAAAATGAGAACAATACTTATTTAAGACAAACAGTAAATAAAACATAATACAGAAAAGGAATTTTATAAATTTTTACCCCATCTTGGTGTCTAGCCAAATCCAAGTTTCTGGAAAGTGCTTTCTGACATGTAAATTGCTACCGGAAGAAAAGTCATGAATATCTACCATGTATCCTTCACTTTCTTCCACAAACTTCTCAGCATACTCTGCAGTGTCATCTAAAAACAAAGGTTGACAACAGTTAAACAGTCACTGGAGAGAGTGACCTGTAAGCTTCAAGCAATCATAGCACCTCGTGGTTGAACAGGAATTTAGAGTTGTCTCATCCAACCCTCTCACCTTACAGAGGAGCAATCTGAGACACAGAGAAGTAAAATGATCTATCTGAGGCCCTGTGGACAGGAACGATGGATTCAGAATTAAAAAGAAAACAAACAAAAATGTTCCTGTCCCTACAGTAGATATCAGAAAAACTACTGAGAGTACAGCTGCTAAAAAAATTTTTTTAATTGAATTTTTAACATGAGGTCACATATTTAAAGCTATGTGTAACTTTTCTACTCTCCTCTTTTTAGCTCCCTATTGAGGATTACCATTGGCTATACCAGCCATAAGATGTTATGATCGTCCAATTTGAAAAAGTCATTCTGTTATACTGACTTCAGATCATCTATCTCTATTTTTTCAACTTTTTGTAAGTCTAAAATTATTTCAAAATAAATGTAAAAGAAAATTACGCTGTTGCAGATGCCAACAATGTAAAGATGAATTCAACAAATTCCCCATATAGTCTATAGAAGAAACAGTAGACAACTGTAATAAACATAAGGGTGATAAAAGACATATGTAAAAGGTTTATTATATTAAAAAATGGCTAAATTTTACATGATATCTGAATGAAGCAAAGGGTATGGCTAGGAAAAATGTTCATTTCCATTATGTTGTTTGGATTCTTTTTCCCTTAAGTCTCCAGATAAAAAGCTTTTCCTGGGGGACATTGGAGAACAATAGTGATACTAGAGACAGTGCAGGAAGAGGGGGGGAAATGGGGGACGTGAGGGAGGGAATCGGGGTAAAAAGAAAGAAGCAAAACATTTAAAGGACACAGAACGGGAAAATTATCTGTTGATGATAATATGTATGATAATATCTTTGACTGAACCAATATACAGTGAATTTATAATGAGAAAATTTATTTGGTATGCTGTAATGATACACAGTGACTGAATGTAAATATGTATATATATGTATACATATA
This sequence comes from Tupaia tana, assembly GCA_026018925.1. Taxonomy (NCBI): domain Eukaryota; kingdom Metazoa; phylum Chordata; class Mammalia; order Scandentia; family Tupaiidae; genus Tupaia; species Tupaia tana. The sequence goes on from JAKSZU010000002.1 coordinate 92,885,071, forward strand.
TATACATATGTATATATATGTATACATATATACACACACACACATATACACACACACACATAAATATATATATATATATATATATATATATATATATATATATATATATATAAATTTTTTCAGTGAGTCAAGTACAAAGACATATTTAGAATATGACAATGAGAGTTAGGTAAGAGAAGCATAAATTGAGAAGAGAAAGAATGGTTGGGTCCAGATTTCAAAATACCAAATATTTCATACTAAAAGATGAGATATCAAATATCTTAAACTGAAAGATGTTTAATCCTATAAACAATGATAACCCAGTGAAGGTTTTTAAATTAACTAAAAACATGACCTAATTCATATTTTATAAAGATAACTCTGACATCAATGTGAACAATAGCTTAGAAACAGGGCCAGATGGCATGGTGGTTGAGGCGGTTGGACCTAATGTGGCCAGCTGAAGCAGCTTGAGTCCTGGACTCAGTGGCTTGAAAAATGCCAGGTGCATGTAAGTCCCTGCCCAAAATCTCAAAATTAGAATGGAAGAAAAGGGATTGCAGCATGGCCATCCCCTCTGGAGGATATTTTCTTACTTTCTCTCCTCCAACCCCTGCAACAAGCACACACACCCTATAGCAAAATTTAAAAAGAAAAAAAAGAAAAAAAAGAACAGAGCAAAGGAGGCTGGCAAAACAATAAGTTAGAGGTCAAAGAGATGGTCAAAGAGACACTGATGAGTGCCTGAAGCCAGGCAAAAGAGAGGAGGGAATAGTCTGAAAAGACGATTCTCCTCTGCCTCTTGGTTGCCACCCTCTCTGTGCACCTAAGGCATGCTAAACTTCCCTCATGACAGCCCTCAGAACACTTCTCTGTCTATAAATTGGTCTATCCCAGTAGACCAAGTTAGAATACTTATTCATCATACATGTTGAGCATATAATTAATATCATCACTATCTACTGAATAATAAATTAACAAACTGGATATGAGGAATAAGATATTGAGGAAATAACAGACTTAAAAGTGCCAAACATGGGACCAGCAGTTAGCATAATGGCTTTGTCGCTGGACTCCCATGTAGTCGACGGTGGTTTGAATCCCGGACCCAGTGTTTTAAATTCACACTGGGCGTGTGTGCGTGCATGCCCAAGGTCCCAAGAGGAGAATGAAGGAGAAGGGATTGTGGCATGGCTATCCCCCCTGGGGGTGATTTCTCACTTTCTGTCTCTGTCTCTCTCTGTCTTTCTGGAGAGCGTGCGCACCCTATAGCAAAAATCTCTCAAAAAAAAAAAAAAAACTAATCATATATAATCATATGAGGTGAACATTCATCTCAAAAAAAAAAAAAAGAAAAGAAAGAAAAAAAAAGTGCCAAACATATGCCAAGTATTTTGAATTGCTAAAACAACATAAATATTTCAAACTGCATTTATAGGAGCTACTTGCAGGGGAGTCTACGCTTTTTTATTTAATCTCAGAACCTCCATATAAAATGAGAATCTTTTTTTTTTTTTTGAAGAGGTTTTTTTGCTATAGGGCGCGTGCGTTCGCCAGACAAACAGAGAGAGACAGAGAGACAGAAAGCAAGAAATCACCCCCCAGGGGGGATGGCCATGCTGCAATCCCTTCTCCTCCATTCTCCTCTCGGGCTCTTGGGCACGCACGCACACATGCCCGGAGTGAGTTTAAGCCACCGGGTCTGGGACTCGAACTGCGGTCGACTACATGGGAGTCCAGCGACATAGCCATTACGCTAACTGCTGGTCCCAAGATAAGGACTAATCTTAACCCTACATTGCAGGGGAAAACCAGAGGCTTAGAAAGCTTCATTAGTTTGCTCAGGGTATAAAGTCAGGAGCATTTGAGGGCAAATTCCTTTCTTAATCACTATGCTATTCCACCTCTGATAGAAAAAGAGACAGAAATCAAGGATGAATTCCAGGTTTCTGATTGAGGTATCTGGGTCAATGAATATTTCATTAACGTGAATATGAAATCATATAAATTAAAAGAATTATATCAACACAATCTTATCAAAGAAATGAAAAGCAAGGCATACAGAGAAAAGATCAGAAACTTCATCTGTGACATATTGAATTTGAAAATTACAATGTCTGTGTTCAATCGAAAAGTATCCAAACATATATAACTAATATATGCAAAAACCATCCAGATGTATATAAGTAATATTAAATATCTGAGGTAAAAGACAAATATTTTATAAGAATATTTCTGGGGTTTACTTACAAACACCATCAATATAATCCTTTGCAAGGTTTGCATCCGTCAATACCCAGAGGCCACATTCCTGGAAAAAATAATTTTAATATTTTTTAATTAAAGTGTAAATGCACCCAAAATTATCACAGCAGTCTCCCCACTCTTGACTTATTCTTGCTCGTTTTTTGGGGTGTAGGTACATGTGTTTTATCTCTCTTTCTCTCTCAACACATACACAAACACATGCATACACACATTAACAAATGCTTGCATGTGTAGAGTCATTTCAAATTTAAGGGAAGTAATAAAAGGGGGAAATGATTTGTTTAATAAAAATTCCATTAATTTCTCTAAAGGGGAATTTTTCCATTTCCTTTTAAAACTGGAAGGAGGAGTGTCTCTCCATTTCAAATTATATTTCTATAACACTGCATTTCAATGACACATTTAACAAAAGGCTAACATTTCATAATGATAATTATTTCTGACAATGTTTGCAATAATAAAAGATATTAGTATCTTTTCAAATTAAACATACCTGAAAAACTGCAAAAGAATTCATGAACATGCCTAAATAATATCCAGTGTTATAGAGTTCCAACTCATGGACCACCTATAAAGAAGACAAAATATACAGAATGGATGGATCCATATAAACCCATTTGGTCTATGGCAACATTTATCATAAGTAGCTTCACTAAGACATAGCTCTTTGTGCTTATCAAATGTGAAAATGGCACAGACTGAAGAGAAATAATCTAAAGAGACAGTTTGTAAAGTAGAAAATGCAATTATTAAAAAACAGAACAAATATTCAGCCTCACTGATCAGTCAAGGCAATGCAAATTACAACTTCATGATGTTGTGTTTTTTCAATAATGAAATATTTGTGTGCCATATTAGCAATGCTAGCTTTATTAAGAATAGTACTCACTGTTAACAAGAGTGGGTAAAACAGGCTAAAAGAATGCATAAAATTGGCAGCTCCTTAAAGAGTTAACATATAATATGACCTAGCAATTCCACTCCTAGGTATAGCTCAATGGAAGTGAAAACAAGGACTCAGAGAGATATCTGTATGTCTATGCTCACTGAAGCATGAGGTACAACAACCAAAAGGGGGAAACAACCCAGGTGACCAGCAGACAATGAACAGACAAACAAAATGTGGTAAATACATACAATGAAATACTATGCATCCATTAAAAGAAATAAAGTCCTAATACAGGTTCCAATATAGATGAACCTTGGAGACACTGTTGAGTGAAATAAAATAGATGAAGAAGGACAAATATTACATCACTCTACTTACGGGAAATATCTAGAATAGGCAAATTAGCAAGACTGAAGTATATTAGAAGTAACCAAGGATTGGCACCAGCAGTTAGCGTAATGGCTATGTCGCTGGACTCCCACGTAGTCGACCGCGGTTCGTGTCCTGGACCCGGTGGCTTAAACTCACGCCAGGCGTGTGTGTGTGCATGCCCAAGATCCCAAGAGGAGAATGGAGGAGAAGGGATTGCAGCGTGGCCATGCCCCCTGGGGGGTGATTTCTCGCTTTCTATCACTCTGTCTCTCTCTGTCTGGCATGCACTCTATAGCAAAAACCTCTAAAAAAAAAGAAAAGAAAAAAAAAGAAGAAGAAGTAACCAAGGATTGGGGAAATTGTCTCTCTTTAGGGTAATGAAAGGGTTTTGGGATAGATAGTGGTGATGGTTGTACGACATCATAAAGTAATTACTGTCACTGAATTGTACACTTCAAAATAGTTAAAATGGCAATTTTTTTTAAAGAGAGAGATCTTTGCTATAGCATGTGCACTCACCAGAGAGACAGAAAGCAAGAAATCACACCCAGAGAGGATGGCCACACCAAAATCCCTTCTCCTCCATTCTCCTCTCGGTATCTTGGACACGCACACATACATGTCCTGTGTAAGTCTTAAGCCTCTGGGTTTGGGACTCGAACTGCAGTCAGCCATGTGAGAGTCCAGTGACGTAACCATTCCATCATCTGCTAGCCCTCAAAATGGCAAATTTTATGTCACAGGCATAGAGGCTTCTAAGTTTATGATGGGCCTAAGTGCCAATAAATCCATCATAAGTTAAAAATGCATTTACTACACCTAACCTACTGAACATCATAGCTTACCCTAGCACATGTTAAACAAGTTCAGAACACTTTCACTAGCCTAAAGTTGGGCTGAGTCACCTAACACAAAGCCTGTGGTATAATAAAGTGCTATTTCATGTAACTTATTGAGTATAGTCCTCTGTGGGGTATAGACGGTTTACCCTCATGATCGCAGGGCTGACTGAAGCTGAAGCTCATGGCCACTGCCCAGCACCAGGAGGGAGGGTGGACCCTGTATTGTCAGCCTGGGAAAAGATCAAAACTCAAAATTCCACGTATGGTTTCTACTGAATTGTCACTTTTGGACCATGGTAACGTCAAAATGGGTAAGTCCAACCATCATAAGTCAGGAACTGTCTCTATTTTACCACAATTTTTTAAAAAGGTATTACACTTTTTTAGGTAACTTGATAGTCTCACTTATTTATATCATCATTACCCAGACAAATTAAGATAACGGCAGAATTCAAAACCATGAAAGAATGCAAGTACACATTGAAAAATACATTCTAGCAAAAAAAAAAAAATTAAACAATTGTTTCTGCTATGCTAACAATATCCATGGCAAGCAGCCAAGACACTAGAATAGGCATTGGTAAGAAAACAATAGAATAAGAGACAGAAAATTTCATAATGTCTTAACAAGTTGGCAGATACAGACAATGCAAGTCGAGGCAAGACATAATGAAAGGAAAGGTTTTAGCTCCATGACTCTAAACTGTGCCTCTAAATATTATACAAATACATAGAGATCTGCTTTTGTTCTCACTCAGGTTTGAACAGATGGAAATAATCAAGAAGCATTATCTATCTCATAAAGAAATCCTCCTTTTCTCATTAGCTCAGTAAAAAAGCATCGAGCGGACCAGCAGTTGGTGTAATGGCTATGTCACTGGACCCCCATGTAGTCAACCACGGTTCAAGTCCTGGGTGGCTTAAACTCACGCTGGGCATGTGTGCATGCATGCCCATGATCCTGAGAGGAGAATGGAGGAGAAGGGATTGTGGTCTGGCCATCCCCCCTGGGGGGCGATTTCTCGCTTTCTGTCTCTCTGGCTCTTTCTGTCTCTCTGGCAAGCGCACACGCCCTATAGCAAAAACCTCTCTAAATACAGAAAGAAAGAAAGAAAGAAAGAAAGAAAGAAAGAAAGAAAGAAAGAAAGAAAGAAAGAAAGAAAGAAAGAAAGAAAGAAACACTGTGAAAGCTGTAGCACAGATTAGTGATGGGAAGGTTGGTGTCTAAAAATTATACCTGAAAGATCTAGTGCACTTGACTTATACCAAAGAATGAAAGAGGCTCTCAGCAGCACATACAAGCTTAACAAGAAAGATGCCAAAACAGTCTATCACCATGGGCTCCTGGCTCCCTCCTCCACACACAACTCTGCAGAAACATAAAAACAAGTGGGAAACTTGGATGAGCGTGATAAGGCAACCCCAATGAGAATGGATGCTATCTGCGGTTACTGTGTGGATTTTTCATGGAAGGATTAATAAACTAAAAATTTTCATGTAAAAAAATAATAAAAGAAGTAGATGGCTTTAGTCTTGGGTAGAAGATGGCTGGAGGCAGCAATCAGAAGACAGGTTGGAGGAAAGGGTTTATAATCCTCCTCTTAATTACCTCTGGATAGCAGCCTCTGGACAACCATTCCTTGCAACTTCACTTGAAAAAAAAAAAAAGTCAATAGCAGTGGTAGGCCTGCTCAGACTGCCCTGCAAGTGTCCTGAGGATAATATCATGTTGACTGTCTTCCCTCCTGACGTGAGGAAGTGAGGAAAACATGTGGACGGACCTCAGGTCCTCAAGCATTCCGTCTTCCTCCCCTCCTCTTCCAAGCCCTAAGGGCTGGTGGGTCATGACCTCAAGGAGACGGTCTTTTCCTGGTGCTGCTTTCCCCTAAGAATTCAAGAGTGCAACTCTGATGAAGGGCAGGCAGCAGAGAAGATCAAGAGTAATTTTCTAGTCCATGAAGTCGACCCTCCTCTTCTTTAAACTCACATTACTTACACAAATTAGAGCCTGATGTTCAGCTTTCCCTAACAGACATTATCAAAGGAGCTGCCAAATCAACCGGTCTTTCAAGAAATGTAAGTACTACAAAAAAGACATCCGACTAGACAGTGCATAAGGCAGAATTATTGAAAAAAGTCAGCCCAAGGATTTAAGAAGAAGTAAAATACATACATAAGGAGAGAAGGGGAAATGTTAGCAATATGAGACAAGAACAACAAACAAAAAAAAAAACTAAAAAGAATAGGTATTCAAAGTATAATAGCTGATGTAAAGGACACAATAAAAGAGAGCAAAGGAGGACAAAAAAAGCTGATGGACATCAGTGAGCTGGGAGAGGAGTCAGTGGGGGAACTCTCCCAGAGAAACACAGAAAAGACAAAGATAGACAACACAAACAAAAAGCTAACAGATGGGAAGGGTGGAAGAAGCAGTGCCAATTTCTGAATAACAAGTCCCTCAAAAAAAAAAAAAGAAAATGAAGAAGAGATTTTATGTGTGCATGTGTGTATACAAACACACACAGAAACACAGGGAGCCAACAGGTGCCATAGTGGTTAAGGCACTGGACTCCCACATGATTGACCATGGTTTGAGTCCTGGACCCTGAGGTTTGAAACACAGTTGTGTGCATGCATGTCCAAAATCCCAACAGGAGAATGGAGGAGAAGGGATTGTGGTATGGCCATACCCGGGGGGGAGGGGGGGGGGGCAGGGGAATGGGTAACTTCTCACATTCTCTCTGTCTCTGTCTCTCCAGCTAGCACACATGCCCTATAGCAAAAATCTCTCAAAAAATTTAAAAAATAAAAAACAAAGAAAACACAAATTTCCAGAATTAAAGAATTTAAAAAGAACACAGTTTGAGAGGGTAATTCATAATGACATAGTACTAAAATCTGTATAATAGCAACATGATCTGGTCAGGGATAGAGGATTGGAAGGAACAGAGACAAAAAGGATATAATATCATATTTTAAATGTTTGTCTTATTGGAGAGAGTAAAGAGCCTCAGGTGAAGTGGCAACTGGACAGTGTGTTTCCAACTGTGTGGATGGCCACGTGCGCATCATCCCAGCTATGACCAAGAAGATGAAGGAATCACTATCATCTATAGGAAAATAAGAAGCCTTCCCAGTGACATTCAATGATGAGAGTAGAAATCTATTTTATTAATTGATCGATTGATTGATTTTGAGAACACTATACACGTCATCATTAACAGGTAATAAACCATTTCTGTGTCCCACAAATGTCTTACCTTTCTATTTTTTTCTCCCTCATTATCTTCCCTACACTGTTGCCCCCCCCAAGGAATCTATTTTTTTAAGTAATTATTTTATTTAAATATTTATTTACTTATTTATTTATTTAAATTTTGACCCGAGAGAGAGAGAAAGGGGAAGCGTGAAAGCAAGCCACCAGGCCCAGGACTTGAACTGTGATCGGTCACATGGAAGTCCTGCACCCTTAACCACGATGTCACCTGCCAGACCCTCAGGTGGCATGACGCTTAAGGTGCTAGACTCCCATTTGGCTGACTGAAGTCCCAGTCCCAGACCTGGTGGCTTACTTTCCCTCTCTCTCTTTGTCTGCTTATGGTGAATTAAAAAAATAAATAAATAATATATATATATATATGTATGTATGTATATATATATACATATATATATGTATATATATATATATATATACATACACACACACACATATACATATATATTATATATATATAATTCTTAAAAAGAAAAGAGCAGTGGGAATTTTAGTATTTTAAGCAAATTAAGGATGGCAGTAAGTTTAAGACATATGTTACTTGCCAGCGAACACAGGTTCCTTGATCTTTTAATCCTAGAAAGTGAAATGGAGAAAACTGGTGCTAAATTCAGGTCAGAGACAACACGAAAGAGTGTTTTAGAGCCTAAGTTTCACGTGGCAAGTGCTAGGTAGTAGGAATCTCCCTTTTACCAACTGAGAGCCCTCCATGGAACCAGATTCTTCGCACTACACAGGCACCAACACACTGGCTGGTTCCTCTCACCTGCTTATGATCTGGTGGAGTTCACAGAGAGGTGTTTCTATGTGTTGCCAGCTTGTTGACCAGTAGTGTCACCACACCACTTTAATAAGTTGTAAAACGAAATTTATGAAGGCACTAATTTAGAAGGAGAAAAGGTTTCTGGGTGTTTGTTTTGCTTGGTTTTGTTATACAAGGGCACAAAGTCGATGTAAATGTGGAGCTGGGAGAGAGAGTAGTTCGGATAACAACTTTGAAACAGTTAGTTGTGGATATTCTTTTCTGGCCATCAAGATGTGGATGTGTATTTCCTGATATTTTTACACATTTCATCTTCCACCTGGAGACCAGGTGAACACATGAAAAGTGACAGCATACTGAGTGTGGAATGCAGAGGTTCCCTCTTACTGGCCGGTCGGCCCTGAAGCTGTTTACAGAGGAAGACAAGACAGTCTTACAGTCACAGCTTCCCCTTGATAGGAAAGCAGATTTTGATTGTGATTTATACTGGTGTCCAAGAATGAACAGTCAGAGGAACAGTTGGCTATTTAAGAGAGTTGTGAAGTCCTAGATTTGAACACCTGGTTTTCATAGAACAGAATGAAAGGAAACCTAAATCTAGCATAGGTTATTTAGCTCTTGAGTTAACAGAGTCCTACTGAGACAATCCCCTGGCCACAGAAAGGTCAAGGGAGAAAAAATAAACAACTTGGCTAAGATGAGCAGGGAATCCCTTAGGGCAAAGGAGAGGCAGCCCCTCACTACCAAATACCATTTTTGCCTGGGGCCTTTTCAACATGCGTGTTCCTGCACCAGTGTGGCACCTAGTCTTTTTGATAAGGACCTTGTTTTTTTTGGTCAAATTATTACTTGAATGATAATATACACTGTTTGCTGTTTCAAAGTTGTGATATATTTTCTTAGTGGATCTGATTTTTTAAAAAATAAAGTTCAAGGGCCAGCAGATGGCATAGTGGTTACATTGCTGGACTTCCACATAGTTGACCCCAGTTCGGGTCCCAGACCAGGGGAAGAGGGGGGGACTTGAAAATCATGCCAGTGTGCAGCCATCCTTCCCAGGGGTGATTTCTCATTTTCCCTCTCACTGTCTCTGTCTCTCTCCACTGAGCACACACACCCTATGACAAAAACTTCTAAAAAATAATCGAATAAATTTTCCCCCACTTAAAAAAAAAAGAGAGAACAAGAACAATTATTCTAGTATGTTCTAGTATGCATGTTAAATAAACTTATTAAAAGATACTATCAAATTAGATTTCAAAGCAAAACCAAAATGTAATAATGTACTATGTATAAGATACACCTAAAATCAAAAACTTACAAAAGGCTGAAAATAAAAAGAGGAAAAAATACAGGCAAATATGAACCAAAGAAGCTGAGATAGCAATTATAATATCGTGTGTGTGTGTGTGTGTGTGTGTGTAAATATATATACTATGTAACATATTATATAAATGAGGCAGAGAGAGAGCACATTCACCAAATAGGAGTATGGGTATATGTGTGTGTATATACACGTGTGTGTGTGTGTGTGTGTGTATGTACATATACAGAAACATATACACATATAGGAGGAAAAAATAAAATAGTTATAAAGATATTCTAAAAGCTATAAAATAAGGGATATTACTATATTCAGATAACTCAAAGGGAAGATCTATAGACTATCAGCAATAATGTGAATATAGAAAAAGTCAAAGAAACAAAAATGACCAATTAGTTTTACATTTTTTTTCTTAAAATAAAAAAGAAAAGATGACTGAGAAAAATTAGTTACATAGACTGAAGGAAATGCATACTTTTTCACAAGCAAATTAATTTTATAATGTAATGATCAAATCAGCCTAACTATATATATATATATGTATATATAGATATAAATATCTTCCTAACACGTTGTTAATTACTGTACTAAATTAATTAACAAACATAGACTACACATCTAAATTACAACTAGCAATGGCACAAGAGGTTATATCAAAAATGTATAAATAAAAATAAAATTAAATAGCTAATAAATATGAAATTAATTTATGTAATGTCAGATGTTCACATACTTCTTAGATTGTAAATTTTGTGCAGATTAATATGATTTAACTCTCTCAATAAATTGTAAATCCATGATTCAGTGGAGACTATATTATCTGAAACCATTATGCACAACCAAAATAGGAAATACTTCAAAATAACCTAGAATTCTCTTATCCAATGACATCCAGAGTTGTGCAAGTCAATTTCCTAGTACTTTCTTGAGTGTCATAAATCAAAATATAGTATGAAAGTGGAAAAGCTCTAGGTGGCTAATTTTTTAAAAATTATTGTATATATTCATGGGGCACAATAAAATGTTTTGGTATATATAGTGTTATAATTAAATCAATCTACTTAACACATCCATCACCTCACATACTTAATATTTTTCTATGTTGAGAACATTTAAAATTCACTCTCTCAGCAATGTTCAAGTACACAATATACTATTATTAACATTAGCCATTATACTGTACAATAAATCTTCAAAACTTATTTCTCCTACCTGACTTTAGGTGGTATTTCTCATGTAAGAAAGCAAAGACAATTACATAAGCTTCTTTCCAAAGTAACTACTGGACCACAGATTTCTTTTATTTGGAAATTTTACTGATTATTTGCTTATACATGCAGAAGAACTAATGATATTTCCTTTAAATTTTTGAGGCAATACAATAAAGCTTTTTTTTCTTTTTTAACATATAACAATAATAATAATGAAAGGCTATACTCACACTTTCCATTGTGATATCATTTGAGGCATTCATCAAATTCACACTTTTATCAACAGCTACAATCCCAACCAGTGACTCAGGTTGTGTCACAGAGATCCTAAGAGAGACTTTCTCAGATGGTTCAGCATTAGCTTTGCTCCAAAACAGCTTTATCTAAATATAAGAGAAAGCAGGATTGATTGCTTTTACTTTTTTAAAACATTATTTACATGACTTACCAACAGCAAATCAATGACTAAAAACTAACAAAGATTCTACATTTGCCTGGGCTTTAGGATAATTCTAAAAGTATGCACAATACTTCTCTGGGGAAGGATATTAAGAAAAAAAAAAATCTTCACTCCCACAGTGTTTGCAAGTCAGAGGTTCTCACAAGGTAAAAGTCTGAATTATCCATCACTTCTCTATCTGTCCTCCACCTCCCCATCCTCAGTCCCAGCCAGTGCTGAGCAGAATACATCTTCATGTGCAAGATAATCCAGTTTCTTGAAAGTTTGTCTGGGGTTAGTTTCTGACTGATGAAATATTGTAGATAAACCAAAAGCCTTCTCTGCTTCCACATATCATTTCCAATGTTCTCATCCTTTCATTGCATTCTCACACCGATGTCAACACAAACTTATATTGCCATTGGAATTCCATACCAGAGCAATACTGACTTAACCATTTGAAAGATCCTGAGACAACTTCATGAATTTGAGTTAAAGTTCATAGCCAAGAACTGCATCTTAAAAATAAATTTCACAGTGACCAAAAAGTCAGGACATATTTTTGTTTCTCTATGCAAAAATGCATCATGACTTTTCTGACAACTGAACAGAAATGAATAATATAAATGTCTAACCTAACCAATTTTATATAATGATACTTTCTAAAGAAATATTACATTTCTCAGACTTCACATGTACATAAAGGTTTTCTTTTTTTAAATATCATTACCTTAAATCTTACCTCATTTTTAAAAACAAGCTGAATAGGAATTTTTAGAACATCATTTATAATTTCCCCATCTTCTTCCACATAATATACAATTATACAAGCTTTTGGAGCCCAAGAATTTTCTGGTGTTAAAGAGAAGGTAGTTGAGTTTTGTTTGCCTACAGCCACCAACTGTCCCCTAGATACTACCTGAAAAGAATAGAGATAAATTTAGTTTTTTTTAGCTAAAGCTGGTAGAATTTCAACTGAATCTACATTTATCATAACTTTAAGCTTATACATGAATTCTTGACTTACATCAGCTTAAAAGCCTGCAAGAACACCCACAAACAGATGAATGGATTGAAAAAGTGTGGCATATATATTCCATGGAGTATATATTCAGTCATAAAAAACTATAAAATATTAGTCATCAATAATAAACAAGACCCTAGCATTTGATAGAAAATGGACAAATAGGGAAGATCTGTAGCTGAGTGCAGCAAGTCAGGCTATGAAGGAGAGACACTGCATGTCTCCACTTAACATACACTGACTGTCTACACTCGTGGTAGAGACTGAAAGATTGGAGGACATAAAAGCATTGAAACTAGTTATGGACACTGGAGACAGTGTGGAAAGAGGGTGGGGGTGGGGAAGAGTGTAGGGAAGGAAATTAGGGAGGAAAAAAATAAAGAGGCAGGACATTTGTGGGACACAGAAATGGTTTATTGCCTGTTAATAACATGTATGGTATTCTCGACTGGATTGATCTGAGGTGTATTTTATGTCAGGTAAATTCTCTTTGCAAGCTAAATATATATAGCGATTGAATGAATAAAACAATAATAATAATAATAATAATAATAATAATAAAAGTATAAAAAATATCCCAGAACATTTATTCTCCCATTCTACCAAATAGGCTTATGAGGCTCAAGAATTTGATAGTTTCTGGGGAACCAGCAGTTAGCATAATGGCTATGTCGCTGGACTCCCACGTGGTCGACCGCGGTTCGCGTCCCAGACCCGGTGGCTTAAAACTCACGCCGGGTGAGTGCATGCCCAAGATCCCGAGAGGAGAATGGAGGAGAAGGGATTGCGGCGTGACCATCCCCCCTGGGGGGTGATTTCTCGCTTTCTGTCTCTATGTCTCTCTCTGTCTGTCTGGCGAGCACACACGCCCTATAGCAAAAACCTCTCCAAAAAAAAAAAAAAATAGAATTTGATAGTTTCTGAGATTCTTAGCTTAAGCAACATGTTGTGCCAAGTGTGTTTATATCAATTACATAGACACATTTCATATCACCTGTCAAGTGAAAAGTTGTACCAACATTGATTCATTCATTAGTTTGTTTACTAATTTATTTATTCATTTATTCATTTTTGTATTTTTTGATGCACTCAATAGCTATATATCATTATAGCTTGGGAAATGGATTTTCCCAGCATGAATACACTATGTATTAGTCCAGTTACAGATATTATTATATATGTTATCATAAACAGATAATTTTCCATTTTTGTGACTTTAAAATGTTTTGCTTCTTTATAAATTCGACAAACATGTTTTATCAGGCTAATATAAAGCAAGATAAGGGTTTAAACTCTGGTTCAAATCTGCCTGGCTTGATGGCCCAGCCTTGGTGGTACAGATGGTAATATACTGAAAAGCTGTGTTGGGAGTCACATGGTCACCTGCAGGTTCGAATCTCAGGGCTGACCTACAAACATGCCAGCTGAGCACATGTGCATGCACAGGACCCTGGCGAGCTGGAGGGCCAGAGTGCTGAAAGGGGACCATGGTGTACGACCTGGCTAAGGGTGTTTTCTCTCTGCATACACGCAAGCTCTCTATCATGGATTAAAAAAAAAATTAAAAATGGATAAAAAATTCCTGACTCGAAACTTGGCTTAGCTTTTTACTAAATGATGCCCTGGGCTTGTTTTTAACTTTATAATGATAGTACCCTGGTAGAATTGTAAGGATTAAATAAGATAATACATGATATAGTAGGCACATTTTAAGGCAGCTCCCAGTGAATTCTGCCCTTATGAATTCTCCTCCTTGAATGGATGTAATTTTTGATAAACTTTTAACTAACAGAATATGGCAAAGATGGTGGAAAATGACTACATTCCCTTATATGACTTTTCTTAGTTAACTTCAGGAAAGAACCACTTCCTGACTTTGAATAAATAATCAGCAATGTTGTGAATTGCCTATGGAGAGAGTCTCATGGTTGGGTGGCCTCTAGGAACAGAGGGCACCATCCAGTCACTAGGTGGTAAAAAGCTAGGTCTTACCCTGAGTCACACTATAGAAAAATAAAATCTGTCAACAACCTAAGTGAGCTTGGAAGCACATTCTTGCTCACTCAAGTCTACAGCTAAAAATACAGCACTGCTGAGATCTTGATTGCAGCCTCACAAAACCCTGAACAGAGGACCTAGTTAAGCTGTGCCTATACTACTGAAACTATGAGATAATAAATGCATGTTGTGTAAGATTGGGACCAGCAAGTGGCATAGTGGTTAAGGTGCTGACTTCCCACATAGTTGACAGAAGTTCAAGTCCCATACCTTGTGGCTTGAAACTCACACTGGGCACATGTGCATGCATGCTCAAAATCCCAAGAGAAGAATGGAGGAAAAGGAACTGCCACATGGCCATCCTCCCCCTGAAAGCCCTCCCCCCACAAGGTGATTTCTTGCTTTCTGTCTCTCTGTCTCTCTCTCTCTCTCTCTCTCTCTCTGTCTCTAGCAAGCTCACATGCCCTATAGCAAAACTCTTTCTCTCTAAAAAAAGGACAAGATTAAAGCAATACTAATTGGAGCAGCAGTAGCTTCATAATCAAGAATTGGTGTTTGATTGGAATACAGGATACCACTGGGAGAGCAGAATTTTAGCAAAATCTGAAGGCCACAGACAGCCATTTCTTTTCTTTTTTATTTGTATTAAATGTATTATCTATAATGAGTCTATATTACTTATTTAATAGAAATTAAAATTTTAAACTTAATGCAAGATTTAATTATCCATTTTAAATTAGAAACACAAATATAGGTGAAAAAAGAAAAGAAGATATTTTGACTGCAATAGAAAAGGACAGGTTAGGGGTCATCCAGTGGTAAGTAGCCGACTAGATCCTACATGGCCAACTACTCATTCAAGTCCTCAATCAGGAGAATTAAAAAGCACCCTGGTTGTGTGTGCATGCACAAAATCCCAAAAGGAGAAATGGAGGAGAAGGGATGCCATGTGATCAGCCCTAAAGGGGGTGCTTTCTCACTTTGTTTTTCTCTCTCCTATGAGAGCATGTGCCCTCTAGCAAATTTAAAACAAACAATAAAAAAGGACAGGTTAAAAAGGTATGAAGCTCAGGGACCAGCAGTTAGCGTAATGGCTATGTCGCTGGACTCCCATGTAGTCAACCGTGGTTCGCGTCCCGGACCTGGTGGCTTAAAACTCACACCAGGCACGTGTGCGTGCGTGCCCAAGATCCTGAGAGGAGAATGGAGGAGAAAGGATTGCGGCGTGGCCATCCCCCCTGGGGGGTGATTTCTTGCTTTCTGTCTGTCTGGCGAGCGCACACGCCCTATAGCAAAAACCTCTCCAAAAAAAAAAAGTATGAAGCTAAAATTTTTTAAACTAGTAAGTTTAGTGTAGGCAAAAGACAGAGTCCATTGAAGATGATTCTATAATAGATTATATATAAATTCAAATTCTGTAAGAGATTACCATATAGCTTAATTCCTTCAATCGTTTGTTGCCACTAACCACCAACTCAAAAGGTGATCCCACCTAGAAAAGAAATAATTTAAAATGTTTAATTAATACATGCATATCACTAGCAAAAGAGTAAAATTATATTGTAATTATCAAGTGAGTTGTAAGCATTACCTTTATATTTTCCTCTCTTGTTTTGAGCTGGATATAGGTCTTACTGGGAGATGTAAACATACCATGAACTGCCATGCTACTTACACTATCAAGAAAATGGGCCTATAATAAAAGATAAAGGGGTGTAAATTTTCATCCTCAGTAACACCTTTAGCGAAAAATAATGCTACCTGCTGAATAATTACTAGAAGCCGAATTTACTTTCACTGTTTTTGGGGTTTTTGTGCATGCAGGGAAAAACATTCACAAATATTGGCTCTTCATCATTTTCTAGCTTATACTATAAAGACACTGATAGCTTTAAAACAAGAGAATGGGTCTTCATCAATATAACCTAAGAAGAAAAGAGCATAGTCCTAACTGAGTTCAGAAGCAAAGGTGTTTTATCTGGTACCATTGTGAAAAGAGAGAATGAAATGAAAACGGATCTTTTCCTTCTCTCCAAAACACGTAGCTCATATGCAAGTAAGAAATCATATCCTCCCGCGCAATCTGTCAATGTTCAGGGTCAAAATGAAAGAGGTCACACCCAAGGAGCACTCTGCTGTGCTAGGGCCCTGCCTTGGACGGGGCCGATATCCAAAAGGAAGGAAGTAGGACGGACTGAGGATTCTCAGATGAGCCACTCTACGGAAGAGAGCTCAGCCAAGGTACGTAAGTGTAAAAACATTATATATTCCTCTTTCCTTTCAGCTCTTGCCAAGACAAAACTTCAGATGGCTGAAATCAACCTAGATGGAGGACTCGATGGAGAACATCATATCATCACATTGCTATAGTTTACTGTGCTCTTCAAAATGAACTTACAAGGAAACACTGAGTCGAACCCCTCAGTCGCTGTCATTAAATTACTTCTACACTTTCCCCCCATTTCTTTTAATATAAACATGTACCCACTTCCTAGGGACCTCCAGCTCCAGCTGGCTGAGTCGGATTACAAGATTACAATTGCAATGAGGCAGCCACAGTAACGTAACGACAGGAAACAGATGGCACCTTCAGTTGTAGTTCACTGGAATCTTCCAGGATCGGAAATTCAATCTTAAAAACTCCATTCTGGGGGACTGTATAATTTATGACCAGGGCATCTCCCATTTCCTGGTTTCTACTGTCCCATCTGCTCCAGAACTCGGTGTAGTTTCTCTGTGTCACTGCTATGACTACATTATTTCTTCTTTCTTCAGGAGTCAGTTGATTGCCATCAGAACGGGTTACCTTCACCTAGTTGTCAAAATAAGACATTTGAAAAACAGGTAGTAAAGAGGAAAAGAAGTTAAGTTGAATCCAGTTTCCATCTGTGCTACTGCCTTGAAATTGAACCCCCAAAACCTATTGGTAGTACTCTAATTTCCAGATTCAGGGTCCCGTTCTGGGAGGCATCTGATACCACTAACCTCCTCCTCCTTAGGCTTACGGCTTCCCTCGCCTTTTACGGCTCTACAGCAACCTCCTTCACTTCCTATTTCTCTTTCCACATCTTCTCAGTGACCTTTCTGGTTCCTTTTGCCTCTCACTCAATGTGGGAATTTGTCAAGGCCTCTGTTCTCTCCCTCAAAGGTCTCAGCACTTCTGCAGCTTAGCTTGTTATCTCTTTGTGCTTGTATCCTAAATCCAAAATTCCCATCCTCACCCTGGTCTGGAGACAACACCTCTGATTCCTTGAAGGAAATTTCTACTTGAATCTCAGGCACCTCAAATTCAACACATCTAAATCTGAGCATCCATCTCACCTTTTCTATTTTTGCTGATGCTACAATTCTACCAGATGTAGTATCTCTGCATTTTCCCTCCCACTCCTGCCTTCTCCAATGAACACCAAGCCCTGTCCTCTCCCTCCTCTATCCTCTCCACTCCCACAACCACAGCTCCAAGGTGCTGGGCTGTTGCCATCCTTCTGCACACAACCTGATCCGGCTTCCTCAAGCACTGCTCTCACCACATCCCTCAAACATTCTCCAGTCTCCTCGGCTCCTCACTGCCTACAGCATAACGTTCAGCCATGCCTGTGAGCCAGTTAGGATCCTCTGCAACGTCCCACTTCATCTCCCACCTCACCCCTCCTGTACACAAGCCCTCAGCTGCAGCTGCACACTGGTCCACTCGCTGTCACCTGAATATATCCTGAACTTGCCAACTGGGACTCACATTTTGTGTCAACTTATCTTCTCCCCACCTCTCACCCCCCCACAGCCAATTAATCTTTCAACAAACAATTTAAAATTTCCTCTTCAATATAGCATCCCAACCCCAAAGCCAACTCTCCCTCCTAAAACCACTCCCATTGTCGGGACCAGCAGTTGGCATAATGACTATGTCACTAAACTCCCATGTAGTCAACCGTGGTTCAATTCCTGGAGTTGGTGGCTTAAACTCATGCTGGGCACATGTGCATGTGTGCCCAAGATCCCTAGAGGAGAAGGGATTGTGGCATGGCCATCCCCCCCGGGGGGGGGGGGGGTGATTTCTCTCTTTCTGTCTTTCTGTCTCTCTCTGTCTATCTGGCAAGTGCACACGCCCTATAGCAAAAACCTCTCAAAAAAAAAAAAAAAAAAAAAGAACTCCCATTGTTAAACTCTAGTCATTTGGAATTACTAATTACTATTGGGTCATCAGAAAAGTCATGACTGGGGAACCAGCAGTTAGTGTAATGGCTATGTCGCTGGACTCCCACGTAGTCAACCGCGGTTCGCGTCCTGGACCCGGTGGCTTAAAACTCACGCCGGGCACGTGTGCGTGCGTGCCCAAGATCCCAAGAGGAGAATGGAGGGGAAGGGATTGTGGCGTGACCATCCCCCCTGGGGGGTGATTTCTTGCTTTCTGTCTCTATGTCTCTCTCTGTCTGTCTGGCGAGCGCACGCGCCCTATAGCGAAAAACCTCTCAAAAAAAAAAAAAGAAAGAAAAGTCATGACTGTATTTTTCTAAGTTTCTCTGTGCAAAATGTGTCATGACTTTTCTGAAGACCCAATTTTGCAGCCTCCTGTTTTTTTTACTTCCCTTTTCAAACTGTAAATGATTAAGATCATTGACATAAGGAACTACCTGAAGTTCTCTTACCATTCAACAAGTGACCTCTCTTTTCTTTAAATCAAAGATCAGTAAACTACCACAAGCAGGCAGGCTAATCCAGTAGTTGTGTAAATAAAGTTTTATTGGAACATAGCCACTCTCATTTCTCAAATCATCTGTGACTGCTTTCATGAAACAATAGCAGAGTTGAATAGTTGTAATAGAGATGACATGAGCTGAAAACATTTACTAACTAGCCTTTTGCAAAAAGTTTCCCAATCTCCAGCTCAAATCCCTATAGAAATTTATTCATGACACAAATATTATTCTGCCTTAAAATATAGTTGTGTGTTTTCTCATTACTATTATAAAAACTGTGAATTCCCAAGTAGGGGATTTGGTCCTGGTAAGCTCTGTAAACTTTTGCCTTGCACATTGCCAAAATTCACTCAGTTAATAAGTGTTAATTCAATATTCTCACTTGAGAAAAAAAAAAAGTGTGTTGCTATGTTTTTAATGCTTTATCTTTGCTAGAACTAAAAATAAGTCCTTATAAAAATCAAATTTAAATGAAAAATTTTGACTACCATCTAATTATATCAATTAATTAGTAAAAGCATCAGTGTAACAAACCACATCTAACTTACATTATTTGTTAAATTTTTAGAAAAATATTTTTTATTGAAAACTCCTTTTTTAGAAAAATTATATAAAAGATTATTAGGAAGCAATTCTACATGCCTCATATATCTAAAGAGAAAAAGTAATCTACCTACTTTTGAGCTTAAATTTTAGAAAAAGTATTGAAAATACTATTTCCCACTTTGAACATACTAATATGGATCAGAAATAAATGTACCAACTTACCGTGACTGTGAAGTTGAGAGATGGCTTCAAGACAGTAGCATAATCAAAAAATTCAATGATGTAATCATGTTGCTTGAAAAATACATTGGAGCTTGCATTTCGTGAGATACCTGTTTTGGAAATGGCACCATTTAGAATGCAAAATAGCATTTCGGCAATAGCTTCTATCTACCAAATCTCTCCATCTAAGCTACTTGTGAAAGTACTTTAAGGTATCAGAGCAGTTCAAATATCAGGAAAAAGCCATCACTAGAGACTATAAACAACATCTGGTGTGTTGCAAGTTTTCAAGATAGCCTGAATTTTTAAAAAGTTAGTCCATTAGTTGTATCTGATGAATGTTAATTTGCCTCTTAGTTCACTTCCTGTCAAGAGCTAAAACTGTATACCTAATTTTCTCTTACTGGTGGATAATACCTGAAAATAAAGACTTACTTTCATGCTCAAAAAAAGTAAAAATAAAAATACCAGGGCACATAAGTCTTCATTCCCAAATTGGCTCTAACACTAACAGAACCACACAGTTCTATCAGGTTCTCTATGGATCCCTTCTAAGTACTGTTACTGTTATCCTCCTCTGTGGCATGGACATCAACAGATCAAAGCTCTTGGAAGAACAGTTTTTTGCTCTTGTGGGGATTAGTTCATAGAAATAGTATCAGAAAGGTTCAATAAATTAACCTTTATTTTCATGTTAAAGAAAAAACTTGGCCATGTGATAGCACAGTATTAACAAAACTAGATCGGAAAGGTCCGGGGTTCATATCCTAGGACCTCCCTGAGCACTCTGGGAACATGCACACATGCCCATCATCCAGACCAGTTAAGACTGGAGGTGGATTGTGGCAGGAAGATATTTATAGGATTCCTATTTACCTATATATATAAATAAATAAAAGATTTCAGAATATAGTGAATTTTTTAAAAAAAGACAGTTATTAGTAACCTGAAAACATAGACCTTTTAGTGGTGTTTTCATGCTGAAAACTGAGTAGAAATGGAAAAAATTACAGCCATTACATGTGGTTGAAGTGCAGACGCTCACAGAAAATGTTTCCCTGTGTTATTATGAAAACATCCTTAAAGTTAGACTAATAGTCATGACAATTTCAACATTAAATAAAAAGGCAACAATGTTCTCAAATGAAAGTGCTGGTTATAATAAGAAAGGTGATACAGTAGCACCATGTAAATAGCTCCACCATCACCTAGAAGTCTACAAACCTGTAAGTGATTCTGTCACTGTAGCTACGAGTTCTATTGGCCCAGGGGAAGACAGATCCATGTGTCCAGAAAGCCCATCTGAAGAATCCATTACATTCTTCATCTCTTCATCATTAAAAGAGAAGTTTGCAGATCCATTTATCTGTTTTGTTTAAAAGTTCAATTTTATTTTCCACTTTATCAATTCAAAAGTTAGCAAAAGAAGTCAAACTAAGTCACAATAATGTGATAGCTCTGGTTCCATTTTAATCATGGGTAAATTCTCACCTGTCTAATGTTGAAGAGTCCTAAATTTACCCAGACACAATTATTTGTTTGTTCAGTACAAGATCTTATTTCTAGAAAAAGTACACTTATAAATTTCTCTATTACAAGCTCTAAAATATATGCAGTTACCTTAAATTTTTTTGTAATATTTTTCTTCACTCCCCAAAAGGATAAAGGTAAAAATGTAAGTGTTACATCTCCTTTCACTGGCTTCCCATATGTATACCTGAAAAATAAGAAACAAGGTTCTTTTATATTTTCAACTGGATATTACCAGAAGGACACAATAAGAATATAACTTTCAATAGCATATACTAGCAATCAAACATAAAAGAATGCTTTTTTTTTTCAAAATACACTTTTACTAAAAAAATTTTAAACTAAACAAAGAATGTCCTTAATAAATGATAATCCTTGAAATTATATGACTAGATATGAATACTTTTAACTAAAGTACCTTAAAACACTTTATAATGCACATTTTTCCCGCCCTGTAATCATCTGAGAAGCCTCAGAAAATATCTGATCATAGTTGAACGTGACAGTCTCCTGTATAAAGATTTTTAAATTTTTTTATTTTTTTCACATTTAATAACTACATCTTTACAGCACACAAAATAAATTTTTCTAGCATGAATATACTGCATATTAACTCAAAGATATTCTTATACATATTGTCATCAACAGATGATTCTGTATAGATTATGAAAATCTTTCACTCCTATAAATCTTATCTGACCCTTTAACTGTGTGCCCATGAGAGTCTGTGGCTTGGAAGGTTTTTAAGTGTTAGCTAAAACTGCATTCATGGTGGCTTATTGCTACATGTTCCAATATTAGCTGGAGGGTTTATTTAAACAAATGGGCTCAGAGCAGTCAAAACTGAGTTTTTACAGGAAATTTTAAAATAAAAATAATTTTTAAAACCTACAGTACCAAATTTATTTTCTTGAGTCAAATTTAACTCTGCTGGAGCCGGCAGGTGGCATGGTGGTTAAGGGTGCTGGATTCCCATGTGGCCCACCACGATTCGAGTTCTGGACCTGAACTTTCTTTCTCACTTTCCCTCTCTTTCTTTCTCAGTCTGTCCCTCTCTGGTCAAATTTTAATAAGTTAAGTAATTCTTTTTAAGAAAATTTCACTCTGCTGAATTTGCAGTCTATATATTAATTTTATCCCCTCTGATCATAGGAAATTCTCTTCATGTGACGGAGGGACAGTCTTTGGTAAATCATTTTACTTCTGCGATGCCTTTTATAAATGCTTTCCCTGGGTTCTTTCCATCTCTATTATGAAATGCTAAGCCAAGCATGGAAATCAACTTTGCTTTGCACTCTATAAATCGTAATGGTAAATTTCTGCTTCCTGAATCTATTTATTGAACACTGAGATGGCCCTTCAACTGGATTAACTCAAATTATGAAGCAAATGGTAAATATAGAATATTATAAATTAAGAAAAAAAAATAAATCTACCTTCAAATGCACCACTCTTCTGAATGAAAATAGTAAAGTTAGCAGAAACCCTGGTTAGCAACTTTAGCATCAAATTTACTTATTCCAAAGAAAGTCTTTCAAAATTGATAGTGCTTATATCTCATCAAAGACTGAATAGAAACCAAACTAGAAAACCAGAATGCTCCGTTTTAGAAGAGCTATATCATCTGAAAGTACAGGGAACTATAAAATACAGGTATAATTTTGAGTATTCTCAGGCATGAATATTTTTAATTTTTATTTAAATGTGAAGCAAATTTGGCTTCCTGAGCTCTGAGCTGATTATAATAACTGTGAAACACAAATATTCACAATTTTTGTCCTTAGTAGAACCTGGATGCATTTAGAGCAAATTAATTATGCATAAAGTAATAGCTCGAGAACATTTTCAATAGCAAATCAAAGATATTCTGGGATAGTATCATTAACAAAACAAGATTTTTCTTTTTCTGAAAATAGCCAAAGCAAAAAATATCATAAACTATACCAAAGAGAACCTATCAGGAGCCAGGGAGCAGCCCAGCAGTAGTAACACAACAGCATCCATGGGGGAGGGCCCGGGATCAGATCTTAGGGCCCCTTGTACATGCGAAGCATGGACATGCAGGCTGGCTGAGGCTGGGGTGGATCACAGCATGAGAACCTTGCTGAAGATCTCTCTCTCTCTCTCTCTCTCTCTCTCTCTCGGAAGAAATAACAAAATTAACTTTTTAAAAAGTGAATATATCACTGTAATTCATGTTTCTCCCCACCCCTACCACCTATTTTTATGTTATTTCAATGCTGCAGTCTCAATTCATCAAATAAACATGTTTTAATGAACCTTAGATTAAACAATGTTTTTTTAATTATATTGTCCCTAGGAGTTACTAAAGTAAACTGGATATAGGCTATGTTGTTTTCTTTACAATCCTCTAGAACCCACTGTGGTTAGTGGGAAAGAGTCTATTATTATTTTTGATGAGGTGAGACCAAAGAGCACATAGAGCACATGTTCACATCAACGTTAATAGATAAATGCATATTTTTTTCATTCACCTCAGTTAATAATTTCAAAACTAAAAGGAGTTTGGTAGCCTTCAAGGAGGAAAGCTCCTTGAAATTTAAATCCATAATACCAAATTTATCTTCTTGGGTCAGATTTGCATCCACAAAGTATGTACATGGTTTGTGTGAATTTGTACCCACCACTAAGTTTTTGTTAAGTTTATTTATTTATTTCTTCCTTGGGAGAGAGAAAAAAGAGATGTCACCCCCAATAGGGTCCTCATGCTGTGATCCACCCCCAGCCTAATGCAGCCAGTATGGCAGGCACACACAAACGTGCCCAGCATGTTCAGGGAGACCTCAGGATATAAACCCAGGACCTTCCTGAATGGCTTCAGCATTGCTGAGCATTGCATTACCACTGTGCTACCATAGCTAGCCTGTATCTACCAAATGCTATAAGCATTAGTTTAAAAAAATGAAAAAAAATCTAAAGATAATTGCTTAACCTCTGGTTAAGATCAAGTATAATATAAGCATTTATGTGTTTCACATACGTGTTTTCTAAGCCATAAATTAATCCACAGTATTCCAATTCATAATAGAAGTTGCCTCTTGGTTGAACATGGCAGAAAACTTAGTACAAATTGTAGACATGCTTTTTGCCTTTGTGTTTTATAGGTTTCACACGATTTCTTGCCACACAGTGTTTAAAGCAGGAGTCCTCAGAATACTTTGGTCTGTGGACTGCTTCTGCAGAAAACTCACTGCCACCTACCATTTGCCTCTGCTATGAATCTTCACGAGGCAAGGAGTATGGCGATGAGACAGCCATGAGGTGAGGTCCAGTTTTTACGAACTCTGAAGACTTAAGTTATTAAACCAAATAAATATTGGGTCATGGGGAAAGTCATGATGTATTTTCCTGTTTTTCTATGCAAAAATGCCTAATGACTTTTCCAATGATCCAATAAATTTCAGGAATCAAAGCATAGATATTGACAACTGAAAAAAACACTAGAGAATCACTAGCCTGGAATATTCCCTCTTTGTCAGCAAAACAAAATACTTGTTCTTTATGTCAGTGGGTCAAAATCATGAGAGCCACCACAGACCTGTTAGAGTGGGGTGGCAGTGTCTGTGTATATATGCTGAATGGATAAATGTGGATAACTGACTCATCACCTAAGTGCAACAAGACAACCAGCTTCCCTCCACCTTCCCCCAACCTCTGCCCCATGACCAAGAGCTTAACTTCCACTGTTGATGGAAAAAAATAAAAATGGGATTTAGAAAGAAGTAAGTCATCTCAACTCCATGTTATCTGAAAAGGGGATAAAGATACAATTTTATGGGCTGAACCAATAGCCTGGTGGTTAAGGCGGCCAGATACCACATGGTCAGCTGCCTGGTTAGAATTCTGGCACCAGTGGCTTGAAAAACATGACAGGAATGTGTATATACATGTCCAATAGGACTGAAAAATGAAAAAGAGATTGAGGTATGATCATGTTCCATTGGGGGGTGCTTTCTTCCTCTCCCTGTCTCTCTGTATCTCTCCAAAGATAATCCCACCCTTTGATAACTCAAAAAAAAAAAAAAAGATACAACCTTTAAAAAATAAACAATCAGGCACAATCTGTAATGTAAATCTTGTGATAAGTCTTGGAAAGACTTATCACTAGTCTGTTGGAAGGACTTTAGGACTGGCCCAGTTTGGAAGCAGAGACAAATGCAAAGACCTGTGAAGACCTATTCCACACTTAATCATTTATTATAGATAAATGCTGCCTATTAGATTATTTTAATAATCAAAATACTGTGCTAATATCCTGGAGTATAAAATGGGCTTTTTGTCATAGGGTTTTATAATGGCTCAGAGTTACATCACAACAAAAATGATACTTACTTTGCCGTGACAGTGCCATTTAAATGCTTGGAATTCAAGGAACAGTATAATGGAGTCTGTAAAGCAACTTCAAATTTTGGTAATACTGGAAAATAAAAGCAAGAGTGATCCTTTAAAGAATATATTTTACGGCCATCTTCAGCTGAACAAGAATTTTTTAAAAAAATTGTTCTGAAGAAGTTGATAGGTGGTACTATTTAAGCTTAGATTCTTCAGGATTCAAGTACGTGCTATTATGAAAAGTCCTTCATTTCACCCAAAATTAGAAATATCTACTTTGGTCAGATTTATATAATTAAGATATGAAGTGTTGGGACCAGCAGTTAGCATAATGGCTATGTCGCTGGACTCCCATGTAGTCGACCGCGGTTCGCGTCTTGGACCCGGTGGCTTGAACTCACGCCGGGCATGTGTGCGTGCGTGCCCAAGATCCCAAGAGGAGAATGGAGGAGAAGGGATTCTGGCGTGGCCGTCCCCCCTGGGGGGTGATTTCTCGCTTTCTATCTCTCTGTCTCTGTCTGTCTGGCGAGCGCATGCACCCTATAGCGAAAACCTCTCCCAAAAAAAAAAAAAAAAAAAAAAGATATGAAGTGCTTTATAAATCTTAATATTATGTTGATATAAAGCACTCTGCCAAAGTAAACCAGCAAGAAAACATTTTTATTTCTAGTTTACAGGCATTCTTTTTCTATAACTTCACTGACCAGAGAAATAGGTCAAAGCCTCTTAACCAAGAACTTCACTATTCAATTAACACACGAGAAGTATCAAGGCCAATGGGTCAGCAATGTAAGGCAGGCCTCTAGGCTCTAAATAAGGCTAAGGCCCTTAATGGGCCAAGGTACCTCTGACTGTAGACCAATGTAGAACAAGAAGTCCAAAAATGTCACAGGGGTCAACTATGAACATCCTCTACCAACATCGAAGTTAGGTACCTTTCAGTGGTGGTGAGTTAAGTGCCCCTCCGCAAGCATTACAGGATGGCAATCAATTCCTCACCTCCACTATTCCCCATTCAACAACACACAACCACCCAGCATCACCAAAATGTGATAGGAAAACAGCCTGAAGAAATGCTGGTTCCTAATGATTTATTCTTCTAGACAAGGACTGTTTAAAAGAAATAAAATGTGAGCTACTCATGTAACTTTTCATTTCTACTACACACACTAAAAAAAAGTAAAAAGAAGCAGGTGAAATTAATTTTTGTATCATTTTGCTTAACTCTATTTTTCTAAAATATACTCAGTTCAACATACAATCAAAATAAGAAACTACTATTAATGAACCATTTTTCTTTCTTTTTTATAATTCTTCTAGATCTGTTGTGTCTTTTACACTTAGCATATCACCATTACCCACATTTCAAGAGCCCAACAGCCACACATGGCAAGTGTCCCCCTGTGAGGCATAGCACAACTCCAGATTAGAGTTCAGCCAGCTATGACTAGTATGAGCTAAGATGATTTTTACAATGTTTAATTGTTGGGAAAAAATCAAAAGAATAATAGTATTTCATGACACCATAAAACTATATGAAATTCAAATTTCCTTGTCCATAAAATAAAGTTTATTGCAACACTCATTTACATAGGGTCTATGGTTGACTGTGAGCTACAAAGGTAAAGTTGAGTAGTCACGACAGAGACTTATGGCCCACAGACTCTAAAATGTCACTGTCTGGCCTGTTAGATGAAAACTTCGATGACCTCTATACTAGGTATCATGAGATAAAGATCTGACAACATTGTATGAAATACATGAGCATAAACCACAAAGACGTAACAAAACTACTTTCTAGAATTTCTGTTGTTTGAATGAAATGTCTCAAAAAGTGACACAAATCAAAAAAAAAAAAAAAACCACCACAAATATAACCTCAAAATAACTACTCAAATTATAAACTAATGCTGAAGTCCTATGCTTTTGCTCTCATCTCTCCTTCCCAAAGGAAAGCAAATTAGCTAGGTCCCACTATTTTTATCAAGTGGAGATATATATTTATATCAATGGTGATATAAGCTTGGCACCTGTTAAACCTCAGTTTAACAGTCTTCCAAATGTGACCAAATGAGAAAGATGGAAAATAACTAACGTTAATTTTTTTTATTATGAAATTTCAGGGCCAGCCAGTGGTGTAGTAGTTAAGGCAGCTGGATCCCACATGGCCAATTGCACATTTCAAGTCCTGGACCCAGCAGTTTAAGAAGTATTCCAGGAGTGTATGTGTACATGCCCAGAATCCCAAGAGACAATGAAGAGGAGGAGACTGTGCCATGGCCTTCACCTCTGTAGGGTATTTTCTCACTTTCTCTCTCTCTCTCTGTCTCTCTGCCTCTCGAAAGCACATGCACCCTATAGCAAATTTTTTTAATTTTGAAATTTTAAGTACTTCATGATCACAATAAAACAAAAATTGTGCATAAGTTAAAAAAAATCATAATGTAACTATAGGTGATATTTTTCTTTTTTCTTCATACAGGTTGAGTATCTCTGATCTAAAGGCTTGGGACCAGAAGAAGTATTCTGGATTTTGGACTTTGAATTTTGGATTTTTTCATATTTTGAAGTACTTGCATATATAAAATGAAATATGGGAATGGGGCC
The DNA here is from genome assembly GCA_026018925.1 of Tupaia tana. NCBI lineage: Eukaryota > Metazoa > Chordata > Mammalia > Scandentia > Tupaiidae > Tupaia > Tupaia tana. The sequence goes on from JAKSZU010000002.1 coordinate 92,913,412, forward strand.
CAATTCTAAACATAAAAATCACTTATGTTTCTTATACACCTATACACATAGTCTTAAGGTAGTCTTATTATATACAATATTTTTGTACTGCAGAATTTTGACTGTTACTCATTACATGAGGTCAACCCTGGAATTTTTACTTGTGGCATGATGTCAGCCCTTAAACATTTTCATATTTTGAAGCATTTCAGATTTCAGATTTTTGGAGTGGGGTACACAATCTATATGAGATTTTGGAACTTATATAAAGGAAAAAATATATTTAGGCCTAAAGGAATGTCCAAATTTCATCCATTGAGATTTTTACTTTAAATAACATAGCTCTTGAAAATGTCATATCTCTGTGGAATGCTCTTTTTCTTTAAAAATGAATGAAGGAACTCACCATATTCGGCAACCTGAAATGATTGATAATATGTCTGGTCCTATTGGGAAAAAGAAGAAAAAGAAAATATACCAGTTCTTACTTAATTCTTCTGCTTGCTTACTTACCTGCATAAAAAGATTTTTTTAATTAATTTTAAATTATATTTACAAGGCCAGCCCATGCCATGGTGGTTAAGGTAGCTGGACCCCACATGACCGAACACAGGGTTTGAGTCCTAGACCTGGTGATGTAAAAATCATGCTGGGAGGACCAGCAGATTTTGTAATAGTTACATTGCTGGACTCCCACATCAATCGTGGTTCAAGTCCCAGACTCAGTGGCTTAAAAGTCACACCAGGCACGTGTGTGTGCATGCTCAAGTTCCTAAGAGGAGAATAAAGAAAAATGGCTTGTGGCATGGCTATCCCCCTGGGAGGTGATTTCGCACTTTCTGTCTCTCTCTCTCTCCAGTGAGTGCACCATGTGCCCCATAGCAAAAAAAAAAAAAAAAAAAAAGAAAGAAAGAAAGAAAGAAAAAGAAACAGAAAAAGAAAGAAAGAAAAGAAAAGAAAGAAAGAAAATCACTCTTGGGCATATGTGCATGTGTGCCCAAGATCCCAAGAGTAAGGAGGAGAAAGGATTGTGGCATGGCCATCCCCCAAGAGATGATTTTTTTCACTTTCCCTCTCTCTCTATCTCTCTGTCTCTCTCATCTCTAGAGAGCTCACACACCCTATGGCAAAAACATGAAAGAAAAGAAAGAAAGAGAGAAAGAGAGGGGGAAGGAAGGAAGGAAGGAAGGAAGGAAGGAAGGAAGGAAGGAAGGAAGGAAGGAAGGAAAAGGAAGGAAGGAGGAAGGAAGGAGAAAGGAAGGAAGGAGGAAGAAAGGGGAGAAAGAAAAACATACCAGGAGCACATGTGTGAATGCCCAGAATCCCAAAGGGAGGGAGAAACGGCAGAGAAGGGATTGCAATGTGACCATTTCCCATGAGGACACTTCCTCTCTCTCTCTCTCTCTCTCTCTCTCTCTCTCTCTCTCTGTCTCTCTTGCTCTCTCTCTCTCTCCCCCATCCCCTGCCTCCAGCAAGTACATGTGCACTCTGACAATTTTTTTTTTTTTTTTTTTTTTTTTTTTTTTTTTTTGCCATGGGGAGCATGAGTTCACCAGAGACAGAAAGAGAGAGAGAGAGGGCAAGTGAGAAATCACCTCCCAGGGGGATGGCCATGCTGCAATCCCTTCTCTCCATAATTCTCCTTCTGGGATGTTGGGGCACACATGCACACATGTCCTACATGATTTTCAAGCCACCAGGTCTGGGTCTCAAATTGCAGTTGGCCATATGGGAGTCCAGAGCCTTAACCACCACACCACCTGTTGGTCCCTCTGGCAAAAATTTTTTAAAATTACATTTATATTTAATGAACAAAAATTTATTTTAATTTGTGAGAGTTTATTTTTAGTCAACTACAACATTAAGTCTGTGAGATTTCAAGAGTTTTTCTTGCCAACTTGCTAAAATAAAAAGGTGACCTGTCTCCATCATTTATTGCAGGTCATTTAAACAAATCACTTAATCTGACTTCCTTAATCTACAAAATAAGAGCTAGACTAATTTAGGTAATTCAGGAATTTATAAAGAATAACACATGTCAAACTAACAGGAAATTAATTGTTTTGTGATATCACTATCAAAAAATGAGGAAATAAAATGACGTATTATTCAAATATTTATAAATGATCAAGGTTACAAAATCATCATGGACTAAAAACTTAAATCCTCGGGACCAGCAGTTAGCGTAATGGCTATGTCGCTGGACTCCCACGTAGTCGACCGTGGTTCGAGTCCCGGACCCGGTGGCTTAAACTCATGCCGGGCGTGTGTGTGTGCGTGCCCAAGATCCCAGGAGGAGAATGGAGGAGAAGGGATTGCGGCGTGGCCATCCCCCCTGGGGGGTGAATTCTCGCTTTCTGTCTCTCTGTCTCTCTCTGTCTGTCTGGCGAGCGCACGCGCCCTATAGCAAAAACCTCTCCAAAAAAAAAAAAAAAAAAAAAAAAAAACTTAAATCCTCTATCTTTCTAATTCTCTTAATTATTTTCTAGGGTAAATCTCAAGTCAATACATCCTACCCTACTTTAACAGATCATTGATTTCCTTTTCTCTCATCAAGAAAACATGTGGCCTATTATTATTATATCATTTTTTTAACTCTTCATATTTCTAACTGTCCATTCTAAATCATAGGTAACATGTTAAATAGAATTTCTTCAAAATAGCTATGCAATTCCACTGGTGAAATTTGTATTCAAAATCTGATTCCCTAAGTTTTGTAAAACGAACACACAGACTCAATGACAACATTTTAGCTCTTCTTAAAAATTACGTTTAGTGGAGTTGAGCCCTTCTCTGAGAAGACTCCTCATGGCTACTGGGAACTAGATATTTCAGGGAACAGGAGAAATGAAGATTTTCTACTCATAATTCAGCCTCCAGAAAGCAAAGCTAGTGTGGCAGGAGAGTTGAGCCCTTCTCTGAGAAGACTCCTCATGGCTACTGGGAACTAGATTTTTCACGGAACAGGAGAAATGAAGATTTTCTACTCATAATTCAGCCTCCAGCAAGCAAAGCTAGTGTGCGATCACAACAGAACGGCAAACAGATTCTAGAACACCTCTGTCTGCTTGCTCCTGAACATTGAGGCTTAACTTCAAGAATTTGAAAGAAACACGCCATTCATCAGATGACAAGAAATCACCGCCGGATCATGAGAAATATGGGAAAACGAGAAAATACCTCTCCTCCACGGGAAAAGAGTAACTCTCCCTCATCCACAAGCAGTTCGGTGAAAGTCATGGAAATGTCTAATAAGGAATTTAGAGCATTCGTAATGTCGAAGCTAACAGAGATGGAAGAAAGAGAGATAATGAACGGCTAAAGAGAAAGGAGAAAGAAGTTGCCGAGTTCCAGGAGATGAGGAAATTCTTGCAAGATCTAAAAGAGGAATTACACACTTTACAAAAGACTCAAACGGAACTGCTAGAGATGAAGTCTATAATACAGGAAGTCAAAATCTCCCTTGAAAGTATTAAAAGCAGACTAGATCATTCAGAAAATAGAATCTCAGATGTAGAAGAGAAAATGGCTGGCTTAGAAAAATCCACCATGAAGACTGAGAAAATGGCTCAAAAATTTGAGAATGATATGCGAGAAGTACTGGATACCATCAAACGTCCAAATATCCGGATAATTGGCATTCCAGAAGGTGAAGAGACCCATAAGGGCATTGATAATCTATTCCATGAAATCCTGCAAGAAAACTTTCCAAACCTAGAGAGGCATTCGAAGATCCAGTCCCAGGAAATACAAAGGACCCCAAATAGAATCAACCCAAGAAGATCTTCTCCAAGACACATTATAGCCAGGTTGACCAAAACCGCAGACAAAGACAAGATACTAAGATTGGCAAGAGAGAAACATCAAGTTACCTACAAAGGACATCCCATCAGGCTAACAGCAGATCTCTCATCGGAAACAATGCAAGCGAGGAGAGAATGGAAAAATATATTCAAAGTGTTATGAGAGAAGCAATTTCAGCCAAGAATACTGTACCCGGCAAGATTATCTTTCAGGTGGGAAGAAAAGACAAGAACGTTCTCAGATAAACAAAACCTGAAAGAATTTACCAACACCAGACCAGATCTCCAAGAAGTTCTCAAGGGTGTGCTGTATCAAGAAAATTAAACACAGACACACGGAAATAAGAGTCCAAAAACTATGAAAGTGGCCAACTTAATCATAGGGACAAGTCTGGAGTTGAATATTATATCCCAGAATTTAATCAGGAAAATTGAACCAGAACAGAAGATAAAAGTACATAGGACTGATAGGTTCATGCACCTTCCATTTGAACAGAATCCTAACCTGTTTCCTGGCTTTAAGCAAAGTTCCTTGGCATTTCTTTGAGTTAAGTTAAAACTGGTTTTCTTAGTAGTAATGAGTGAACTCACCACTGAAAGTAGTTAGATTATGTAGGAAATTGTGTGATCAATGCAATGTGGGTGGGAAGGGAATGAAGGACAATTGTAGACACCGGAGGTGGTGTGAGAGGAGGGGGGGAAGGGACAGAGGGTCAGAAAGGGGTGGAAGTAATTCTAGGAACTAGTAATGGAAAATTTTTTGTAATGTGCATGATTGTATCACTATGCAGTGTGTACTGGATGGGAGATTGCATTTTGTATGCTGTGATGAAGCTTAGGGAAGGAATGTAAATTGAGTTACAAAAAAAAGTTTCAGAAAGAAAAAATATATATATTCAATGACTGCAGTGGGATATGTAGCCACAGCTAGGTGCTACTTTATAGGATGCGTAAAGTAAGACTTGTGTTCATGGAAATGTGGGTATCACCTGTGTTTGCTATGAGGGTATTTGGATTGATTAGGGTCTTTGGCGATACAATAAAATGTGAGGAGAAAACAGTATAGAAAGCAAACATAGATACCAGAGACTGTGGGAGGAGAGTGGGAGATGGTAGAGGGTAAGAGATAGAGAATCAAGGATGGGGGAGGGGAAGCAAAACATACAGAAGACAAGAAATGGAAGATCATTTACTGACAATAACATGTTTGTTGATGTGCTTGATTGAGACAATACATAGTGTACTTTGGATGGAAAATCTCATTTTGTATGCTGTAATGATGTTCAATGAATGAATGCAAATAAATAAATTGAAAAAAAAATTATTAAAAAAAAAATAAAAAAAAAAATACGTTTAGTTTGGGCCAGCAGGTCGTGTGGGGTTGAGGCACTTTGTCCCACATAGCCAGTTCTGTGGGTGAAGTCCTGGACTTGGCTTGAAAAGCACACCAGGCACATGTGCATGAGTGCCCAAATCCCTAGAAGAGAATGGAAGAGAAGGAATTGCAGCATGGCCATTCTCCCCACACCCATACCCCTGGTGATTTCTCACTTTGTTCTCTATCTCAGTCTCTTTGTATTAGTTCTAGCTGCACGAAACTAAACTATTAATAAAAACCTGGAGCAAAAACTCTAGGCCTTTTGTCAGAAGGACAAGTGTCTTTTTCAAAACAACTTTCCTTCAGTTTCAAAGGAATTTAATCTGCTTCAAAATGAGCATTTTGTGTTAATTGCAGCTCATCAAATATGGCTTGTGCTCATTCACTGCCAACAACTGGGAAGAAAGGCTGACCTGAAGGCTTCCATACTTGGGCAGCTTGTCCTCTACACAAACACCTTCCAGAAAAGAGATTCATAACTCATCAACTCTTCTGAGCTCTTCCTTCCCCAGTATGGTCACTGCTCCATGGGGGAAGCGCTCCCTTAGGAAACCTGCTCTGAAGCACATATATTCACTTTCTGTTTGTAGTAGACATAAGCCAGCCTCAATTTGATTTTCTAAACGACTATTTTTTTTTTGAGAGAGAGATTTTTGCCATAGGGCCCGTGTGCTCACTAGAAAGACAGAGAGAGGCAGAGAGACAGAAAGTGAGAAATCGCCCCCCCAGAAGGGTTGGCCATGCCACAATCCCTTCTCCTCCATTCTCCCCTCGGGATCTTGGGCACACACAAATGCACCCAGCGTGAGTTTAAGTCACCGGGTCCGGGACTCGAATCGTGGTCAACTACATGGGAGTCCAACAGCATAGCCATTACGCTAACTGCTGGTCCCCTAAACAACGTTTTAAAACAGATATTAAAAAAATGAACCACCAGTAGGTATTCTTGGCAATCTCTATAAGGTATCTACCCATTGTCCCTAGTTCAATAATTCATTGTGACTGTATATTTTGATTAGCTAAAAGAGAGGCTTTTGAATGTACCCAACATAAAGAAATAATAAACGTTTGAGATGATAGATATGCTATTTATCCTAATCTGATCATGACACATTGTACTCATATACTAAAAAATTACATATTATAAATACATACAATGATTGTGTCAATTAAAAATAATTTTAAAAAATAATAATTCATTGTGAGGGCATATGTTATGAAAATTGGTCAAATGAAGGGGGAGAGAAATATTATTTTTACTACCCTTTTAAGAATTACGCTATTTAGAGTACACACTGGAGACATGCATTACTAAAACCATCTATTTCAGTTGCAGAGTTCTCCTCTAACCTCGAAGCCGTGCAACTCTTGAGAGAATTTCTATTTTTAACAAATAAGGAATGTAGCACAATGATGCATGATCATTCAAAAATATATTTGGGCCTGGCTCTGTGGCCTTTTGGTTAAAGAGTCAGATCCAACATGGCTGACTCTGTGGTTCAAGTTCTGGACCTGAAGGCTTAAAAAATATGCCAGGCATGTATGCATTTGTATCCCAAATATCAGTAAGATGGAGAAATGAAGGAGAAGTATTGAGGCATGAACATACCTCACTGAGGGTGATTTCTCTGTCTCTCCATCTCTCTCTCTCTCTCTCTCTCTCTCTCTCTCTCTCTGGTAAGCACATGTGCTCTCTGGCAATTAAATATATACATTCATACATATCACACCAATGTCAAATTCTTGTTTTTGATATTATAAGATGTAACAAATGGGTCCACTACATAGAAGGTACATAGGACCTCTTTGTTCTATCTTTGCCACTTTCTGTGAATCTACTTCAAAAGAGAATGTTGGGAACCAGCAGTTAGCGTAATGGCTATGTAGCTGGACTCCCACATAGTTGACCGCAGTTCGCGTCCCAGACCCAGTGGCTTAAAACTCACTCCGGGCACATGTGCGTGCGTGCCCAAGATCCCAAGGGGAGAATGGAGGAGAACGGATTGCGACGTGGCCATCCCCCCTGGGGGGTGATTTCTCGCTTTCTGTCTCTATGTCTCTCTCTGTCTGTCTGGCGAGCACACGCGCCCTATAGTGAAAACCTCTCCAAAAAAAAAAAAAAAAAAAAAGAGAATGTTCTTTCAAAAATTAATCTTCTTGGGATCAGCAGTTGGCATAATGGCTATGCCACTGGACTCCCATGTAGCTGACCACGGTGCAAGTCCAGGACCCAGTGGCTTAAACTCACGCCAGACACATGTGCGTGCCTGCCCAAGATCCCAAGGGGAGAATGAAGGAGAAGGGATTGCGGCATGGCCATCCCCCCTGGGGGGGGTGATTTCTCACTTTCTGTCTCTCTCTTTCTGTCTTTCTGACGAGCATACGTGCCCTATAGCAAAAACCTCTAAAAAGAAAAATTAATCTTATGCTTCATATGGCCAAGGTTATAGAGTCTACCAGGTAATAGCAAGCTAATCCTTAATAATATATTAATGGATAGTAACAAATAAGGATTGTAAACTGGCTTCTATGCTATGAGTCTCCCAGACTCAAATTCTCAACTTGAAGGCATGGCTACTGTGGCCAGAATCTGACCTTGGGAATAATTGAGTGTGTGAGGAAGTAATCCATGAGGTACCCACAAATCACATAGCAGTGGTATGTATCCTCTCCACCAAGGTATACAGTAAGCCCTGTTGACCTGTGCATTAAATCAAAAGGTTGTCCATTTTAAAACAGCAATAGTTATGGGACCAGCAGATGGTGTAATGGTTATATCACTGGATTCCCACATTGTTGACTGCAGCTCAAGTCCCAGATCTACCAGCTTAAAACTCAAACCGGACACACGTGCATTCATGCCCAAAATCACAAGAAGAGAATGGAAGGGAAGGAATTGTGGTGTGGCCATCCTTCCTGGGGGGTGATTTCTCACTTTCTATCTCTCTGTCTCTCCAATGAGTGCACATGCCCTACACCAAAAATCTCTCTAAAAAAGAAAAAACAAGTTATACATAGTAAATCACTTGATTTAATAAGACCTGAAGTATCAGGAAATTTGGCTTCTAGTCCTAACCCTGTTATAATACACTATATGACCAGGTCACACACTTTGCTTAGATTCTTCTTCCATAAAAATAAGATGAATTGGAGGGACCAGCAGTTAACGTAATGGCTATGTCTCTGGACTCCCATGTAGTCGACCACGGTTCGTGTCCTGGACCCGGTGGCTTAAAACTCACGCCGGGCACATGTGCATGCGTGCCCAAGATCCCGAGAGGAGAATAGAGGAGAAGGGATTGCAGCGTGGCCATCCCCCCTGGGGGGTGATTTCTCACTTTCTGTCTCTCTGTCTCTCTCTGTCTGGAGAGCACACGTGCCCTATAGCAAAAACCTCTCCAAAAAAAATAATAAGATGAATCTAGGTGACCTCTAAGATCCTCTGCATCACTGGAACCCTGTCATACGTGCTGATGGTTTCCTGGAATCCTCTATTTCGCAGATAATCATGACATACTAAAGTTTACTATCTGACACCAAAAAGATGTACCTGCAGAGAGCAGTTAGGAGGAGACATTTTAAAAAGAGGAACTCCTTGGCTGACTTTTGGAAGAAAATAACACAAAGAACACTTCACAAAAATTTGAATGGTCAAGAAATTAAAAGAAATTAAAATGCATATCACCAAAGGGTAGGCAATAGTAGGTCAAATGGGTCAATAAAGTCACAGGAATAATAATACATCACAAAAATTATGAGTTAATTTTAAATTTAATGAAGGATAAGGTTCAGTTCTTGACCAAAATTATTTTCTTTTTAAATTTCAAAATCAAAAAAGTCTGGGGCATCAGAAGTCTTTTATTTATTTTTTTTTTAGAGAGAGAGATTTTTGCTATAGGATGTATGCACTCACTGGAAAGACAGAAAGTGATAGAGAAATAAAAGAAAAAAAGAGAAAGAAAAACAAGAAATCATACACACATACACACACACACACACACACACACACACACACATACACCCCAGAAAGGATGCCCACACCACCACAATCCCATCTCCTCCATTTTCCTCTCAGAATTTTGGGCACACACACACACACATGCCCAGTGTGCCAGTTTTAAGTCACTGGGTCTAGGACTCGAACCACAGTCGACTATGTGGGAGTCTAGCGATGTAACCATTATGTCACCTTCTGATCCCCAAAAGTCCTGTTTTACCATTGGTTCACAGTTCATCAAATACAGCAACCATACATATTCTAAAAATGAAAATATATCAACATATTGGTGCTAAGTTATAATATCATATATAAAAGTAGGAGTATAAGTCACAGAGCATCACAATGGATAATAATAAACAGCAATTGTCCAGGAAAAACCATTTATTTCTTCATTATTGTATCCCATAGCATAAATGAGTTTCTATAACAGATCATATACTCCAATAGAGTAAATGTATGAAAGTTAATGAAATAGAACTCCTATTTTCAATGAATTCACAGTCTAATAAATTAGGCAAACTTTTTTAAAACTACACTGATCGTAGTTTGAAAAGAAAAAAATAAGTTCTGTCATGGTGGCACCACAATGTGAATACACTTGATGCTGCTGAACTTAAAAATTATTGAACTTAAAAATTATTAAATGGTAAATTTTATGTTATGTATATCTTACTGTAACAAGCCATAAGAGAACCAAGTGACTATATATTGTACTGTCTTGAAGTCCAAATTTATAGATCAAATGCTAAGAAAAACAGTCTTTATCATCTATCTTTCTCTTCACAGCATTTCTTTACAGAACCCAACCTTTTTCCAATCCCATAACAGATGGAGTTTAATGCTTAACTAAAGGAAGTTAACAATAAACTTAGTAAGTCTTTACAGATACCAGGCAGTGGAGATAAGGAGAGGAATGACTCCACCAGCCCTTTCCAGCTAAGATTTTGTCAGGTTAAAAACTGCAGTCACACCTACTACCTCTTTACTACCTCTAAGCCAGTCTCTAAGAGTCATCTTGACTGACTCCATTTTGCTTCTGCTGCCCAGTGAAGCACGGCTTATCCTTAAGCCCCTTGTGTAGAACTGAAACAGATCACTGTCATTCTGCCTCCCCTGCAGAACTAACACTGCCCTTCAAGCAGTAATTGCTCCCCTGATGCTTTTGGGTTTCCTTGTGATCCTGCCCAAAGACAATGACCAGGCCTCCTCAAGATTCTACCCCACAGCAATGTCCTTTGTTTCTAAATGTACCTCACACAGACTCCATACCCTGTAAAAGTTTCATGTATCATTTAGTATGGGAAATGGTTATGGTTAGAGGTTCTATCTCCTACATCTACAGTCCATTCTCTCCTTGGTGTTAGCCTCACTGAAATGAATTTCTTTCCTTGTTCACTAACTTTTATCTCTTTGTCAAGAGGCAAGTGGCAACAGACCTGATTTCTGGTCTTCGGAATAAGCATCCCTGCCTATTCCAGTATCATTATCATTATTTAAAGTGAAATTAAAAAAAAAAAAAAAAAAATACCACACTGACCAGTAAGTGCTCTCACAGAGATGTCTATAAGGGTCCACGGAAGAATGGAAGATGAAGTACTGCACTCTGTCAGCTAATGCTCTAAGAAATCAATATTCTAAAACCAAATTTTCTCTTCCTTTCTCAATGCAAATGGAACTAAGAACTTGAGATCCCTATGCCCAGACTTCACCCTCCTGCTCTTCGGTCTAGCCAAGAGCCAATAGAAGCCAATCATCAGCCATCTATATTTGAGTTACAAGCGGCCCCATTCAGGGATTTCAACCACCAAAGACTCTCTGCCCAGACTTCACCCTCCTGCTCCCCAGCCTAGCCAGGAGCCAGCCTCCATACACTGATTTTCTAAACAGGTCCAGCTGCTCGGTAGCTGAATATCTTAATACTTTAAGGTAAGATTAATTCTCAATTTTCACTGAATCAGTTGTGCAAAGGGAGAAAAACGGTACTGTTTACAGACTGTAGGTCACCTCCTTCTGCATTCCTGATTGCTCAGATTTAACTCCAAAAAATAGGAAAAAATCAGGTGACCAGAAACCATGGCAGAGGCACAAGAAATATGAGACACCGAGAAAATATCTCTCCTCTAATGGAAAAGGATAACTCCTCTTCCTCCACAAAGAATGCAAGGGAACTCATGGAAATGTCAGAGAAAGAAATTAAAATATTCATAGTGACAAAGCTAACAGAGATGCAAGAGAATACAGACAATGAACTCCAGAAAATGCAGGAGAAAAGAGACAAGTTCCAGAAGGTAAGGAAGTTCTTGCACGATCAGAAAGAGGAGAAACACATCATTAAAAGAATAAAATGGAGGGACCAGCAGATGGTGTAATGGCTGTGTCGCTGGACTTCCATGTCGTCAACTGTGGTTCAAGTCCTGGACCCAGTGGCTTAAACTCATGCCAGGCACATGTGCGTGAGTGCCCAAGATCACAAGAGGAGGAAAGAGGAGAAGGGATTGCGGCATGGCCATCCCCCCTGGGGGGTGATTTCTCACTTTCTCTCTCTCTGTCTTTCTGGTGAGTGTACGCACCCTATAGCAAAAATATTCATTAGAGATGAAGGCTATAATACAGGAAATCAAAACTTCCTTTGAAAATATCAAAAGCGGGTTAGTTCATGCAAAAGATCAACTCTCAGATGTAGAAGATAGAACCTCTAACCTAGAAATTTTCACCAAAAAGACTGAGAAAAATGACACACACAAAAAATGAGAATAATATACAAGTAATCTTAGATACCATTAGACACCCAAACATCTGGACAATCAGTATCCTAGAGGTGAAGAAACTAATCAAGGCATTGATAATCTATTCCATGAAATCCTAAAAAAACTTTCCAAACCTAGAGAAGCATTCAGATATCCAGATCCAAGAAATACAAAGGACCCCACATAGAATCAACCCAAGAAGATTTCTCCAAGGCACAACAGAGCCAGACTGACCAAAACCACAGACAGAGACAAGATACTAAAATTGGCAAGAGAGAAACATCAAGTTACTTTCAAAGGATATCCCATCAAGCTAACATCGGACCTCTCATCAGAAACAATGCAAGCAATGAAAGAATGGGAAAATACATTCAGTGTTAAGTGAAAAACAATTTCATCCAAGAATACTATACCCAGCAAGATTAACTTTCATATGGGAAAAAAAAAAAAACACAAACATTCTCAGATAGACAAAACCTGAAAGAATTTACCAACACCAGACCAGGTCTCCAAGAAGTGCTAAAGGGAGTGCTATACCAGGAAAACTAAAAGTCAGACACATAGTAATAAGAGTATAAAAACAACCAAGATAATGGTCAGCCTAATGGTAGGGACAAGCTTGCAGTTGAACGTTAACTTCCAGAGTTTAAATGGAAAGATCAGACCACAGTAACCCTGCAAATTCAATAGAAGAGAGATGGATTACGTGAGTCTGAACTAATGAAATGGAATTTTTTTATGTTAGACTAAAACATTACTGATTTTCTTCGATGCTTTGATTTCCATATTTAAGGATTTTTGTCTTCTCTTAAACTGTTGATAGGTTCCTCTCTCTACCTACTATTTGAACTGAATCCTAACCTTTTTCTTGGTTTTAAGTTTTAAGCAAATTTCTCTTAACATTTTTTAATTTTGATCTATTAAAACTAAAACTTTTTTGAACTTTACCTATTTAATGACTGCAGTAAGCTATATAGCCCCAGTGAGGTGCTATTTTAGGGTATGTTCACTTTACTCACTGAAGTTTATGCCTAAAGTCAGACATGCGCTCTTAAATATGTACATATCAGCTGTGTTTGATATTGAAAGTCTTTAATTAAGATGTTTAGTGAATCAATAAAATATGGGGGGGGGGCGGACAAAAAAAGAACTTGAGGTCCCTCCCCCTTCAAAACAAAACAAAACAAAAGCATTCTTACAAGTAGAGGCTAGCAAGACTATTTTGAAGTCACAACCACATACCAGAGAGGATGCCACAGTTTTCTGACCACGATTTGCTCTATGCTTTCTGTTAAGCTGTCTTCACAACCCAGGGGGTTATCAGATACTACTTGTAGAAGGCTTCAGTGTCAAGAACTGTCCAAACACAGACGCGCTCTTTTGCAAAGGAAAAAAAAAAAAAATGCCTCCCAAAAAACCTGACCACAGAACCAAGCTGACCCAGCAACAGCTGGTCCACGAGGCAGGAAAAGATAAGGAGTACTTTAAAAGGCTATAAAAAGCAGTAAGGTTTTAGCAACCCTTACCTGACCTTTTTAAAGCAGGAACTAAAGAGGAAGTGGATGTTACTGCTATAAACAAAGGAACAATTCAATGCAGATTGAGTCTTAATTATGTAATAATTGGACACTCATGGTTTATTATATAAGCTTCAGAAGAGCAATTTCAAATCTGGAGCCTGTTGAGTTTTCTGCTTCTACTTTTGGTCTCCCTGCCCCAACACTGGCTTAAGACTGAGACAAGAGCTGAGAAACTACAGTCAGTGACAACTAGAAGAGACTCCAAGCAAATCCAGTTCAGTGATTCTCAAATTGGCTATGCATCAGAAACACCCGAAAAAACATGGTAAAAATGCAGATTGCCCCCCAAATTCTGATTTAGTAAATCTAGGGTGCAAGGAGTTCCACTGAGCTAGGCACTTAAAGCAGTAAATAGCTGAGAGTGTCCCAACTAGGATAACTCGAAGACTAAATCACAAGGCCTGTACCCAGCTTCATCCTTCTTTCATTACTCGGCACGGCTTTTCAACGCAATGGATACTGAAGATGCCTAGACGTGAGCATTTATCAGTACTTCCAAAACGTGGTCAAAGAAAATCCAAACACAAGCAGAATTTCCTGGTGTGTTTATTTAAATTCAAAAATTAGGCCGGCCGTGTTGCCTAGTGATTAAGGGAGCTAGATCCCACATTGCTGTCTGCAGTTTGAATCCCAACCCTGGCAATTTGAAAATCATGCCAGGTATGTATGCATGTGTGCCCCAAATCCCAATAGGATGGAGAAATGGAAAAGAAGAAACTGTGGTATGACCATGCCCCATAGGGAAATGCTTTCTCCTTCTCCTTCTCTCTCTCCCTCTCTCTCTCGTTCTCTCGGTCTCTAGCTCTCTCACTCTCTCACTCTCTCACTCTCTCTCTCATACACACACTCTTCAGTAATTAAATAAAATTAAAATTCCTAGCTACCATGCCAAAATTAGTAAATTTCCATCTAGGGGCGATCTGGACTACACATCATTAATATGCTCCCTGGTCAGTAGATCCTGAGACACACTGATGTCTCAGAACCACTGGGAAGTTCCAGTTGAATCCTCAGGTGGCCTCTGCTGTAGGCTCGGCTGCCTGAGCTGCTCGGGAAGGGAGAGCAGACTTCCATCTGACCCTGAGGAAAGAGGGCACAGGGCTATGGTTATCGAATGAACAGGAATTTCTTAGTGACTTGGGCTCTTCCTTGGGGCTCTCAGAGGACCTTGAGCACCAGAGTCCTGGATCTCCGAGCTAAGGGCTGCCTACAGTAAGACTTGCAGGGATCTGCTGTGTCCTGACCCCTCCTGTTCCTCGGAGCCTGGTTCTCAGACATCAATGTCAGCCTTTCTTTCAAAGAACATTTAAAATTGTCTTCTGGTCACCTGTAATACAATTTTTAAATCATGCATATGAAAACATGTGTAGCTAAGTGTGGTATAGTCATACAATGTAACATTATTCAGCCCAAAAAAGGAAGGAAATTCTCACATATGCCGCAACATAGATAAATCTTGAGGACATTGTACTAAGTCAAACAAACCAGTCACAAAAAGACATACTGTATGATTTCACAGATATAATAATGCCCTCTCAAGAGAAGCCAGATCCCACGTAGTGACTGCAGTTTGAAACCCCGACCTAATCAGGCTGAAAGAAAAGGAGTTTAATATAAGCAATATACAGTCCTTCCATGTTGTACAGGAATCATTCCCTCCTGGAAAGGGAGGGATTAGGAAAAACAAAAACTAAGAGACTCAATTATGTCCAAGGTTGCATCTGACATTTCTTTAATTATACTGACCCCTGGTGGCCTGTAAGGGACTTTTTTTGTTTTCTCCCCCTATAAAGGGGCTTGTTTTTTCTTAGTTCTGTGCCTCAGGCTACCATATTATCACTAGAAATAAACACCTGTTATACTTGCTTGTCTTCAGAAGGATAAAGCTGCTTTATAGAATGTGGAAAAAAGGGAAATTATATTTAGCTTGAAACAAAGGACTACTCTACAGCTTTCTTACCTGCATCTAGTAAACACTGACTTCTACCTAAGTGCAAAGCACTGAGCTAGACCGCAGGAATAGAGAGGTGAACTCAACAGGAAGGTCGTGATTTTCACAAAGACTGCTATTAGAGATCATCCATTAAAAGCGACATGAAGGAACCTAGAGAAGCAGAGTGCCCTGCGTAAAAGCAAGTAGCTGAAATAACGGTCGGGAAAAGCAGCATCTCAGGCAGAGGGAACAGCATAGAGGCAGGCTCTAGGGTGAGACAGCAAGCATAGTTAAACACGGTGGAGGACAGAGTATGCCTAAAGCGCAGAACTCGAGAACAAAGGTGGCACTTAACAAAGCTGAAGGAGTAGGCAAGGGCCAGATCTTGTGAATGCTTATAATTTTTTAAGTACCTAAATTTCTTAAGAGCATTATCTTCTCTTTCCTGTCAAAGCAATGTCACAGGTCAAGGCCACAAACCAACAACATCAGAAATCTTATCAATCTTTCAAAGTCCAATCTCACATCTTCCATAGATCTTTCTCCACTATTCTACATCCCTCTCTTTTCTGGTACTTTTTCTGTTCACCATCCACTGAACAAATTACTTTCTCATTGCCCTTGCTGGTCCCTGTGCAGAGGTGGGTTCTGAATGCACTGACAGCAGGCATCCTGACCCAGGACAGCCCTTCTACAGGCTGCCAGCCACCCACAAAGAGGCTCACTTGCAGAGCTCTGAGATAAGGGCTATTCAGTTGAACCAGTACAACCATTCTCATTTAAATGTAGACTGGAGAACACCTTAAAGATCAGAAGATGAAAGGAGAATGGATAGACCAGGAGAAACAGAAAGAACAACTGGCCCCAAAAGCTGGCACTCACTCTTACAGTAAACCCTGTCTAACACTAAGGCGGCCTGAGTCCCACACAATCCCTCTGCTATTGCATTGCCTTGTATTTTTCTGTCCCTCTTCTGTCATTCATCTTTTTGTTGTTTTTGTTGCCATAAGGTGCATGAGTTCACCAGAGAGAGACAAAGAGAAAGCAAGAAATCGATCTCCAGTGAATAGTGGGGCCACTGGACATGGTAGCTTGCAAATACACCAGGAGTGTATGTAAGCAAGCCCAAAATCCCAAGAGGATGATGAAAGTAAAGGGCTTGTCACTCTATGGCAAGTGTATACTCCCTCTAGCAAACAATATAAATAAATATAATAAAATAAATAAAGTGGTTATCAATGTCAGGCAAAAAAACATTTTTTTAAAAAAGAGGGTGAAGAATAGCTAGTAAGATACCAGTAGGATAGCCCAGTGTTTACACTGTGAGAGACCCTTGAAGATCAGCCCCTCCCTCAGTATGAAATAGTGCCCTATGTTAGATTCCTGTTGTGGTTATTACTGCACTTAATTATAAATTTTTAAAAATAAGAAAATAAGGGGACCAGCAGTTAGCATAATGGCTATGTCACTGGACTCCTATGCAGTCGACCGCGGTTCACATCACGCACCCAGTGGCTTAAAACTCATACCGGACGTGTGTGCGTGCGTGCTCAAGATCCCAAGAGGAGAATGGAGGAGAAGGGATTGTGGCGTGGCCATCCCCCCAGGAGTGATTTCTCGCTTTCTGTCTCTTTGTCTCTCTCTGTCTTTCTGGCAAGTGCACGCACCCTATAGCAAAAACCTCTCAAAAAAAAAAAAAAAGAAGATCTCAGATGCAAACCCTACTAATATGTTTTTAATGGTTACACATTACATTATTCTCTAAAAGCATGAACCTTTTTTTATGTTGCTTCCAATATTCATCTCACATTCAGTAGGGCTTCTGCTACCCTAATAAGAGAAAGAGATAGGGACCAGCAGGTGGCATGGTGGTTAAGGCGCTGGACACTCCCACATGACCAACCACGGTTCAAGTCCTAGACCTGGTGGCTTGCTTTCTCATTTTCTTCCTCCCTCTTTCTATCTCTCTCTCTCTTCGTGTGTGTGTGAGTCTCTCTCTCTGGTCAAATTAAAATTAAAATGAATAAACAAAATTAAATAAATAATTCTTAAAAAAAGAGAGAGAGAGAGCAAGAGATAAAGAGATAGACAACCCCAGAAGGGTCTTCATGTTGCAATCCACTCCTGCTCAGTTAGCCATGGATTTGGGACACACACATGCCCAGTGTACTCACAAAGTTCTTTTGATTTGTTTTTATTTTTAATTGTAGTAAAATCCATACATATAACAAGAGGGAGTAGAAGGTAATGGAGTAGTGAAATGTGACAGTCTGCAAGACAGAACCACAGAGGTTCCAGATTCACATCTGCAAAATTCCCTGAGTACACCAGGTACACATGTGGTCATGGTCCAGGACTAACTGAAGCTGGTAGGGGGTAGTTGTGGTGTCAGGACCCTGTGGATTACTGCCTGTAGATGTGTGTGCCTACCTCATTCATGAAAGAAGTAAGTAAAAACTTTTTTAAAATACAAGAACATAAAATTTATCCTCCCCCCCCCCCTTTTTTTTTTTTTTTTTTTTTTTTTTTTTTTTTTTTTTTTTTTTTTTGCCATAGGGTCCATGCACTTGCTGGAGAGAAAGAGACAGAGACAGAGGAAGGGAAAGTCAGAACTCACCTACTGGAGGGTGGCAATACCGCAATCCTTTCTCCTCCATTCTCATCTCAGGATTTTGGACTCAGACACAAATGCGCCAGGTATGGTTTTCAAGCCACCGAGTCCAAGACTCAAACTGCAGTTGACCATGTGGGAGTCCAGAGCCTTAATCACCACACCAAATACTGCCCCCCCATCTTAACCATTTTTTAAGTGTGGCGTTCAGTAGTGTTAAGTACATTCACATGGTCATACAAAAAACTCCTAGAACTTTTTTAATCTTGCAAAACAGATACCTCTATACCATTGAACAACTATTTCCTCCTCCCCCAGCTCAGGCAACCATCATCCCACTGTTTGTTTGCATGATTTTGACTATTCTAATTATCTTGGATAAATGGTATCACAGTGTATTTGTCCTCTTGTTACCTGGTAATGTCACTCAGAAAAGAAATCTTCAAAGTTCATCTTTGCTGTAGCATGTGTCAGAATATGTCAGAAGATACTTTCTTCTTAAAATGGTGAAACCCCATTACATTTTTTTATTATTATTATTGACAGAGGGCACATGTGCTCATCAAATAGAGAGAGAGAGCATCCCCCAGTGAGGTGTGGTCGCACCATAATCCTTTTCCTCCATTCCTCCTTCCCATCAGGATCTTGGGCACGCACAAACACATGTACCCAGCATGCTCTTCCAGCCACCTGATGGAATTCAAGCTATGGCTGGCCATGTGCAGTTCTAAAATGCACCGTACTCAACACTGCACTACAGGGCAACACCCCCTGAACCATTACTTTTTAACAGAGCAAATGCAAGAACATAATTCTAAAGAAAGAATTAAGAATGGTAAATATTTTATTGTTTCAAAAACTAAGCTAAGGTTTTCCTCTGGGGTGCTCCTTTCTGGATGGCCTAGAAATGGAATCACGATTCTAAGATAAGACAAAATCATCTATTTCCACTTATTTGCTGAGGCTCCTCTTCCCCATAACAGATATTTTTCTAGAGAACTGTTATTTATCAGGTTGAAACCATATTAAATTACCGGCATTTGGCACTTTTGATATATACAAATGGCAATTTCATATTTCTAACCAAATAACATTTTTCTTTTAAACTGATCTGAGAGAGAATGCTTTGAAACTGAGTAAGGGTTTATTATGTCTTACATCTACTCTGGGCCCAGACTCAAGGTACTTCTACCATGATGGTGAGGTCATGGGAAAACAGGGTCAAGTAGGGTACTTAGGCTCTGCCAGAGACCTGAGGTCAAATCTTGCTTCTTTCACCTTCCAGCTGCAAACATCTCAGCAAGTCATGAAACTTCCCCAAGCTTCATTTTCCACTTCTAGAAGTTGAGTTTAATAAAACCTGTTTTTCAGAACTACTATGGTAATGCAAGTAAAAGCAGGGCACTTTTATCTTGTCTTTGGCCTTATGCCAATAAACAATTATTCTTTCTAATACAGAGGTTCTCTGTCGGGCAGTGAGAATGTGACACTCTGCAAGACAGAACCACATTTGGCAAAGTCTGAGACGTGGTTGGTGGTCACAATTTAGAGGAAGAAGAAGCTGCTGCTGGCAACTAGTGGGGAGAGGCCAAAGGCGCTGCCAAGTATCCTACAGGATGGGGCTCACCCAAAGAATTTTTGTCCAAACTGTCAATAGTGAGAAGCCCTGTTCTAAGAAAACATTTTTAAAGCTCTTATTCATTCATTTATACATATTTTTAAATTCCAAAGCACAATGGGACACTTTCAATCAATTTTCAAGTGTCTCATAGTGATACCCAGGAGGAAATCTGAGGCACAGAGAGCCAGAGGGCATGCTAACACCCTGCCTTGTTAGAGCTCAGAGCTACATGAGTTGGCAGCAAATAAAGAGAGTAGAGGGAGGAGCTGGAGAGAAAGAGGGATGAGAGGTTGCTGTGGTTGTTTAAAGTCACTACTTCTTAAAACATAGATAGAGGGGCCAGCATGTAGTCTAGTGGCTAAGGTGCTCGAATACCAAGTGGCCAAACGCAGTTTGAGTCCCAAACCTGGCAGCTTGAAACTCATGCCAGGTGTATGTGTGTGTGTGTGCCCAAAATCTCAAGAGGAGAATGAAGAAGGGACTGCAGCATGGCCATCTCCTGTGGGTGGTGATTTCTCACTTTCTGTCTCTCTCTGTCTCTCCGGCAAGCACACACACCCTATAGCAAAAGAAATCTCTTAATAAATAAATAAATAAATAAATAGGGTAAGTTAGTACAATCACTCCTCAGCAATCATTATCCCAAGACATAAAACATGCCAAATAATAACTGTATTCATTACTTAGTTTTAAAATAGCCAATATATGCAACAAATAAGATGTTTATCTATTTAATCAGTTTTATACTAAAAATGCCAAAATTTAAATTTTCAAATAGTCTATCATAGGAAAAAATATTAAAACTGAAATGTTATAATGAAGGTCAACCAACTGATAAACATAGTAAATTAAAAACAAAACATATTCACATTAATTCTTTTCTATCCATTGAATAAATAACTTTGGACATATTTTACCCATCTAATCCATTTAAGTGATTTTAACATTTCCCCCAAAATGTATGTATACTCACATTCACTTGAACTTGAATGGACCAGTCACCAAGAATTGGATGGGAAGATAATTGAAAAGTCCGGGAAACAACTCCAAGATCATTTTGTTGTGACAACCACTGTTGGATCAAATTTGATTTGGGGTCCTAAAATGAAAAACACACATGTTAACCACATAAAGGCCGTTCGTACACGCACATGTCCTGTCATTCCGGTTAGCAGCGATGCTTCACAGCACTCCCAAGCACGTTGAGAACCTTCCTCCAAATATGGCACAAAGACAATTTTTGGAAGATGTCAATTCTATATTACTATAAAAGAAAAACCTGTATTTTTTTCTTTTATTCTATTTCTCCCAAGATCATCTTCACTCAGCTCTAGTTCCTCATTCCTGGCACTGTATTTCCTTCTACCTCAAACACCACATGCACAAAACTAAGCTTGTAGAGGTGGTGATAGTGCTAGCATTAAACTCCACTGCGGAAAGGCAGCTGGTGGTGTAGTGGTTGAGGTGCTGGACTGACCACAGTTCAAGTCCCAGACCTCACGTCCTGAAAATCATTCTGGGTGCATGTGTGTGCATGCCCAAAATCCCAATAGGACAATGGAGGAGAAGGACTGTGGCATGGCCATCCCCCCGAGGGTGATTTCTCACTTCCGCTTGCTCTGTCTCTTTCCATGAGTGCACACCCCTTTGGCAAAACCTGGGGGAAAATTCCGCTACAGAGATAATGACCTCATTTACTAAAGGCCCACTATGTATCAAGTACTCCGCCTTATTTCTAATTGTTATAATCCTCCTTGGGGTAGGATTACCACTTTACAGTTAAGAGAACTGATGCTTAGAGAGGTTAGCAAACATTCAACAGTAAGTGACTGGCATGGCCCAGTAGTACAGCATCAAGATGTGATAGAATTGAGCACTCAAACCCATGTCTGTCTTTCAACTCAACAAAAATATATCAGAAACATCTTTGACCAAGGGGACA
The DNA here is from genome assembly GCA_026018925.1 of Tupaia tana. Classification (NCBI taxonomy): domain Eukaryota; kingdom Metazoa; phylum Chordata; class Mammalia; order Scandentia; family Tupaiidae; genus Tupaia; species Tupaia tana. Next base: position 92,935,006 of record JAKSZU010000002.1, read on the forward strand.
ACTGAAAAACACTTCAGTCTTCCATGATCATTGCTAGTCTCCCAAGCAGTGATCCTTTAAGGCGAACATCCATCCGAGCCATTCTAGCAGCCACCCCAGGTAGCTCTCTCATAGTCCCTGCTCCGTCAACGTTGTCTCATTAAAATCTCTCAAATTTGCCTCCTCCTTACATTCCTCACATCCAACCACTATGCCCTGTTTTCCAACTGATGCAATTAATCTTTCCCTTCCATTCTTGCCCTCTGAGAACATCTTCCCCGCTGCTAGCAGTGTGACCCACCTGAAATACAAATCTGAGAAGGCAGCACAGTGGCAGAATTGCTTAGCAGTTTGGGGCTTATTACAAGCAGTGAATGTGCACTGACTACATCATTACACTGCACCACTAGATAATGATAGCTTCTGCTTGCCTTTAGAACGTCTATGATGCTTTGTATAGTTTACAAGGCCCTTCACAATATGACCTCCTCCACATTTCTAGCTGCTTCTTCCTCCAAACACACAGATTTGCTTGCAGTTCATCCCAAGTCCCATGCATGTAGTCCTCTGAAATCACCGCATGGAATGCCCTCCCTGCCTTGTCCACTGGTGAAAAAGCGCCAGCTTCTGCCTTCTGTATGTGCCTCCCACAGGCGCAAGTAACCACTTGTGGGAAAACCTTGGAACACCTGGAGTTTATCTTTCTTCAGTACTTGTGAGGGACTTCAAAAGTTCATGGAAAATTAAATTAAAGTATGAGTTTATTCTGGTACAAAAACTTTTAAAGCCACAGTTTCTTCATGATATACATTTTCCACAAACTTTCTGAAGACCCTTGTATAATACTGAAGGCATTAAAATGTTCCTTTTACATATTTTACTTTACAAAAAAGTATATTTTTTTATTTACAACTAGACTGAGAACTCCTGTGAGCAAGGATCAAATATTCTCCCCTGATCTTATTCTCCATCCTTTGAGTAGAAGTAATAAGTTGTCCAGTTCTTAAAAGACAAAAAAACCTCCCTTCCACAGTGGGGATATAAAAGTTCAGGATAACCACAATGCTGAGACACGAGTAGGGAGTACTCTAGTAAGCCAGAAACTAATTGTTAAAATCAGAAACCAGAAGCAAGTCAGGAACACAGTATCCTTGGCAGATCCTGGGTCAGGCATTGTAAGAGCAGTCGGCCCCATTGTGCCTGCCACAGCATGAGGCTCCACCACAGATCTTACAGGCTCTGGAATGAGGGGAGCAACACAATGGCAAATAAATATATGCCAGCTAGCAATTCAGGTGTGCAAATGAAAACAATGAAATACCATTTTTCTTCTGTCAGACTGACAAAGATTAAGGACATAATGGCAACAATAACTTGGTGGTCCCTGATGCGCAGGAAGGGAACATCCACACTCTGCGGACATGCTGTTGTGGGGAAGGTGTACATTTCTCCCAGACAGTGTCACGGCCCTTTGAAAGAAGGAAGTTCAAACTGATGTGTTGGTGACTTTGTATCTGAGGGATCGGGAGGCTTAGGAGTGAGCTGAGATAATCTCTCTGGTTTCCCAGCCCATCTTGGACCTAGGCCTAACTGTCACCAATGTGAAATACACAGAGAACGTAGAAACACCAGGAGTCTTTGCAGAGTACATCAGGGTTTGAGCAGGCCATGTGTGGCGGCCGCTATGCTGAGCCCAGCATTTATATGTGGTCATCTCCTGCTGGGACAGCCATCTACAATGTAAGCAATACTCCTTTTATAGTCAGAACAGCTGTTTGCCAGGGATGCTGGAATGTGGCCCCCACGCCCTTTAACACTTCTGGATAGCTGTCAGGTGCCTCAGCACAGTACCTGTTACCTGTGACAGACTGCCTCAAGCACTGAATTCCTTGGCAGGAGGATGTGTCTGTGAAGACTATTTCCTGAGTCCTGGATTGTGTACGGGAAACATGTCTGTCCAGCCTGTACACTAGAGAAGGCCAATAACTCAGGTATGGCAGAAACCCCTCCCCTGCAGGGCTGCAGTTCTGCGTTTACCACTGCTGCTCTAAGCCAGAGTGTTGGGGCATGGTCACAGATACACCCCTAAGTCAGTAATAGCTGTTTTCACAGAATGTTGTTCACCTGTACCAGGAACAACAACTTCTCAGAGAAGACAAGCCATGGGTGGAACCAGCCAGGCCAGCTGCCTTCACTGTCAGAGGCGTGTATTTTCATAGAGTTAGGCCAAACTGGCTGGTGGAGTCCAGAATTAGGACAGAGATAGGACTGGTTTAGTATGGCTAAAAGGCCTCTGGAGCCCCTTTCCTTCTGGGGTAAGTTACTGGGACGAGCAAAATGAATAATATCCAATGATTTCTTTAAAAAATAAAAAAGCCAAACTTCCCTAGATATGCTCTGAGATCAGTATCTTAACTACATCCTGCAGCCATTCTCAGCTGGGTGAGATGGATCCCCAAAAATTGGCCTCAAAGCACTCGGGTGTACTTCTTCACATTAGCCTGCAGGTGGTGCTGCTCAAGGGAACACAGCTTTGAGCCAGTAGGGGCTCTAGCTATGATATGTCCCACTTTTTTCTGGGAGGTTTTGCCAAGAAACCAATTATTCCAATTATTCCCAAAAGATGTAAAAAAACATCACAGTCCAGTGAACCCTGGGCAAATGACCATTTGTGCCTGGAGCAATACAATGGTGTGGGCATTCCCATCCATGCTCTGACCCTACCTCGGCAAGTTACCAGGAAAGAGGCAGCCAGACCTGAGTCCACTGCCCAGATACAGAGAGGGGGGCATATGGCCACCTGCCATTCACAGATGCAAAACACTTTCGGTTCCAGGAGCAATTTTAGTCTCCCCTCTAACTCCCTCTCCCCTGGTCAAAAGGGCTACACAGCCAGGCCAGCAGGATTCCTCGGTACCAGAGCTAATAAGAAGTAGATCTCTCTGAGCCCTTCTGAAAAGCTGAACGTGGTGAGGTAACTCCAAATTGAACAAAAGAGCCAGAAGAATCTAAAACTGAACAGTTTCAAAGGCAGATACTAGAGCAGAGTAGAGAGGCAGAACCACAAAAAGGCACTGACTTGCCCTCCAGAATCAACAGGATTAGTTCTGCAGTAGTGCCATTTGCCTGAGGTACAAGGAAAGACTGACTCTAAGCAGCCAGAAATAGCAGGCATTTACTGTTAAATCACCTACATAATACACAGGTTTTGGCATCTGGTACATTTTCAATATATGAGCAGTAACTGACGAGGGACAGTATGAATAGTCAGTTCAAATCTGCTCAACATCATGGTAATTAAGAAATGCTATTTATTGCATCAACCTGCTATATAGACTTTGCATTACAGAGCAAAGGCAGGCATTCTTGGAGCTGTCAATTCTGAAATAATAGTAGCTCAATTCAAGAAAACAGGCCAAACAAGGAGGTATCTGCCACAGATACATAAAAGTTATATGTATACATGCTTGTCTGATTGGTTTTTGTTGCTGTTGTTGTTTTAATTTATAACAACAAAGAAACTAAGAAGACACTGAACTAAAAAATCTAAATTTACCTTCTACCCTATGTTATGCATTAGAATATGTAAAGCGACCAATGACCTAGCACTTAGGGGGCTCCCAGGACAACCGGCTTTCAGTTTTGGTTTTTTTTTGGGGTTTTTTTTTGTTTTTTTTTTTCTTTTTTTGGAGAGGTTTTTGCTATAGGGCGCGTGCGCTCGCCAGACAGACAGAGAGAGACAGAGAGATAGAAAGCGAGAAATCACCCCCCAGGGGGGATGGCCACGCCGCAATCCCTGCTCCTCCATTCTCCTCCTGGGATCTTGGGCACGCACGCACACGCGCCCAGCGTGAGTTTAAGCCACCGGGTCCGGGACTCGAACCACGGTCGACTATGTGGGAGTCCAGCGACATAGCCATTACGCTAACTGCTGGTCCCCCGGCTTTCAGTTTTAAAATCAAGAGCATCTCAAGCAAACTGGAATGAATTGGTCATCTTATTTCTGTGTAATAATCAAATGTCTAGTATTCTCAGCTTGATTGTAGAAAATCCAAACCAGCTGGACCTCAACTGTCTTCAACTGGATTCTCACAGGAAAGCCCTCAGTCTGCTAACCATGTTGCCTCCAGATCACTGGAGTGTTTAAGCAGCAAAGGCCAAATGACTACCTATCAAAGGGGTTCCTATAATAATAACAGTAATAATGGCTAATGTTTAGTGAGCATGCACTATATGCCACACACAGTTATAAAAGGTTTGTTTGAATAATTTAATTCTCACAAAAATGTTGTGAAATACTAACACACATTTCAGATAAGAAAATTGAGGCTCAGAAAAATCACACAGCTACCATCTATTCTTAGAGCTGACAATGAATTTTAAAATGGTAAGTCAAATTATATCATGCTTCTCTTCATCAATGTAAAACCAAAGTCCAAATCATGGACAAGACCCTGTACCAGCTCAACCCTCAGCTGACACACTTGCATCCAACCTCATGTCCTAATACTTATCCCCTCACTCCTGGACTCCAGTATACTGCAGCTTGTTGTTCCTTCACTGAACCAAACTGGCTCCCTCCTACTCAGGGGCCTTGGCTCCCTCTGGGTGTGCTCATTCTTTCACTGCTTTTAAGTATCTTCTCAAACAGGTCTTCTCTGACAACCTTATAGAAAATAGCAAACACACACTTCCCCCCTGCACACACACACACACACACACACCTGTTCCTTTATATATTTGTCTGTCTTCTCACTATCGACTGAGTAAAGTAAATCAATGTGAGAAGGTATACAAGCTGTTCTGTACACTGCCCCACCTCAGTGCCTCGAGCAGTGAAGGACAATAAACATCTGACAAACCAATAAATCAGTGAAGAAGCCAGAACTGGAACTCAAGCAGGCCAACTTCAGAGCCTGAGTTCTTTTTTTTTTTTTTTTTTTTTTTTTTTGGAGAGGTTTTGCTATAGGGCGCGTGCGCTCACCAGAAAGACAGAGAGAGACAGAGATAGAAAGCGAGAAATCACCCCCTAGAGGGGATGGCCACGCTGCAATCCCTTCTCCTCCATTCTCCTCTCAGGATCTTGGGCACACACATGCACCTGGTGTGAGTTTAAGCCACAGGGTCCGAGACTCGGACCACAGTCTGCTACACGGGAGTTCAGCAACATAGCCATTATGCTAACTGCTGGTCCCGGAGCCTGAGTTCTTAATCCAGGGCTTTTCCACCTCCCTTCCTAGAGAGAGGATTCCCATGTTGAGAGGAAAACTTAGCAGGTTAATTCTAAGATCTCCCAGTGTCAGTATCACAAACAGAGCGTCCAAGAGAGCTTTAGTAAGACGGCATAAACTCCTTACCTTAATTAGGATGTTTAAAGAGGTTTTGTAAGGCTTGAAATCTGAGAAGAGTGTAACAACACGGAACTTCACTTCTTGCTTTGGCTTGTACAGAGCCTTGTCTGTTTGAATGAAGACAGACATCCTCTTGGTCTCGAATGATAAGCGCGTACTATTAGAGAATAAAATCTCATCCTGGGCATGGCCTGTCACATGTAACTCATACATTTCATCTGCACTGTTCATGGGGAGCTGGGGAGAAATGAGACATTTCAAAGACTCATTATTTTACCTCAAAAATGTTTTAATCACAAGTTAGAACAGTTAAGTACACAGTATACAGTATTATCCAAAGTAATTGCAATGTTGAAAAAGTTGTCCCTCCTAGGTAAAGAAATTGAACAATTTGTTTCCCCTCTTTTAACAGACTGTAGTTTGTTCTCCAATTTCATCGCGGTGTTCATGGGATGGAGGACCTGCAGCTGCAGCACAGTCGCCACTACTTCCAGCTCCAAATACAAATTCATCCCGTGGGTCAGAACACCTGCATTCCTCAACACCCTATTCCATGCTCACCTATTTGAGATGGCTGACAGGTGAAAAGCACATTTGCACAGAGTTGTCTTGCTACTCTCTCAAGCTCTTTCCTGAGGTGCATCGTCATCCTGCATCTTGCTCATTGTGGGTCATGGTTTTGGTAAGAACAATGCTGCTGCAGCTTTTACTAGGAACAGTAATAGCAATCCGACCTTCTGGCCATTCCAGACCAGAAACTATACTAAGCAGTTGATTCACATTATTTTACTGACCACAATCCTTCAGGTGGGTGCTCTCACTAAAACTATTTTATGAACAAGGAAAGTGAAATTTAGAGGAGTTAAGAAAGTTACTCCAGGTCACTAGCTGAAATTCAAACCCAACATAAGGTACAGTACTCTAAGAAGAACCTTGATGTGTGCGACTAGCCGATTACGTCACTAGACTCCCACATGGCCGACCGATTTGAATGCTGGACCTGGTGGCTTGAAAATCACACCCATGCATGTGTGTGATGCCCAAGATGCCAGGAGAAGAATGGAGGAGAAAGGATTGCAACATGCCCATCCTCTCCCCTGGGGGGTAATTTCTCTCTCTCTCTCTCTCTCTCTCTCTCTCTCTCTCTCTCTCTCTCTCTCTCTCTCTCTCCCCCAGCACCCTAAGGCCAAAACCTCTCTATAAAAAATTTTTTAAAAAAACCTTGCTGTGGTGAGTTTAAAACAAGTCCAATGAATACGGAAGACTTAATCCTAAGTGAAGCAAGCCAGAATATGAAAGATAGATTTTGTATGCCCTCACTCAATATGTACCCAATGTCTGTGCTCTACAGCAGAAACTGAAAAACTGGAAGGGTAATAGTAGGGAATATACCTGTGAATAGAGATAATAGGCAGTGCACCTGTGAATGCAGAGCTAGTGGGTGATAGGAAGTAGATAATAGGTAGAGGGGGAGGAGCAGGGAAAATACGTTTAATTGACACAAAAATGAAAAGTGATTTGCTGATGATAATGTATAGGATAATGTCTGTGTCTTGACTGATAGGCACCGTATTTGTGTGGAAGGAAAGAATTCAAACCCAACATGTAGTACAGTACTCTAATAAAGACCTTGATGTATGGGAACAGCTGATGATGTAGTGGTTACATCACTAGACTCCCACATGTTTTGTACACTGTAAAGATGTATGGTGATTAAAAGTAAATAATAAATAAAATAAATAAATAAGCGATTTGTTAAACGTCCAAATATTCTCTAACCTTAGGGCTGGCTCCGTGGCACAGCAGCAATGTGCTGCTCAGGAGAAGGTAGATCCCGCATTGTGACCTGCAGTTCAAATCCCTGGCCTGGTCAGCCTGAAACATGCTGAGCACGTGCACCAGGGCCCTAAGTCCAAGGGCTGGATGACTAGAGGAAGGGGGTCATGGTGTGACTGGGGCCTGTGAAGGGTGTTTTCTCTCTCTCTCTCTTTCGTTCTCAGATATGTGTACACATACTCCATCATAAATAAAGGGGGAAAATTTAAAGAAAAAGGTAGAGCATAATTCTCCAGAATTAGTGGCTCACTTCTGAAGCCTAGACTGAGACTATGTCATAAAAAGAACAGCTTCTGCCTAGTTCTCTTTCTGTCTTGGAAGCCAGCTGTGATGTGAGGAGGACTCTAGAGACTCTGTAGAGAGGCCCACATGGAGGCTTCCCAGCTAGGGTCTCCCACTAACCACCACCACCAACTTTCTAGCCAAGGGAACCAAGCACGTCAGGGAGGCTCTCCTAGCCCTAGTGAAGCCTTCAGATGACAGACTCTAGCTGACACCTGGACTGCCGCCCAATGGAACCCCTAACCAGCAGGCCCAACTACATTTCTCCTGAACTCTATACTCTTAGAAACTGAGAGTAATTAAAAGTTTATTGTTGTTTTAAGATAAAGTTTTGGAGTTAGTCAGCAACAGATAACTAGCACATTTGTCTTTCAATTGATTTTCACACTAAAACTCAGGCACTGGAATGACATTCTGACTTTTTTTTTTTTTCCAGAGATTTTTGTTATAGGGCACATGCACTCACCAGAGAGAGAGAGAGAGAGAAAGTGAGAAATCAGCCCCCAGAGGGGATGGCTACATTACAATCCCTTCTCCTCCATTCTCCTCTCAGAATTTTGGGCATGCATGCACACATGCCTGGTGTGAGTTTCAAGCTGCCAGGTCCAGGACTCGAACTATGGTTGACTACATACAATGACATAACCATTATGCCATCTGCTGGTCCCCATTCTCACTCATTTTTGCAAATAAGATTTATTCATGGATAGCTCAGAGGGAACTGAAGGAAAATAAGGATCATGACGGACCAGACCCCAGTTATGGGGGTTTATGTGGGTAGGAGGTGCTTTCTCTCTCCCTCTCTCTCTCTCTCTCTCTCTCTCTCTCTCTTTCTGATGCATGCACATATGCCCTCTGGCATTAAAAAAATACATGTGTGTGGGACCAGCAAATGGCATAATCGTTACATTGTTGGACTCCCATGTAGTCGAGAAGGCATTGCAGCGAGGCCATCCCGCCTGGGGGTGATTTCTCGCTTTCTGTCTCCCTGTGTCTCTCTGGCAAGCACGCATGCTCTATAGCAAAACCTCTCAAAAAATAAATAAGTAAATACATGTATCAACCAGCCTTTGAGCTAGACATGTTCATTCTCAATTATACTAAGTCTATTTTTGTGTATAAAAGGGGTTTTCAAAAAGGTTGTGGGAAATGCATATTATAAAAATCACTATGCATGGATTTTTAAAGTTTTTGCTGTAAAATAAACCTTTACTTTAATTCCATTTCTCACAAACCTTCTGAAGGCCCCTTGTACATAAATGTAAACTCTCGGTAGATGATAGGTGTCTAAAAAAGGCATGCTCCAAAAAACTCTTTTTGAGCCCCCCTGCTGTGGTACAGCCCTTGTAAGGCTGGAAGCCATATGGCCAACTGTTAGTTTCCAACCCTAGGTCTACGTGAAAACATTCCAGGTGCACATGTGGGCACCCATGATCTCAGGAACTGCAGGGCTGGGTGAAGAGCATCACAGCATGATGACAGCTTGTCAAGGCTGCTTCTCTCTCTCATGCATTCACTCTCTAACACTAAAAAAAGAGAGAGGGGGAAAGAGAGAGAGAAAAAGATCCTTGGTGGACAGTAAATAAGGAGTACTTAATGCTTTTTTAAAAAAGATTTTTGCCAGGAGGTATTGTGCACCCACTGGAGAGAGACAGTGAGAGGAAAAATGAGAAATCACACCTCTCCTCCCCACCCCCCAGGAAGGATGGCCACCATAATCCCTCCTGCTTCTAAGATTTGGCCATGCACAAACACTTATCTGGCATGATTTTCAATTCCCCAGGTCCAGGACTCAAATGTTCGGCCATGTGGGAATCCAGCACCTTAACCACTCACTACCCTCTGGTCCCAGGGTTAATTCTAATCTGACCTGTTTAAAGCCATTCACTTTCTCTGAAAGATTCATTGCTTTAGAGAAACAAGACAACACAATGGTATTTATCCTCTTTACTTCATAAATAATGCTAGTTACTAAAAGATGAAGAAAAATTTTTAAAATAAAATTGAGAAATTTAAAATAATAACTTATATTAAAACTAGATCAGTAGTTATAATTAAACTTTAAAATTATTTCTAATTAAATACCATTCTCTCATTTTAAGTTGAACTTGCTTACAAAGAAAACAAAAGAAATTTTTCTACTATACTTTTACCAAAAAAGGAGCTTTATATTAAGCATAAATTGTGTTCCTATTTATTTTTATTTAGTGCTACTTTAATGTATCAAAGTAGAAACAATGAGTAAGTTAGATATTTTAAAACACATTTTTATATTAATCTATCTATCTATCTATCTATTTATTTATTTTAAATTGCTATAGGGCACATGTGCTCACCATAGAGAAAGAGAGAGAATGAGGGAGAAAGTGAGAAAGCAAGCCACCAGGTCTGGAATTCAAACCACAGTTGGCAATGTGGGGGTCCAGCATCCCAACCACCATACCACCTGCTGTTCCTACACATTTGTTTTAATGCCATCTTAAAATATTCATATTTTAAAATAAAACATTTATATTTTAGATAATTTTCAAAAATTATTTATAAACATTGGGAACCAGCAGTTAGCGTAATGGCTATGTCACTGGACTCCCACGTAGTCAACCGCGGTTCGTGTCCCGGACCCAGTGGCTTAAAACTCACGTCAGGCGCGTGTGCATGCGTGCCCAAGATCCCGAGAGGAGAATGCAGGAGAAGGGATTGCGGTGTGACCATCCCCTCCGGGGGGTGATTTCTCGCTTTCTGTCTCTATGTCTCTCTCTGTCTGTCTGGCGAGCACACGCGCCCTATAGCAAAAACCTCTCCAAATAAAAAATAAAAAATAAAAAAAAATATTTAGAAACATCATAATTGTGAGTGGACTTTAAAAGTTGATTCTACTTTAATTGAAAACTCATAAAAATGAAGAATATTCTCTTTTTCCCAAGCACTAGCTAATCTGCCCACTTTAAGACTAAGTCTTTTAAAGAGTCTTTGCTAAAAAGGGATATACCCCTAATATAGTCTCTAGTAAAGCTTTCAATAAATAGTTGTTATATCTGCATACAATGGAAATGGCATATTAAAGACAAATATAGGACGCTATGGGACCAGCAGATGCCATAACAGTTATGTTGCTGGACTCACATAGTCAACTGTGGTTTGAGTTCCAGACCTGGTGGCTTAAACCTCATGCCAGACAGGTGTGCGTGCGTGCCCAAGATCCAGAGAGGAGAATGGAGTGAAAGGAATTGTGGCATGTTCACCTCCCAGAAGGCTGATTTCTTGCTTTCTGTCTCTCTGTCTCTCCAGTGAGCACACATGCCCTCTAGCAAAAATCTCTCTCAACAAAAAGGACAAATATAGGATGTTGGAGTAAGTATGAGGTGACTTCAAAAGTTCATGGAAAGATGGGATTAAAGAATGGCTTTATTTGGGTCCAAAAAAATTGAAATCCATGCATAGTTTTTTCAAAATACACATTTTTCATGAAAATTTTGAAGACCCCCTAGTATTTCATATACTTAAAAGAGTTATGTAGCCAAATTTCTAGCTTATGACAGCTCAGACAAGTACAATGCATACTGGTGTTATCGGAAGACATTTGCACCTCTGCCTGACCTTCTCTTTTCAGACTTTCTACACCTCCAGTCTGCAAAACCAGACTCTTTGGAGGCAACCAGTTACTGTGCTTTAAACTGCGACTTCCAAACTGAAATCCCACACTCCCTTCACTGTAAGGAGATTATATAACACAGGATTCATGTTCATCTTGCCGTTGGGATACCATTTTAGCAGAATTATTACATAAGCACTGGGCCACCATCTAATGTTTTAGGTTATATTAATACAATTTAATGTTCTACTGTCACAAAGATTGTGGGTCCTTTCTCCACTTTTACCTGCTTATGCCTGCTTTACTCTACTTTCTACTGTTAGCAACTATATAGAGCTGAGCACTAGTATAAACAATCTATAAGAAACATAATAGATATAACATATTAAGTAGTTTTTATAAAGTATTGTTGGAGAATACAATATTCTCTAGGAACCCCCGCCCCTAAATGAATGTGATTTCCAAATGTGCTTTAACAAGTGACCTTCAAGTAGTAGTAAGTGACCCTGGCCCATGAGGAAATGCTAAGCTCGTCATCTATCTGGGTCAATGTCGTCTGTCAGGCATGTAGCCTCAAAAAAAGGGTATCAAATTGCCTCTTGTTGGATGCTGAGGTCTTCTCTGTTGTAAATTTCACACGGAAAGCTCCAAAACAAAGCAGGATAATAAAAGTACAAACTTCCAAACCAAAGCCATGGAGAACAGAATTAGCTCACAAACATTTAATAATCAGGGTTTATGAGCTTCTCAACTAGATAATTACCCCTTTCCATTTCTATAGCAGATTTTATAACATTTTCACATCTCATTTCACTCCAGGGTATCCCTATGATACAGAGATGGCATTTTATCCCCCTTTCTGGGGCCAGGATTAGGATATAGTGAGTGAGGCCCTTGTCTCAGGGGCAAAATATAAGAGGGGGTACCAAAAAACTCAGTAATCAAGAAAATAGTGTTTTAATAAGATGTTTTTGACTATCAAAAAAAAAAAAAGCAAAAGATTTACATGATGAATGAAAAAAATCTGTTAAATAAATACAGGATCAGTATTAGTATGAGTTTTCCTTCAGCCTCAGGTTCAAATATGCCAGCATAGCACTGGCATTTTCAAGGCAAGGAAATGGAGGAATGGAGCATTAATCTACATTCTCAAGACCATAGGGCTCATTAAGGCAGAAGCAGGGCCAAACCAGCCCGAGTTCTTGCTGAAGAGACTGGGCCAGTTTCACTCAGTAAAATTCTGCATTTCACAAGAGGAAACTCTGTGCTAGAACTAGAAGAGCCTATAAATCTCTCTGAAGTACTATTATTCCTAAATAATCTGAAGGCTCAACTAAACTCAAGTCAAACGCACAAGAAATGTAAGTCAATATATAAAATGTTCATTTTTATTTAGCCCACTGAAGCTATATAGCTCTCAAACTTTTTTAAATGGCTACTTACCGACGGAAGAACAAGTGTCTTGAAAGAGCCTAAAAGGAAAATTGGGAAGAAAATAGTCTCATAATTTGAATATAACAATACAAAACTTACAAAACTCCCCTAACACTCTTTTTGATGTACACAGAATTGTAAACTTCTATGCTCAAACCAGAAGAATTTTATTAATGCCCAGAACACCAGAGAAATTATTATATATCCTTGTGTCAAAGAATTAAGGTTCAGGATTAAAAGTGTATCAGTGATGAACCCAAAAGACAGTAAGTTCTTCTCTTTGCCCTTGTCATTTTTATCATTGTCACTGCTGCCTTTTTTGCTGTTGTAAGGTTTTACATGTCTGAGGGACACTTTACACTGTGTATAGAGAGAATCTGAGGTTTATTCCTTATGTTCTCATACCCTCGTGATAAGGAAGAAAAGGAAGGCATTAGTCATGTTGGGGTGGGCTGGGATTCATAACTGACTCAGGGTATTAGGGTAAAGCAGACTTTTTTCATATAAAATTTCTAAATGTATGAATGCTAATTTAATTCATGCCAATTTCTCATCAGATTCTGTTATTTATCTCAAGAAAAAAATGAGTTCAAGTTAAAAATAGGAGTACTTATCCAAAGTTCCCATCAGAGGTGATGACAGACCCCAGTTCCTTTATTCATTTCAGCACTATTTATGAGGAGCACTACAAAGAACAAGACAGACATGGTCCCTCTTCTTTGGAAGCCAGATGTGTCCCCATGTGAGAGCAGAGAAGCACCAGAGCAATGCACAGTACAGAGCAGGAGTAAGCATTAGACTCTGGGACCAGACCATGCCCATCAGTTCTATCATGAGTTTGCCACATACTAGCCCTGTCCTTAAACAAGCTGCTTCTCCAACTCAACTCTTTTTATCCACAAAATAAGAACGATACTAACCACACCAATCTCACCAGCTGCTTGTGAGGAGTACACTGATGCCCGTAAAGTATATAGAACAGCAGCTGCCACGCAGGAAACACTTAATCTAGGTTAACCATTATAGTGTCAGAAAGTCTAAAGAGCTGCCCACTGGGGATGTCAGCATGCCTCTATAGCAATGGTCTTTGAATCTTTATGATGGAGCACTCCAGTAATAAAAAGCATCTGGTACACATTGTCAATGTCAAATTAGATTTATAGTTATATATGTGTACTCTCAACCAAGATAGTAAATATTTAAAAAATAATGTTTCCTGAGACCAGCAGATGGAGTAATGGTTTCATCACTGGACTCTCATATAGTCAACCATTTTGAGTCTCAGACCCGGCGGCTTAAGTTTCACGCCGGGCGCGTGTGCATGCATGCGTGCCCAAGATCCCGAGAGGAGGAGAAGGGACTGCAGCATGGCCATCTCCCTTGGGGGGTGATTTCTTGCTTTCTGTCTCTGTCTCTCTCTGTCTCTCCCATGAGCACATATGCCCTACAGCAAAAATCTCTCTAAAAACAAAGAAAAGCAATTAATATTTACTGTATCTAAATATTAGAACTGTGCTCGATAAAAAATAGAGATAGATGTTAGTACATTTTCTACCTTCATCCTTATAAATGGTCTTGAACACGCCCAGATGTGTGCACACCTACTTCAAATAACACTACCCCAACAGGCCTCAATGAAATATAAACATGCTTTCAGGAACAGATAAGCAACTCATCACCATCATTAGTATAGATCAAGTTAGAATAGATCCAAATTATCCAATTTTATTACCATAGAAAGCAAAAATCAAGGTTCATTTTTTTAATTATTTATTTTATTTCATTAATTTTAAGTTTGTTATAGGGCATGTATGCTCACTATAGAAAGACACACAGAGAGAGTAAGAAAGGGAAAGTGAGAAAGTCCCACCAGATCTGGGACTTAAACTGTGGTCAATCATGTGGGAGTCCAGAGCCTTAACCACCATGCCACCTGCTGACCCAAGACCAGGATTCTTAATAGGACATTAGATCAAAAGTGTTTTTAAAAGGGGGAAAGGAAAGAAAAATTGAACAAATATGTAAGAGGTCATTAAAATTTCATGGACAAGCCAGACAGTAGTGTGATAGTTAAGGCTGCTGAATCCCACATGGCCAACCAGGTAATCTGAATCTCAGACTCAACAGCCTAAAGTAAAGGCCTGGCACATGTACATGAATGCCCAGAATCCCAAAAGGAAAAATGGAATAGAGGGGATTGCAGCATGACCATCCCCTATGGGGGGGGTGCTTTCTCACTTTCACTCTCTCTCTTTATCCTTGTCTCTCTGGCAAGAACATGTACCCTCTGTCAAAATTTGTTTTAAAAGTTCATAGAAAATGTGCATTATGAAAAAAACTATACACAGATCTCGAAAATTTTTTGCATCAAAATAAATGCAAACTATTAAATATATATACACATATATATACACATATATATAATACATATACATATGTATTATATATATATATGTATTATATATATATGAGTGTTCTTATCCTTTGTCTTAATTTTAAAATAAATGTTATTTGGTTTTGAAAAAATAAATAAGTAAGTTCACACGTTATTCCATTTTTCCAGTAACCTGAAGTCCCTTGCGGTTCAACGCGGAAGTGCTGTAATAGAGCTAGAACAAGGAGCACATTGGAGAAATCTAGGGAGGGCACCTAGAGGAAATGATGCCAGTGTCTAATGTTATAGAACAAGGAGACATTAGCCCAGTGAAGAAGGAAAGGAAGCTTCTTTCAGAGGAGCAGCAAATGCAAAGTAGTAGAGGTCAAAATGAATCCAGTAATTGGTAAGCCAAGATGGGGCAAACCTGACATTTTTCCCAGTGTTTCTATGAGTTTGAATTTTTCACACTCCACATATAGGTAAGATTAAAGAGTGTAGGTTTCTCCTATTTCTGGCTTATTTCACCATCATGATGTCCTCCAGGTTCATCCATGTCATCATAAAAGACAGGATTTTCTTCCTTTTTTAAGGCTAAAAAGTATTCCATTGTGTATACATACTGCATTTTCTTTATCCATTCACATCTTAGCTATTGTGAAAAATGCTGCAATAAACGTAAGAATACAGATACCTCTTCAACATAACCTTCAGATAGATACCCAATTGTGCTTTGTGAATATCTCAACTTGCAGGAAAAACTTCTGCTCATTAAACTTGTCTTTAATTGGATAGATTTATAGTTTATACTGAATTAATGTAGAATTGGATAACCCTACGCTATTTCAGTAACCAAAATTGGTGAGGCCTCCAAAAGAATCATACATGTCAATTTACTTGACAATTTTTGTCTTGTAAAAACATTATTTGAGAGACCAGCAGATAGAGTAACGGTTATGTCACTGGACTCTCAAGTAGTCGACCACAGTTTGAATCCTGGACCCAGCAGTTTAAAACACACACCAGACACATGTGTGTGTGTGCCCAAAATTCCAAGAGGAGAATGGAGGAGAAGGGATTACAGCATAGCATGCTGCTTTGCAAGTAAAAGACAGGCCCCATGAGATATTTGAGTTAAAATCCCTAACTATTTCAATATGTGAAGAATGGAATTGAGAATATTGTCCATTTAGCAGAATTTGCTCTGAACTTAACAGGTACCCCACCACATGTCGAGAAAAAATATTTTCTCAAATTAAAAACTTTATAGTCATTATGTCACAGAATATTTTTCAATTTACTACTTTAAATGTTTAAATTAGGTGACACATTTATTTTATTATACTAATAGCTAATTAAAAACAGTCAAATATTTCTAGTAAAATATAAATACATATTATGGCCAGACAACTTGAACAGTAAATAAATACTGTGTTATAACCTGCTAAGTAAAACAAAGATCTTTGAGTTTTTACTGCTATATAATTTTTAAAATGACTAAATGAGGGAGAAGACAAGTTCTTCCTTACCCAAAAATTCCAACTAATAAATATAAAGGAGTCATAGAAATAGAAATTTTCACAACTATCTTAGTAATAATTAATCCAGGCAAGAGTCTAATGAGTACAAGCTGGGTGAAAAATCATGAGAGAGACAGACAGCTCCATGGCTCCTGCAATCTAGCCATTTTGGGAGAAAGGAAGATGTCCCACTGATAACTGGGCCTCCAGCACACAAAACTCATGTGGAGAGGCAGAAGGGAACAGAACAGCCCTTCAAGAGACAGACAGCTCCATGGCTCCTGGGATCTAGCCATTTTGGAAGAAAGGAAGATGTCCCACTGATAACTGGGCCTCCAGCACACAAAACTGGTAGGAAGACCCCTTTCAAGTCTCCTCTCCCTGTATCTGTCTTTGTCTCTCTCTACCTCTGTCTCTGTCCTCTCTCTCTCTCTCTCTCTCTCTCTCTCTCTCTTTTTTTTAATTTTTGCTTTTTAGAATTTTTTAACATGAGGCATTTTACAGGGCCCTTTGGCCCCTCCTACCCCATTATCTTGTTAATAATCCCCTCTCCCCTTTGTGAGGCATGCAAGCGCGCCATGTGGTTTTCTAATTTTTTAGTTTTATTGAAATTTTTTGAATATTAATTTTTTTGTTTTTATACTTACTTAAAAGTTTTTCTCTTCTTTGTCTCTGTTTCTTGTCTGGTTTTGTTTTTTTTTTTCTTTTGTTTTTTTTTTTTTTTTTTTTTTTTTTTTTGCTGTTGTTGGTATTGTTTCCCTCTCTCTGTTTCCTTTTCTGCACACTCCTAGACCCTCAGATTGAACTTCCAATTTGGGACGAAATGAACCATCCACCAGATGACTAGAAATCGCTGCAGGACCACAAGAAATATGGGGAAGCAGGAAAATACCTCTCCCACAAGGGAAAAGGATAGCTCCTCTTCATCCACACACAGTTCAGTGGAAATCATGGAAATGTCTGATAAAGAATTCAGAACATTCATAATGGCAAAGCTAACAGAAATGGAAGAGAAGAGAGACAAGGAACTGCTGAAGAGGAAGAAGAAAGGAGTTGAAGAGTTCCAGGGAGTGAGGAAATTCATGCAAGATCTAAAAGAGGAATTTCACACTTTACAAAAGAATCAGATGGAACTGTTAGAAATGAAGGCTATAATACAAGAAGTCAAAATTTCCCTTGAAAGTATTAAAAGCAGACTAGATCATACAGAAAATAGAATCTCAAATGTAGAAGAGAAAATGGCTGGCCTAGAAAAATCCACCATGAAGACTGAGAAAGTTGCCCAAAAATTTGAGAATAATATGCGAGAAGTACTAGATACAATTAAACGTCCAAACATCCGGATAATAGGCATCCCAGAAGGTGAAGAGACTCATAAGGGCATTGATAATCTATTCCATGAAATCCTGCAAGAAAATTTTCCAAACCTGGAGCGGCACTCAAAGATTCAGTCCCAAGAAGTACAGAGGACCCCAAATAGAATCAACTCAAGAAGATCTTCTCCAAGAGACATTATAGCCAGATTGACCCAAACCACAGACAAAGACAAGATACTAAGACTGGCAAGAGAAAAAGGGCAAGTTACCTACAAAGGGTATCCCATCAGACTAACGGCAGACCTCTCATCAGAAACAATGCAAGCAAGGAGAGAATGGGAAAATATATTCAAAGTATTAAGGGAAAAGCAATTTCAACCGAGAATTCTGTACCCAGCAAGGTTATCGTTCATTTGGGAAAAAAAGACACGAACTTTTCAGATAAACAAAACCTGAAAGAATTTACCAGCACCAGACCAGATCTCCAAGAAGTTCTTAAGGGAGTGCTATGTCAGTAAAATTAAATGCAGACACACAGAAATAAGTTCAAAATCTAAGAAAAATGGGCAACTTAATTGTAGGGACAAAGTCTGGAGTTGAGTATTATATCCCAGAGTTCAAGCTGGAAGATCGTACCTCAACAGTAACAGAAGAAAGATTAAGTACATGAGTGTGAACTAATGAAACAGCATTCTGTGACTTGACTAAGATATTGCTGCTTTTCTTCTAAGCTTTGTTATCCGGTTTTAAGGATTTTTATCCTGTCTTGAGTTGTCAATAGATTCATGTACCTACTATTTGAACAAAATACTAACCTGTTTCTAGGCTTCAAGTTTCAAGGAAATATCCTTACCAGTTCAAAACTGCCTTTCTTGAAACCACCAGCTGAACTTGCTATTGAAAGTAGTTAGATTACTTATGATATTGTGTGGGCAACAAAATGTTGGGGGAAAAGGAATTGAAGACAACTGTAGACAGCAGAGATAGTGTAATAAAAGAGTGGAATAGGGCAGAGGGTCAGACATGGGGTAAAAAACATATATATATGAAAGTAGTAATGGAATTTCATGGATGATAACATGCATAATTAAGCCACTATGCAGTTTACTCTAGAGGGGAAACCACATTTAGTAGGTTGCGATGATGCTCAGGGAATGAATGTAAATTAAAAAAAAAAAAAAATTCAGAAAAAAAATACTAAAACTGTTACCAAAATTTAAAGAAAAAACTGTGTATTTGATGACCACAGTAAGCTATATAGCCCCAGCTAGGTACTATTTTATAGTATGTTCATTCTACTCACTGAGGTTTATGCCTAAAGTCAGACATGGGTTCTTGTGTATGTATATATCAGCTGTGCTTGCTATTGCAAATATTTAGACAAATTAAGTTCATTAGCAAATCAATTAAATGGTGGGGGGGGAAGGCATAGAAAGCAATCATGGATACCAGATACAATGGGAGGAGAATTGGACAGGGCAGAGGGTTAGGGATAGGGAATCAAGGATGGCAAAAAAAAAAAAAAAAAAAAAAAAAAAAAAAACGCAAAATATACAAGACATAAGAAATGAAAAATTGTTTGTTGATAACACGTATGTTGATGTGCTTGATTGAGCCAACAGACAGTATATTTTGGATGAAAAATTCATTTTGTATACTGTAATGATGTATAGCATATTAATGTTAAAAAAAGAAAAATTAATTAATTAAAAAAAAGAAAAATCATGAGAAATATAAAACATTATTTTAATCTACTAAATTTTAGGGTGCCTTGTTTCATAGCAATAGAACTGGAACACTTGAAACAATATTAACCAGCTAACCTCTGAAATTGTGAAATCCTCTATATTCACTTCCAGTCACTATGGTTATTGGGCTTCTGAAGCAAGTGCAAAATACAGCCCATATTTCTAAGACTTAGGACCAAAAAAAAAAAAAAAAATGTAGGGACCAGAAGTTGGCGTAATGGCTATGTCACTGGACTCCCATGTAGTCAACCGTGGTTCGAGTTCCAGACCTGTTGGCTTAAACTCATGACGTGCATGTGTGCGTGCGTGCGTGCCCAAGATCCCGAGAGGAGAATGGAGGAGAAGGGATTGCAGTGTGGCCATCCCCTCAGCGGGTGATTTCTCGCTTTCTGTCTCTCTGTCTCTCTTTCTGATGAGTGCACACGCCCTATAGCAAAAACCTCTCCAAAAAAAAAAAAAGAAGAATTAATTAAATTGTAAAATATCTCTTCAATAATTTTATAGTGATTACATGTTGAACTGATAATATGTATAAATTATTGGGTTGAATAAAATATAGTATTAAAGTCAATTTCACCTATTTCTTTTTACTTTTTAATATAGCGTCTCCTAGAAAATTTTCAGTTACTTAAGTAGTCAAATTATGCTCCTTTTGAACAGCACTGACCTAGAACAGAGGTCCCCATCCCCCAGGCCATTGACTGGTACTCATCTTTGGCCTATTGATCCCCTTCTTCCTCCCTCCCCCAGCAGCAGAGGGGTACGGTGGGGAGATAGGCAGTGGGCACATTAACATCGTGTTTGCAGCTGCTCCCCATCACTCGCACTGCCACCTGGGCCCTGCATCCTGTTGGATCAGCTGCAGTATTAGGTCCTCACAGGAGTGCAAACCCTATTGTTGTGTGATTGTTTCACTGTATACTAAAGCATGGCAGTGGTAGAAATGAGGTGAATGTGGTATTCTTGGATCATCCTGGGACCAACCAATACCCCCTCAAGCCATAGAGGGAGCGTCTTTCAGAAGGTTAGTCCCTGGTGCCAGGAAGCTTGTAGACCATTTGATTTTGCTTAGAAACTGTAAAACGACCAATAAACCTGATGAAACAGAATTTTGTGCATAAAAAATAATAATAATAGATATTATTTATATAGAGAGTATTCTAAAAGCATTCCAACAACAATCCAATTAAGTACAATATTATCCCTATTTTACAAATGAGAACCCTGGGTCACAGTGATGTGAAGTGACTTGCCTGGGGTCACACAGACAAGGAGTCGTGGAGCCAATGTTCTGACCCAGTGGTTCCAAGCTCTAAACCACTGATCTACACTGACCCTCAGGCTAAGAAGCAGCTGCACTCTTGTTCTTTCATTGCACATACCTTTAATTATTGTAAAAGTTCCCAGCTTAATAACCAGTTTATGCATGTTGCTATCACCACTTCCTCAGTAACAGAGGTTCAAAATCTCAGTCACCTTGAATGCCTTTCTCTCTTTAACATGACATTAATCAGTCACCAGAACCTATGTATTCTGGGGTGACTGTAGTTGGTACATTCACCAAAGGAGGCTGGTTTGAAGGCAGTGGGCTACAACCCTTCCAGCAGCTTATGGGAATCACTCCTTTGCCCCGAAATGGGATCTGGGCAGCACAGTGCAATGTCCACCACTGTGTCCCACAGTGAAACAAAACAGAAAAAAATTAAACTACAGGGAGTTGAACCTCCACCAAACCAGTACCCTCTACTACTGTGGGTTAATCATTTTTCTTTATTTCCAGATAAATCATCAAGGGTTGGCTAATTGTTGGCTCAGTGACTAGAGGAAACGAGGTGCTTCCTTTCTATCCTGGTCTACCCCCATCTACTTCTCACTGACTCCGGAGAATTCACAAAGACTAAGGAGGGGAGGGAAAGACTGGCCATTTATTTTTATCCAAGTGACACCAAGCCAGGAAAATGTAAAAAACAGCTGGGAGCCTATAATCCAAATAAATCTCATAGGTTGATTAATCATGAGCCTTTTGGCAATGCAAAACAAGCTAACCAGATCTGAAATACAAAAAATGTCATTTCAGAGTATAACCTTTTTTTTTTTTTTTTTAATGTAGCTAGTAGTCAGTGCAAACCTTTGAGGAATTTTCTCATTAGAGAGAAGTTGGAAGAGGGGGTCGACTGCATGCCTGGGTCCCACTGCTCAGACTCATGACCACATCTGTTCACAGTCCCAGAAAAGATACAGAGCCAGAAATAGAAGCTCCACCCAAAAGCTGAAGTGGAGGAACAGAGGCGTCCCACCTACCCCTGATTCTTGCTGAACGCAGGGAGCTACTCGGAGGATGTGTACAGAAATCCAATTTAAGGCCTACTCACTGGTCTCATGTGTCCTTACTAAAAGGTCAGTTTTGAGTACTTGACATTTTTTTTCAATTTGTTGTCTTCCCTATAAATTTACAAATACAGCTTGGAATTTCCTAGGCACTTATTAAGCCCTAGCATAGGACTTATTTAGAAGTTCTAACATTCTAGCAATAATTTACACTACCAAAACATAAAATAGGAGGCAGAAAGGAGGGTAATATAGATGAGGAATAATAATCTCTTTCTCTGCTGTTGCTAGGTTAAGAATTAAATAGACGGTATTTGCAAATTGTTGTGAATATTTTTTTCCCTCCACTCAGACATGGGAAATAGTCCCCACCTCTTAAAACAAACATGGCACACTCTTAAATTACTAACTAAAGTTAGTTTGTTATGTAAAGTTCTTTTTACCATTATTGCAGATAACTTAACAAAACTCCAATCATTTTCGTGAATAACCTAAGAAAGTCATCTCAAAACCCTTTCAGATGCTTCCTCCTTCCAGAGCCGCCTAAGCAATTCAAAAGAAACCTTGTTTTAAGGCTTCAAGCTTGGCACAGCCTGAGAACTGGCCATTTGATTTACAAATAGAGTCAAAGCTATTTTTAAATTGTGTAATAAGCATACACAAAAACTAACCTTTCCTTAACTTTTTAAACACACTCTGTAATACCATATGCTGCCTCTTCTAACATCTGTCCTCACCAAAAAGTTCTGGAGAACTGTCGAAGGGAAGGAGTAGTGTATAATTGGAAATCCAACTAGGTCTAGAAATACGCTATGAAAAAAATGGAGTTACCACTCTAGATATATCTGACCTAGTGTTGGCTGTTTAATTATTTTGGGCAGCCCTTGGTTATTCAGTCAAATGTAGTACTAAATGAGTTTATTATCACTTTTTTAAATGAAATTTTTTACTTCTTTACTAATTTACTAAATATTCTCTCTTATTGAGCATCTTCTTTGATATGCAGATCAACAAAGTGAGAGATGGGGTTTTTTATGACAAACTCAAGAAAGACAAAACCTTTGAAGACAATACTTTTGGTTCATAGTTTAATGCCATTTTAAGGCTTAACACCCATTCGGTGAACTCAATCTATACTGAAAACAAGTATTTAAAGCAAAATAAAACAAAGGAAATCAAAAAATCTCCTTCAGTCCCTTACATACTTCTTTAATTTTTTTTTCTCCCCTGTCTCCCTTACTTACAAATATTTCAATATGTGAGTTTCATAAATAATGCTTTGTTCCATTTAGGCTACTGAGTGAAAAGCAGGTCAAACAAAACCCCACCAAAAATAAAATAAAATAAAGTGGTACAGTCTAAACTAAATGTTAGGTTAAATAAAAATGAAAACCCAGGAGGCAAGCAAAGTTCTTGGGTGCTGAAAGTACAGAGCACTTGTTATGGCAGGGCTGGCAAGCTACAGCCTGGTTCTTCCGCAGGTCATGAACTAAGGTTTTACACTTCTAAATAACAGGAGGAAATCTAAAGAAGAACACTATTTCATAAAAAGTGAAAACTACATGAACTCCGAATTTCAGCATCCTCGTCAATGAAGTCCTGTTAGTACATGACCATACTCGTTTGTTTACTCACTGTCTGTGGGTGTTTCAAACTACAAAAGGCAGAGTTGAGTAGCTGTAATAAAGACCATAAGGTTAGCAAAACCCACATTTACTGTCTGGCCTTTTACAAGAACAGTTTTTCACCCCTGAAGTACAGTTCTCTTACTAGGGAGACTTCCTCCTTCCTCAAGGGATAACGAATAAGATTGCTGGCCCACTCGAACCAAAATCAGTCATCAACAATGACACCCACCCAGACGTGCCACAGGCTTGTGCTGCAAAGAGAGGCGTCAGTATTAACATCTGATACCAGGAAATACGAGGTAGAGCATAACTAACATTCCCCGAGTGTTTGCCATATACAGGCACTGTGATAAGCATTTCAAAGCAGGCTTAGAAAATGAAAGAAATGTGAAGTTCATGTGTGTGAGGGGTGTGGGGGAGAGGGACTAAGACAGGGCCTCACCATGTCTTAATCCTCCTGCCTCAGCCTCCCAAGTAGCCGGGGCTGCAGCATGCATCTCCACACCCAGCTCTTTAGGCCAGGAATCAACCTCCCACCTCCATGTGGCTCAGCCTGCCCAACAGCAGCATCCTGCCACTGTAGATGGACCAGGTGAGATTTATTTTTTAATTTGCTATAGAGCACATGCACTTGCCAGAGAGAAACAAAGAAAGAGTGAAAAAGAGAGAGAGAGAAAGTGAGAAAGTAGCCCCTCAGAGAGGGATGTCCATGCCGCAATCCCTTCTTTTCCATTCCCCTCTCAGGATTTTGGGCACATGCACCCAGTGTGTTTCTCAAGCCTTCAGGTCCAGGACTCAAACCACACTGTCAGCCATGTGGGATCCAGCTGCCTTAACACCACAACACCAGATGGTATTCAAAATACTATCATTGAATATGTAATCAATATAAAAAATTATGAGTTTTGTTTCATTTTTTAGTACTATGTGTTCAAAGTCCAGTGAATTTTATTCACAACCCATCTCAATTTGTATGAGCTACATTTCAAGTGCTTAAGGCCACATGTCTAGTGGCTACCATATTGGATGGTGTAGCTCTAAAATATTATCTCATTTCATCTTCACAGCAATCCTATTATGTAAGTACTATCATCAGATGATGCCAGGGTTCAATTAGGTAATCTAGGTTCAATTTCAATGTGCTTCCATATTATCTCATTTAATCCTCACAGCAAAGCTATTATGTAGGAACTATTATTAGATGATATGGGGTTCAATTAGGTAATGCTAATTTCAACGTGGCTCAGAGCACTATACCTCCCAAACAGGGTATAACAGACACAGCTATTTCTTCCAAAACAACAGTCCAAACACAATCTCATTCCCTCCATCCCTCTTCCACAGTTCACTGCACTCTCATGTTTGTATCTGGATACACACACTCATTCATCTTTTCTCTTATCTGTGTTCTTATCACCACGAGTCCCGAAGTAGCTATGCAGGCCACCATCCCTCTTCGGCCCATCAAAATCATTCATAGTATTCATACCATACTCCCCCACCCATGTGTACGGCAGACACAACTAATCCACCCAGCCCTCTAATCCAGCAAACCCACACTTTACTCCGAAACTGTCAACACACCACTCCAAGCAACTTCTACCATCAACTCGAGCTGGCACATGAAATGGAGAGAACTTTGCTTTCCTGGGAAGCAATCGGCAAGAACTTTTTGTAGTCACCAAATACTTAGGTCACCCAGCAGAGTGTCATATACAATTTGGTGTCTAATAAATATTTGAAATGCTCAAAATAATAAATGCCTTGTCTTAATTATATTCTTGAACAGACCTAACACATAATTCAGTGAAATTTAAGTGTGTAATCCTAAGTCATGTCTGGGAATTACATTTTCATGAACATAAATTACTAACATTGCCCTGCCGAAAGGAAGCTATGAGGTGCTCTTAAAAACCTTCGTCTCCATTTGTTTTTAAGCTCTCACCACTTCAGTTTTTGGACTTTAATTGAAAACTGAATAATTTCTTCAGAACTAAAGACACAAAGACCTACCCACTATGTATCTACTCTATTCCCCTCCCTCCCACTAAACCTTCTTTGGCCAGTTTCACCCTGAGTCCTGCCAGTGAAGAAAGTCATCTCAGAATTCTCCTGAGGAAAGTGGAGAACAGCAGAGGTAGAGGAAGACCAAAATGCACTGTAACAGTCCTGCTCAAGTTTTGTCACTGCATCGTTCACCTTTTCTTAGCCCAGAACAAGACAGTCATCCACTTCTTTTTTTGAAAGAGAGATTTTTTTACTATAGGAAGTGTACACTCACCAGACAGAGAGACAGAAAGCAATAAATCAGCCCCCCAGAGGGGATGACCACTCTACAATCCCTTCTTCATTCTCCTCTCAGGATTTTGGGCACACATGTATATGCACCCAGGTGAGTTTCTAGCCACTGGGCCCAGGACTCAACCATGGTTGGCCATGTGGAAGTCAAGCGACGTAACCACTACACTCTCTGCTGGTCCCTCCATCTACTTCTTACACTGAGAACATGGCAGCAGTAAAATTACTACCCATACTCTTCTCTCTTCTCTCTGGGTCACCTCCCCCAGACACCAATTCAAGTACCAGCCCTTGTATTCCAACTTCCCACCATTCAGCAGTGACCCAGTTTAGGGCACCACTAAGAATTATCTCCAATCCAGTGTTTTCCTTTCTGCTTTGCTACCACTTTCAGGGCTTATCCTTTCTTCCTAAAAAGATGTGGCCAGTTATACAATTTGAAAGGAGGGAAACTGGAGATATTCTGCTCAGACTTCACCCTCCAGATCCCAAGATCTAGACAGGATCAGAATCATCCTCAATTCCCGTGGAATTTGCTGCACAAAGGGAGAAAAATGGAACTGCAGAGAGATTGCAGATCACCTCCTCCTGCATGCATCTGAACACTCAGATTTTACTCCAAGAAATCAGGAAAAAAAGTATAATCCATCAGATGACCAGACACCACTTCAGGCACATGAAATATGAGAAGCCAAGAAAATACCTCTCCCCCAAGGAAAAAGAATAACTCCTCATCATCCACAGACAGTACAATGGAACTCATGGAAATGTCAGATAAAGAATTTAGAATATTCATAGGGACAAAGCTAACAGAGATGCAAAGGAAGAAAGACAACAAACTCCAGAAGATGCAGAAAAGAGACAATGAACTCCAGGCGGTGAGGAAATTCTTGCACAATTTTAAAGAGAAAATACACACCATAAAAAAGAATCAAATGAAACTGTTAGGAATGAAGGCTGTAATACAGGAAATCAAAACATCCCTTGAAAGTATTAAAAGTAGATTAGATCATGTGGAAGATCAAATCTCAGATGTAGAAAACAGAACCTCTGACCTAGAAAATTCACCAAAAAGAACCCCCCCCCCCAGAAAAGTGACTAAGATACAAGAAATACTAAATACCATTATATGCCCAAACATCCAGATAATTGGTATCCCAGAAGGTGGAGAAAATAATGAGGGCATCGATAATGTATTCCATAAAATTCTGAAAGAAAACTTTCCAAACCTAGAGAGGCATTCAAATACCCAGCTCCAGGAAATACAAAGGACCCCAAATAAAATTAATGCAATAAGATCTTCTCCAAGGCACATCATAGCTAGATTGACCAAAACCACAGACAAAGACAAGATACTAAAATTGGCAAGAGAGAAAAACGTCAAGTTACTTACAAAGGCTATCCTATCAGGTTAACATCGGACCTTTCATTGGAAACAATGCAAGCAAAGAAAGAATGGGAAAATATATTCAAAGTGTTAAGTGAATGTATATAGTTAACTAGGGCAAAGTTTTCCTAAAAATTTACTTAAATTTTATTCTTCATCTCAATTTCATACCTTAAAATAGGGGATTGTTGGAAAAGTCATGATGCGTTTTTGCATAGAAAAACAACCCAATATTTTTTCCTTATTCAGTCTCTTCTATTTCTTTCTTTCATCAAATGAAAACACATTTTTAACATAAAAAAAAGCCTCTAGACAAGATCCTACCACTTCTGACCCATGAATTATCTACCTCTTGCCCTGGAATTAATCAGTTCTACCCTCAACTATGCCCTCTCATCCACCTCTCTTTTCAACCACAGAAATTTTGGAAAAGGTGGGAACACTTTCTGATTATGTCTTCTTTTCTTTTTTCAGTATGTTTTCTTATTTCTTCTGCCAGAGACAGAGAGACAGGCATCCCCAACAGGGTTCTTCACGCCATGACCCACGTCCAGTCTCAGCTGACTCAGATCACAGGCATGCTTGTGCATTCAGTGTGCTCCAGGAGTTCCCAGGATGCAAACCCAGGACCTTCCCCATGTGGGAATTGCCCATCCTGCACCCCACCCTGCACCACCAGCCCACTGATTACATTTTCTCACCATCCATTTATTCCTTAAAACTTGCTTTTGTTCCCAACACGCAACTTAAAATCATTCACTTAAGGGTCACCAGG
This sequence comes from Tupaia tana, assembly GCA_026018925.1. Lineage (NCBI taxonomy): Eukaryota > Metazoa > Chordata > Mammalia > Scandentia > Tupaiidae > Tupaia > Tupaia tana. The sequence goes on from JAKSZU010000002.1 coordinate 92,962,854, forward strand.
GTTCTTTCCTCCATCTTCATCTTCTCTGACCTTCAAGGATATTTGGTAACTCTGAAATCTTATTTCTTGGAACTTTTTCTTTGCCTGGCTGCTGAGGCATGTCGCTGTCTTCAATCTACCCACCTCTGACTGCTCCTGTCTCTCCTTTCACTGAATTATTTCCTCCTCCCAAACTTCTGTCATCAAGTTTGTTCTTTCTATGAGCTCTCTCTTGGGTATTTCATGTGTTTCTAGAACTACAAATATCGTCTGCCTCTATGAAAACAATGCCTTACACTCTCTATAAACTCAGCTACAATTTCAAAACTATATACTAGACATCTCCACCTGGCTGTGTCCCCAAACTCACATCCAAAGCAGAATGAAACATCTTTTCAGAAAACACATACACAAATCCCTGTTTCCTTCACATGACTGACTGCCACGCCCAGCCATTAGCTCTTTCCTCCGGCACACCCTTCTCTTCTCTACTATGTGAAGCAACTGTTCCCCCAAATGCCAAATGTGTCATCAGAGGTGGGACATTTGTGAATGGACATCTGTACAGCTCTGGAAATAAAAGGTAACAGTACCAGGCACAGGATCACTCACAAGAAGCACTATTTACAAACCACATTGAATTCCTTATGTAAACAAGAAATAAAAACTCTTCCAGCCTCTTGTACTTTTAATATTATATGTTACCCTTCTGAAACCTCTGAATCTCCTCCAGTGTCTCCTTTCCTCTTCTTTACCACCCCCATTCATTCACGTTTCACATACAGCAAATAATCAATAAATAATAAATTAGCAGGGGGGAAATATCATTGGGGAAACACTAGCTCCAGCAGAATAAAACCCTCTCAAAGGAACATAAAGGAATGACAGTAACCCAGCCCAAATTCTTACGGGATCTGATTTCTGTTTCCACCACAGCCCTTCAGTGAGTCACTAGGACAGTGACTCATTTGGAATTAGGAGAGGAGCAGCACATGTTTAATTTGGAGTTTAAAGAATCAGTGTGTTCACTTTTAACTTCGCCCAATCACTGATTCACAATCAAACCCCAAGATATGTTTCTCCACATCTGAAAACTAACAAGCAATGCTTAGGTTTGGGGACTGCTTGAAAGGCAAACGCCGAAGTGCAGGAGGAGCCTTGACTTGGCTGCCATGAATCATCACAGACTTGCAAGGGCATGCCACTTGCTCTCTGGCTTTCCAGTACTCGGCTGAGCACAGTTTGTGAGATACTAACGGACAGTTGTTCCCTGTTTATAAAGTGCTGAGACTCACCTGTAGTGAAGGATGAACAGGAAGTGTACATTCCAGGACCCTATCCACATCTAGAGGGGGGATATGGATCTGCATTCTTAATATGCACAACTCACACTTTGAGAAACACAGCAATAGAATTTAGTTTTGAAAAGATCTATGAAACTCTTAGCCCTGCCCCATTTCTTATGCAGAACCATTCGTCCATAAAGAGCAACTCCACCTTGAGCTGAAATAAGAAACCTGTACAAATATGCAAGTAAGCATTTTAAAACTCCTTAGTTAGCCTTTTTTTTTCTTCCACATCAGTAGAATCAACAATTGCAAATATAGCCTAGTTCTTACACTCAGTTCTCCATATGTTAGCAAAGTTTCCTAGAGTATAATGGAAATAGCATACAATGGAACTACAAATTTTGGGACCTGAGATCTGTTTCCAACAAGCAATCTGACCTTGGGTAAGTCCTCAAACTCCACACCTGTGGGGGGGCGGGGGGGGGGGACACCACACCTCACCTCCACCTCCTTGGCCACAAATTAGGTGACTGAACTGGCTTATCTTTTAAACCCTAAAACAAGTTCAAAGTAAATTAAGAGGAGATCTGGCATTTTATTTTGCACTTTTTTATCTTGCACTTCTTAGATCCAAATTAGATTTCAGTAGATCTAGGTCTAACTATTGCAAGCAAATGTAAAAAATTATTTAGAGGAAGATGACTACACAGTACTACATCAATACCCCAAAATAAAGCCCCCCCCCAAAAAAAAAAAAAAAAAAATATATATATATATATGTGTGTGTGTGTGTGTGTGTGTGTGTGTGTGTGTGTATTCTACTGCCTGAAAGAGAGTGATATCTAGAATTCTCTTTCAGGCAGTAGAATACCTTATGGTCTCTGAACTTGAACTAACTTCAAGTTCAGGCTTCACCACTTACTTATTGGATTAACTCATAAAAATTAATTGTTCTCTCTTAGCCTGTTTCCTCATCTTCAAAATGAAAATAGTAGTGCCTACTTCATAAGGTTGTTGAAATTAAACTTCATGCATAAAGTCTCTGGCATTATGCAAAAATTCCATATTTAACATGCTAAGTTTTTCCATTTGTTTGTAGTGATGTGTATTTTATAAGGTTCCCAGGTCAGGATCATTCCAATATAGATTGCCTTTGACAGGAATTGTTGCTATGCTATGATCTTTTAATAACAATAGCTACCATTTCCTTTAACAGTTACTATGTGCTAACTACTTTAAATATGTGAGCTCTTTTCATTCTCACAGTTGCCATATATTGGGTTGTCAGAAAAGTCAGGACGCATTTTTGCATAGAAAAATACGTCATGATTTTCCAAGGACCTAATAATTGTCTGAGGCAGAAACCACTATTTTTCAGGTGATAAAACTGAAGCCTAGTGAGATCATGTCTTCCTACAGCTACCCAACCAGGAAGTGGAATGGCTTGCACCTGCATCCAGATAGCCTGGCTCTAGAACCCAAGCACATCGTGATTACACTGTGGTCCTTTACCCTCAGGCACCACCTACCTGTTCACAAATATCACACACAATAGCAAAGACATGTGAATGAAGAGCCTACACCCTTTAAAAATAATTCTCACATAACTACAGGTCCAGACTGAGTTCTACTGGCAAAGCTGCCTGTGAAAACCTGCCCTGGAAGATCTGCCTACACATTATATTAATTAATCTTCTTTCATAAAAACCAAGGGACTGATTTTGATCTATGAGGCATGAAACATATTCAGGAGCTTTGTTTTAAACAGACAGCCATCCTAACTGAACTGGATCTTTTTTTTTAAGTTTTTCGGCTAACATCTCAATTTTTTTAAATGTCCCACTCTTACACGGAAATGGAAAATGAAATGCCCCATAGTCAAAGTGAGAGAGTTAATAAAAGGCTAAGCAGATTGTTAATTCTTAAAAAAAGATAGAAGGTGACCATTCCATTAACTCTCCAAGATTTTAGGGCAAAAAGAAAAAGGAAGTTATTAAAGGATATAGATATACTTATAGAGCACATCTCTTCTCACAGCCCCAAGGGGAAGGTGGGCATGTGATGATGACAGATACATTCAGTATCTCACTCTCACCAGGAAAGAAGCATTGATACGCCTTTATAGAACTCCACAAAGTTTAGTAGAAATGCTTATTCGAGGGCCAACCCCATCGCCTAATGGTTAAAGGAATCAGATCCCACATGGTAACCACAACTAGAATGCCAGCCCCAGTGGCTTGAAAAACATGCCAGGCACATGCGCATGGATACCCAAAATCCTGACAGGATGGAGAAATGGAGAGGCACTGTGGCATAACTGTGCTCTGTTGGGGGATGCTTTCTTTCTCTCTTTCTCGGTCTCCCTCTCTCTTTCTGTCTCTCTCTAGCAAGCACACTCGCTCCCTCCAGCAATTAAAAAAAAATAAAAATATATACATTTTTTCTAAAGAATATTGTTCACAAAAATATATATATCAATAAATGTAGAATTAATACTTTTAAAAAAAAGAATAACTATAATGCAACCAATACTACTGGTCTCAAAAATGGAAATGTTGGGTCAGCAGGTGGCATGGAAGTTTAGAGTGCTGGATACTATATGCCCAACTCTACAGTTTGAGTCCCAGACCTGACAGCTTGAAAATTATGCTGACCATGTGTGCATACATGCCTAAAATCTCAAAAACAAAATGGAGGAGAAGGGATCGTGGCGTGGCCATCCCCCCCTGGGGGTTGATTCCCCACTTGCCCTCTCTTTCTGTTTCTCTCCAGTGAGTGTAGGCATCCTATAGCAAAAACAAAACAAAATAAAGTTATAAAAGAATGGAAACGTAAGTAAAATTTCTGCCGTACCTATCAAACATATAAACAAACTCTTCTTCAAGAAAAAGCCATACTTTTCTGCCTTTATCAAAAGAATTCTACAATTTGAATGCTACTACTATTTCTGATCCACATTAAGCCATAAACATACTCTAGTTACCGAAACATTCCTCTACCTTAGAAATTTCTAAGACATCCAGGACGGCTGGAAACAAGTCACTCAATAACAATCCCCCTCCTTACCTAGCTCTGCTAGAAGATAAATCTTTATTAAAAATCAATTGTTTTAGAACCAGCAGATGGTGTAATGGTTATGTCACTGGACTACCACATAGTTGACCACAATTTGAGTCCCAGACCCAGCAGCTTAAGACTCACTCCAGGCACGTGTGCCTGCATGCCCAAAATCCCGAGAGGAGTATGGAGAAGGGAATGCAGCGTGGCCATCCCCCCAGGGCGGTGATTTCTCGCTTTCCATATCTCTGTCTCTCTCTCTGTCCCTCTGGCAAAAGCACACACCCTATAGCAAAAAAATCTCTCAAAACAAAAAACAACCTTTTCTTGGAGGCCCTTATAAGAAATGATGAAATGAGCATCTAAAATGCATTTATTTTATAAAATAAAGGAAATGGGTTTTTGTGTGTGTGTGTGTTTATGTGGTGGAGAAAGAAACAAAACAAAATACGAATTCTACGAAGATCCACATCTCACTGATTTAGAAGCCTTCGTTTATCTATATATTGTTACAACTGGAGAAGTCAGATAAAGTAAAGGATGTGAGGACAAGGAGGGAGAAATGTCTTGATCTGAAGCCCTAACATTTCAGGAAGCATCTGCTCTGAGAACAATAACTCACTGCCCCCGATAAGTAGAATAACATTCTCTTTTGACAGAGGGAGCATGCTCCCAGCAATGGCATTTTCAATGAAACTTTAGGTTGACAAGAGTCAAAAACAACCCATGAAAGAAGTAGCATTCTCTCTGTTTCCTTTTCTTTTTCTTTCTTTCTTTCAGTTTTTCATTTTTTTATTATTATTATTATTACCAAACAGCGCATGTGCTCCCACTGTAGGTCAGCTATGTGGAATTCAACTCCTTTAAGCACCAGGTTATAAGGAGGGCTGGCTGCTCCCACTTTTCTTTTCAAAGATTCATTCTGCTCCCAGAATGGTGTTTTCTGACCTAGTCTTGAGAACTGAAGGCTTCCCAGGACCATATGAGGCACTCTCCTCTCAAAAGGCAATTTTTAAATAAAGTTAAAAATCAAGTCACAACAACATGTACCCCCAGTGCAAGTACTATTTGTTACAGAAAAGAGAAAGAAGAGACAGATAAAGGAGACTGCAGAAAAGACAATAACAGGAGAAACTCTAGAATGAGCATGTACATGTCCAAAATCCAACTGTTGATCAAAATCTTCCATGCTATGCTGCACCTCTGCACTGCTGTAAAATCGCCACACGGGTAGAGCCAAAACTATAAATTCTTAAAGAATAAACAGGGAATGTGGAACTTCCTTTGGTATTATCTCCTGTGCTTCAGTATTTTCTTTAGCTACTATCAGAAAACCAGGACTCATTCATTTCCAGAAATAAGAGTTCAATCATGAAAGTTGAGGTGTGCCTTCACGTAAAAAGGAAATGATGCTTTCTTCATCTTCTTTTTCAGCCTTATTTTTACTAATAGTATTGGTAGATGGTGTGTATTCAGTGCTTAATAGGTACTACAGGTTTTAACTTTATAATTGCCCTGGGAAGTCAATTTTTTTTTTGAGAGGTTTTTGCTAAAAGGCGTGTGCACTCACCAGAAAGACAGAGAGAGATAGAGACAGAAAGTAAGAACTCACTGCCCCAAGGGGATGGCCACACCACAATTCCTTCTCCTCCATTCTCCTCTCAGGATCTTGGGCACACATGCACATGTGCCCAGCATGAGTTTAAGTCACCAGGTCCAGGGCTCAAACCACGGTCAACTACATGGGAGTCCAGTGACATAGCCATTACACTAACTGCTGGTCCTAGAAGTCAATTTTTAACTCCATTTTACAGATGAGGAAACTGAGGCTCAGAGCAGTTAAGCAACCTGTCTAAGATCACCCAACCACTAGCAGAGTAGTACTAAGAATCAAACTCAGCTATCAAGAGCTAACCTACAGTTCTTCTCCAGGAAAAGAAGGCCTCCTACTGCCCTGGCATTACTCCTGTGAGAAACAAGTGGGCTGGTCCCTGTACACACCACATCTTCCTGACTCCTGTCCCAAATTTACCCACCCAGTCAGTCAACTTCCAGTGGAGAAAGAACCACAGATGTGTGTAAACTTTATAGTGTTAATTTCTCTATGCTAGTGAAGGACAAACATTTATCAAATGAGCTATTATGGAAGCCCATCCACCAGGAACCTCATCTACCCTTATTTCTGTGCCCTTAAATTATTTTTTTAAAAAGATATCTCAATATTCTAGGAATTTATGCCTTGATTTCTAGCTTCTGACCACACATATTTCTAGTTAACTGTGTTTATATGTGCATAATAGAATTACGGGTGATTTTCTTTCTTTCATTTCTGCCAGTGTTTATCAAGTTGTACCTACTGAGTATGTATTGCTCTTGCAATTAGAAAAAAATATACAATAAATGTTTATTTTAATGAAAAAAATTGTAAGTATTTATGCATTTACCCTCCCCCCCCAAAAAAAACTGAAAAACAAGTACTGAAAAAGCAATGAAAAAGAAGTCATTCACTAGACCAATTTAATCCTGAGCCAGATTAGAATACAAACTTGAGACAAGAGATGCTGGCTGTCTTACAGATGGCTCCCACTTCATGCTACTTTACTTTCTTTTTCCCCCTATTCATTAATAATTAAGAAATAGTGCTTAAATTGGGTTTTAACTACAGTGTAGCTTTTTCTTTCCTTCCCACAGGCCTATTTAGTGAAATCCTTTGCACCCAGAAAATATAATTTTGTGTCACACGTGGCCTCTTTTTTAAGTTTTATTTTTCTTTTTTGTTTTGTTTTGCTTTTCAGATTTTTTGCCATAGGGCATGTGTGCTCACTGGGAGAGAAAGACAGAGACAGAGTAACGGTAAATGAGAAATCACTCCCCAGAGGGGTGGCCATATGCAATCCCTTCTCCTCCATTTTCCTGTTGGGATTTTGGGCACACAGATGCACCCAGTGTGTTTTTCAGGCCACTGCTGAGTCTGGGATTCGAACCCAGAGTTGACCATGTGGCCACCACGCCACCTGCTGACCCCCACAGACAGGCTTTTAAATATGGCCATGTCTTCTCCTGGGGCACACACTGGCCTGCATTTCCCAGCCTCCTTTGCCATCTGAACATGAGCAGCAGTGAAGGGAACCATTTCTGGGTGGAGCCATTGACAGTATCCCAAGTCAGAAACTCCACAGTCTTCCCTTGCAGTCTCCGGAGCCACAAAAAGGGGAGGAACCTGAGTCTCTGAATGTCTACTTGGAGGAGCACCCAGAAACACCATTTTGGACATTACATGAGTGAAAATAAAAAGCATATCATGTAAATCACTGCAAATTTGGGGTTTCGCTACTTGACACATGGTTTATTAACATATTCCAATTACTACTGTGGAAAGTAGGATTCTGCACTGGTTTTCTTACCTTTTTCAAAGACTCCTTCTGCTGCCAGGACAGAAACAGTAAGGTTTGATGCCATCTTCAACACCTCCGCCTTCACAGTGATCTGGGAGGGGCCATGTTCCAGAAGCTCCACCCCAATGGTCACATTTCCTCCGGGCCTGATGATCCCAGGGGCTGTCACCAGAAACCTGGGCCTAAAGAAAGCCCAACAAGGGAAAAACAAAGTTTCTTATCCTCACACCTCCTTTCTTCTGTGACCCTCCAATTTCGCAGGTAGTGAGACAGACTCTCCACACGTGCCAACTGCAGTTGCTGCAACAATACTGCAATACTGCCTGGCTGCTGTACTTGACGACTGCACTGAAATGCTGAAACGACTTAATTCCCATAAACCAATTTTAATGCAGTAACTCAAGCACTGCTACTACAGGAAGGCCTGTGTTATTATTTCAAGTTATAAACCACAAACAGCACTGAAAGAGTCACAGGGCTTACACTGAGACACGCAGAAGTTACTGGCAAAAGTACAAGTCTCTAAAGCTTCTCCTTTACAAACGACCTCATCCCGGAGTGAGTAATTTCTTGCTAAGAAGAAAAAAAAAAAAAAACTAGGATTTTACCTATTTCTTATTCAAACGTTTGTGCTTGGGCACCTGCCCAAGAGAAAAATCATCCAATCAATTATCACTGGTTGAAATATGCCACCTCAAAATAAACTACTAAATGTCCAGGGTAGCAGAACCTGAATAAAAGAAGTCACTAAAGCAGCATTTTCTTTGTGGAAACGAGGGGTTTATGGCTCAACTGCAAAAATCTTTAGGAATGAGCGTTTTCCATTATCAGAGAGTTCTCGTAGTTATCAGCCCACGCTGCCTGTCCCTGAACTACACTACAGTCCCACTTCTGCAAGGCCCAAGTTAAGATATCCTGTTTAGAGTCATGTCTTTGAGACAAAAAAGCACGTTATTTGGGAGCAAAACATGCGAAGTGAAAGGCAGAGGCAACCTAGGCTAAAAATAAAGTTACTCTCTTAAGAAAGTGACCATGGCCAGAGACACTCAACCTCATGGGTGGAGAATGTTAACTCTCCCGTGGAGGACTGCACTGAAGCAACATATGGTTAAGCCGGCAGGCCAGTGAGAGGCTGGGGACTGACGTCCCTGGGCCGTTTCCCACCCGCCGCCACCTCCCCAAGCCCCAGCCCAGGCCTGCAGAGCGGTCCCGGCCGGCCCGCCATGCGCGCGCCACACGCGCCCTCGCTCCTACCCGGGGACCGCGGCCAGCGCGGCTGTGCAAATGCAGAGAAGGTGGGCGGTGGTCAGGGCCGATGGACCCTGCATCTCGGCCGTGTCTGCCTGGGCGACCGTCTGCTGCCGGGGAATTCGCGGGCTCCGCGGGGTGTGGTCTTCCACCTCCTCCCTGATTTTTTTCCCCTGACTCGGGAGTTTAGTAATCTGGAATGGGCGCGCCTAAAAGCGGAGTGAGAGATCTAAATAGAGACAGGACTTCGAGGCTCCACCCCTCCCACCCTTATTACAATGGCGCTTCTAGCTGCTCCGGCAAATATGGCAAATCCACCGGGGTTAGAAAGCGGTCTCTAAACGCGGTCAGCCCAACCTGGCTCCAGCATCCCTGCTCCCCGCGGAGAACAGAGGGCGCCCACTTCCCCTGCCCACCGGGTTCCTCTGGCTGTTTACACTAGCGCTCTACTGAACGATGCCCAGAGTGAATAAACAGGCCCATCCTTGTGAGGAGAAATTCATAGCAGCTATGTGAAGTGGAAAAAAATCAATCATTGTCCTCCTGACTGTGAGTCAGATTTTTAGAGAAATGGCAAAGGCACGCAAACACATAAGCCAGAGGGGCTTATATTTTCTGGGTAGTTGTGTAATGTATATGAATGAGGATACAGAAGAACTTCTACTCCTTAAAACAAAGAAGTGAGGGATAGTGCTTTCCTCTCCAGGAAGATGTTTGGTTTCACAATTTCAAAGAAAGATAAGGGTAAAGAAATGAAAATAATTCTGGCACAAGCAAAAGTTAAGTGTTGCTACTTGGAACTGAGAAACAATTAGCTGGGAGAAGACCTTATAGTTTGGGCTGTCACTAAACACATTGGCTACAGAGAGTACTCATTAGAACTGTAAAGCTTGAAGCGATAGTCGGAACATCAGGCTGGGCTAGCTCTCCTGTTAGCAGGACCACCGGAATGCCCAGCAGGCAATGATCAGCGGCTCTCGCTGGTCCTGGCTTGTTTGCTGCTTCTTTCTCCTGCTCTTTGGCACCGCTAGGATCTTCAGATGACTCAGGTTTCACCATGACTACACCATAAAAGTAGGGAACTGCCCAAAAAACTGCTAGAAAACAGGCACATTTGGTCCCTGACAACTTAAACTTCATAATTCATGGAGAAGTATCTGATGGTGACATCTTAATATAGGACAAAATGCAAACGGAAAAGAGGTCGGTAAAGGAATGTCATGACAAAGCTGCATGCTAAATAAAGGAGAAAGTAGCACCTAGACAAACTGTGGTTTTTGGAGTCCAGGAACTTGCTTTCCTCCCTTTCCTGTTCCACCCTTTTCCACGCTGCTCAACAGTTTGCAGAAGTCCTTGAAGTCCTCTCCTAAGGGCAGCCTATCTTTAGTGGCTGACTTCCTGTGCAGGCAGGTCTAGGGCATGATGGAAAGTGTCTGAGTGGATCCCTGGATGCAGACCTGTTCCTCACAGACCGTTACAGCTGTTACATAGGTCTAGACTCATCTATGTCGTTCAGACAGAAGGACCAGGGTCAAATGTGGGCTAAGAGCCAAACTCTAAATTGGTGCTTCACTCCCTGAAACGTGCATGAGAATCTCAATAAAATGCAAACACTGATTTGGCAGGTCTGGAGCAGGGACTCCAATTCTGCTTTTCTTCAGCAATCAGTGAGCCATAGAGCCTGCAGGTAGGGGCAGTTGCCAGGTTGCAGAAGTCGCTTTGATGAGCAAAAGTAGTTGGAAAAACAAAGAAATCTCATCTCAAGGTTTCACTTCATAAAAGTAGATCAATGAATCTAGGTTCATTCTACAGACAGGTAAAAACAAGAAGGACTCCAGTTGCATTCCAAGACTTACAGAAAGGTTTAGAACTACCTAGTCATTTTATAAAATTAAATCTGGGGACCAGCAGTTAGCATAATGGCTATGTCACTGGACTCCTACGTAGTCGACCATGGTTCGAGTCCTGGACCCGGTGGCTTAAAACTCACGCCGGGCGTGTGTGCGTGCATGCCCAAGATCCCAAGAGGAGAATGGAGGAGAAGGGATTGCGGCATGGCCATCCCCCCTGGGGGGTGATTTCTTGCTTTCTGTCTCTCTGTCTCTCTCTGGCTGACTGGCGAGCGCACGTGCCCTATAGCAAAAACCTCTACAAAAAAAAAAAAAAAAAAAAAAACTAAATCTGTGCAGATTTTAAACTGATGCAACCTCCCTGTTCATACATTCCTTCTCACAATACATATGTATTTAAAAACTTACTCATGCAGAAATTTACACACATGAGTTTGCATGGAAATAAGATTATGACATGTATGGTACATAGTAGCTACTCAATAAAAATGTGTTAAGATGATTAATGAAAAGTGTTCATCTCAGAATTTTTATTTTTTTTTAGCTAAGAAAAATCGAAAACAAAACAGTGTGAACAACTAACATCAAAAGATTGGGTTAAATAAATCTTAGTATAGCCATGCAACAAAATACTATGAAGTAATTAAGAATTATGTTGTTGTATTGGAGACTATTTAATCACCTAGAGACAAATTTTCCAATACGTGGTCAGGGAGAAAAAAGTCTTTTTTTATGAAACAAAACTTTCATGTGATTTTGCTTTACAAAAATAAAATATGGTTTTCTGTATATATACATCATAGATACATAAATTGAAGAAATATTTCAAGAACACTCACCAAATGTTAATATCTAGGTGGTTACTTGTATCTGCCAAATTTCATATAATGATATATATTATTTGTCCTTTATGAAGAAACAATTGGGCCAGCCCATAGCACAGTAGTTGGCAGTATGCATTGAGAGATCTCACATGGCCATCCGGTGTTCAAATCCCGGCCCTGGTCACTAAAAAAAGATGCTAGGTGAATGTACTTGCAGTGCCCAAAATCCCAATGGGAAGGAGAAAAACAGAAGGGAGATTGCAGTATGGCCATGTCCCACTGGGGAGTGGTGTATCTCTCTCCTTCCCTCCCTCTTTCTCTGGTGAGCAAATGCACCCTATGGCAATTTTTAAAAACAAGAAATAAATAAAAATTATATTGTCTTAGTAAATAGTCTATAAAGAGATATCACAAAAATTCTTTTGAATAAAATTCCTGAATTTTAAATATTGTTGAAAAATATTATATATGTTCCTCCCATAAAAGCTGAGTGGGGGTTGACCTTGTGGCATAGCAGTTAAGGGCTATGCATCTGGAGACAGATCCCACATAGCAGGCTGACTGCAGTTCAAATCTCAACGCTGGTGGCTTGAAAAGTATGCCAGGTAGGGGTGCGCGCGCACGTGCACGCACGTGTGTGTGTATGCCCAAAATCCTGACACAATGGAGAAATAGAGGAAAGGGGAGTACAGTGTGACCATGCTGCCCTACTGAGGGGTTCTCTTTCTCTTTCTCTCTTTCCCTTTTTCTCTCTCTTTCATACCCTCAGGAAATTAAAGAAAAAGAAATATTTTAAATTATTTATTGTTTATTTAATTTTATTTATTATTTTTAAATTTGCATTCACCAGAGACAGACAGACAGAGAGAGAGAAAGTGAGAAAGCAAGCTACCAGGTCCGGGATTTGAACCTTGGTAGGCCCTGTGGGAGTCCAACACCTCAACCACTATGCCACCTGCTGGCCCCCAAGAAAAAGAAATTTTAAAAACAGAAAACCACATATTTAGGATTGAAAACCCACACTGTTCCCAGGCTATCCTTATGGTGTGGTTCAATAAGAAAAGCAGAACCATTAGGAGTTAGATAAGGCCTAAGTAATCATGTGAACTGTTGGAGAAGTCCATGCAGGGCGTTGCCTCTGCAGACTCTGTCAAGCCCAAAGTCACTATACCTTAGCCAAGGGAGAAAAATTAAATTTAGATGATGAGAACAAGGGAAAATGGAAGGAAAACTGGAACCTATGTGTCTCTCACTACCTCCAACTTTAATGTTATAGGTAACAGGAAAAGTACAGATGGAAAAAGTGGGAAATCAAAGAGGGAAGGAGAAGTCAAGAGAGGCTGGAATCCTCCACCAGAGCTGCATGTGCACTTGGCCGAGAATTCAGAGAGGAGGAGTTCCCGTGACAACTGGAGGAGCTGCAGGCCTGATTGCTGCTCCATGACCACAGGGTGAGTGAGCACATCAGTAGCCACGTGGGCAAGCGTTTCCACTTGCCTAACACCCTGTGCCAGCCCTCAGAGAGTGAAAAGCACAATTTCTGCCTCACTGTAGGCTTCCCATTTCACACAGAGTGTCTCTTGTAGCAACAACAACCTAGAAGCACACAGGGAAGGGAATTCTGAGAAATTTAGTTCCATCTTAGGTTAGCTGACATGGTACAAAGCCAGACTCCATGTTCATCACCTTAACCTGTATACACCCCTTGTAACTATATTTAACTACAAAAGAAAAAAAAGACAATAGAAAAATCAGGCTTTCACCTAAGATGATGTTCTGCTATCCCTCATACAACTGGAATCACCCTAATCCTCACTCCAAAAGAGGATACAAATTCCCTTATCTGACTCAGCCATAGTTGTTCAAGCTGGCTAATGTTACTGCTTAATAGACTGAGGCCACATGACCCTAAAAACTTGGGTGCAGTGACACATGCCTGAAGTCCCAGGTACGTGGGTAGCTAGCTAGGGCAGTAGCTAATAACATAGCAAGACCCTGTCTTTTTTTTTTTTTTTAAAGAATTACTTATTTTACTTCATTTACTTATTATTATTCTAAATTTGCTATAGGGCACATGCACTCACCAGAGGGGGGGGGGGGCGTTTGGAGTGAGAAAGCAAGCCACCACCAGGTCCAGGCCCCCAACCAAAGCATGGTTGGATTAGGGAAGTCTGGCACCCGAACCACCATGCCACCAGCTGGTGCCAAGACTGTCTTAAAAAAAAAAAAAAAAAAAGTCCCAGACAGCCTTGTAGCACAGTGGTTAGGTTACACACTCTGCCAAAAGAACCATACCAGATCCTCCATGGCCCTACTGCTATTCAAGTCCCCGTCAAGAGGACTGAAAAACACACTGGCACACATGTGTGCATGCCCAAAATCCTAATACGATAGAGAAATAAAGAAGTAATTGCAATGTAACTATGCCCCTTTGGTGGATGCTTTCTACTCTTCCTCTTCCTCTCTGTCACTCTGTATGTCTCTGATGAGCGCTCAAGCCCTCTGGCAATTTTAAAAAAAAAAAGACATAAAGAAAACATGGGATAAAAAAGGAAGTGTAATAATAATTCATTATTTGGCTTTTCAGTGAAAATAGTTATATTATTGTCATGCTGATATAAGCATAGCTTTTGATTTATAACTTACAGAGTGAAAATATTGACAAAGAAGATTTTTTAATAGTTTTTTTTCATTTTTATCTGTATTGTTAGAGGGCATGTTCACTCATGGGGCGGGAGAGAGAAAGAGAGCAGGAGGGAGAAAAAGAAAGCATTCCCCCTTCAATGGGGCATGGTCATGCCGCAATCCTGCCTCCTTCATTTCCTCACCCCATCAGGATTTGGGACATGCAAGCATATGCCTGGCGTGTTTTTCAAGTCACCAGAACCAGGATTCAAACCCTGATCAGTCACTTGAGATCCAACTTTCTAGTCGTAGCCCATTGTGCGATGGGCCCTGTCTGACAAAGATTTAATTACAAAATTTCTAAAACACATTTTTCACATTTCTGATATTACGATCAGTGATGTCTTTTCATTCTAATCAACAATGTAGTTTCTTTCTTGGTAATTCATAAAGTAAATGATGTATATCTTACAGTTGATGTCTGAGATTTGATGAAATAGTGTATGTTTACAGAATAGAATGTAAGTGATATTAATATCTGTAAGTGAGAAAAGTACAGGTGAAAAACGTAGGAAATTAAAGAGGGATGGAGAATTAACGGATGACTGAAAAGAAGCTAAGAACCTTCTTACAAAGTAAAAAAATATGTCTACAGTTTTTTACATCAAGAAATAAGACATAAAGCATATTAAAGGTATAAAGTAGCGTAGGGACATAGGATAAAAAACAAACCAAACTGTTTTTCATACCTCCGGTCACCAAAATGTTGGCAGGGGGCCCCTTCCACACTAACAAAGCAATCAATTCTCCACCAGATTTTTCTAAGGAATTATTTTATTTAATTTTATTCATTATTTTTTTTTTTTATTTGACCAGAGAGAGACAGAAAGGGAAAATGAAAAAGCAGGCTGCCAGGTCCAGGACTCAGACTACAGCCAGCCATGTGTGAGTCTAGCACTTTAACCACCAGACCACCAGCCAGCCCCTCTCCAGCAGATTTTACAGCAGATGCCAGATGGGTGTCCTCTAAAATCAATTAGGTTCTGACACTACCAAGAGAGAGTTTCAGATCCACCAAGAGCCCAGACCCACAAGACTGCCCCCACTTCAGATGCCAGTCACAAAACAGGTTGTGACTTGTCCCCCACGAATCAGGGTTCTCATGATCCCCTTTCTGAGTTTGGTTAATTTGCTGGAGAGGCTCACTGACTCAGGCAAATATTTTACTTATGTTCCGGTTTGTTAGTTAACAAAACAGTAAAGGATATGAATGAATAGCCAGATGAAGAGATATTAATACATAGAATGAAATCTGGAAGAATCCTGAGTTTGGGGTACATGACCCGCTCGTATGTGGATGCAATTGTCAACTAGAAAGCTCTCAAAATCTTTTGATTCAGGGATTTCTGTAAAGGTTTCATTATGTAGAAATGGTTCATCTCATTTCTAGCTCCTCACTCCCATCCAGAGAATAGGGAAATGAGGCTGAAGGCTCCATGCTTATAATCTTGACTTGGTCTTTCTGGTAATCAGCCCTCCATCCAGGAGCCCAAGAGTCACCTCATTAGACTAAAAGATGTTCCTACCACCCAGGAAATACCAAGGGGTTTAGGGCCTCTGTGTCAGATGTTTCTATCACTCAGGAAATTACAAAGGTTTTAGAAAATCTGTGTTAGGAACCAAGGAAGAGACCAAATATTATTGTAGAACAAAAGATTCTCCTAACACCCTTATTCTCAGGTAGTTACAGGGCTTTAAAAGCTCTGTGCCAGGGACTGTGGAAGAAACCAGCATGTATATGTCTTATTATTGTTTAAGTAGTCAATTAGAAATTAAAATATTGGGGGCCCAGCAGATGGTATGGAGGTTAAGGCACTGGACTTCTACATGGCTGACCATGATTCAAGTCCTGGACCTGACAGCTTACTTTCTCACTTTCTCTCTCTTCCTCTGTCTCTCTCTGGTCAAATTGAAAAATGATAATATTAAATAAAATTAAATAAATAGTTCTTTTTAAAAAAGAAATTAAAATACTGATATTATCATAAATCTCACAATAAAAACAAAAAGCTCTTTTTCCAAAAAACAATCCACCAGAGAAGAAGGAACCACAATTAAAATTATTAGAGTCTCAGGGGACCAGAATTTGGTGTAATGGTTATGTTGCTGGACTCCCACATAGTCAACCGTGGTTCAAGTCCCAGGCTTGGTGGCTTAAAACTCACTCTGGGTATGAGTGCGTGCGTGCCCAAGATCCCAAGTGGAGAATGGAAGAGAAGGAATTGTGGTATGGCTATCCCCCTAGGGGGTGATTCTCACTTTCTGTTTCTCTGTCTCTCTTTGTCTCTCCAGCAAGTGCACACACCCTATAGCAAAAATCTCTCCAAAAAATGAAAATTAAAAAGAATTATTTTAAGTCCCTAATATTCTTGTACATGATTTTAATTATTATATTTTGAATAGCCAAATACTGTCTGTAGAAGACACATTAATCTAAGATGGCCTCTACCAATGCTAGGTTAGAAATTGATAGATGTCACACAGTGGAATGATTTAAAAACAAGTAAGTCTGCAAGCAAAGAAATGATCTTGAAATTACTCCAACAATAAACTTTTCTTTCAGATCACTAGTTAATGAGCCAGCTGAGGCAGCTTGTATAGCAAGGGTATTTCTCACTCTCTTCATGGGAGCGGCAGACTGGGATAGGCATATTCTCACGGCTGTGACAGGAACACTGAGAGCAAGCTCTGCTGTTCAGGGTCCCTGCTTGCCTCACATCTGCTGAAAGTCCATTGGCCAAGCAAGTCCCACAGGCAAGGACAAAGTCAAGGGTGGGTGGCGAACTCCATGTTTTTGTTAGAGGAACTACAAACTGAATTAAGGATCTGAATGGGAGAAAACTGGGACCAATAATTCAGTCTACCACAAAGAGTTATCAAACATTTGCCCAAAGTCACATTATGTTCATCAGGACATTGTTTCCATGAAGAACAATTAGCCCGAGAGGGACCAGCCACTGGCTGGTACTATATTAAAACTCCTCCTTCAGGAAGAAAGGAAGAAAAGGAAGGAAGAGGAGAGCAGAAGAGAGGAGGGGAGAGGAGAGGAGAGGGAAGGAAGAGGAGGGGAGGGGAGGGAAAGGGAGGGGAGGGGAGAGAAGGGGTGGAGAAGAGAGGCAAGAAAGAAAGAAAGAACGAGAGAGAGAGAGAGAGAGAGAGAAGAAAGGAAGGCATGAAGGAAGGAAGGAAGGAAGGAAGGAAGGAAGGAAGGAAGGAAGGAAGGAAGGAAGATCAAATATGTCTAAATTCATGACTGTGTAATAATTTTTTAAATTATTCACTGTTGGAGGATGCTACACTATGAACTCATTAAAGGGAAAGAATTCAGCTTTATCTTGCCTTTCTTATATGAATTGTATCTGGGTAACCAAATAGTAAATGTAGGAAAAATTCCCTTTATAAAAGTTTTCTAGATATTAAACATAAACTGAATTCTGGAACTAGAATAGCATCATATCACAGTTCTTTTTTTTTCTTTTCTTTTTATAATTTTTTTCCAGTTGTTTATTTGTTTGTTTATTTGTTTGTTTTGCTATAGGGTGTGTGCACTCAACAGAGACGGAGAGGGAGCCAGAAAGTGAGAGTGAGAAATCACCTCCCCGGGATGGCCATGCCATGATTCCCCTCTCTTCCATTCTCTTGTGATTTTGGGCACACATGCACACATGCCTAGCATGATTTTTCAAGCTGCCGGATCCAGGACTTGAACCATGCAGTCTGCCATGTGGGATCCAGTCACCTTAACCACTGTGCCACCAGCTGGCCCCATATTACAACTCTTCATGAATTAACAGATCTATACTAGTGCTGTCTGGCAGAACTTTCTATAATGATGGAAATTTCTATATCTACCCTACTACAGTAGCCATGAGCAACAATTGAGCATTTGAAATGTATCTAGTGTAACTTAGAGATTGAATTTTAATTGTATATGATTTAAATTAATTTACATTTAAGTAGTCATATATGGCTAATAGCCATGTTTGTACATGTTAGACTGTACAAACCTAAACAATGATCATTAATAGCTGCTAAAAATCAAAAAAGGAGAGGTCCAGATGCTAAATGTCTCAACACAACACAACATCACCTGAGAAGTTGTCTTTCCAAAGATTGAGCCTGAATCTGATCAAGGCTCTAGATTCAAATACCAACTTACAATGAAATATAAAGGAACAAATTAAACTCCACACAAATGTATAACCAAAGACTCACACAGACTCTGAGAAACGCTATCAAACCACTAAATTTTGTTCAATAAATAAATTGCAAGGAAAAATAAAAGGCATCAGTAAGACTGTAGAATAGGAATTCCCAGGACTCATTCTCTTGCAGAAATACCAGTTTGAACAACCTTCTGTGTATGAGAGTACCTTCACAGGAGCCAAAGGAATCTGAGATTATAGCACCTGAGTGGAACACAGAAAAGATGCAAAATTACAGGTGTGAGATTATAGCACCTAAAAAAAGACATACAGACTAATAGAATTGAATAGAAAGCCCAGAAATGAATCCATACACTTAAGGTCAATTAATCTTTGACAAAGGTAACAAGAACACACAATGGGGAAATGACAGTCTCTTTAATAAATGGTGCTGGGAAAACTGGATATACACCTGCAGAAGAGTGAAATTGGATGCTATCTCACACTTCCTGTAAAAATCAACTAAAAATGTATTAAAGACTTAAATGCAAGACCTGAAACCAGAAGACTGCTAGAAGAAAACACATGGAAAAAGATTCTTCACATTGGTCTAGGCCATGATATTTTTGTATATGTCACCAAAAATACAGGGAACAAATAGACAAATGGGATTATATAAAACTAAAAAGCTTGGGACCAGCAGTTAGCATAATGGCTATGTCACTGGACTCCCATGTAGTCGACTGCGGTTCGAGTCCCAGATCCAGTGGCTTAAACTCACACCAAGTGTGTGTGCGTGTGTGCCCAAGATCCAGAGAGGAGAATGGAGGAGAAAGGATTGTGGCATGCCATCCCCCCTGGGGGTAGATTTCTCACTTTCTGCCTCTCTGTCTTTCTCTGTCTTTCTGGCGAGCGCACGTGCCCTATAGGAAAAACATCTCAAAATAAATAAATAAATATAAATAAATAAATAAATAAATAGCTTATGTGCAGCAAAGGAAATAATCAGGAAGGTAAAGAGACAATCTACCACTTAAAAACAAACAGCTCAATAGTAAGAAAACAAATAATCCTAGTAAACGGGCAAAGGGCCTGAACAGACATTTCCCCAAAGAAGACATACAAATGGCCTACAGGTATGTAAAAATTGCTTGCTATCACTTTTCATCAGGGAAATACAAATCAAAATCAAAATGAAATACCACCTTACACCTATTAAAATGGTTATCATCCAAAAGACAAAAATTAACAAGTGTCAGGATGGATGTGGAGAAGGAATCCTTGTGCACTATTGGTGGTGTTGTAAATTGGTTAAGCTGTTATGAAAAACAGTATATAGTTTCTCAAAAAATGAAAAACGGAACTATGATATGATCTGGCAATTTCAATTATGGGCATATATCCAAAAGAATTTATATTAGCATTTTGAAGAGATATCCCATGTTTATTGCAACATTATTTAAAATAGCCAAGCTATGAAATCAACCTGTATCTTTCAATGGATGGATGGATTAAATGATATCAATACTCACACACAGGAATATTATTCAGCCTTAAAAAAAAATTCCATTACGGGTTAACCTGGAAAATACTGTGCTGAGTGAAATAACTCGGGCACAGAAAGACAAATGTGTATCACCTCACTTACATGTTCTATCTAAAAAAGGCAAAATTCTGAATCAGAGAATAGAATGATGGTTTCCAGGAATTGGGAATGGGAAAAATGGAGAGATGTTAGTCAAAGGGTTAAAAGGTTCAGTTATGCAGCAAGAATAAGTTCTGAAGATCTAAGGTATAATATAACATGATGACTACAGTTAATAATACTGTACTCTAGTTGTGAAATTTGCTAAGAGAGATGTTACATGTTTTCATAACAAAAAAAAATAGTAACTGTGAGGTGATGGATATAATAATTGGGTTACTTGTAGTAATAATGTGTATCAAGATATGTGTATTGAAAATTTCACATTGAAGTGGCCAGCTAGTGGCACAGTAATAAACTTGATGCTCTGCAAGGCGATTCCACTTGGGAAGACTCCCAGCGCACATCTGGAGACTGCCCTGTGTACACTGGACACACGTATGCCTATGATCTGGGGCTGGAGAAAGGCAGGGAGTGCAACAAGCATTGAGACTCCACTGGGGGTGCTCTCTCTCTTTCTCTCAAAAAACAAATGAATAACTTTTTTTTTTTTTTAAGTGGCACATGCTGCTAAGACACTGCTCTGCAGGCTGGGCCCACATAAGCCTGGGTTTGATTCCTGGCCCAATCTAAAGGCCAAGTGCAGTAGCATGTGTCTATAATCTCAACACCTTGGAAGGCCAAGTCAGGAAGATCACAAGCTCAAGAGTAGCTGAGGCAACATAGCAAGATCTTGTCTGAAAAAGAGCCAGGCATGGTAGCACATGTCTATGCTCCCAGCTGGGAGGCTGAGGAAGGATCACTGCAGGATAACAAGTGTTCTGTCTTAAAACAAAACAAAACAAAAAATCACACCGTACACTTAAAATATATATACACTTTTATTGGTCAATTACTCTTCAATAGAATTGGGGTAAAATAAGAAAAAGGAGCCAGGTGGTAATATGGTGGTAACACAAATGGACCAACATGGAAAAGGTCATGGGTTCACATCCCAAGACCTCCCTGAGGTTACAGGGCATGTGTGCACGTGTGGCCATGATCTTGGCTAACTTAGCCTGGAGGTAAACTGCAGCATCAAGACCCTGTTGGTGGTGCTTATCTCTGTCTCATGTTCCTTTCTCTCTGTCTCTATCTCACTTTCTATCATGGAACAAAAGAAAAAGAAAGAGAATGTAAAAAAAAAAAAAAGCTATGGATTTAAACTGACTAAAAAGACAACATAATAGTAATATATGAACCTTATTTGAACCAGATTCAAACTTAAAAGCGAAAAATAATTACTACACTTTTGAAACAATTGCAATTATAAATAAAATTGTATGGTATTAAAGACTTTGTATTAATTGTTTAGGTAGAGATTATATTTTTTAAAGGAGTCCTCATTGTTTATAAATACCTACTGAAGTATTTGTGAGTAAATATTACAACATCTGGAACTTGCTTCAAAATAATACAGGAATCATCTCAGGCCCATTAGGACAGTTATTAACCAAAAATGAAGAAGGAGGAGAAGAGAGAAGATGGACACAGGAAGGAAGGAAAGAAGGAAGGAAGGAAGGAAGGAAGGAAGGAAGGAAGGAAGGAGGGAAGGAAGGAAGGGAGGGAGGGAGGGAGGGAGGAAGGGAAATAGCAAGTGTTGGAGAGGATGTTTCACAATAGCCAAAAGGATAAAACAATAAAAGTGTCCATTAATGGATAAACAAAATGTGGTATATACATATCCTAGAATATTATTCAGTTTTAAAAGGGAAGAAATTCTGACACATGCTACAACATGAATAAAGCTTGAAAACATGGTGCTATGTGAAATAAGCATGTCACAAAAGGATGAATGTTGTATGACTCCATTTATAGGAGGTTCCTAGAGCGGCCAAATTCATAGAGATGGAAAGTAGGCTAGTCGTTGACAGGGACTAGGAAAACTAGGGAATGGAGTAACTATTTAATAGGAAGAGGGTTTCCATGTGAGAAGATGCAAAAGTTCTAGTGATAAATGGTAATGACAGTTGCACAACGATATGAATATTTAATGCACTGAACTGTACACTTAAAATATCAATAGTTAAAATGGTAAATGTCATGTCAAATATATTTTAACACAATAATAATAATAATAATAATAATAATAATAATAATACAGGACTGGACAAGTGGGTGGAGATAGAAATGAGCTATATGGCTATGCGTTGGTTATTATTAAAGCTGGGAAACAGGTACAGGTGATTCATTGCCCTACTCTCTCTACTTCTATATATGTTTGAATTTTTCCATAATGAAAAGATTTTTCTAAACAAGATGTATACAAAGCTATAAAAAGTTTAGTTTTAGAAAAAACTAAAACAGAAAAATGACTAATACTTGTAATACTCAACAGAAAAATGTTATCACAGAGAAGACGGAAATTGTGACCCAAATTTTTGCCCCAAATTACCACAGTCTAAAAAAGACATCTAGTTAATACCTCAATGAAGAGATGGCAACCTGATGGAAAAGATGAAACTTGAGCTAGAAATGCTCAGAAAATACCGTCTCAGAATTTAAAATATCTTCCTCTGGAAACAAAAACGTGGAGGTGAAGGGGATTGCTGGGCTTTGTTTTTGTACTAAATATTGTAGAATAATTTGAAATTTTAAGCTATGTGGACATGTGATTTTATTTTTTAAATACTGAATATAAGCTTAAAATATGCATATTTTGAAAGGAGGCAGAGCCAAGACTGTGTCAACATCTTAAAATTGGGTCAACATTATCCTCACACCAAAAGTCAATTGTCACATTGACCTAATACTTTTGTTTTGCTCTGTTAGCCACATTTTAGCTTCTTGGCTTCTTGCTTTTCATTTCATTGTTCACTTTTGGTTTTTGGATACCTTCTATGTAACCACCAACTTGCCCTAGAAACAAGCACTGTAGACTGGCTACTTAAGAGCTACCCACTGCCTCCCTCTGCTCTATCCTTCTTTGCTAGAGACTGGAAAGCTACTACGGGCAACTTTCTAGGCTCAATCAAGCTAACCACGGCCATGTGACACAATTCTGGACAATGAGACATTAAATGAAGATGGAGGGAAAACATTCCTTTCCTAAGAAGAGAAAACACCTCAAGGAAGCAGGTCTTTCACTATTCCACTTTCGTCCTGTCCAGAAGACAGAAATACTTTGGGTTTTTTTAGAGTTTTTTGGGGTTTTTTTTGTTTTTTGGTTTTTTTGTTTGTTTGTTTGTTTTTTGCTATAGGGCACGTGTGCTCTCCAGACAGACAGAGATAGAGACAGAAAGCGAGAAATCACCCCACAGGGGGGATGGCCACACCGCAATTCCTTCTCCATTCTCCTGTTGGGATCTTGGGCACACACGCACATGCGCCCGGTGTGAGTTTAAGCGACCGGGTCCGGGACTCGAACCGCGGTCGACTACGTGGGAGTCCAGTGACATAGCCATTACGCTAACTGCTGGTCCCAAGACAGAAATACTTTGCAACTCTAAGGATGAAAGCCAACTGAGGAAGAAGAATGGAAAGAAAAGTAGAAAGCACTGGGTTACTAAGTGCACAGCTAAGCAGCTGGGGCAGTCCAGGACTACTCCAAACACTCCCCTCCCATCAACCCATCTCCTTGTGGGTGGGAACTTCTGAGTCAATGCTAGACTTTCAGATAGGGACCTTCCGCACCTCTGACCCTCCCTTTGGGCAAACTCAGTCAGCTGCAGGGAGAAACTACCATTGTTTCAAAGCTCTCTGTAGTCACTTCCCCTTCACTGCTCATCCAGAATACAAAGCTCATCTTTCGAGTCTCGTCTTACTCCACAAAATGCAACTCACCCTTGGGGTTAATAGTTTCTACCAAGGTTAAGCTTTCTTGGCACGGGGACAATTTCTCCACCCATCCTTAAAGATTTTTTCCTTTAAGTATGGCACAGCTTTCCACTGCCATATTTTAGTCACAAGTATCATCAATCAAGTTTCAGTGGCTGTTATAAGATTATATGTACCTTCTTGTATAAAATGTGATTTACTGAGCCAGCCCCTTAGCCTAGTGGTTAAGAGAGCTGGATCCCACATGGCCAATCACAGTTCAAATTCTGGTCCAGTGGTTTGAAAAACATGCTAGGCATGTGTACATGGTTTTCCCAAATCCTGACAGGATGAAAAATGGAAAAGGGATTACAGTAAGACCCCACCTCCATTAGAGGTGCTTTCAGTCTCTCTCTCAAGCTCACACATCCTCTGGCAATCAAAAAATAAAATAAAGACGTGTGATTTGCCTGTTGATCTTTGAGAAAAATCATAGCTTTTTTTATTTCAAAAAGGAATTAATAAAGAAAAATTTAAAATAATTACATAACTGTATCTGATATATTTAGAAAATAGTCAATGTACAAAAATTAAATGGGTTAAAATGGAAACAAACAAAAAAGAAATGAATCATAAACATCCCGGGTTTGAGGTCCCATGTTTTACTCTCTTTGGTTACCTGCCTCCAGACCTTGGATTCAATTCTTTTTCAACTGTATATAGTTTTATTTTCTTCTAAAAACAAAACAAAACAGGGATCAGCAGATGGCATAATGATACATCACTGGACTCCCACATGGTTGACAGCAGTTCAAGTCCCAGTCCCAGACCCAGCGGCTTCAGACTCACTCTGGGTGTGTGTATATGTGTGCCCAAAATCCCAAGAGGAGAATGGAGGAGAAGAGACTGTGGTGTGGCCGTCCCCCAAGAGGGGATGATTTCTTGTTCTCTGTCTCTCCAGTGAGTGCACCCATCCTATAGCAAAAATCTCTCTAAAAATAATTAAATAAATAAATACTATTTTAAACTTTCCATGTATAATGTGGTTCATCAAAAATAACACGGGGAACCAGGTGACAGCACAGTGGTAACACGAAGCACTCTGTGCCACATGGAAGGATGCCAGTTTGCACCCAGAGATCTAGCTGAGTATGCCCAGCTCACGTGTGCCCATGATGGAGGACTGCCCGAGGCTGGTGGAAAGTCATGTGTTGAGACCCTGTATAAGGTACTGTATGTCTCTCTTTCTCTCTGTCACTTCCAGTCATGGAAGAAACAAGTAAATAGACTATTAAAAATGAAACTCTGAGTACATTTACAATCTAAGTTTCCCATTTGTTTTTCTTTATTGTTTCTAGTATTGAAATATAAACATTAAACTTGCTGCTCAGTTGGGTTTTCTTGTTGTTGTTGTTATCTAAATGTATAGAATTAGGATGTTTTAACCATAAACTACAAAAGCTTGGTGCTCACTTTGGCAGCACATATACTAAAATTGGAAGATACAGAGAAGATTAGCACAGTCCCTGTGCAAGGATGACACGCAAATTTATGAAGCATTCCATATTTTTGCACTTCATGATCGAAACTGAATGACTAGAGGATATAGAAACATAGAAAATGGCTATAGATACTAGATACAGTGTGGGAAGAGGGTGGGAAAAGGAGACTCTGAGGAAAGATGTTAAGGAGAAAAATAGAGAAACAAGACATATGTGGGACAAAGAAATGGGTTATTATTTGTTGATGATAATGTGTTTAGTGTCCCCAACTGGACTGGTGGGAAATATATTCATGTTGGAACATTCACTTTACAAGCTAAGTGACATATGTGATTGAATGTATAAAGGAATTTTTTTAATGCTCTTAAAAAAAAGTAATAAGCCTGAAAAACTTTTGAAATGTAACCAGTTTTCTCTTAAATTTACCAGTAAGAGGTCTTGAAAAAAGTTCATTAAAATGTGTATTATGAAAAAGTATACACAGATTTCAACTTTTTTTACCAAAATAAACTCAAATGTTAATTCCATTTTTCCACAAACTTTCTGAGGTCCTTTCATAGAAAGTGGTGATTTGTTTAAATTTCACATAATAGGGGCCACAGGTGGTATGGTGATTAAGGCGCTGGACTCGCACATGGACAACAGTGATTCAAGTCCTGCACTGGAGGCTTGCTTTCTCCCTTTCCCTTTCTCTTTCTCTCTCTCTCTATTTTTCTCTAGTCAAATTTAAAAATGAAAACAAAAAATGGAATTAAATAAATACTTCTTTTTTTTTTTAATTTCACACACTAGGCTACAAGCAAACTACACTATGTTAGACTTGGTTTTGATATTTTCTCAACCATTCTGGCTTGACTTGCTTCACCATGCTCTCCTGTGCTCTGGCATGCAGACAGGGGCTAACGAAAGAGCAGACCTCAGTAAGCCCCATCCTAGAGTTTGCATATCACTCATATGAGTGATCTTCAAAAAGTTCACAGAAAATGTGTATTATGGAAAGAATTACAAATGATTTCAAAATATGTTTGCACCAAAGTAAACTCAGGCTTTAATTACATTTTTCTATGAACTTTTTGAAGTCCCTTCATATGGTTTGTGTTTGATCCTTTATTAGTTCATATTTATGTTGTTAAGAAATGACTACCACATTGGGCAATTTATAAAGAATAGAGGCCCATTTATTACAGCATACAGTTGTAGAGGTCAAATTTAAGGGACCTCATCTGGTGAGGGTCCTGTTGACAATACAGAATCTCACACATGGCAAGAGCTTGAGCAGAGCATGTGTGTGTCTGTGTCTGCTCTTTTAAAACTATCAGGAGTCAGTCATAGAGACCCTACCCAGAAAACATC
Organism: Tupaia tana; assembly: GCA_026018925.1. NCBI lineage: Eukaryota > Metazoa > Chordata > Mammalia > Scandentia > Tupaiidae > Tupaia > Tupaia tana. The sequence continues at coordinate 92,989,621 of JAKSZU010000002.1, forward strand.
ATCCAATCCCATTCACTTCCCAAAGGCCCCACCTTTCACATTGTAATTGGATTATGGCATCCACCCCCTCATCACCATTACAAATGCCTCACCAAATTTTAACACATAAATTGTAGAAGAGGGAGAGTACTCAAAACATAGAATTTCCTTTCTTCTCTTTTTTATTCTTTTCTTCTTTCTTTCCTTTTTTTTTTTTTTCATAAAGGCTAGGAATTGGGTCAGCAGGTGGCATGGTGGTTAAGGGGACTGGATCCCGCATGTTCGACTCTGTGGTTTGAGTCCTGAACCTAGTGGCTTGAAAGATGTGTTAGGCACATGTGCATGTGTGCCCAAAATCCTAAAAGGAGAATGGAGAAGCAATTGTTACATGGCCATCCCCCCACCCCGGGCGAGGGGGGGGGGGTGGATTTCTCACTTGCCCTCTCTGTCTCTTCCCAGGGAGTGCAGGAGCGTCCTTTGGCAAAAATCTAAAGAAAAAAAAAAAAAAAAAAAAAAAAGACTAGGAATTATATAACAAGATGAACTCTCTTTTTTCCTTCTCTAGTCATTCCTCTCCCTCACTAGACACTTATTATTTTCCATGCTGAAGCAACAACCATTGTAATTTGGCATTCATTTTTCCAGAGGGACACACATACACACACACAGAGAGAGAGAGAGAGAGAGAGAGAGAGCCCTACCTTCCAACACCATCAATTAGTGCTTAAGTTTCAACATATGAATTTGGGAAGGACACAAACATTCAGATCACACAATGTGACAACATTAATGGTCATCGATAAAATTTTTATAAAAAGATACTCCTAATTATAAAGAAATGTAATAGATCTATTAGGTGACAAAAGATTCAGACCTCCCATCTGAATCCAGGAAGAACTGTGAATGGTCATCATCATGCAATGCCCATAGAAGTCAGAGAATACTGTCCAGGTTCTCCAGTGCAGCCATTCTGTGCCAGCCTGACACCTAGTGGTCACAGAAGTTGATGCAACATGTTACTGAGGCCATCACAGGAACTATTAAATGTAGATAGGCTCATCCTTTTCTGTGTCTCAGTCAAACCTTACTGGGCAAGTCCACGGGGAGAGGGGAATAGATATTCCTATTACAATGTGTCTTAGTCCTTTCGGGCTATTAAAACGAAATACCATAAAGTGAGTTATTTACAAACACAGAAATTTATATCTCACAGTTTTGGAAGCTGGCAAGTCCAGGATGGAGGAGCAGTACTGGTGAGGGTCCCTTTCCTGGTCCCTAGGTGGTACCTTCTCACTGTATCCTCACATAGTAGGACAAAGTAGCTCTCTAAAACCTCTTTCACAAGAGCACTAATCCCATTCTTGAGACCTCTGTCCCCATGAGCTAATCCCTTCCCAAGTGCCCTAAGACCGTCATATTAGTGCTTAGGTTTCAACACAAGAATTTGGGAAGAACACAAACATTCAGACCAGCATATCATATGGCAACATTAATACAGTTATTGATAAAATTCTTATAAAAAGATACTCCTAATTATAAAGAAATGCAATTCTTTTTTTTTTTTTGAGAGGGTTTTTGCTATAGGGCGCATGCGCTCGCCAGACAGAGAGAGACATAGAGACAGAAAGCGAGAAATCACCCCCCAGGGGGGATGGCCACGCCGCAATCCCTTCTCCTCCATTCTCCTCTCGGGATCTTGGGCACGCACGCACACGCGCCCGGTGTGAATTTTAAGCCACCGGGTCCGGGACGCGAACCGCAGTCGACTACGTGGGAGTCCAGCGACATAGCCATTACGCTAACTGCTGGTTCCCGAAGAAATGCAATTCTTATATACTGTCCTATAGTCAGGAATCTATTTGAGATCATTGTTTAATGCCACTTGTTGAAACATCAGTGAAACGGGTCATCAGTTACTCAACTTACACCACAGTTAAGATGGTTGGCTCGGCCATAGTGAATGCTAGGAAGGGTATTAGAAAGAGACTATGGGAATTTGAGGATTACCACTCTGATTGTAAATAGCTTTATCTTCATCAATATATACATCACTGGAAAAAGAATGTTAGTTTTACTCAATAAAACACGAAGGTGATCTTGGGCCAGCAAGGTTAAAGTGCTGGACCTCACATAGATGACCATGCAATGAAAGTCCCAGAGCCAGAGGCTTGACAATCAGGCCAGGTGTGTGTGTGTATGAGCCCCAAATCCCGGGAGAAGACTAGAGAAGGGATTGCAGTGTGGTCATCCCCCTGACAAGTGATTTCTCACTCTCTTTCTCTTTTTTTTTCTCTCTCTCTCTCTCCGTGTGTGTGTGGGTGTGTGTGTGTGTGTGTGTGTGTGTATGCGTGTGTGTGTACATGCACGCACGTGTCCTTCTGGCAAGCACACATGCACTTTAACAAAAAATAAGCAAACTAACAAAAATGAAGATGATCTCAACTCAGTGTCAAGCTCAACCTTAGGACAAATACCAACTAACCCTAAAAAAAATACCTTTCACTTGTACTTCCTGGAGAACAGGTTTTAAAGACCTAAAGCTAGGACTAAATTATTCCATAATAGCTTCCACTGTATTCAGATGCTTGCTGAAAGGGGTTATTCTGGGCCAGTACCAAGGATTCTCAGGGCAGATTTGAATGATTTCTCAACTTCAGGTATCTGAAGAAGCAGCAGTTGTGGAGAACAGCAAGCTACCAGTCAGGCTCTGGAGTGAGACTGAAAACTAATGTTAGTTCCAGGCCTTAAATTTGGGGCCCTGTCCATGTACCTTTCATAGCTTCATCTCCAGTTTATATTCAGTAAAAGGTACTATCAACCCAAACTCCAATATGATCTTCATCTCGGATTTGAAGTTAGTCAGTGCTGTCCTCTAATGTATAATAGTTTCTGTTTCTCTTTGAATTTTTGTTTGTTTTGGTTTTAAGCCAGAAAACGTTTTCTTTTCTTTTTTTTTTTTTTTAAGATTTTTTAAAATTTAACTTTATTTATTTATTTTAATGTGACCAGAGAGGGATAGAGTGAGAGAGAATGAGAGCGAGGAAGAGTGAGGGAGAGAGAGAAAGCGAGAAAGCAAGTCACCGGGTCCAGACCCAAACTGTGGTCGACTGTGTGGGAGTCCAGCGTCCTTAACCACCATGCCACCTGCTAGCCCCAAGGTTTTATTTTTTTCTTGTTCAATGGAAATCAAATATTAACTGGCCCACTGGGGCCATCAGGTAGTGTGGTGGTTAGGGTGCTGAATTCCCAAATGGCCAACCACAGTGAGTCCTGGACCTGGTGGCTTGCTTTCTCACTCCCTCACCTGTCTCTGGTGAGCTCACATGCCCTATAGTAAAATTTAAAAATAATTATTATAATAAAACAAAAATAATAATTAATAGAATTAAATAAAAAACTATTTTAAAAAACAGCCCACTGTAGGATAACAAACAGATCTTACATGTTTAAGTGCAAAAGAGCAGGGAGAGGAGAATACAAGTGAAGCAAGCATCTCTTACCTCATGATCTAGGGAGAAAGAGAGCAAGTTCACATTCATGGAACACTGCAGTGCTCCAGGCAATGAATCAACTTGTATATTACTTAAACTTTCAGAGCAACTTATGACCTTGAGAAGACAGTATCTAAATTCACAACCTTTCTCTACCACTTAGTATGTGTGTCCATAAGCAAATTTCTTGCGAGTCAAATGCAGATAATACCTTAAAGGGTGCCATAAGGATTAAGTGAGATAAGGAGTATGACACAAAATGATCACACAATAAATGCATTATCTATTAAATTGAAACCAGATCTGGGCCCGAAGGTGGCATGGTGGTTAAAGTGCTGGCTCCCACATGGCTGACTGCAGTTCGAGTACCCAACCTAATGGCTTGAAATTCATGCCAGGTGCATGAGCTTCTGTGCCTAAAATCCCAAGAGGAATATGGAGAAGGGATTGCAGCATGGTCATTCCCCTGAGTGGGGAGCAGGTGACTTCTCACTTTCCCTTTCACCATCTCTCTCTCTGTCCCTCTCTCTCTCTCTCTCTCTCTCTGTGTGTGTGTGTGTGTGTGTGTGTCTCCAGTGAATGCATGCACCCTATGGCAAAAACCTTTCTAAAAAAAAATGTCAGGCACACATGAATGTGTGCCCAAAATCCCCAGAAGATAATGGAGGAGAAGCTGAAATGTGGCTATCTCCCCTATGGGGTGATTTCTCACTTTCCTTCTCTCTGTTTCTGTCTCTCTTCAGTGAACACATTGGCCCTATGGCAAAAATCTTAAATTTAAGAAAAAAAAAAATTGAAGCCAGGTCTTTTTTTTTTTTTTTAGTTTAGTTTGGTTTTTTTGGTTTTTGGGGTTTTTTTTGTTTTTTTGTGTGTTTTTTTGTTTGTTTGTTTGTTTTTTTGCCATGGGGCATATGTGCTCACCAGGGAGAAAGAGAAAGTACTTCCCAGAGACCATGCCCACACTGAAATCCCTTCTCCTCTATTCTCCTTTTGGGATTCTACACACATGCCTGACATGGTTTTCAAGCCAACTGGTCTGCACAGTCACCCTTGTGGGGTCTAGTCACCTTAATCTTCAAGCTATTTGCTGGCCCAAAGCCAGCTCTTAATCCCACTTTGCAAATAATAAAAATACTTCCTTCTAAATTATTGTATGCTCACTAAAATTTAAACAAAATACCACTATATTAAAAATATACACTTAGAACTATGAAAAGCTGAAAAAGAAATTGAAAATGGCACAAAAAAGTGGAAAGACAGCTCATGTTTCTGGATTGGAAGAATTAATATAATCAAAATGTCAATTCTACCCAAATTAATCTACAAATTTAATGAAATCCTAATCAAATTACCAGAGATATTCTTCACATATTTAGAAAAAGTAATCACAGAATTCATCTGGAATCAAAAAGACCCCATATTGGGACCAGCAGTTAGCGTAATGGCTATGTCGCTGGACTCCCACGTAGTCGACCGCGGTTCGAGTCCCGGACCCGGTGGTTTAAACTCACGCCGGGCGCGTGTGCGTGCGTGCCCAAGATCCCGAGAGGAGAATGGAGGAGAAGGGATTGCGGCGTGGCCATCCCCCCTGGGGGGTGATTTCCTGCTTTCTGTCTCTCTGTCTCTCTCTGTCTGTCTGGCGAGCGCATGCGCCCTATAGCAAAAACCTCTCAAAAAAAAAAAAAAAAAAAAGACCCCATATTGACAAAGCAATATTGCACAAGAAGAGAGGAGTAGGAGGCATCTCACTCCCTGACCTGAAAATATATTACAAAGCTGTGATAATCCAAAGAGCATGGTATGGGACCAGCAGTTAGCATAATGGCTATGTCGATGGACTCCCACGTAGTCGACCGCGGTTCGAGTCCCGGACCCAGTGGCTTAAACTCACGCCGGGCGCGTGTGCATGCGTGCCCAAGATCCCGAGAGGAGAATGGATTGCACTGTGGCCATCCCCCCTGGGGGGTGATTTCTCACTTTCTGTCTCTCTGTCTCTCTTTGTCTGTCTGGCGAGCGTACGCACCCTATAGCAAAAAAAAAACCTCTCCAAAAAAAAAAAAAAAAAAGAGCATGGTATTAGCACAAAAATAGGCATGTGGGCCAATGCAACAGAATAGAAGCTCCATAAATAAACCCCCAAACATATAGCCAATTGATTTTTTTTTTTTTTTTTGGAGAGGTTTTTGCTATAGGGCACGTGTGTTCGCCAGAAAGACAGAGAGAAACAGAGAGACAGAAAGCGAGAAATCACCCCCCCAGAGGGGATGGCCACGCCGCCATCCCTTCTCCTCCATTCTCCTCTTGGGATCTTGGGCACGCACGCACACGCGCCCGGCGTGAGTTTAAGCCACCGGGTCCGGGACTCGAACCACGGTCAACTACGTGGGAGTCCAGCGACATAGCCATTACGCTAACTGCTGGTCCCTAGCCAACTGATTTTTTGACAAAGAACACTAATAAATCCAGTGAGGAAAAGAACATCTTTAGCAAATGGTGCTGGAAAAATTGGGTATTCACCTGCAGAAAGATGAAACTGGATCCCTATCTCTCACCATTAAGAAAAATCAACTCAAAATGGATCAAAGATCTAAACTTTAAGACCCCAAGCTATAAAACTACTAGTGAATAACACAAGAGAAATTCTTGGAGACATCAGAGCAGGCAAAAACATCTTAAATAAGACTCCTAAAGAACAGGCAAAAATCCCAAAAATAAACAAGTGGGATTACATCAAGTGAAAAAGCTGCTCAGCAAAAGAAACAATAGTTAGTAGTGAGCCAGCAACTCTCAGAATGGGAGAGTATATTTGCAAACTATGCCTCAGACAAAAGACTGATAATCAGAATGTACAAGGAACTCAAGTAGCTTACCCAAAAATTTAAAAAAAAATCAACCCAATTAAAAGATGGACAAATGACCTGAACAGATAACTCTCTGAGGAAGACATATGAACAGCCAAGAAGCATATGAAAAAAATGGTCAACATCCTTTATCATAAGGAAGATGCAAATCAAAACTACAATGAGATACCACCTAACTCCAGTTAGAATGGCTAAGATTTAAAAAAAAAAAAAAAAAAAAAAAGGCAATGAGGACCAGCAGATGGCATAGCAGTTATGTCTCTGGATTCCCACAGTTTGAGTCCTGACCCGAACTTGAAAATCACTTGTGTGTGCATGCCCACAATCCCAGGAGAAAAAGAGCGAAGGGACTGTGGCATTGTCATCCCCTGTGGGGGGTGATTTCTCACTTTTCTATTCACTTTGTCTATCTCCCTCTCTCACTAGTGAGCTCATGTACCCTAAGACAAAAACTTCTAAAAAAATTAATAAATAAAAAATGATAAGTGCTGGCAAGGCTGTGGTGAAAAGGGAACTCTCTGGGGCCAGCAGATGGTATAGTAGTTAAGGCACTAGACTCCTACATGGCCAATATAGTTCAAGTCCTGGCTCTCGAAGTTTGCGCTCTCTCTCTCTCTCTCTCCATCTGTCTCTCTCTGGTGAATTAAAATAAAAATAATAAATAAAAATTAAATAATTCTTTTTTTTTCTTTTTTTGGAGAGGTTTTTGCTATAGGGCGCGTGCGCTCGCCAGACAGACAGAGAGAGACAGAGAGATAGAAAGCGAGAAATCACCCCCCCAGAGGGGATGGCCACGCCACAATCCCTTCTCCTCCATTCTCCTCTCGGGATCTTGGGCACACACGCACACGCGCCCGGCGTGAGTTTAAGCCACCGGGTCCGGGACTCGAACCACGGTCAACTACGTGGGAATCCAGTGACATAGCCATTACGCCAACTGCTGGTCCCTAAAAATTAAATAATTCTTTAAAAAAGAAAAGAATAGGAAACTCTCCTACACTGTTGGTGGGAATGTAAGTTAGTGCAGCCACTGTGGAGAGCAATATGGAGGTTCCTCAAAGACCTACAAATAAAACTACCATATTATCCAGCAATTCCACTCCTGGGTATCTACCCAATGGATAGGAAAATGTTGAGTCAGAAAATTATTTGAACATCTATGTTTATTGTGGCATTATTCATAATTACTAAGAGATGGAACCAACCCAAATATGCATGAATAGACGAATGGATTGAAAAAGTGTGACACACATATACTATGAAATACCACTTGGCCATTAAAAAAAATTACAAGACCCTAGCATTTGATAGAAAATGGATGACTATGGAAAATTTACTACTGAGTGAGGCAAGCCAGGCTATGAAAGAGAGATATTGTATGTCCCCACTTAATATATACCAGATGTTCGCACTCTATGGTAGAAACAGAAAGATTGGAAGATACAGAAGCATGGAGAATGGTTGCAGATACTGGAGACAGTGTGGGTGGAGGGTAAGAGGTAGCAAAGGGTGAGAAGGGAATTAAGGAGAAAAATAGGGAGGCAAGACATTTAAGGAACACAGAAATGGAGGACTGTCTGTTGATGATAACGTGTATGATAATATCTTTAACCGGACTGGTGTGTAGTGTATTCATGCTGGGGAAATTCATTTTACAAGCTGTGGTGATATACAGTGATTGAACATATAAATATATTTTAAAAATAAAACTTTTTAAGAAATACAGTTAGGACTATATCCAGAAATCATACCATATAACCATATTCAGTAATTATTCCATTAATTACTATAGAAAATGTAAAAAATTTCAGTGCATTTCCTACTTTCAAGTGACCCAAATTTGTTTGATTGCTTTGGGTTTGGCACTTTTGGCTTTTGTCCCTGTTTTGTTTTGTTTTGTTTTGTTTTGTTTCTTTTTTTGGAGAGGTTTTTGCTTTAGGGCGCGTGCGCTTGCCAGACAGACAGAGAGAGACAGAGAGACAGAAAGCAGGAAATCACCCCCCAGGGGATGGCCACGCCACAATCTCTTCTCCTCCATTCTCCTCTCGGGATCTTGGGCACGCACGCACACCCGCCCAGTGTGAGTTTAAGCCACCGGGTCCAGGACTTGAACCACGGTCGACTACGTGGGAGTCCAGCAACATAGCCATTATGCTAACTGCTGGTCCCTTGTCTCTGTTTTTTGATTGGTGATTAGTTTGATTTTTTTTATTTGGGGGTCACATTATATTTGTACATATTTATGGGGTACAGTGTGATTTTTTGTTTGTACAGAAATACAATGTGTAATAATGAAATGAGGGTAATTTAGATGTCCATTATTTTAAACATTTGTCCTTACTTTGTGGTAGGAATATTCAAAATCTTTCCAGCTAATCTGAAATGTGCAATAAATGTTTGGGTTGGTTTTTATTTTATTTACAAATACCAGATTTATAATAAACTATTTTAAACGATTTACCTTTTTCCTACCTTTTCTCATCCACTCTCAGACAGTTTTAAAGATTCTTAAAATTTGAAAAAATAATCGTTACTTTTATCTTTTTTTCTCAAAATAGCCAAAACTATCTCCAATAATCTTACTCATTCCCAAATATCCAATTAGAGCAATACAAAGTTTCCTTAGGCAATATTAAAGTCTCAGGTATATTTTTGGAGATGCTTTGGTACCACACATACATCCCTTTTGAACTTGTACAGGTTCCAAATTACTAAACGGTTAAAAAACTAAGGCTGGAGAACAGCTGTAAATCCTTCTGCCAGTGTGCTCCTACCCCCCTACCAGGTGTGTGAGATTTTAAATTGTTTTCTTGTCCTCCATCTGTATTGCTGTGCAACTCCACCAACTACTTCTGGAGAACCTATGGAAGCTAGCTGCTGGAGAATAGCTGGAAATCTTTCTGTTGGTCTTCCCCTCAAGGTGCACCTAGTCTGGAGAGACAGAGAAAGGAACCAACACCTAAAGCTGACTACATACACCCTTCTCTCATTGGAAGACAAGGCTCCCAAAAATGCACCTGAGAAATAGAGCTCTTCTTCCCCTCTGACACTACAGAACTAACACCGAAATCGTAGGAAGAAGTTTAAATTCATCAGATGACTAGAAACCTGCACAGAGGCACAAGAAGTATAAGAAAACAAGGAAATACCTTTCCCTCAGGGAAGAGAACATTCTTCTTCAACCATAGCACAAAAGAATTCACAGAAACATCAGGAAAAAAATTCAAAATATTCATAGCGACAGAGATGAGAAAGTCTTTCTACAACCTAAAGGAGACAGACATCACAAAACACAATCAATCGAAACTTCTACAGATGAAGACTTAATACAATCAAGACCTCCCTCTAAAGTATTAATAGCAAAAGATTAAATCTCTGATTTAAAAGACAAAACATCTGACTTAGACAAAGTCACCAAGAAGAATGAAAAGAATAGCCATAATAATAATAATAATAACAACAACAACAACATATGGGAAATACAAGATATTATTAAACACTCAAACATCCAAATAACTGGTATTCCCAAAGGTGAAGAATCTAATACGGGCATTGAAAATATATTCCATTAAATACTTACAGAAAACTTTCTAAACCTGGAGAAACATTCAAACATCCAGACCCAAGAAATACAAAGGATTCCAAATAGAACCAACCATTGAAGATCCTCTCCATGGCACATCATAGCCAGATTGGTCAAAATCACAAGGAGGATTCTAAAAATGGCAAGAGAGGAAGATCAAGTTACCTATGAAGTTTATCCATTAGGCTAACATCAGACTTCTCAACTGAAACACTACATGCAAGGAATGAAAGGGAAGATATAGTCAAAAGGCTAAAAGAAAAACAATTTCAACCAAGAATACTATACCTGAAAAGATTTTCCTTCATATGGGAAGAATAAATAAAATCATTCTCAGATAAACAAAAACTGAAAGAACTCACCAATACTACACCAGTTCTTTAAGAAGTACTGAAGGGAGTACTGTATCAGAAAAACTGAAGAGAGACAAACAAAAATAAGAGAACAAAAAACAACCAAGAAAATGTCTAACAAAATCTCGGGACAAGTCCATAAATATCGATAATAATGTTGAATGTTAGTGGATTAAATTCTCAAACAAAGACACAGACTGGCTGAGTAGATAGAAAAGCAGCAGCCCTCTATATGCTGCCTACAAGAAATGCACCTCACAGACAAAGACAAACATAGACCGGAACCAGCAAATGGCATAGTGGTTAAGTTGCTGGACTTCCACTTGGTTGACCATGGTTCAAGTCCAGGAGCCAGTGGCTTAAAACTCACACCGGGTGCATGTGCATGCTTGCCCAAGATCTCGAGAGGAGAATGGAAGAGAAGGGATTGCAGTATAGCCATCCCCCAAAAAAAGGTGATTCTAACTTTCTGTCTCTCTGTCTCTCTGTCTCTCTCTGTCTTTCCAGTGAATACATAGCAAAATCTATAGAAAAATCTGAAAAAAAAAAAAAAAAAAAGACTAAAAGTGAAGGTCTAGAAAAGGTATTCCAAGCAAATGAAATATCTATGCACCCAACACTGGAGCACCAAAATGCATACATGAAAGACAGACTGCTTAATCTAAAAGAAGAAATAGACTTCAACACATTAATTATTAGATATCTCAACATTCTACTGTCTCCCCCTGATAAGATCATCTAGACAAAAAATAAGCAAAGAAATACAGGACCTAAACAATACCATAAATCAAGTGGACTTGACAGACATCTATAGAACTTTCCACCCAACAACCACAAAATATACATTTTTCATATCCTCTCATATAACATTTTGAAGATTCGCCACATAATAAGACACAAAAGAAACCTTTATAAATTTAAATGGATAGAAACTATACCTAGCATCTTCTCCAACATGATGGAATTAAACTTGAAATTAACTACAGAAGAAAAAAACTTTAAAATATACAAAAACATGGGAACTAAACAATCTACTTCTGAATAATTTCACAACAAAGAAATTAGGACTGAAATCAAAAACTTCATTGAAACCAATTATAATGAGCATACATGTTTTCATAACTTATGGGACATAACAAAAGCAGTCTTAAGAGGGAAGTTCATAGTAATTCATGGACATAAGGAAAAAAATGAACAGGTGACAAATAGAATAGACAACCTATCAACACACCTTAGGGAACTGAAAAAACAACAACAAAAGCCCAAAAATTATCAATAGAAAAGAAATAATAAAGATTCAGTGTCAAATGAATGTAATAGAGAAAAAAAGAACTATACAGAAAATAAATTAAACCAAAAGCTCATTTTTGGGAAGATAAACAAAATTGACTAGTTGTGTCAAGCTGACACACCATCAGCTAGACTAATTAAGAAGAACAGAGAAAGGTACCAGATTAATCAGCAATGAAGCAGGCAAGATTACAACAAACATAACAGAAACACAAAAGATCATCAGAGAATTCTACAAGCAACTATGTGCCAACAATCAAGACAATCTGGATGAGATGGACAAATTTCTAGGCACATGTAATCTTTTCTTTTTTTTTTTTTTAAACAGAGATTTTTGCTATAGGGCATATGAGCTTGCCAGAGAGACAGAGAGACAGAAAGCAAGAAATCACCTCCTAAGGGGATGACTGTGCCACAATCCCTTCTCCTCTTAGAATATGGGGTGCACGTGCATGAGCACGCACACACACACACGCACACACACACACATGTGTCCGGTGTGTTTTTAAGCCCTTGGGTCTGGGACTCTAACCATGGTTGACTACACGGGAGTCCAGCGACATAACCATTACTTATGCCTACTGCTGGTCCCCATAGGTATATAATCTACCAAGATTGAAAATCAGGAAGCCAAAGAAAGCCTGAATAGACCAATAACAAGCAATGAGGTTGAATCAGTAATAAATAGTCTTTCAAGAAAAAAAGCCCAGGTCTCAAAGGCTTCACTTCTGAATTCTACAAAACCTTTAAAGAAGAACTAATCTCTATTCTACTCAAACTATTTCTAAAGATCCAAAAGGAAGAAACCCTCCCAAATTCATTCTATAAATCCTCCATTACACTCTATCTAAAAACAAAGACATCACCAAAAACAGAAAACTACAGACCAATATCCTTGATTAATACAAAAGCAAAAATCCTCAACAAGATACTAACAAATCATATCCAACAACACGTTAAAAAGATTATACACTATGACCAGGATGGCTTTATTCCAGGGGTCCAACGGTGGCTTGACATACACAAAACCATAAATGTAATATATCATGCTAATGGAAAGAAATATAAAAACCATGATCATATCAACTGATGTAGAAAAAGCATTGAATAAAATACAACATCCCTTCATGATTAAGACTCTTAACAAAATTGGCTTAGAAGGGCCTTTTCTCAACACCATAAAAGCTATATATGAAAAAATCCATAGCTAACATCATATTAAATGGAGAACAGCTGAAAGCTTCTTCATTAAAAACTGTAACAAGACATAGCTGCCCAGTTTCTCCACCCCTTTTCTTTCTTTCTTTCTTTCTTTCTTTCTTTCTTTCTTTCTTTCTTTCTTTCTTTCTTTCTGCGGGGGGGAGGGGGGGAGCTTCTTGCTATAGGGTGCTTGCACTCACCAGAAAGAGACAAAGAGACAGAAAGCAAAAAATCATCCCCCGGGGGGATGGCCATGCCACAATCTCTTCTCCATTCTCCTCTCAGGATCTTGGGCATGCATGTACACATGCCCAGTGTGACTTTAAGCCACCGGGTCCGGGACTCAAACCACAGTCAACTACATGGGAGTCCAGTGACATAACCATTACACCAACTGCTGGTCCCTCCACCCCTTTTCAATATAGTATTGGAAGTCCTAGCCAATGCAATCAGACAAGCAAATAAAATAAAAGGTATTCAATCAGGGAAAGAAGTGACATTATCTCTATTTGCAGATGACATGATTATATACATAGAAAACTCAAAAGATTCCACAAAAAAAATTCCTGGAAGTGATAAATGGATATAGAAAAGTGGCAAGATACAAAATCAACATGGAAAAAAATCTATAGCATTTTTTCTCTTTTTTTCTTTTGTTCTTATTTAGAGAGATTTTTTTGCTGTAGGGTATATTCATTTGCCAGAGAGATGGAGAGACAGAAAGTGAGAAATCACCCTTCAGGGGGTATAGCCATGCCATAATTCCTTCTCCTCCATTCTCCTCTCAGAATTTTGGGCAAGCACGCATGCACCTGGATGAGTTTTAAGCCACCAGGTCCAGGACTCAAACCACATTGGCCATCTGGGAGTCCAATGATGTAACCATTATGCCATCTGCTGGTCCCATCTATAGCATTTCTATACACCAACAGTGAACAGCCTGAGGTATAAAGTAAGAAAGCAATCCTAATTACAATAACCACAAAAGAAATAAGATATTTAAGAATATACTTAATCAAAGAAGCCAAAGACCTCTACAAGGAAAACTATGGAAAACTTTAAAAAGAAATTGAAAATGATACAAAAAGTGAAAGGACACCCCATGTTCCTGGATTGGAAGGATAAACATAATAAAAATGTCAATTCTACCCAAATTAATTTATAAATTTAATGCAATCCCAATCAAATTACTAGAGATATTCTTCATAGATTTAGAAACAACAATCATAAAACTTGTCTGGAATATTAAAAGGCTCCATATCACCAAAGCAATATTGCACGAAAAGAGGGGATTAGGAGACATCTTACTTCCTGCCCCCAAAATAAATTACAAAGCTATGATAGTCAAAAGAGCACAGTACTGGCACAAAACAGGCACATAGACCAATTGAACAGAATAGAGAACCCAGAAATAAACCCCGAAAAGTACAGCCAACTGATTTTTGACAAAGGGCATCAATCAATCCAGCAAGAAAAAAGAAAATCTCTTCAGCAAATGGTACTGGAAAAGCTGGATATCCATCTGCAGAAAGATGAAACTCGACCCTTATATTTCACCATTAACAAAAATCACCTCAAAATGGATCAAAGATCTAAGTATAAAACCTCAAACTATAAAACTACTGGTGGAAAACACAGCGCCAACTCTTGGAGACATCAGAGTTGGCAAAGACTTTTTAAATAAGACGCCCAAAGCGCAGGCAATAACTTCAAAAAATAGACAAGTGGTATTAATCAGGTGAAAAAGTTTCAACACAGCAAAAGAAACAATAATTAGAGTGAAAATTCAACCCTTGGAATGGGAGAACATACTTGCAAACTATGCCTCAGATAAGGGACTGATGGCCAGAATACGAAGGGAACTCAAGCAGCTTATCTAAAACAAACAAACAAACGAATGAATGAATGAATGAATGATGGGAAAATGAGCTGTTCAGACTTCTCTCCAAGAAAGACATACCAACAGTCAAAAAGCATATGAGGGACCAGCAGTTAGCATAATGGCTATGTCGCTGGACTCCCATGTAGTCAACTGCAGTTCGAGTCCCAGACCCGGTGGCTTAAAACTCACGCCAGACGCGTGTGCATGCGTGCCTAAGATCCTGAGAGGAGAATGGAGGAGAAGGGATTGCGGCGTGGCTGTCCCCCCTAGGGAGTGATTTCTCGCTTTCTGTCTCTCTGTCTCACTCTGTCTGTTTGGTGAGTGCACACACCCTACAGTAAAAACCTCTCAAAAAAAAAAAAAAAAAAGACATAAAAAGCATATGAAAAATGCTCAACATCACTTACAAAGGAGATGCAACTCAAAACCACAATGAGATACCATCTAATATTTAAGATTAAGAGAATAAAGAATGACAGGGGCCAGTAGGTAGTGTGGTGGTTAAGGCACTGGACTCCCACATAGTCGACCACAGTTTGAGACCTGGACCTTGCAGCTAGCTTTCTCACTTTCCCTCTCTCCATCTTTCATAAGCACATTTGCTCTATAGCAAATTAAAAAATAGTAATAATATTAAATAAAATTAAATAAATAAGTTATTCTTTAAAAAAAAAATTAAGTGCCGGCGAGGCTGCAGTGAAAAGGGAACTCTCCTACGCTGTTGGTGGGAATGTAATTTAAATAGTACAACCACTGTGGAAAAAAATATGAAGATTCCTCAAAAACCTACAAATAGATCCAGTAATTCCAGTCCTGAGTATCTATCCAAAAGGGCATAAAAGACAACCAAGACAATGGCCGATTTAAAGGTAAGGACAAGTCCAGAAATATCAATAATAACATTGAATGTTAATGGATTAAATTCTCCAATCAAGAGACATAGATTGGCTGAATAGATAAAATAAATAAATAAAAATTTTAAAATTTTTCAAAAAAAGGTATTCCATGCAAATGGGAACCGTAAAAGAGCTGGAGTTGAGATACTAATTTCTGACATAATAGGCTTTGAAACAAGAACTTTATGAAGAGACAAAGATGGGCACGATACAGTAGTAAAAGGGCTAATCCATCAAGAAGATATAACGCTTATAGATATCTATGCACCTAACTCAGGAGCACCCAAATATGTGAAGGAAAGACTGTTATGCAAATTGTTGGAGACCTCAACACCCCACTATCTCCTTTGGACAGATCATCTAGACAAAAAAGAAGCAAAGAGATAAAGCATCTAAATGATACCATAAATCAAATGGACTTAACAGACATCTATAGAACCGTCCACCCAAAAACCACAAGATACACTTTTTTTCTCACCCCTACATGGAAGCTTTTCAAAGATTGACCACATGATAGGGTACACAGCAAGCCTTTACAGATTCAAAAGACCCTGGTCTTTGACAAAAAGTGGATGAATATGGAAGATTTACTGCTGAGTGAAGCAAGGCAGGCTATAAAGGAGAGACATTGTATGTCTCCACTGAATATATACCGACTGTCCAAACTCTATGGCCAAACTGAATGACTAGAGGATATAGAAACATAGAAAATGGCTATAGATACGAGATACAGTGTGGTAAGAGGGTAAGAGAGGGAGGAGAGACTGAGGAGAGACATTAAGGAGAAAAATAGAGAGGTAAGACATTTATGGGACAAAGAAATGGGTTATTATATGTTGAAGATAACATGTATAGTATTCCCAACTGGACCAATGAAAAATGTATTCATGTTAGAATATTGACTTTACAAGCTAAATAACATGTGTGATTGAACGTATAAAAGAAATTGAAATTTTAAAAAAAAAATTTTTAAAAGAAAGAAAAAGTGTGGCAAATATACAATAAAGAACACTACTTGGCCATAAAAAAGAGAGAGAGAGAGAGAGAGAGAGAGAGAGATCCTGTCATTTGATCAAAAATGGATGAATATGGAAGATTTAATGCTGAGTGAAGCAAGCCAAACTATGTAAGAGAAACATTGTATGTCCCCATTTAATATAAAAAGAATGTCTGCACTCTATGACAGAAACTAAAAGACTGGAAGGTATAAAGTCATGGAAAGGAACTGTAGATAGCTGATAAGATACAGTACAGGAAGAGGATGGACAATGGGGGAGTAGGGATGTGGGAGGAAGGGATTCAAGGGAGGAAAAACAGAAGAAGCAAAATCACTTAACAAACACAAAAATAAAAAATTATCTGGTGATGATAATGTATATGGTAATATCTTTGACTGGACTAATAGTGTATTAATGATGGAAAAATCCATTTTGCTGTAAAATGCTCACAGTATTAGTGAAGTGTTAATTTTTTGTGAAATTTGTAAATAACCTATCTTTGTAGATAGCTTAAAGATGTAAGTTTGTAAATTAGAAGAAATATATATTATCACTACTGTCAATGTACAATTATATGTACATTTCTATAATAAATATTTTTTTAAAGTAAATAGTGAATAAAAATAAACTATATGGCCAGCAGGTGGCATGGTGGTTAAGGAGCTATATTCCCATATGGCCAACTGTGGTAACTTGGCAGCCTGAAGAACAGGCTAGACGCACATCCTTGCAGGCCCAAAAATCCCAAGAGGAAAATGGAAGGGATCTAGTCACCTTAACCTCCATGCCACCTGTTGACCCACAGTTCACCTATTTATTGAAAGACATCTTGGTTACTTCCAAGCTTTAGCAATTTTGAATAAAACTGCTATAAACTTTTACTGGCAAATTTTTGTGTGGACATAAGTTAAATATGTTGGAGTGCTATTGCTAGATTATATGGTGAAAGAATGTTTAGTTTTATAAGAAACTCCGCAACTGTCTTTCGAAGTGGCTGTGCTATTTTGCATTCTCACTAGCAATGAATAGCAATGAATGAGCATTCCTGTTGCTCCGCATTCTCACCAACATTCGGTGTTGTCATTGTTTTTCAGTTTGACCATTCTAGTAGGTATACAGTATTATCTCATTTTTAAATTTGCAGTTTCCTAATGACAAATTATTTTGAACATTCTAAGTCTCTTTAAACTCATGTTATATTTCCTCCCTTGTTACGTCATTTACTTGGTAAAGAAACCAGGCCATTTGTTTTGTAGGATTGTCCACCTTCTTACAGAATCAAGATACCTAAAATACATGTCATATTGTCTAGGTTTTCAGATCAGACCACTAAACCCACCAATAATGAGAAGGATCTGAGAATGAGGACTAGTAAGTAAGCTAGCGAACGCTTAGTGTTAGAACTAAAGACAGGTTCTATCACCAAGTCCAAGGAGCTAGCACAAGGTTCGAAACAGGAACCCGATTCTAACAAGAGGGTTA
Organism: Tupaia tana; assembly: GCA_026018925.1. Classification (NCBI taxonomy): domain Eukaryota; kingdom Metazoa; phylum Chordata; class Mammalia; order Scandentia; family Tupaiidae; genus Tupaia; species Tupaia tana. The sequence goes on from JAKSZU010000002.1 coordinate 93,007,636, forward strand.
GAAACCAGATATATACAGACTGCCAAAATACAAGGATAAAAGATCTCTTGATGACACTATGCTTTAAAAAGTATCATTGCTGCATAGTAATGAGAGGAGACAGAAAGGGGATGAGTGGGTTTTAACTAAGTAATAGTGGAATTCCTTTTCAAGCTTTATGTTTTATTGGCAATATAATCCTAAAGTAGCATAATTTTCTTAAATCTACATCACAGCATTCAGTCTATACATTCCCATGCCTAAGTAATCAGAAAAAAAGTCAACGATGAAAAGCAATGGCTCTAAGATACAACAACTCAAATATTTATCAACAGGTGAGTGGGTAAAGAAAATGTGATACATTGATACTACATAATATTATTTAGCTCTTAAAAAGAAGGCAGGGAAACAACAGATGGCATAATGGTTATGTCACTGGACTCCCACATGTTGACCACAGTTCAAGACCCAGACCTGGCAGCTTAACACTCACACGGGGCATGTGTGTGCATGCCCAAAATCCTGAGAGAAGAATGGAGAAGGGATTGTGGTGTGGCCATTCCCCCCCGGGGGGGGGGGGGGGGGGGAGTGTCATTTCTCACTTTCTGTCTCTCTGTCTCTGTCTCTCTGGAGAGCACACACACACTGTAGCAAAATCTAAAAAAAAAGAAGAAGACAGTTCTGTCATTAGTAGCAACATAGATGAATCTAGAGGACATTAGTATGGTTGGTGAATAAGTCAGTCACAGAATAAACACACTGCATAATCTCATTTCCATGAGGTTATCTAAAATAATCACTCATAAAAGTGGAGAACAGAATAAAACTGTCAAAGGTTAGGAAAAGGGAAAAATAGGGAGTTTTATTTAAATAACAAAATTTTAATTATGCAATATGAATTAGTTCTGGACATCTTCTGTACAAAATTACGCCTATGCTTAATGCCACAGTACCATGCACTTTACAAAGAAGGTAGATCTCTGTTAAGTTGTTCTCACAATAATAATTAGAAAAGAGAGAGAGAAAAAGAAACAAATAAAGAATAAGTAAATTTTAGGAGGTGATAGATAAATTAATGAGTTTGATTGTGGTGATGAGTTCATGGATGTAGACATGTACTAAAACACATCAAATTGTGAACATTAAATATATGTAGTTTTTTGCATATCAGTCATACATCAATACAGCAATGTTTTAATACCACTGATTTCAGGTTATCTTTTCTGTTACAAAACAATTATTTCTGAGTCACTATATCTTTTATTATGCAGAAAATATCAATAAATATGTGGAAAAAATTCTGACCAAAAATATTAAAAGGCTGACTCAACAGCACTGTGGCTTCAAATATTACTTGGAAGAACAGATTTGAACCTTAATCTTTTAATCTGCCTGAGTCATTCAATTTTGAGTTGCTTTGCACGCACTTTTAGCTCATCCCTGAAGGTCATTGTTTCTTTGCTGCTTGTGTGATTCTTTCAGCTGATTGACTATCTGCTCTACTGATATTTTATGGTATTTGCAAAGTACAATTTATTTTAAATTCTCTAAAATTGAAGAGATAAAACTACGATATCTCTTCTTAAATTTTTCAATGTGTTTAAATTTTAGACATCAATCTCTTCCAGGCTTTTTACAGAGCCAACATTACTTGTTTTGATTTTGTTTTCATTTTGTTTTTGTTTTTGTTTTTTGATGTGGCTACCTTTTCAGCTCCTCTACAGCAAATAGATGAAATTGACAAAGAATATTTCATCTAGGGGGCTGGATGGTGGCACAGTGATAGCATGATACTCTGTGAGACTGATCCATGTGGGAAGATTCTGGGTTAGCATGCAAAGACCTCCTCAAGTGTACCTGGTGTGTGTGTGCCCATGATCCAGGGTTGGCTGGAGCTGGGGATGGATAGCAATGTTGGGGTGTCTTTTTCTCTGTCTCTGCCTCTGTCTCCGTTTCTCTCTTTTTCCAGCTCATGCAGGAGAGGAAGAAACTTAAAATAAATGCCACATGATTTTTAATCAGCATTTGATGGACTCACATATTATATACTTATTGAAAGGACTTCCAAACTAAGTGAAATTATGCTCCAAATTTTAAGGTGCAAAGATAACTTATAAGGTGTAGAAAATTAAAGGAATTACAAAATAGACCCATCCTGGGATTTGAATATTAGAAAAGGCAATAAATCTGAATAGTAACAGTGACTCTCACTGACCTTGGACAGATCACCTCATTCAATTGTCATTCCCTCTTTAAAACAGTAATTAACAACACTTATGTCTCTTTTGATATGTCACAAGAATTAATCGATTGTTAAGTTGTAATGAACTGAGGAAACTCAAACTCTGCTATGAAAAGAGAATGCTATATGGGACCAACAGATGGTATAATGGCTATGTCACTGGACTCCCATGTAGTTGACCACAGTTTGAGTCCTGGACCCAGTGGCTTAAACTCATGCCGGGCATGTGTGCGTGCGTGCCCAAGATCCCAAGAGGAGAATGGAGGAGAAGGGATTGCAGCATGACCATCCCCCCGGGGGGTGATTTCTTACTTTCTGTTTCTTTGTCTCTCTGTCTTTCTGGCAAGTGCACGCACCCTATAGCAAAACTTCTCAAAAAAAAAAAAAAAAAAGTGAATGCTATCATATAAACATGACAGAAAACTGTACACATTTACTGATTTTTATTTTGTTTACTTTTTTTTAAGAGAGAGGGTACATGTGCCACCAGAGAGACAGACACATAAAATGAGAAATCACCAAGGGGGATGGCCATGCCTCAATACCCTCTACTCTTCCATCACCTCTGAGGATTTTGGGTACACACTTATGCACACCCGGCATGTGTTTCAATCCACCAGATTTGGGATTCGAACCATGGTTGACTACGTGGGAGTCCAGTGACATAACCATTACGCCACCTGCTGGTCCCTATTTTGTTTACATTTTTATCACTATCTGAGTATATCTGTCAGTATAGCTGCCTAAAGTAAAGGACATGAGAAAGTATGCCGAGACTATTCATTTTTTAATCTCTTTCCTAAAAATATTACTCTTCCTCTCGCATACATTAATCAAACACCATTTGTCCTCTGGAAAATAGAAATTAAAATATGTCCTTTAACTGTTGGAGAAACATTTCCTAAGATCTTTATAAGATTCTCAAAGGCAGAAAGCATGTTTATATATCTTATATAACCCCAGAGCAACCAGGACAGTGCCTCATAGGTAATATGACACTCTATAACTACCTATGCTCTCTACTTAGAGCTGAAAACAGCAGATAAGTAAGTTAAAGGTCCCATTTTCAAGGAATGACTCATACACTATTGAACTGTCTTAGGTAACTCTTAACACAAGGTGCTATAATAGCAGTATGTATGAGAGAATTGCAAATTTCAAAAACTTCATGGAAAATGAAATTAAATACAAGTTTATTTCGGCAAAAACAAACAAAACAAAACCTTGATGGCCAGTCCTGTAGCTTTGTATAAGAGAGTTAGATCTCACATAGCTAACCATAGCTCATATTCTAGTCCCAACCACATAAAAAATACACTGGGAATATGTGCACGTGACCAAAATTCTGACAGGATGTGTGCATGTATGGGTCTATGTCTCTATCTAGCAAGTGCATGCACCCTCTGATAATTCAAATAAAAGACTGCGGGCCAGTCTCATGACTTAGTGGTTAAAAGAGGCAGATTTCACAAGGCCAACTGTGTAGTTTGAATCCTGGCTCCAGAGGCTTCAAAATCAAGCCAGGTGCATTTGCATTAATGTCAAATCACAACAGGATGGAGAAATGGAGAAGGGATTGTGGCATACCATGCACCATTGGGGTGCTTTCTCCCTCGCAAGTGCTTTTGCACAATTTTTTTTTTACAGTGGCTTTTGCCTTTAGAGTGCATGTGATTGCCAGAGAAAAAAGCAGAGACAGTAAGAGGGAAAGTGAGAAATACCTCCTAGAGGAGATGGCCACACCACAACTCCTTGTCCAATCTCCTCTTAGATCATGGGCATGCACACACATGCACTCAGTGTGATTTTTGAGCCACCTGATCCAGGACTCAAACTGCAGATGGTCATGTGGAAGTCCAGTGACATAACTGCTATGCCATCTGGGACCCCACTCTTAGGAAAATTTTTAAGAACAGAACCGAATGCAAGGCAAGGCTAGGTAAGGCCCAGTTCAGTTCCCTACCCACCCTAACCAGGCCAGCCACAGTGGCAGAAGCTTGTGACCCAGACTGAGTGGGAGGCCAAGGCAGGAGTATCCTGACAACCAATAGCTCTTTATATATCTTTCTCTCTCATTATGAAAAAAAGACTCTCAGCTCTGAAGAAAAACAATCAACAAAAAAAATTATGTGTGCATATGTATAAGTAAAAAGCATGTATAGCACTTTCAGCTTTAAGATATTTTGAGCTGTAGATTTTTCTCGGTACCAATCTTTTAAAAATAAATAAAACATGGTCTAGGTTCTATAACAGGTAAATTGTAAGAGAAAAAATTGGAAGTAAACTTACATATTAAAAGAGAGTTAGAAGATAACTCAACAATATGAGACAGTTAAGATTACCAGTGATTGGGACCAGCAGTTGGCATAATAGCTATGCCACTGAACTCTCATGTAGTCAACCGCAGTTCGAGTCCTGGACCCAGTGGCTTAAACTCATGCCTGGCGCATGTGCGACGTGTGCATACCCAAGATCCCAAGAGGAGAATGGAGGAGAAGGGATTGCGGTGTGACCATCCCCCCTGGGGGGTGATTTCTCGCTTTCTGTCTCTCTGTCTCTCTCTGTCTTTCTGGCGAGTGCACACACTCTATAGCAAAAACCTCTACAAAAAAAAAAAAAAAAAAAAAAAAAGATTACCAGTGATAATCATTAGTAATAAATGTTGACAGCACAATATCCTGATATTATAAGAAGAAAATGACATCCTGTGATCATCTTCATAAAAATCCATAGCCCCAGTCTGACTTTATTTTTTTAAGAATTATTTAATTTTTTATTACTACCTTTTAATTTGCTATAGGGGATGTGATCAAACCAGAGACAGACAGAGAGAAGGAAAGAATGTGAGAAAGAAAGCCAGGTCCAGGATTCAAACCACAATTGGTCACATGGAAGTCTAGTGTAACCACCACACCACCTGCCAGCCCCTCTGATTATATTTCTTTTAAATCAGACAAACCCAAATTTAGAAACTTTCTATAAAACCTACCAGTTCTCAGGGCCAGCAGATGGTATGGTGACTAGGGCACTGGACTCCCACATAGCCATTGCTGTTTGAATCCCAGACCCAGCAGCTTGAGATTCAGGCTGGGCTCATGTGCATGCTCACCCAGAATCCCAGGAAAATGGAGGAAAAAAGATTGAAGCATGATCATCCCCCTTGGGGAGTGGTTTCCTTCTCTCTCACTGTCAGCTCTGTCTCCCTCCAGTGAGGGCACACACCATATGGCAAAAACCTTAAAAAATAAAAAACAAAAAAAATAAAACCTACCAGTTATCTACAAAACTGTCAAGATCAGCAAAAGTAAGGAAAGCCTAAGAAATTGTCACAGTCTAAACAAGAAGATATAATGACTAAATATAAAGTGGTATTCTGGTTGGGATCCTAAAATAGAAAAAAAAGAAGTAAAAACCAAAGAAATCCATTGATGAAGCTGTGGTGAAAAGGGAACCCTCTAACACTGTTGGTGAAAGTGTAAATTAGTACTACCTCTGTGGAAAACAATATGGAGGTTCCTCAAAAACCTACAAATAGAAGGCCGTCAGGTGGCGTAGTGCTTAAGGGCACTGGGCTCCCACATGGCCAACTGCAGTTCAAGTCCTGGACCTGGCAGCTTGCTTTCTCTCTCTCTCTCTCTCTCTCTCTCTCTCTCTCTCTCTCTCTCTTTCTCTCTCACTCTGCCCCTCTCTGGTCAAATTAAAATATATAAATAAAACTAAATAAAAGAATTCTAAAAAAACAAACAAACTACAACTAGAACTACCATATGATCCAGTAATCCCACTCATTGGTATTTACACAAAGAATAGAAAATCATTCAGTTGGAAAGACACTTGCACACCCGTTTATTCACAATTACTAAAACATGGAATCAACCTAATTGTCCAAAAACTGATAACTGGATTAAAAAACTGTGACATATATACACTCTGGAATCCTGCCATCTGACTCAAAGTGGATGAATATAGAAGACTTAATGTTGAGCGAAGTGAGCTAGACTTTGAAAGACACACATTGCATATCCCCACTCATTTTGTATTGAGTGTCTGCACTCTATGACAGAGGTTGAGAGACTTAAAGATGTGATGATGGTGGAGAGCATAAATGTGGACACTAGAGACAGTAAGGGGGAAGAATGGATTAGAGAGTGGATAGCGGAAGGTGGGTTTGAGGTGCAAGGGGAGGAAATATTTGACAGACCAAAAAATCTAAAATTCACTGTCAAAAAAAGTGTGTGTGTGTGTGTGTTTTTAAAAAAGAAAAAATAGGGGGACCAGCAGATGACATAATGGTTACAGCACTGGACTCCACATAATCGACTGGTTCAAGTCCTGGACCCAGCCACTTAAAACTCATACTGGGTGCGTGTGAGTGTGTGCCCAAAATTCCAAGAGGAGAACAGAGAAGGGATTGTGGTATGGCCATCCCCCTGGAGGATGATTTCTCATTTTCTGTCTGTCTCTCCCTGCCTCTCTGGCAAGCACATGCACTCTATAGCAAAAATTGCTCTTTAAAGATAAATAAATTCAGGTCTCTCCCGACCCCCAAAAAAGAAGACATAGGCAGACTTATAACAGAGCAGTTAAGCACAGTACATAAGGTCTCAGAGCCAACATGGTCAACCCACTATGGGAGTCCCTTTCCCAGAGGCTTGAATAATACAATATACAAGACACACGTGTCCGAGATCCTGACAAGATGTAGAAATAGACCAAAAAAAAAAGTACGGCAACATAACCAAGCTCTGCTGAGGGTTCTGTGTGTCTCTGGTGAGTGCACATGCCCTCTAGGGAAAAAAAAAAAAAAAAACTTTAAAACTCTGAATAAAGTATGTACAGTTAATAACAATCTATCAATATTGACTAATTAATTTGTTGTAACAAAGATATCACATACTATTTTTTTTAAATAAAGGATCTTCTCCAGTTTAAAATCTTTTTATTTATTTTTTTAGAAAGGTTTTTGCTATAGTGAGCGTGCATTCATGAGAAAGACAGAGAGAAAGTGAGAAATCACCCCCCCCCAGGGCGGATGGCCACGCTGTGATCCCTTCTCCTTCACTCTCCTCTCCAGATCTTGGGCATGCATGCACACAGGCCCAGCATGAGTTTAAGCCACCAGGTCCAGGACTCGAACTGCGGTCAATTACATGGGAGTCCAGCAACATAGCCGTTACGCCAACTGCTGGTCCCCAGTTTAAAATCTTTCAAGTTTGTTGAAATCATTCCCTGGCCCGAGTTCTTAATAACCTTGCTATATTCAATGGAATCATCCAGGAGCATCCTAATAATACAGAATCTCAAGTCCTTCCCAGATATATTAGGGTTCCAGTAAAAACAAAACAAATGGGGGAATGGGGAGATGATAAGGTATTGGCTCATACAATAAAGGGTGACAAGGTCAAGACCTATGAGTGAAGATGGTGCAGAAACCTAGAGCCCCAGGATGGCTGATGGTGCAGACTAAATTTGAGGACAATCTGCTAGAGAATTCTTTTGCTGAAGGTTTTGGGGGAGGGTAGAGGTGGTCATTTTCTTCTAGGCAGGCCTGCAACTGGTTGAATGAAGCCTACTCACATAATGAAGCGCAGTTTTACCCAAAGATCTTCAATTTAAGTTAACCTCATCTGAAGACGTCCTTCAAGTTGACACATAAAATTAACCATCACACCAGACCTGCTGAAACTGAATGTACATTTTAAAATAATCCACCAGGTGATTATGTGCATAATCAGTTTTGAGTAGCATTTCCCTACAGACCTCAGAGAACTTTAAATCTACATGGTAATTTCAGTCATTCTCGGAAACATGATTTGTTTTCTCAGCTTGAAAACTTTCCTAATTTTTACTGATTCTGAGGTTAGGAATGCCTTCAGAGATCCTCAAGTTTCCTTCCATGCAAAGGATCCTCCCCTTCATTTTCATGTATACATCTTACCTAGTTTACTGAGTTATTGGCTTGTAAATCTTCCACATCTACACTGAACTATACTGCACCTTATTTTTCTCTACGGACAGCCTTTATTACCTATGATAGCTGCCGAACTGAAGTAAGTCTGTGGTTAGGACAGCAGCTCCAGATTTGCCCCGCCAAGGCACATTTTCCTAGTTCGTGTTTCTGAGTCAGCAATTGCTAGCAGACTCTGTCCAAATCAGACCTGTAGAGAGAAAACATGCTCACATGCATGAGAGAATTCTACAGTATAGATTGGACTATTTATATGAAAGTGTACATACTGGGTTTTTACCTATAAATCAGCAATTTCATAGGACTCAGTATTACATATGTCCATTAACTTTTTCTATCTTTAGTTATTTAATATTTAGGGGTCAGCCACCGAAGTAGTGGTTGGGGCCTTGTATTGGGCAGCTGGATCCCACACTGCCAACTGCAGGTGAGATAGGAGTAAGATCTCTGGCTAGGTAGATAGGGTTAGGTGTCCATGGAACGGAGAGCACAAGACAAGATGGAGTTAGTCAAGTCTTTAATACAAATCATTTGCTGTTCTCACTAGGAATAAATTATCAGCTTTCACTACTTGTTTACACCGAAAGCCACTTGCAGCCCGCCTGAGAATATGAAAGCTAAAGCTAGCACTTTTCATATCATTACTGTATTCCAAACCTGGAGTGTGGTTTCTCCTGGTATGAACAGGAGAAAGGACTTTGAACAATATACTCCTCATATGTTTGAAAGTTTAGGACTACTGGGACCCGCAGATGGTGTAGTGGTTGTGTTGCTAGACTCTCACGTAGTCAACTGCAGTTAGAGATCCAGACCGGTGGCTTAAACCTCATGCCAGGTGCATGTGCATGCATGCCCAAAATCTTCAGAGGAGAATGGAGAAGGGATTGTGGCATGGCCATTCCCCCTGTGGGTGATTTCTCACTTTCTGTCTCTTGCAAGCCCATGTGCCCTATAGCAAAATTTAGGACTACTTGCTGAGTAGGCTAGAAATAGACAAACTAACTATAGTCCTGAAAACACTGTCCAACTCAAGGACGATTAGCCTTAAAACGGAGCCATCTGCACTGGAATCTCTTAAAGTGTTTTTATCCCCAGAAGTCTTTTCCCCCTATCTCCAAAAATAGTTTACATATAGTTCTTCTTTTCTTTTTTTTTAATCTGTCAGGGCCTACATAACTGGACTACTCTTTCCCCTAGTGTGTGACCATGGTGGGGGGCGGGAAAGCCCTTCCACTTGGCTGGAAGCTTTGACTCTTTCCAGATGAACTGGGCTTACTATCCCTCCATTGCCCAAGTTTCTCATTCTTTCTGAGACTGGTCACCTCGCAGGCCTGAATTCAGTACTGGTGTTGGGCCTGGTGACCCCAACCACCTCCGGCATCACAGGGTTCCAGTCTCCTCAGGCACGTTGATGCCCAAAACCCCATGAGAAAAATGGAGAAGGCTCGGCAGCATGGCCGTCACCCCTGGAGGTGATTCTCCCCCACACCCCAACTCTGCGGGGAGCGCAGCACGCGCCCTATAGTAAACACTTTTTTTAAAAAAAAGGCTATTTAAAGAACAATATGCTCTCACGGGGTAGGTAGTACTAAGATTGCTAATACTCATGGCGATTTATTACTGAGGACTAAACGTCACACACAATATTCACAGCCCTAGTTCGTCCAAGCCCTCGCTCAAGTCCCCACTGCCCGCCTGCAGGCACCCGCTCATCCCGACTCCCACAGGAGCAGCCTTACAAGCGGGCACACGTGCGGTAACTTCCTCAAGAACACAGGCGACCCGCCCTGCGCGGGCCGGACCGGACGCTAACTACGTCGACTGTTCCCCACCGCTCCAGAACTCCCGGAAGCTCACTCTCTTCCGCCTCACCCACCCCAGAGCTGCCCGAACCTAAGATGGCGGAGGGGGCGGAGTCAGCGCGCCCACCCGTGGGCGGGGCCTCAATGACATGACGCGGCCGGGGGCGGTGCCAGTGCCCGCGCCCCGCCCCGCCCGCCGGTTTGGTCCGGGGGCTTCGGCTGTCCGCGGGCTCACCTGTCTCGGCCGGAGTCCTACTCTCGGCCAGGTAGAGGGTACATCTGCTTTTCGTAGGCGTCATGCGGTCGTCGGTTCGGAACTTGGCCCTGAACGATGGCGAGGAGGGCTCGGACAGCACGCCTCTCCTGCGGGGTTCCCCGAGGACTGAAGCCGGTAAGCCGCGGGGCTGTGGAGGGGCTTCAGGCGGACTGCACGCCCAGGGCTGGGGTAGCGGTCCGGGCCGGTTGTGGCTCCGGAATTCGCACCTTGGGCCGAGTGGGCCAGAGGTGCTCAGCGCGAGGGGACTCCAAGAAGAGGAAGCCCTTTCAGGGCCCCACCAAGTCCCCTCCTGCCCCCGCTGAAATCACTCTCGGACCCTAGGCGAGGGAGGGGACAGCGAGGCTGGGCGGGAGACCCGGGCAGGGCCTCGGCAGGTGCAGCCCCTCGGGGCTTTGTGCCTCTGGCGTTAGACTTGTGGTTATTTTTGGTACTGCCGAGCGAGGGACCTTGTGGAGGAAAGCTGGGGGAGAACTTCCAAATCAGTTGCCAAAGGGCAGGACGGAGGACCCCGTGTGAGAGAGACCTCCGGTATGAACCTACAAATCAAGGGGCAAAGGGAGTGCCAGACAGCGCCGCTGGCTGCTGTCGTCTCCAGGATTCTGCATCAGCATATCCGTCCGCATGTGATCTGGTAGCTACTTGGGCGGGGAGAGGGGACACGAAAGGACTGAGGTTAACGTTTGTGAGTTTGCAGAGAGCAATTATTGCATAACCCAGTGAATATCTTCATGTTGTGCAGTAAGAAACTTAAAATATTGCAGACGATTCTTTTTTTTTTCTTTTTTTTTTACTATCTTGCAGTCTACGATTTAAGTTAGGAAACAATTCGGTTATTCTCAAGATAAGGTATCTCTAGAACTCTAAAGTAATTTGCCAAAGGTCTTGCAACAACTGGAAAATGAGATACTTCACAGCATCTTCCTTGATAAAGGGAAGTTAAACTATTAATATTTTGCTCTTTGACTCTTTCGTAATGTAATTTCTTTAAAAGTAAACTAATAAATCAGTTTGCATGCATTCTGTAGTTTCAAAGATGTATGCATGAAAGAGTTGAATTGGAAATTAGACTTTTGCTGACTAAAACCAGTATAGCTTTCTGTGATCTTTTTTTAATTCATTTTTAACGCTACCAGATGAGGGCAGTAGAGATGGCAGTAGTATTGCCCCAGCCAGCAGCTGGGAGCTTATTTTAGTCCACGTGAAATGTAAACACCATGCCATAGTGACATGTTAACCTGGAAGTCAGACTTAGTTCTGTAAACTTATCTTTTTCTGTAGTTTATAAAGTTAGCATTCCATAATCTTTCTTTGTAAAATAATCCAGCATAGGAATACAAAAACAAATACCAAATAGAGATAGTCCCCAGAAACTATTACATTCTTTTGGAAATTGGAATATAGTATACATATAGGAAATATATATATTGTATAATCAAAATTTAGCTCAAATGTTAAACATCATTGTCAAGAAAATGCAGATTAAAACTATAATGCACTCACTAGGATAGCTCAAACTAAAAAGACTGAGAATACCAAATATTGGCAGAGGTATAGGATAGCTAGAAGTCTTGTACAATGCCTGCAACAGTGTAATGGTACAACTATTTTAGAAAACTATTGGGCAATTTCTTTTAAAGGGAAATACACATTACTATACAACCATACAATATTTATAGCCACTTTGTTCATTATGTTAAAAACTAGAAACAACCTAGACAGCCATCCACTGGGGAATGGATAAACAAATTGTGGTATGTCTATAAAATGGAATACCACTCAATAATAAAAAGGAACTAAGTACCAATCACAACAATATAAACAAATCTCAAAAACAACCAAAAGAAATACCACATTATCCTATCTTTTCATCAATATAAAGCTCTACAACAAGCAGAACTAATACGTAAAGACAGAAAGGAGATCAGGAATTGACTAGAAGCTGCAGACAGGAGGGAATTGACTGTAGAGGTACTAAGGTACTTTTGGTGGTAATAGAAAAGCTCTTTTTTAAAAATTTGCCAGAGTGTGTATGTGCTTACAGGAGAGAAGGAGATTTTAAAAATGAGATAGCACCCCCACTTTGGGGGAAGGGACATACCACAAACCCTTCTTCTCTATTTTCCCCTTCTTTTGGGATTCTAGGCACACATGCACATATGCCTAGTATGCTTCTCAAACCTTCTGGGTCTGGGAATTGAATTGTGCTGTTGGCTATGTGGATCAAGCCACCTTAACCACTATGCCATAGGCTGGCCTAATAGAAAAGTTCTAAATCTTGACTTTAATTGTGATGGACACAGGTATACATTTACCACATATATAATATGCTAACAAAGTTGATTTTTAAAAAAAAGCTTATAGCATCACTTTTAAAAACAGTCACAGGGCCAGCAGGTGGCATGGTAGTTAAGGCATTGGATTCCCACATGGCCCACAGTGTTCAGGTCCTGGACCTAGCACCTTGCTTTCTTGCTCTCTCTCTCTTTCTCTCTCTCTGGTGAATGTGCCCTATAGAAAATTTTTAAGATAATAATAAATAAATAAAAGTAAAGAAACAGCTAGTTATTTATTATGTATTTATTACGTATTTAAAATTCTTTTTAAAAAATGAAAAATATAAACAGTATCTCAGCTGACCCCATAGCCTAGCAGTTAAAGGAGCCAAATATCCCATAGCTAACAACAGTTCAAATCCCAGCTCTAGCAGCTTGAAAAATACTCTGGGCCCATGTGCATACATGCCCAAAATTCTGACAGGATGGAGAAACGGAGAGGAGGTTGCAGCGTGGCTATACCCCATTTTGAGGATGTGGTGGATGCTCTCTCCCTTTCTCTTTCCGACTTTCTGTTTTCTTTCTCTGGCCAGTGCACACAGCATCTGGCAACTTCACAAAAATCTCTTTTTGATTCACCAGTTGAATATATGGATCTTATGGTATTAGCCCTGTCCTTTCTGACTTGAGATGCCTGTCTTTGTTAGAGCCATTTCCCTTCCTATTTTTACTCTTTAAAATACCTACTTGAGAGTAAGTGAAGCTGGAATAGTAGCAACACATGATTTTTTGCTATTTATAATGTGATAAAGGTTTTATAGAGGAGAAGCCTACAGTAACAGGGTATAGAACTGGTCATCAATATTTTAAATGGAACCATGTGTCTGAGATGTTATGAACAGGAGGACAAGAGAGGAACACTGGGAGAAAAGAGAAAAGATAAAAAGATGGGTATAACAACTTTATATAAGGCTGGAGGTTACCTCATTTATCTCTCAGTGGTGTCCCCTATCCCAATTTTGGTAATAATATCTGCTATGTCTGATCTAATAGGGGAAACAAGATGACCCTTGGATATATGTTTTAAAGGTAATGTTTTATATATTCAGTTTGCACTTTTTTATTTTTAATGCTTTTTACCATAGGGCGCTTGCACTCCCCAGAGAGAGTGAGATAGAAAGTGAGAAATTACCCCCTCAAAGGGGATGGCCATGCCACAGTTCCTTCTTCATTCTCCTCCTGGAAACAACCTAGACAGCCATCAATTGGTGAAGGGATAAACAAATTGTGGTATATTCGTAAAAATGGAATACTACTCAGTAATAAAAATGAACAAAGTACTAATCACAACAATATAAACATATCTCAAAAACATAAGCAAAAAGGGGATTGGGGGATTTGGGGCACTCTTTTTAAGCCACCAGGTCCAGGACTTGAACTGCATTCAGCCATGTGGGAGTCCAGCACCTTAACCACCTCACCACCTGATGGCCCCTCAGCTAACACTTTTAAGGAGGTGAACATTGTGTTTTAAAAATGAAACTAAACCAATAAAGTAAAAACAAAACTAATAAAAAATTCCTCCTAGGATTATTTTCTTTTTTGCTTCCTAAGTGTTTGGTTTTTTGTTTTTTTTTTTTTTTTTCCGAGAGAGAGAGAGTGTCACTGTGTTGCCGAAGCTGACCTTGAAATTTTTTTTTTTTTTTTTTTTTTGGAGAGGTTTTTCGCTATAGGGCACGTGCGCTCTCCCAGGGGGTTTGGTCACGCCGCAATCCCTTCTCCTCCATTCTCCTCTCGGGATCTTGGGCACGTACGCACACGTGCCCGGCGTGAGTTTTAAGCCACCAGGTTCAGGACGCGAACCACGGTCGACTACGTGGGAGTCCAGCGACATAGCCATTACGCTAACTGCTGGTTTCCAAACTTGAAATTTTTTTAAAGAATTATTTGTTGGGTGCACATGCCCTATAGCAAAAACCTCTCCAAAAAAAAAAAAATGTTTATTTAATTCTGTTTGTCATTATTCTTTTTTTTTTTTTTAATTTGACTAGACAGAGACAGAGAAAGGGAAAGCGAGAGAGCAAGCCACCAGGTCTGGGTCTTGAACCATGTTCACCTTTGTGGGAATTCAGCGGCTTTAACCACTACACCACCTGCTGGCCCCCTGACCTTGAATTTATAATCCCCTGCCTCAGGGCTCAGAATTGCTTCTTAAAAGTTTTGGTGCCTGAAGGAGTAAATCTTTAGAGTCCTTAAAAATTCTCTTACTGGGCCAGCAGGTGGTGTGGTGATTGGGGCGCTGGCTTGCTTTCTCACTCTCTCTGTCTCTCTCTCTGATGGCTATAGGAAGTGTCAAAATAATAATAAATAATTATAGTTTCAAAATTATCTAATCTGTCTTCTTAAAAAATTATTTCCGTATGTTTAGATATATATTTTTTATGCTTGTTTCTGGAATAAACCAGCATGAAATTAGCTATGTTTTATCTATACCTAAGAATATAATTTTGTTTTGCCTTTTAGAAGAGAAAGGCTGACAAATATATAGTCATAAAATTTTACAGCTGTGGAACCAGCAGATAGCATAATGGTTATGTTTCTGGACTCCTACCTAGTCAACTGTAGTTTGAGTCCCAGACCTCGGCTTAAAACTCCCACTGGGGTCTGGGCCGGCAGGTGGCGTAGTGGTTAAGAGTGTTGAACTCCCGCATGGCCAACTCAGGCTCGAATCCCAGACCTGGCACCTTGCTTTCTTTCTTTGTCTCTCACTCGCTCATTTGCTCTCACTCTGGTCAAGTTTAAATAAATAAATAAAGTTAAATAAAATAATTCTTAAAAATAAGAAACTCACGCTGAGCACATGTGCATGCATCTCCAAATTCACGAAAGGAGAATGGAGGAGAAGGGACTGCAGCTTGGCCACATCCCCCGGGGGGTGATTTCTCATTTTTTGTCTCTTTAACAAGTGCATGCACCTAAAGCAAAAATATGTCTATAAAAAAATAATAATAATTTTTTAAAAAGTACAGCAGTAGAAAACTTAAAGACTACCATCTAGTGGAGAATCATTTATATATAGTCTACTGAGAACCACAAGAGAGATTAAGTAAATTCCAGAAGATTGCATTGTAATGGTTTTAGGACTTCTGGATTTTAGTCCTGTCTTTCTTCCTCAGCACAGAGCACTCTTGTATTTGTGTTCTATTCAAAAAATTTCCTATGTGCAAAATACCGCATCAATATACTTGATCCTTCACAATTTCGAAAGTTCCCTACCATGGGTAAGGGAACATGGTTTTTGATTTTGTACAGTGTTTCTTTATTAAGAAAGCTCAGTTTGAATATGTCTGAATCATTAGCTCTCTAATTAACCTTAATGAAATATTAAAGTTCTCTAAAAAAAAAAAGGTAGGATATTTATTTTATTTTATTAGTTTGCTATAGGACATATGAGCTCACTAGAAAGAGACAGAGAGAGAAAGCAAGAAATCATCCATGGGGAACAGCCACATTGCAGTCCCTGCTTTTCCACTCTCCTCTCAGGATTTTGGGCATGCACACATATGTGCCCAGAGTGTTTTCAACCTGCTGGGTCTGGAATTTGAACCATGAAGTTGGCCATGTGGGACCCAGCCCGTTAACCACCATACCACTGTCTGGCCCAGGATATTTCTTTAGTGTTAAGAATTAATACCTTCCTTTTGACTGGAATGACCCTCTTCCAGTAATCCACCAAAATGATGACACACAAAGGGAAAGAGGAGAGGTACCTGATATATGTTCTCTAAGCCTTTTAGAAAACAAGGAGTGGCTCCTTTGGCAACATACATGGGAATCTATAAGAAAGGTGATATTTTAGACATCAAGGGAATGGGTACTGTTCAAAAAGGAATGCCCCACAAATGTTACCATGGCAAAACTGGAAGAATCTACCCTGTTACCCAGCATGCTGTTGGCATTGTTGTAAACAAGCAAGTTAAGGACAAGATTCTTGCCAAGGAAATTAATGTGCATATTGAGTATATTAAGAGCAGAGATAGCCTCTAAGAGCAGAGATAGCTTCCTAAAATGTGTGAAGGAAAATGACTAGAAAAAGAAGGAAGCCAAAGAGAAAGGTACCTGGGTTCAACTGAAGCGCTAGCCTGCTCCACCCAGAGCAGCACACTTTGTAAGGACCAATGGAAAGGAGCCTGAGCTTCTGGAACCTATTCCCTATGAATTCATGGTATGTGAGTGTTAAAAATAAAGTAAACTACAGTCTATTAAAAAAAAAGGGGGAGTGATGACTCCCACATGGCTAACCATGGTTTGAGTTCTGGACCTGGCAGCTTGCTTTCTCACTTTCCCTCCTTCTCTCTCTCCCTGTCTCTCTCTAGTCAAATTGAAAATAATAATAAGTAATAAAATTAAGTATTTTTTTAAAAAAAAAGAATACTTCCCCATTTGACTTAGTATGACAGAATTGTCGATAATGCAACAATGGTTTTCCTTTCAATCATTTGCTTTCCCGGAGCCTCATGGAATTTAGAGATGCACACCAAAATGGTCAGAAAAGGGTGGCTCAGAGCTGATAAACAACAGCCTGTAGGTTTTTCTACCTGATTTAGGTAGGAGGAAGGGAGGAGATTAAGCTAGGAAGAGCAATGCTTCCCCTGTACACTTAAAAATTCATCATACTTCCCACCATTTGAGGGTTTACTTTTGTATAAAAGATGTATCTCTCATATTTGAGTGCATTTCTCAAAAGGCAGTTATAATAAAGATGTGCTCATTCATATTAGAAATGAGCTTTAGGGCCTCTAAGACATTTCTGTATGTGTAAAGACAGCACATAGATCCGGAGTCCAGTGCCTAATCCCAGCTCCACCTGTTCGCTGTGCAAGCTTTAGCATGCTGCCTGACATCTCGTGGTAGCCCTTACCTATGTCTCAGAGGAAATAATATATCCACTTAAGGAGTTGTGGTGAGATTGAAATGAACTGGAGCGTGCTTAGAATAGAGACAGGCATGTAGTAAATGTTAGTTGCTGCTATGATCATCATTAACATCAATGAAGACCATTGGGACTTTGCATTCCTCAGAGGAGTTGGGCCCTGATAAATGAGGGCCCCGTTCTCCACTGTGATGTTCGATTGCACTTATGATTGCCTTTTTCTCTTCTTTCTTTTCAGAGGGCCCGTATGCTTGTCAGAAAGAACGAGGCAGAGAGAGAGTGTGAGAGAGATAAAGCAACCCTCAGTGGGGCATGATCATGCCACCATCCTTTTTCTCATTTCCAGATCTCATCAAGATCTTGGGCGCACATACACATGTACCTACATGTCCCTCAAGCCACCAAGACTGGAACTCGAACCACTGTCAGCCCTTTAGGATCCAGCTTCCTTAACCAATATGCTATGGGGACAGCCCTGGAACTAGTACTTTTCTAATCGATAATAGTGATAATCTCATCCATTCTACACTTTGCTTTCATTTATTTTTTTTTCCTCTTTTGTTGATGTGAGGAGGATTTATATTCAAAGTTCATTTAAGGAGCATTGAGTTGCACAGGTATTTTTTGTGTGTGAATATCATCTTAAATATGAAGTACAGAGTGCTGGTAAAAAGCAACCAAATTGCAGAATGAAGGAAAACTTGTTCTGGGTCTTATATAGTTAATTTTAGTATTGAGGTAACTGGGTTCATTTTAATGGAATTTGGTGTTCTCACATAAATGGATAAATGAATATTAATTTGGAAGCCAGGAATACATAAGGCTTTATGTACTACCTCCAGAAATTAATCACCTCCAGCAGAGTAGGGCTAGTTGCATAGTACCCTTTTAAAAAGAAAAAGTTGTTTTATCCATTTTTTAATAGGAAATCTTTCTGGGCCCAAGGGGCTCACTAGGTCCAGTGCCTGCCCTCCTCCAGAGAAAGTCGGCATGTTTGCACAGACCAGTTTCTCTAGCCACGGATTCCCCAGCCCGTTTTCAGCACCTCACTGCTCAGTTCTTCCATATCCTTGATGCAGGACCACTCTCCCTCACTGCCAAACCCTTCCACAATGAATAAGTGCCAAAGCATCCTTCCCCCAGCCTTCCCTCGCCACCCAAACTATGAATTATTGCAAACCCGGCCTTATGGGAATTCTATTCCCATTCCCCCCTGCTCTTTGAATAGGTCATTGATTCTTTTCTCATGCCTCACACTAATTGGTGGGGTCAGTGACTTCTTGTTCTATATGGATGCTTCCAGACAGTTGCTCCTTTTCCTCTTGATGCCTTTGGACTAGACCACCTCTCCATCACCGTGTTGCTGTGGTCTACCCACTCCCACAGTTCGCTCCGGTCATCAGAGCCTTTGCCACCTAACTCACATCATTTTCTGCACTCCAGTTCTTGTCATCATCCTTGGTGACTCTCCGTTCAACACTATGTCCCCTCAGTTCTCTGGACTCCTTTGTCTAATGACTTCTTTCCCTTTTTGGGTTATCTTTGTACCTTGTCATTTCCCATAACTACTTTAACCTGAGCGAGGCGTCCTTCCTATTTGCCTGAATAAATTCCTGCTTTGACTACTCTCTGCTTCATGTGGACCTTCATTTTCTCGAATGGAAAAGTTCAAACATATATGAAAATAGGAGTTTATAATGAGCCTCCATGTGACTAGAACTTAGTTTACACTCATGGCCAGACTTGTTTAATTTATTTTTATGTCCACACACAATTATTTTGAAGCAATTGATGTCATATATTCATATATAAATATTCTGATATATATCTCTAAGGTTTGGGATTCCTTTTAAACATAACTACAGGACATCATCACAAATAAAAATAATCCTTATCAGCCAGTGTTCATATTTCCCCATTATGTCAGATTTTTTATAGTTTATTTAACTCAGGATCTCAATAATGCCCATGCATTCAAATGATTGAAATGTTTTTAAGTCTCTTTTAATCTGTAAGTTCCCGTCCCTCTGTAAGTTCCCCTTCCTTCAGATTTTTGCCATAGGGTGCATGTGCTCACCAGAGAGGGACATGGAGAAGGAAAGTGAGAACTCACCTGTGGGGGGATGGCCACATCACAGTTCCTTCTCTTCCACTCACCTCTTGGGATTCTGGGCACACATGAGCACACCTACCTGGTGCACGTTTCAAGCCACCAGGCCCAGGACTCAAACCACAGAATCAACATTATGGAATCCAGGGCCTTAACCATCACACCACATCCTGGTGCGCTCTCTTTTTTTTCTCCTTGCAATTCTCTTGCAGTGATCCTTGTATGATCATTTAACATATTCTTCTGCCCGCAGGTGTTTCCTGAAAATTGGTAATTGGTAGAGCTAGAGGTTTGATCAGACTGTGACTCTGTCCATCTCTTATCTCTTGTTAAGAGTACTTCATAGAAAAGAATTGAGTAGGTCCATCAGGAGACACCTCTCTGAACCACAAAAATGTTTGCATACCTGTGATGGTAATTTTAGAGGGAGATTTAACTGGATCAGGAATTACCTAGAGAACTGGTAAAGGACTGTCAAATATTCTTTCTCTAAAAGGCCTTCCCTAACCTCACCCACACACCAAGCAGATTAATGCGCCTCTTTTGTTCCTTGTTTCGTATACATACAAAGAACTGTATCCTATGGGTATAACTATTTCCAGGGTGAAAAGAAAAGGAACTTACTTCTGCTAAGTACCTCATAGAGTCCTGTAATATTTTACTTAAATCATTACACAGATCAATGAGGTGGATGATGCTCCCCTCGTTTTAGAGCTAAGAAACCTGAGGATGAGGGGACCAGCAGGTGTCATGGTGGTTAAGGTACTGGACACTCCCACATGGCCAGCCACGGTTTGAGTCCTGGACCTGGTGGCTTGCTTTCTCTCTCTCTCTCTCTCTCTCTCTCTCTCTCTATATATATATATATATATATATATATATATATATATGGTCAAATTAAGATAAATGAATAAATAAATTAAATAAATAATTATTTTTAAAAAACCTGAGGATGAAAACTATTAAATAACTTCTACAAAGACACAGCCAGTCAAAATCAGAACTGAGATTCATTCCCAGGTCTGCTTCACTCTAAATTAGCCTGTGTTCTTTTAGTTACACCCACTCCACATTACTAAGTTTAAACTGTGTTTTAGAAACAGATATTTGTTTTGAGGGTGTCCTGTTCATTATTATACATTATTATACAAGCAAGATTTTGCTTTGAACTTGATTTCACTTAAAGATTTATTGACAGATGCTCAATGGATGTCCCCCTCCTTGTCATGCAAATGTGTTTTTGTTGGATCAATTTCAAAGATTATCCAAATTCACAGGCAAGTTTATCTCTACTGCCATACTTTATTGAAATCAGACTTTTCTTATTCAATAGATTTATAATCAACAACCATTTTTATAATCATCATTTAGTTTTATTTCTTAAAACCTTATAGACATCTAAGATATGCTTTATGACTTCTGTGTTGACTTTTTATTTTCTAATTATTGGCTATCCCCCCAAAAGTTAAAGTTGCCATAACTTCTAAGTCAGAATTTCAACTAATATTAGTAGTAATAGGAATTGTTTTGTTTACTTTTCTTTTATTCTCCAAGCTTCTATCCCCTCATCTTATTCACATGGTGAGACATATCATAGTGAAAATCAAACATCACTTGGAGGGAAGCTCAGAATGTATAATAAAAGAAGATAGCCGTAGGCCAGCAGGTAGCATGGTGGTTAGAGGCACTGGATTCCCATATGGCCAACTGCAGTTCAAGTCCCAGACCTGGTGGCTCACTTTCTCACTTTCTTTCTCTCTGGTGAGCACATGTGTCCTGTAGCAAATTAAAAAATAACCATAATGACAAATAAAATAAATAATTCTTAAAAAATAAAAGATAGGCACAAATAAGGATAACTTGGGATGATAATAATTGCGAGGTAGAGTAGCATGAAATAAAATTGTTCAGAGTAAGAGAATTACTAACAACTTCATCCCTTGCTTTCACTTACTCCCATATCTATTACAACACTTTAGGCAAGGCCAGTTCATTCTGCCTTGAAAGTTATCTCCAATCTGCCCCATTATGCTCTGTTGCCTACACTTTCACCCTAGTGAAGCCACCTTTATCTCTTACGGAATACAGCAATAATCCTTCATGGGATCTCCCTGACTCTATAGCCCCACGCCCTTTCACATTTCCCTTTGTAATCTCCGTGGAGCAACCAGGTAAGCTCCTTAACGGTAAGTCACATCCTGTCCATCTTTTGCGGGAGTAAATATTGAACTTTAAAATAGTACTTTGGTGAGCCAGCAGGTGGTGTGGTGGTTAAGGTACTGGATCCCACAAGGCCAACTGCTCAGTTCAAGTACAGACTCTGTGACTTCAAAACACTGTCAGCCAGGGTGCATGGGTACCCAAAATCTTGAAGGAAAGTATAGGATTGCAGTGTGGCCATCCCCCTGTTGGGGGAATGGTTTCTCACTTTCTGTCTCTCATACCCTATAGCAAAAAAAAAAAAAAATAAGAAGAAGAAGAAAAAAAAGAAACAAGAAAAGAGAAATGAAAAAAAGATAGTACCTTGACAAAGCAGGCATTATATATACATCTAGATTTTTCTTGTTCCAAGTAACTCAAAGTAACACATTTTAACTGCCCAAATTTGGTGAGGTTACAAGTCCCCCATCCAGATTTCCATATAATATTGCTGGACTCAAAAGCATTGATAAAGGAAGTATATCATTTTAGAGAATATGCCTTAGTTATACTATCCAAAATGTCCTTAAGTAGTCAATTTGGGTGCAGCCGAGAGCAAATTTATCTAGATTCAAGTAACAGAGGCACCATGAATGAAGCTTTAGAAAAAGACTGCACAGATCTGGATTACACTGATTGTGGTGCCATAATTCTAATAGCCTATACCCAGAATGCTCTGGATTCTTGAACACATTTAGTTAAAGACCTTAAATATTAATCATAGCTTCTGCGTCAAACCCAGTCTCAGGATACTCAAGTTAAGAGGGGTTTATGCCCTACGCTCAGCAGTAATTTTTTTTTTTTTTTTTTTTTTTTTTTTTTTTTTTTTTTACTGTGCTATTAGAAAAAAAGATCAAGAATACTAAATAGTTTTCGGGGACAGCAGGTAGTGTGGTGGTTAAAGGTGCTAGACTCTCACTTGGGTGACCACAGTTTGAGTCTCAGACCTGGCTACTTGCTTTCTCACTTTTCCTCTCTCTCTCTCTCTCTGTCCCTCTCTGGTCAAGTTAAAATAAGTAAATTTACATAAAATAATTATTTTAAAAAAAGTTTTCGGGCAAAAGAGGTAACCATTGAGCAGGGAAAAAATTGATAGCAGTTGTTAAGCACATGAGAACTTCTAGAAAAGTAAATCAGATCATAGTATATTAATGGTATAACATGAAAGTACTTGTATACCTAAGTATAATTGTGCCATATTGACTCATATTTCAACCTACCTGAATTACTGCCAAGATCTTTGTACTCTGGAAAATGAATTAGATCAATGAAAACACTTAAGGTTAGATCAATGAATTTAGATCAATGAAAACACTTAAGATTCCTGAGTAAGAACACACACATATATATGTAAAATGTTAATGTGTCATTACCAAATAAAAGCACACATATTTTCATATGTATATTTTTTAACTATTGTATATACTTTTATTCCAAATACCTTTGTTTTACATTTTCATATGTATATTTTTAATTTGTCGTTGCCTAATGGAATAGATACATCATTAAACAGATGTTTATCGAACACGCAGTATTTGCCAAACTCAAAGGTGTACTGACTCTGGGTTAGCCTTTGTCACTAAAAGGACAGTCATCTTTAGTCATCTTCCTGAATTCCTATTCCTATCCAGTACTGCAACTTAGTAAATGTAGGAAAAAGAAAATATGTGCATAAGCCTACAATTAGAGTAAAAAATGGTTCAAATACTTCTCATGTGATCTTTTCTTCACTGGTTCTCCAACATCTGCCTTCCTTTATTTTTTCATCATTGTGGTACTCACACTTATTTCCCTTTTTACTATGGGCTCTTTAAGCATTAGTACTAAGTAACTGTCACAGATTCTATGCAACCGTCATAGCTTCTGCAAGTTTGCTCTGGATTCTTAAACACATTTAGTTTAGGAGAGCCTTAAATATTAATCATGGCTTCTGATTCAAACCCAGTCTCTGAGGGTACTCAAGCTAAGAGGGGTTCATGCCTTACTCTCAGCAGTATTTTTTTTTTTTTTTTTTTTTTTGCTGTTGGTAATGTACAATGTTATTGTAATTACTCAAGTACTTATTGACCATGTTTTAGATAATTTTTTAGGAATGGTGATGCCATTAAACCCCCTTACCTATTTTTCTCATGCTGTGTCTTTGCCAGCTGTCAGGAACCAGGGGTTCAGTTTGACTCTGGAATGGAGATTTTTCAGAACCAAGCTGATAAAACCCTTACCTCCGTGTTTTAATGAACTGCCTCCAATTCAGGCTTTCATATTTTAAGTTTTTATCAAAACTACAGATATGGAGAACAAATTCTCTTTGGAAAATGTTTTTAGATGTGCTTAATCTGAGAATATTCACAGAACATAGTCATGATCGTTAATTTGTATATTTCCAAAGAATAAGCTTTTCATAACTTAGATATTATCCTCTAACTTATTCTTGTAATTAAAGTTTTCTCCCAATCTTTATTTCAGCTCCAGTATGCTGCTCTGCTCGTTACAACTTAGCAGTTCTGGCTTTTTTTGGTTTCTTCGTTCTCTATGCATTACGTGTGAATCTGAGTGTTGCATTAGTGGAAATGATAGATGTGAATACAACTGTATCAGATAATAGAACTTCCAAGGAGTGTGCAGAGCATTCTGCTCCCATAAACGTTCTTCCTAATCAAACGGTAGGTGCTATTTTTTAACAAGTGAAAATATTAAAAAACTTTTCTTCATCATACAGAAACCATACTTTCTTTATGTGTACTTTGAGTCACTGTTTTTGTGTTTTCCCAGGAACTGTTTGCACACCAATTTACAACCCTAGCCACTGCCATTGTACAACATTACAACTTGATCTGTTTGAGAAGCAGTTCTTCAGTTTCCTCTATAAACTTACTATTCTTAAGAGAATTTGAAAAAGCCTGTTTGGCATATCAGAAAATTAAGTTATTTTAAATACTTTAATTAGCTCTAGTAATAGCTAAAGGGTTTTAATAGTAGCTATTTTTTAATAGCCATTTCATTTACAGGGTTATTGTTATAGAAAGTTTAGCTCATATAAGCTACCTCATATAAGTTTACCTCATATAAGGATGAAAAATAAGAACAAGTTAATTTCTTAGGGCATTCTTTTCCAAATTTATGAATGTCTAACCTAAGCTACTTAAGTCATTATGCCTGCCTCATGTTGTAGTGAATTGAAAACATTTGCCCACCATTTGTTTAGGATTAAGTTTTACACCCTTCTGATATTTTCTGTTGCTTATCACACAGCGAGAATAATACAGGGAGAAAACAGGAGAGAGGGTTTCTCTCCAAAGAAGTACACATACAAAACAGTGACTTATATAAAACCTTTATCTTTTATTTTAATAATGTTGCTGCATAACACATTTGGGTACACATCACTTGATTCCTCTACTCCAAAACATATGGGCTTTGGGGATAATAGTGCTAGAGCTTTCATGAAGTCGTAGAATTCCACAGAAAGGTTGCAGATTGGTACCTTGAACAAGGACAGTTAGTTTGTTTTGTCCTTTCCCTTTGGCAAGTATTTTTGTTAACCTAGCTACTTATCTTTATCTGTCTTATGTTGACAGTGAAAAGAAATACTGGAATGCTTCTTTCTTTTTATTATTTTTGAGAGATTTTTGCTATAGGGCGTGTGTGCTCACTAGACAGAGACAGACAGAGAGACAGAAAGTGAGAAATCATCCCCAAGGGGGAATGGCCATGCCACAATCCATTCTCCTGTGGTCTCCTCTCAAGATTTTGAGCATGCATACACATGTGCTCAGTGTGAGTTTTAAGTTGCTAGGTCCAGGACTCAAACCACGGTCGACTACATGGGAATCCAGCGATGTAACCATTATGCCATCTGATCCCTGGAATGGTTCCCTGGAATGGTTCTTCATATGTTGGCTTAATTATACAGTTACATGCATTAAAGATATCAGATATTCAGATTAGTCACTAAAATTTCATTAGTACCTTATGTGTGCCGCTACAAATTTTAAAAACAGATCCTTGGAGCCAGCCGGTGGCATAGTGGTTACAGCACTCAATTCCCACATGGCTGGCCACAGTTCAAGTCCCAGATCTGGCCCCTTGAAAATCACACCAGGTGCATGTTTGGCCAAAATCCCAGGAAGAAAATGGAGAAGGGATTGCACTGTCACGTCCCTCCCAATCTCATGTCCCTGTCTCTCTCCGGATGAGTGCAGACACCCTATGGTAAAAACCATAAACAAACAAAAAAAGGGTCCTGACAGAAAGTCTATGGCCTGGTTTAGGTTCTTGCTCTTTTGTACTGTCTTGTATGCTTGTTCAAGTGCTTGATACGGAATAGGGAAATAGTTATTTATTTATGCAAATAGTGAGCACGCTGGGCTTTATTTTATGAGCCTTTACCATTTAACCTCCCCAAACCACATGCCCAGTAAGTGATGGAGTTATGCTTAATCCTAGGCCTGGCTTCAAAGCCTGGTTCAGCTATTGCAGTATCCTGTTTAATAGCCTTCTAGATAAAGCCTGTGGCTCTTTTTTGTGCCTTGGCCGTAGTTACCACAAAATCCCTCTAGCTCATCCTATAGTCTGGCTCCATAAAATAGCAAGCCTTCTTGAAATTTATGTCACTCAGTCTTTTCCATTCATTTCCAGAAACTGCATGTATATATTGGGGTGACTCACCCATCCTAGAAAGTTTGCAGGTTCTTCAGTCCAAAATAGTGGTTCATATTTTCAGTTATATGTATTTAGATACCAGCAAGAGAAAGGAGCCATTTAATCAAGGTCTCAAAGGATTGTTTTTGTTTGTTTTCTCCTACGTTTTACAGGGTAAAAGATATCACTGGGATGCAGAAACTCAGGGATGGATTCTCGGTTCCTTTTTTTATGGCTACATCCTCACACAGATTCCTGGAGGATATATTGCCAGCAAAGTAGGGGGCAAACTGCTGCTAGGATTTGGGATCCTTGGCACTGCTGTCCTCACGCTGTTCACTCCTGTTGCTGCAGATTTAGGAGCTGTACCTCTCATTGTGCTCCGAGCGCTGGAAGGACTAGGAGAGGTAATTTTTTTCTCTCTTTTGTTTTACCTCTTACCTGTATCTCTTCCTCTTCCTAAATAGATGATTCTTTGTCATGAATATGCACCAAAAATTAACATCAGATGACAACAAGGATTTGTGTTTTAATTGGAGAGCAGGTTAACTAGAAAATAACCCAAGTAGATTTTGTTTGTGGTCAGTGATATCTTGAATAGGAGCCTTCCAAAGCTGGAAGCTTTACTCAAAAACTAGAGAAAACATTTTCCAGGGGAGACTTCATAGCTCACACTTTAGGAGAAAAGAAAATAAAACCACTATTAAAATGGTTAAGATGGGCCACGCTTTCCTCTTGTACTTTTGCCTCCATTTATCTCTGTTCTATCATTGATTCCCAGACCTAATACCTATTTTACACAATAGACTCACTCATAAGTGGCTTTGTTTTACTTTCAAATTTGTTATTGATGGCACTTCATCTTTATCATTTGTTCCTTTCTTTTTTTCTGATCCTCTAACTTAGAGGCAGATAATCTATGACTTTATGTAACTATCTCAATTTAGACCTGATCTTTCTGACCTTTCTGTCATTTTTCAAAAAACTGTTATTCATGTTTATCTCTTTTTCCCTCCTCCTACAATTTTTATTACTTCTTAAAATTTGAATTCCTGTTTTTCTTTTCATTTCCACTTCTCTTGTATTCCATCATGTGCATCCCCATCTTTAAATAGTGATTTTCCCTTTGTAACTTTTGAGCTTCTACCTGTAAAACCCAGACACTGGTTTATTTTGCTCTCTTGGATTTCTTTAACTCACGCAAGATGGTGGCCTTTGTGTTTGGTGGAGAACATGAAGGTTATTTGAGAGAGGTTTTTGCTATAGGGTGTATGTGCTTGCTGGAGAAACAGAGAGATAGAGAGATAGACAGCAAGAAACCACACCCCACCCCACCCCGGGAGAGCATGGCCATGCCACAATCCCTTCTCCTCCATTCCCCTCTTGAGATTTTGGGCATACATGCACACATCCCCAACATGAATTTTAAGCCACTGGGTCTGGGACTTTAACCACAGTCCAGTGACATGGACTACAGAACCATTACGCCATCTGCAGGTCCATGAATGTTATTTTATTTTATTTTTTTTTTATTTTATTTTATTTTATTTTATTTGGAGATGTTTTTGCTGTAGGGCGCGTGCACTCACCAGAAAGACAGAGAGAGGGAACCAGCGTAATGGCTATGTCGCTGGACTCCCATGTAGTCGACCGCGGTTCGCGTCTCCCAGACCCGGTGGCTTAAAACTCATTCCAGGCGCATGTGCATGCATGCCCAAGATCCCTAGAGGAGAATGGAGGAGAAGGGATTGTGGCGTGACCATCCCCCCGGGGGGTGATTTCTCGTTTCTGTCTCTATGTCTCTCTCTATCTGACGAGCGCACATGCCCTATAGCGAAAAAAAAACCTCTCCAAAAAAAAAAAAAAAGAAAGAGAGAAACAGAGAGACAGAAAACGAGAAGACACCCCCCTGGGGGGGAAGGCCATGCCGCAATCCCTTCTCTTCCATTCTCCTCACAAGATCTTGAACACACACGCACATGTGCCAGCAGTGAATTTAAGCCACCGGGCCCAAGACTCAAACTGCAGTCGACTACATGGGAGTCCAGCAACATAGCCAACTACTGGTCCCACCTGAATGTTATTTTAAATAGCATTATATCATTCTGTGTTGGAAGGAACACTGGACTGGAGTCAGAAAATCACAGTTTGAGGAATAGCTCCATTGTGTTAACATGAAGTGTTAGGGACATCTTGCTCTCTAGACCTCAGATCTTTCATATTTCAAATAGGACTAAAAATACCTGCCCTATTGTCAGTCACAGAACAGACATAAAGCTTATACATGATAAGAGTTGCTAGAATACTTTGGAAATCACCAAGTACTATTTAAATTTAGGTCTTTATCATTCAACTGAATGTGATTATTTTGTCCTGATCAGTAGAGGTCTATGAAATTAACCCTTTTTGACTACAAAACAAAAATTACCCCTTCCATATTGCCAAGGTCCTCTTCACCTTACCTTAGTACAATATACTTTATGTAGCATATTTTCTCCAACCCAGTATTGAATCTTCTTGGCTGATACATTCCCATACTTTAGCTATCTACCGGTTTATGCTTCTAATTTAACATTAAAATAATTTAGCATATTGTGTATATTACTACTGTTCTCTCAGGTGACCATTTTACTTCTAAATAGAACTCATGTCTTTACTTATGTTCTCTCATTTTTCTCCATTCCTCTAGTATATATCACATATACATGGCCTCGTCCATAAACTTAGGTCAGCCTCTTTCATCCCTACCTCCCTGTCCACCATAAATATATCTACTTTGTCCCTAGGGTTTTATAATAAGGTTTTCCACAACATAAACTCTAAGGGCATTTCCATACATCTTCAGTTTTATTTTGTGATGCTTCAGCCCGTAGATGACATAGAGTCCTGTCAGTATGCAGCATAACCTAATCATCTTTACCTCCCCTTGGTACTTCTTCCTTCTTTCTTTTTTTGGCTTTTGAAAGAAGCAGCAGGAAGTGCAAAGTGTTAAAACATTTATTCTTTTCTCCATTAATGATAACATTAGCACTCATCTTTACAGCAATCATCCAAGACAGGTATTATCTCTGTCCTACAGATGAAGAAACTGAAGTTTATGGAGATTAGCTCATCTTTCGAGATTACACAGTTAGTGGCCAAGAAGATCTGTGAATCCACTGCTTTGGATCAACCAAAACCTATTTCCCCTTGCTCTCTTGGGATATTTCTCATCTACCAAGTCTCTATGAGCTTTCCTACCTCCACATTCCATTCCCTGTCCATATCAGTCATTGTCATTAGTAGGTGGGCCAGTTATCATTAAGAAAAAGAAAAGACTGTAACCCCTCCAATTGAATTCACCATTTTTAATAGGACCATGTTTTTCCTGTTGAGTAAGGTCAATTTGAAATGTATTTTGGTATCCAAAGTTTTTAGAAGTTATATATTGGTAACATTCCGATTTCATTCAGCGCATTTATTAATAAAAGTGAATTTATTGATAAAATGAGTAGGTAAAAATAACTTTGATCCTTTTATGTCATCGCTCAGTATATGCTTTTAGGTTTATTGTAATTTTTACTTGCAACCCTTAAACTAGTTCCCAAATCCATGAAACTTTGTTCTGATTTTCAAAGATTATTATGAGGCATTTTTTTCTTAACACTGTAAAGACATCTCATATAATAGAATTTGATTCTGGTTTGATTCTTTTCTAGAAAATTATTTCATGACAACCTATTCAACTTAAAACTTTAGTAAACTATCTTTTATTTCATCAGAAATATCCTTTCTTCCCCAGGGTGTTACCTTTCCAGCTATGCATGCCATGTGGTCTTCTTGGGCTCCCCCTCTCGAAAGAAGCAAGCTTCTTAGCATTTCATATGCAGGTGAGATAATTAGCCTTCTAAAAACTTTTCTATAATATGTTATGTATATATCAACCTTGGGGGAAAAATGCATGCATGCTAGAATCAAGCAATATTGTATGCCTCTTATAAGGCACGTGAGCTCACCAGAGAGACAGAAGACAAGAAATCAGCTTTCAGTGGGGGATAGCCATGCCATAATCCCTTCTCCATTCTCCTTTCGGGATTTTGGGCACACATGCACACACACCCAGTGTGAGTCTGGGACTCGAACAGTGGTCGACCATGTGGCAGTCTAGTGACATAACCATTTCACCATCTGCTGGTCCCTATTGAATGCCTCTTTTGGGAAAAAAATTAAGTTTGGGGGCACAACTTTATTATTTTTCTTTGGCTCAACAACATATAGTAATGTGTCTTAATTGACTATCATTTTCTCTATCAGCCATCATTTATTTCAAAGTATTTTTGCCTTTTTAGATATTGGTATAGAGAATACTATGTTTAAAAACAGTCAAAAGGGGCCAGTAGAGGGCGTGGTGGTTAAGGCACCCGACTCCCGCATGGCCAACTATGTTTCGATTCCCAGACGAGTGACAAAATGAAGCTGGGTACGTGTGCATCCATGTGTGTCCAAACTCCCAAGAGCAAAATGAAGAAGAAGGGATTGCAGTGTGGCCATTCCCCCTGGAGGTTGGGGGTGATTTCTCACTTTCCCTCTCTATCTTTCTCTGTCTCTCTGTGGTGGGTGCATGTGCCCTATGGCAGAAACCTAATATAAAAACAACTAAGGGCAGCTAGAAATAAATAGCTGGAAAATTGAGCACTTTTATCCTTAAATTGTGAATTTTTTTAGAGAGATTTTTGCTGCAGCATGCATATACTCACCAGAGAAACAGAAAGCAAGAAATCACCCTCCAGGGAGGATGCCATGTCATTTTTCTCCATTCTCTTCTCAAGATCTTGAGCACACACGCACATGAGCCCAGCATTAGTTTTAAGCTTCCGAGTCCACAACTTGAAATGCAGTTGACTAAGTGTGTGTCCAGTGATGTACTTATTACACCATCTGCTGGGCCCTAAATTGTGGTTTTTAATTTGATCAAGTAATGAGCATATCTGACTCTCAATCTCTCTCATCATACATTTTTTTCTGTGTTATTTGGCATCATTTTGATCTACAGGTGAGATGATGTGAGCTTTGTGTACATTATATGAATTACAGTTTTACCAGGTAACATAAGAACTAGCCTTTCTTCCATTAATTGAATTTTTAAATTTTGACCTGAAACTGCTTTTAAATACAATGATTGAAAAGGACCTCTCTGTGTCGGCTTTGAAGCCAAAATTTGAAGGATCAGAGCAAACCGGTCGTGCAAAGAGCAAAGGGAAGGGCACTCCAGCCAGTCAGAACAGCATGTACAAGGAAGGGCTGTCAGGGTTCTAAGACATGAAAACCCACCGTGGGTGGCGAGAACATAATGAATAAGGAAGATAATAGCAGAAGATGCAGTTAGAGAAATAGACACAAGCCAGATCATATAAGGCCTTACAGGCCACGGAAAGTCATGTCGATTTTTTTTTTTCCAAAAAAAATACATCGAGGGAGACATTAGATTTTTTTGATCAATTGAGAGGCAAAATCCAATTTACAATTCAGTTTTATAGTGAACTAGTCTTTGAACTATGTGAAAATTGACATGATAAATCTGGTAAGTTCAAGAATAAGTACTGTCTATGGTTCCCCTTTGGATAAAGTCCCAATTCCTCGAACTAAGGGTCAAAGTTCTGTATTGTCTTTTCCACTTCATTGCAGCTAGCCTAATCCCTGGATATGGTGCCTGGCATGGAATAACTACTCAACCTGTTTTTCCAGCCTTGTCTTCTCTTCCTCTCCTTTACCCAAGTAAAGTTCCCCAATCTACTCTTTCTTCTGCTTTCCTACTTCCATTCTTTTGATTAAACTGTTTTATTATCTCTATATCTTCTTTCATACTTTGTTTCTTTGAGACCAAATCTTTCCTATCTTTGCAAAGTCTGGTTGTTGCTGCTTGCATTTTTTCCTGACTGCTGAAAGTCAGAAATAAGATCACTCATATTTGAACTTTCAGGTTGCTCTGGGATACTTACCACTACCTAACTTGTAGAAATTACTGGCTTGTGACCCAGTCACAGTGGCACAGTGGAGCACAACACTTTGCAATGCTGGAAGCCACTGGGAGATCAGGGTTTTGTTCCCAAGTCAACCTATACATGGGCATACATACTTGCCCAAGCTGGGCAGCTGGAAGGGCTGGAGGAAGGATCACAGCGTGAGACCCTGTTGAGGGTGCTTTTGTGTATGTGTCTGTCTGTCTTTCTCTCTAATGAAAGAAATAAGTAAACTTTTTAAAAAATTATTCATTTGTGGGGACGGCAGGTGGCATGGTGGTTAAAAGCTCTGAATTACGACATGGACGACCACGGTTTGAGTCCTGGACCTCTGGTGGCTTGCTTTATTTCCTCTCTCTCTCTCTCTCTCTCTCTCTCTCTCTCTCTCTCTCTCTCTACTCCTCTCTGGTCAAACTGAAATAAACAAATGACTAAATAAATAAATAAAGTTAAATAAAATAGTTCTTTAAAAAAAGTTATTCATTTGGGGACCAGCAGTTGGCATAATGGCTATGTTGCTGGACTCCCATGTAGTCGACTCTGGTTCAAGTCCTGGACCCAGTGGCTTAAACTTATGCCAGGCTCTTGTGCATGTGTGCCCAAGATCCTGAGAGGAGAATGGAAGAGAAGGGATTGCGGCGTGGCCATCCCCTCGAGGGGGTGGGGTGGGGTGATTTCTCACTTTCTGTCTCTCTCTTTCTTTCTGGCGAGCGCATGCACCCTATAGCAAACTCTCCAAAAGAAAAAAAAATATATTCATTTGTGCTTGTCTCCTATATAGCACTTGAGACCAGAAACAATGTGATCCATCATTTTAGCTTCCACTACACCTACTAAGATGTCTTATACATTTGATGAATAAGTGAACATTTTTTATTTCTCTGAAACAATTATTTGTAATTTATAAGGCAAATTAGAGCCAGCAAATGATGTGAAGGTTAAGGTGGCTGGATCCCATGTATCTGACTGCACAATTTGAGTCCTGGCTGACCCAGGAGCTTGAAAAACATGCAAGGTGTATGTGCATGTGTGCCCAAGATCCTGATAGAAGAAGGGATGAGAAGGGACTGCTGCACTGCCATCCCCCCTGGGAGTTGACTTCTCACTTGCCTTCTCTCTGAGTATCTCTCTCTATCTCTGTCTCTCTAGCAACCACACATGTAGCAAAACTAAAATATAAATATATATAATATATATGTATATATACATATATTAAATATATATATACATATATTAAATATATATACATATATAAATATATGTATATATAATATATATATTTTATATATGTATGTGTGTGTGTGTGTGTATGGCAAGTTAGATTCTTAAAAACTTCCTTCTTACTCCCTCAAGTTTGCTGCAATAGGTTGTGGTTATAGCCTTTGAATCATTGTCAGACCTTTCCCCAGATTTCTATCACATGCGACATGTACTATCTTATATTATGAGTCTTATTATCTTAATATGATCTTACATTATTTTAATATTATATTATTGATTGAAATATCCTAATTCATTAATAGCTAAATAGTTGTTACTAATGTAACTACTTGTTAGTGTTTATGTTTTATGTATTGTAGGTTTTCTAGTGAATGATCCCTTACAAGAGTGAATTGTATATATTTATATGTGACTAATTTAGCTCCTATAGAATTTAAAAAGATCTTTCTTTTTATCTGTTACTTATCTTCTTTAAGGAATAAACCTGCCCATTTGTTCATCTGTCTCCAAAGTTTATAGTCTTCTGTGTTGTTTTAGGAGCACAGCTTGGGACAGTAATTTCTCTTCCTCTTTCTGGAATAATTTGCTACTACATGGATTGGACTTATGTCTTCTACTTTTTTGGTAAGTTTAAAATTTTAACCTAAATTATAATGTAGCAAATCCATAATGTAGTAACAGTTCAATAATTAGTGAAAAATATATATTCTAACGCCGTTCAAGTAACCATTTCCTTAACCACAATTTTATAACACTTACTGATTTCCAAGTTCATATGGCTAAAATAATCTAAGTTAATTATGACCTATTCCAAGTTTTTAATATTTCTCAATATAAACTACTATTGAATTCTACATCCACACTTTTTCTTTTCTTTTTTTTTTTTTTTTTTGACAGAGTTTTGCTACAGGGCACATGAGCTCACCAGAGAGACAGAGAGACAAAGCGAGAAATCACCCCCCAAGTGGTTGGCCACACCGCAATGTCTTCTCCTCCATTCTCCTCTCAGGATCTTGGGCACGCATGCACACGCACCCAGCGTGAGTTTAAGCCACCAGGTCCAGGACTTGAACCGTGATCAACTACAGGGGAGTTCAGCGACATAGCCATTCATAGCCATTACGCTAAGTGCTGGTCCCGCATCCACGCTTATTATCAAAAATTATTATCTTGGGTCTTACAGAAATGTGTATTTTGAAAATATTTCTTCTCAAGGAAAATAAGATGCTCTCACTCCGTAGTTTTAATTTTCTTTATTTAATATTTTAAAGAATTATTTATTTAATTTTATTTATTAATTCATTTATTTTAATTTGACCAAAAAGAGAGGGAAAGTCAGAAAGGAAGCCAGCAGGTCCAGGGCTCGAATCATGGTCATCCATGTGGGAGTGTCCAGTGCCTTAGCTACCACACCACCTGCTGGGCCTGTATTTTTCTTTTTATTTAGTCCCAAGGCACTTCATTTCTTAATTTCATTGGCAGGATGATACACATTTCAAACATTATATTTTTTACATAGACATTTCATGCAAGAAATATATTTGTAATCAAAACAAAACAACAACATATTGGATGATGAAATGGGGATTTTAATGTCTCTGTATTGACTGATATGCATGGTCTTCCTTCTGGAAAAGAGAAATGTAATACACTGTAAAGTTATATGTAATTCAATGTAATATAAACAAGATTATGATGATAATAAATAAAAAAAGTAAAAAAGAAAAAGAAAAAAGAAAAACTAGCTATCCCATGGAGCTTACTTTCTACAAGAGAAACAGATAAACAATAAACATGGTGAGTAGATAAATTGTATGGTATGCTAGGAAGTTATAAGTGCTTTGGGAAAAATTTTAAATCCAGCAAGGTAAACAATATCTGGTTGAACAATTCTTGTAAAAAAATTTTTTTAAATAGGAACTGAAAAGAGTTATTAG
The DNA here is from genome assembly GCA_026018925.1 of Tupaia tana. Classification (NCBI taxonomy): domain Eukaryota; kingdom Metazoa; phylum Chordata; class Mammalia; order Scandentia; family Tupaiidae; genus Tupaia; species Tupaia tana. The sequence continues at coordinate 93,043,214 of JAKSZU010000002.1, forward strand.
TAATTATGTTATTAATAATTCTGAATGGTTAAATTGGTTAGAATGTTTTATGTATCACTTAAAACAAAAATTTTAAATATTTTATCCTAAATAAACCCACATTTTAAATGTCAAAACAACAACAACAAAAATCAAATCAACAGACAAAAAACAGACACCTATGGAAATATATATTGTAGACATTAATTTTTATGTGGTTGAAAGTTCTTTTCTTCAAAAATCATAGAAAATAATTCAGTAATAGCAACCATTCTGTTAAAGCGTTGAGAGAAATTTGAAATGGAATCTAAACTAAAACTGATTTTACATTAAATTTGTGTTATGTAATTTTTTTGACACATGTAAAATTGCTGTTGGTACATTCTAATTTTATTTAACTTATTTTTCTATTTTAAGGTGTAATTGGAATATTTTGGTTTATTTTATGGATCTGGTTAGTTAGTAATACACCAGAAACTCACAAGACAATTTCCCATTATGAAAAAGAATACATTCTTTCATCATTAAAAAATCAGGTATGGACTTTTGTATATTATAAAAATAATTTCACATCTTTTTTTTAGAATTAAGATACCAATGTTTTAAAAGTATATTTCTATTGTTCATGCCTAGGCAAAGTAGAATAGGCAAATGAAATATATGTATGAAGTGTCTGAGGAATTTCAATTATTTCTAGATTAAAAACTGAAAAAATACATTTTAAGTAATTTTAAACTTTTACAATAATGATTACAAGTAAATATTAAATTTGTTTTTTCTTAGCAGAAAGTAAAATGTATTATTTAGCTATATTCTAAACATCAATTGTTAGAAAACCTACTAATACATTTATATCTGTACTTTGAAAGAATGTGGTTTAATAAGGAAGACAGCACATTTATTATGATATAATACAGTACACACCCCTTTGCTCTTCTATAGTATGTCATCTTTTTAAAAAAATTTTTATATCTTATTGGAACTAAGTTTGTATCACTTAATCAAGCCAAAAATCATAAATAAAATCTGTCATAATTTAATATAGTATATTCTTAAGCCAGAGAAATAGAATACTTGCCTTTGGATAGGATAAAAGAATAATGTAAAAGCATTAGGAAAAATTAAAATATATACTTCTATTTTTAGCATTCTTATTGACTTAAAAATAACTTTATTAATTTAAGAACATGAAATTTTCACATAAAACTCATGATTGGTATTTTTGTATGTAGTATAATTGAGCAGTAATTTAAAAATTACTCATAATTTTTTTAAGTTTTACATTTTTGCTACAAAATCTCTCAGGCTGCTGAATTTTAAAAAAATTGATATCTCTTGATCTTTTCCAAAGGCTGCCAAAACCTTAGAAGAAATGAGCAATAATAATAAAAGAAAGTTCCTTTGAGGGCCAGTCTCATAGCCTATTTGTTAAGAGGCTATGATTCTCTGTGGCCAACCACAGTTAGAATCCTGGCCTGACGATCTGAAAACTTATCAAATGTGTGCATGTGTGCCCAAAATTCCAAAGAGATGGCAAAATGGAAAATAAGGGCTTGTAGCATAGCTACACCACATTGAGGGGTGCTTTCTTCCCCTCTCTCTGTTTCTCTGTAAGTGCATGTGCCCTCTGGCAGTTAAAAAGAAAAAGAGGTTACTTTGAGATTTTAGTGTCCGCTTTGATATAAATCAAATGAATCACCCACTCCCCATACTATAAAACAGATTAAAAGAATTTATTGCAATATGAGGTCTTACCATATGAAACTTGATAGGTTTTAATCACATTTTCTCAAAATTGACGCTTATTAACAGCTTGCTTTTTCCAGTATTTTAGTTTTATCATTATTTTTAAGAATTTATGAAACTTTTTAGTTTCAATGTTTCTAAAAAGCTTGTGTACCTGATATATATCTTTGTCTGTCATTATCCAGCCTAGGTTGTTTTTCTGTACGCTTCAGAAAAAAGAATATTCAGCAGCAAGAGGAGTTAGAAAGATTAGGTAGAACCCCAGATTGCATTATTTTTAAATTTATTTATTTTTAATTGGCACATAGTAAGTGTATATATTCATGGAGCACAGTGTGATTTTTCAATACATCTATACAATGTGTAATGATCAAATCACGGTAATTAGCATGTCCTTCATCTAAACACTCATCTTAAAGGCTGTGTCTTAAAGTAGATGATATAATGCAAATGTCACAAAATGAAAATGTATCATATAAAATCCATTTTAAAATCTTGGATCTAAGAAATGTATAGCATCTACTGTCCTTCATACATTATTTAAGCAAAGACTTTTTTGAGAACTTACTGCATCCTAGGTTCTTTATCAGATACTAAAGACTTAGAAATGAATAAGGGCGGGGTGTGAATGAAGACATGGTTCCTGTGGGCCTGAAGGAGGTAGACACGGAGGACAGAATTTCAGTGTAATAGAGCCTGCATAATGCAGTGCTGTCAGGTACACAGTACGTCTTTTGAACAGAGAAGACAAGACGGGTCCTCAGCCAGCCTGGGACAGATGGGGAAAAGTTAGTGGTGTCAGTGCCTTCTGGCCCAAAACTGTCAGGAATATAGTTGCAGTTGAACAAAGCTGAGTTTCTTGCCTCACTGCTGTGAAGGAGAAAGCACATTACAAGGAATCATCAGACATCTCAGTAACAAGGTTGAGAGAAGTTTATTATAGTTTAGACTTGAATTAGGTGACTTTAGAAGAGTTTAAAGAAACAATCATTTGCTCTGGGTTGACATTGTCAGAAAACAATAGGAATTCTATGATTATCTTATTTACTTTTTTTTATCTAGAAGGCGAAGCTAAAGCTGTAACTGGTAAAGATGTAGTGGTCATTTATACTAACTGGGAGAGGAAGATGTTTGCTCTTTGTTGTAATTTGTGGTATTCCTGCTTCTGTCTGTGTTCAGATGCGACTAGGGAGTGGTCCAATATGCTCCCTCATGCTCATAGAGTAGCTTATTTGAGTTCAGCTGGAGAACTCCATGTTGGAACCAGACCATCTCAGCTGAGAGCATCCAGGGACTGCTGCTTTTCTTTCTCACTGTATTTGAAGAGTCTCGAGGGAAGTTGGAATTAAGCAAGCATATAGAGGGGGTAAAGATGTGCAGATATTTCAGGCCAAAGGTTTGGCATGAGCAAAGGCCTAAGAGGGAAAGTGTGATCATCTCTTCAGAAGTACAGTGATTCGGTGTTGTGGCACACACAAGGCAAAGGCAAAGAATGACAAGAGACAGAGGAGGCAGATAGAAGTCAGACCGTGAGCGTCTCCTCTGTCTCACTTGGGCGCTTAGACTTCATCCTTTAGACACTGGCTTCCCAATGCCAATACAGTGAAGTATTTGTAAGCTTGAAGTGACAGATTCAGGGTTCTATTTTACAACAGATAGCTGATGCTGACAGTTAGGTGGAGCGAAGATCTGGGCAAGACAGTCAAGGGTTCCAGAGTGCTTTCTCAGTTATCTAGTCCCCCCAAAGTCAATAGTTATAGCAGAAACGTGATTCCATTCTTACAGTTTTACAAGTTTGACAGCGTATATAGTTCTATTTCTGATTCAGGAATTGCTACAAAAAGAGCAGAAAAATCTTCAGGACATTCTGTGGTTGAGCTCAGAAGGCCAGCTCATGACTAGCTCATGGACGGGCTACCCATACGAGTGAGGTGTCAAATCAACTACTGCTGTTTGGAAGACCTCTTTTTAATATATTGCGGAAAGGCATTAACACTTCGTCCACTGAGTGTTCTTTTCTGTAAATCTTGTTTGTTTTTAGATTTGTTCTTAATTTTTGAGGATGGCATGTTTGGTAACTATTTCTCTTTTCCTTTATATCTTTTAAGGAGAGTATACAATTTGTAGAATTATGAAGTAAATTAAATGTGGACCTGGGTTTGAAATACTTAGTTGCTGTAAATTAAGAATATTTATTTATTTTTATTTTTATGTTTTAGAGGTTTTTGCTATAGGGCGTGTGCGCTCGCCAGAAAGACAGAGAGAGACAGAGAGACAGAAAGGGAGAAATCACCCCCGAGGGGTGCACACGCACCCAGTGTGAGTTTCAGTCACCAGGTCTGGGACTCGAACCGTGGTTGACTTTTTGGGAGTCCAGCAACATAGCTATTACGCTAACTGCTGGTCTCAAGAAATTTATTGCATGCAACTTTTCTAAATCAATCTGCTGTTACTTATATTTGACAGGAAATTATTTTTGTGTGTGAGGTGGTGCGCACGCACGTGCGCTCACATACACACACACACACACACGCACACACAAAATACTCAGATATGTGTTGAGTGGCCTTTTCCTTCCCATAGTCTAGATTTCACACATTGAGAGTTGAGTATAATCGCTCTCTCCCAGTGTAAGACTCCTGTTGCAGTAGCCCTGTGCTTACCTCTATGATCCCCCTTTAATAAAGTCTGCCTTACTGTCTTTAAAATTAGATTTCACACATTCACAAAAAAGTAATGTTTTGTATTTTGTCCTTTCCTGTTTCAACTGGTATTTTTTTTTTTTTTTAAAAAAAAAAGCTAGTTTAGCTATTGTTGTAAATTGAATAATATATTCTCTATGCAAGATTGAGGACCTCATTGATTTTTCCTGTACAAATAGAGATCTATTCTCATTTAGATCTCTAAAGGAATTTCACTTTCAAAATGTTAGCTGTGGGGGCCAGCAGGTGGCATGGTGGTTAAGATTGCTGGACTCCTACATGACTGACTGCGGTTCAAGTCCCAGACCTGGCAGCTTGCTTGCTTTCTCTCTCTCTCTCTCTCACTCTATCCTCTCTGTCAAATTGAAATAAATAAATTAATGAATAAGTAAAGTTAAATAAAATAATTTTTTTAAATGTTAGCTGTGTAAATGATCTGAGAAATTTTAAAATTTCCTGCCCAGATGTATTTTTATTTTATCAACAGTGGCATTTTATTTTCAGTTTAGCCAGAGGGTACATGCACTCACCAGAGGGAAAAAAGGAAGAGAAAGAAAAAACCTGCCCAGTGAGGCATGGTCATGCTGTAATCACATCTTCACTTCTCCATCCTGTCAGAATTATGGACGTGCTCACACACCCAGTGTGTTTTCCAGTCACCAGGGCTGAGATTCAGACCATGTGGTCAGCCCTGTGGGATTTGGCTCTCTTACGGAGCTCTCCATGGCACTCCCCCAGCAGTGGCACTTTAGAGAATGCAGAGCTCCAGGAAGAGTTTTAATTATTTATTACTCTTATTATTATTATTTTACCAACTATTAGGTATAATGAAGCCATGAAGAGTATGTTTACATTACTTGATTGACAAGTCATCTCTGATAGTCATATCTTAGAAACAATTGCAAGAGAATAATTTCTAGATCCAGAACATCACAAAAGGCCGTTTTGTACTTTATTAATGTCTTACCTTAACCCTATACTGTTCTTTATGGTAGATACTAGCATCATGTAGCTATTACATTTTAACTTAAACTAATATAATTGTTAATTTAGTTCTTCAGTCACACTAACCATGTCCAAGGACTTAGTAGCACATGTGGTTCTAGGTTATCATGTTGGGCAATGAAAATAATAGAATATTTCCACCATTGTAGAAAGTTCTATTGGACAGCACTACCTTACACCCATGGAGGGTTTTTTTTTATTTATTTATTTAAATGAAAGAGAGGAGAGAATGAAGGAAGGAGGGAGAAAGAGAGAGAGGTATTTTTTTAGAGAGAGAGACTTTTGCCATAGGGCATGTGCACTCACTGGAGACACAGAGAATGACAGAAAGACAGAAAGTGAGAAATCACCCCCCGGGGGATGGCCATGCTAATCCCTTCTCCTCCAATCTCCAAGAAAGAGAGGTATTTTTGACAAAGTCTTGCCACATTGAGATCCCTGCTGCCCCAGCCTCCTGTTAGCTAGGATCGCAGGTGTGTGCTCCTGAGCCCTCCCTGTTTAGGCTGGACCTACAGCACAACCCGGGCCTCCCACGCAGTCCAGCCAGGCACAGCAGGAAGTCCCAGTGTTGGCCTCTCTCTTTCTTTTTCTCTCACTCAAAAGAAACTATGAAAGTTTCTTTTTTTTTAAGTATTGAAATTAATGATTTCATGTCACACATTTTATTTCCAGGGAGGATATGTCTTTCAAGTGATATTTATTTTCAGAGTTCAGATAAATTTAAGCTTGTACCTTTCAACATAAAAGTATGATTTCACCTCTTTCGCCAAAGATTTCAAAGCCAAATAAAAAGAGCTATGTTCCAAATTCCTTCAGACTCTAAAATCTCTAGATTCTTCTTTTCCCTCCTCTGTGCCCTAAGCTTTTCAATCAAGTGAGAGAAAGCAAGCAGACTTTTTTTTTTTTTATCTAATGTCTACAGCAGTGGGCCTCAAACTTTGCTGCACATTAAAATCACCTGGAGAAATCTTTCAGCCACACTGATGCCTATATCCCACCTACCCCCAACCTATTTAATTGATCCTGAGTGCGACCTTGGCTCAGAGGGTTTGTGTGTGTGCACGTGTGTGTATTTAAATAATGAGAGAGAGAGAGTTGGAAAGAGAGAAAGAGTGGTTCCCTACAGGGTCATTGCCATTGTCCGCCAGTTAGCTAGTGTTACAGGTGCTGTATCTCACCTGGCCTATCTTACCTCCTTTGGGGACCTGAACCCAGGCTTCATATGTAGCCCTAGCCTTGTTGGCAACTGTAACTGGGCCAGCCTCAAAGCTTTTAAAGCTCAAATATCCAGCAGTTTGGGAACCATTGTTCTATCGTTTCAGCTGTGAAGACTTTTTTCTTTTTTTATAGGTTTTTGCCTTAGAATGTGTGTGTTCACAGGAGAGAGACAGAGACAGTGAGAGGGAAAGTGAGAAATAACACCAACCCCCAGCGGGAATGGCCACACTGCAACCCCTTCTTCTCCCAGGATCTTGGACATGCACACACACACACATGTGCCCGGTGTGAGTTTGAAGCCACCTAGTTCGGATTCAAACCATGGTCAGCCATGTGGGAGTCCAGCAACGTAACTGCTACACCATCTGCTGGCCCCTATGAAGCCTTTTAAAATTTAGATTTCTTGGCCATACACTCAGTATTTTTTGTTTATTTTGCTTGGTTTTGTTTTGTTTCTTCAGTAGATCTAGGGTAGAGTGCCGGCACCTGTAATTTTAAAGTGTCAGAGGCGATTCTGAAGTGCAGCTGGAATTGAGAGCCACTGTCATAAAAGGATGAATGTTGGGCCAGCCATTGGCATTGTGGTTGAGGTGGCTAGATCCCACATGGCCAAACGCACAGTTCACATTCGAAACCCAACATCTTAAAAAACATGCCAGGCACATGTGCATGTGTGCCCAAGTTCCCAAAAAAGAGAAATAACGAAGGGATTGCAGTGTGACCATCCCCCATGGGGGAATACATTCTTACCCCCTTCCCCCATCTCTCCGTCTCTCTCTGGTGTGCACCTTCTGGAAAATTTTAAAAAGAAGAAGAAGAAATGTTCATTCTTCTTCTCTTCCCTCATATCTCTCCTCTACATCTTTAATACATAGTGGGCAACACAGAGCATCTCTACCAAGGTGTCAAATAGAAGGTCCTTCGGGAAAAGACCACAAGGAAATTAATACTGGTTCTCCCTCTTTTTGATATAACAGTGAACCCTAGAGGCAGAAACATAAATTACCCTTGCTTTTGAGAAAGAACAACGGAGCTTCAGTATATAGGAAGTGTAAAAATCTGATGCCCCAGGCCAGTGGTCCTCAAGCTTTTTGATCATACAACCCATCAATAGACAGGTGGGGGAACTCGCAATCGGAATGTATGTATATTTATTCACAAATCATCTGTACATACTACTGTACTTATGTACATCATGACATATATACAAAAATTGGTTTAAGGATAAGAAAATAGTAGATACACATAAATTTTAATAGGAAGAACCTTTCTGCTATCACTTAAAAATTAGTAATAATTAGTTAATATGGTAAAAATGTTTAGTGGGAGTAATATGTTTGGATATGTTGTATTTGATGATCTGCCATTCTTAGTGAGGAAGCTGACAAGGGACTTACATATGAGAAAAAGTAGCGGCTCTGTTATCTTCTTTGTGTTTACTGTTTTATTAAAATTCTCTGGATCAGGCTGATCATGGCCTAGTGGTTAAGGGAGCCGAATCCCATGTGGTCATAGCCAACCAGGGTTCAAATCTCAGCCCCAGGGACTTGAAAAACACACCAGGTACATGTGTGTGCATGCCCAAAATCCCAACAGGATGGACAAATGGAGACGGGATTGTGGCATGATCATGCCTCATTTGGGGGATGCTTTCTTCCTCTTCTGTCTCTGGCAAGTGCACACACCCTCTGGCAATCAAAATAAAGAGAGAAAGAATTCTTTTCTATCGACCATTTCTCTGTAGGAAGCTTCTGAAGACTGTCAATTTTTTGAAGTTTGTTTAATTAAAACTAACAAACAAACCCCAAGTCTTCTGTAAAAGGTAGCATAAACAGTAATCTGCTCTAGTACCCAAGGCCAATCATACAAGTGTCAATGCCATTATTAGCCCTTTGAATTGGAAAAATCGCATGATATGTGGTCATCTGACACACACCAGGAACAACCTATTTATCACATATTAATAGGTTTTTTAAGAGTATATTGAGTGTACGTATAAATTCTATTATTTATGTATTTCTTCACCTCAGAGGATCACTTTGTATACCCCTGGGGAGTGTACACTATAATTTGAAGGCCACAACTCCATTATGAGGCATACAAAAGCCTTTAACTGCACATGTCTTAAAATCATTTTACTTGAATAAAGATTGGACCATGAAATATAAATTTGCATAAGATGGTCCAGGCTCTTTACTCTTATGTCATTCTTGGAACTTAATTATCAAACTATATTTTATAAATAAAGGAATCAATGCTGTAGATGACTTTTGACATTCATAAGGAGTGTTTGTTAAGTTTGTTTATTTATTGAGAGAGAGATGGACATCATCCCCACCAAGGTCTTAATTTTGCAGCCCCCTCCCACCTTCAGTCAGCCCTAGATTATGGGCAAGTGTGTGCCACGTGTACTTCGGTCTCCAGACGTGAACCAGAATCTTCTACATGGGTCAGACTTGCAGTGTCCCATTTTACCACTGCACCACCATCTGGCCCCTTACTTTTTTTTTTAATTAAAATACATTTATTATATATTTTGCTCATTGATATTTCAAACTTGATTTGAAATTTTGAAGTTTGCTATTCAAAGCTGATATTCTGTATATATTCTAGATGGAATTTTAGCTGATAAGGTACAGATCTAAAAATTAACACAGCTATAACTTATCCTAATTGTGCCTGGTTTCTTTAGCTTTCTTCACAGAAGTCAGTGCCATGGATACCCATTTTAAAATCACTGCCACTTGGGGCTATTGTAGTTGCACATTTTTCTTACAACTGGACTTTCTATACATTATTGACATTATTGCCTACTTATATGAAGGAGATCCTAAGGTTCGATGTTCAAGAGGTAAGAAAAAATAACCATCTACTTCTTATATAGGATATATATATATATATATGTATATATATATATATATATACACACACATACTCACACACACACACACACACACACACATATATATAATCAAGTTTGTTTATTTCTTCTTTCTATGAGTGAGAAAGACAGAGTTACTGGAGTTTTAAGTTACAGAATTTTAAGCCACCGGATCCAGGACTTTAATCGCAATCAACTATATGGGAGTCCAGTGACGTAACCATTATGCCATCTGCTGGTCCTCAGATTCTCTCTGTTAATCTGTCAAAAGATGGTCTTTGGATTAATTCATAAACTATACATTGTATTTATGTAGTTTTGTGTATCAGCACTAGAAATTTGTTTAAGTGAAAATCTAAGACAAACTCTGTTCAATGGGGTGAATCCACAGGTTAGTAAGACTTGTCTTCTCCCACAACACAAATTCCAAAGTAACAGTCAGTATTACCTTGAGCAGGGCTAGCCCCAGTGGTTAAGGGAGCAGGATCCCATGTGGCCGACCACAGTGCAAACCCCAAGCCCAATGACTTGAAAAACATGCCAGACGTGTGCATGCATACAAAATCCCAGTAGGAAGGAGGAAATGGGACTGTGGCATGACCATCCCCCAAGAGGATTGCTTTCTCACTTTCCCTCTCTGTCTTTCTCTTGCCAGTATGTATGCCCTCTGACAATAAAAATAATTACCTTGAACACACAGAACTATGGTGAGACTTGTTTCCCTCTAAGACTGGTTCTTAGGGATTGCACTGAACTGAATCCCTTAATCCTTCTACAAGTCAAATTTACTTAATGTTATTATATAAAAATTAATAGCCTATTCCTGTGTATTTCCTTTGTTTTTAAGTGGTGGTGGTTTATTTTGATATGCATATATATTTTTTCCTTTCACCATAATTAATCTTACTCTTCTTATTCCTTTCAGAATGGATTTTTATCTGCAGTGCCTTATTTTGGCTGTTGGTTATGCATGATCCTGTCTGGTCAAGTTGCTGACAACTTAAGGGCAAAATGGAATTTTTCAACTATATGTGTTCGTATTCTTTTTAGCCTTATAGGTAAGTGAAGTGAATCAGGTTTTATTTTTAATTGTTTACCATATTTATAGTTATTAGAGATAGGGGAAAAAAGTTTTACCATTCTTACACACAGTTTACATAGCTCTCAACACAGAACACTTCTTCAGCAGACACCAGCTATGAGTCCTATAATTTCATGGAGTGCTCAGTTCTACAGGACTGCCCCTCCCTATAGCTGTCAGTCAACTCTGCTTACCCACTTATTATAAAGGGTTACAAAGGCCACAGCTGAACAGTCAGCCATATAGAAACGATGCGTAAGAGCAAGGTATGTGGGAAGCGGGAGGAACTTTCATGCCCTCTTAGGGGGCACCATCTTCCAAGAACCTCCACAGGTTCTGCTATTGGAAAGCCAATCCAAATCTGGCCATTTGAGTTTTTACGGGGGTTTAATTTCCTAGGCATAATTGATTAAATCATTAGTCACTGGCAGTTAACCTTCAGCCCCTCTGCTCCCCAGAGGCTGGGGATGAGGTTGAAAGTCCCATCATGATCCCTCCAATCGTGTCTTGGTTTTCCTGGTGTCCAGCACCCATACTGAAGCTATCTAGGGACCTCCAGCTGCTAGTCATCTCATTATCATATACACAGAGTCTTCAACACGTTCATGGAAAATGTGTATTATGAAAAATCTATGTATGGATTTCAAATATTTTTGCACCAAAATAAACTCATACTTTAATTCCATTTTCCCATACACTTTCTAAAGGCCCCTTATAAAAATTACTCTTCTTGGCCAGCAGGTGGTGTGGTCATTAAGTTGTTGAACTCCCACATGACCAACAGTGATTCAAGTCCCAGACTCAGCTTGAAATTCACGCCAAGTGTATATGCATATATGTCCAAAATTCTAGGAGGAGAATGGAGAAGGGACAGCATGGCCATTCCCCCCATGGGATGATTTCTCACATTCCCTCTCACTGTCTCTGTCTCTCTCCTCTCTGGTGAGCACACATGAAATTTAAAATTTTTAAAAATCTATTTTTTAAAATTACTCTTTTTTTTTAATTGCCAGAGAACACTTACAATCACAAGACAGAGAGAGAGGGAGAAAGCAGGCCAACCCACAGCCTGGCGATCAAGGGAGCCAAATCTGACATGGCCAACCATGTGGTTCGAGTCCCAGACCCGGTCAGGACCAGCAGTTAGCATAATGGCTATGTCACTGGACTCCCATGTAGTCGACCGCAGTTCGAGTCCCGGGACCCGGCCAGGACTTAAACTCACACCGGGCGCGTGTGTGTGCATGCCCAAGATCCCGAGAGGAGAATGGAGGAGAAGGGATTGCGGCGTGGCCATCACCCCTGGGGGGTGATTTCTCGCTTTCTGTCTCTCTGTCCCTCTCTGTCTGTCTGGCGAGCGCACGCGCCCTATAGCAAAAACCTCTCCAAAAAAAGAAAAAAAACATATTGGTCATGTATTTGTGTATGCCAAATATCCTGACACAGTGAAGAAATGGAAAAAAATTGCAGGATGACCATTTACCTTGGTGGGTGCTTTCTTTCTCTCCCTTTCTTCCTCTTTCTCTTTGTCTTTTTTTGGCAAGCACATCTGCCTTCCGGTAATTTTTTTTTTTTTTAATTTTTCTAAAAGAGAGAAAGTAGCCCCTCAAGTGGGGCATTGTCATGCCACGATTCATTTTTCCATTTCTCCATCCTGTCAGGATTTGGGGTACACACACATACATTGGCACATTTTTAGGCTGCTAGAACCAGGTCTCGAACCATGGTCAATCACGTGGGATCTGGCTTCCTTAACCATTAGGCTATGGGGCCAGTCCAAAAGACACCCTAATCACTCCAGAGATTCTAATGATTTTAGGAGCTGCATGCCAAGAACCAAGAGCAGGGACCAAATATGTATTTCTTATTATGTCACAATGTCACTACAGTACAGGCAAAATAAAAATTATATTAGTCATTTATTTTCAGATATTAAAACATTATGATGCAGTTAGCATTTCTGTAAAAATAGTTCTTTTTAAAACATGACTTTTGAGGATTGAGATTTATAACATCCTATTATCTTCATCATAGTTTACAACTATAAAAAATGACTTATTTGCTGAGCATTATCCCCAGGATTTTGTAAATCTCTCTTTAAAAAAAAATTTTTAAAAAGACACCTGCGCTCCTAGGAAAGAGACAGAGAGAGAGGGAAAGTGAGGAAGCGTCACCCCATCTGGGGTGGTCACACCACAGTCCCTTCTCCATTTCTACCTCCTTTTGAAATTTTGGGCATGCACATACATGCACCTAGCATGTTTTTCTGCCACAAGGTCCAGAATTTAAATCATACAGTTGGCCATGTGGGAATCCAGCTGTCTTTACCACCATGCTGCCAGCTGGTCTAGTTTTTGGTTTTGTTTCCTTTTTTTAGCTTTTCTATAGTGTGCTTGCATTCGCCAAAGAGAGATAGAGAGAAAGTGAGAAATCCCACGCCCAGGGGAGATACCACAGTGCACTTACTCCATTCTCTTCCATTCGCCTCTCAGGATTTTAGGCACAGGTGCACATACACCCCATGTGTTTTTCACGCCACTGGGCCCAGGACTCAAACCACACAGTTGGCCATGTGGCATCCAGCTGCCTTTACTACCATGCCACTAGCTGGTCTAGTTTTTTATTTTTTATTTTTTTATTTTTTTGATTTTTAGTTTTGCTATAGGGCACTTGCTCTCACCAGAGAGAGACAGAGAGAAAGTGAGAAATCCCTCTCCCAGAAGAGATGGCCACACTCTAATCCCTTCTCTTTCATTCTTCTCTCAGGATTTTGGAGCACACTTGCACATGCATCCAACATGTTTTTCAAGCCACCAGGTCCAGCATTCAAACCATGCTGTCAGCCATAACCAGCTGCCTTAACCTCCATGCCACCGCTGGCCCCAATTGTTTTTAACTGTAATGTATTTTAAAGCCTTTATTTTTTTTCCTAAGTGAGTACATTTTTAACTTCAATCCAAAATTATTTACTAACATTATTATATCAACTGAGGAATTATAAATCAAAGAACTCAAAAGAATGCTAAATAATGTATGTTTCATACTCTGCTTTCATAAAGGTAAATTTTTTAAAATTATCTAAGACAATTACTTTTTTTAAAGTTTCCAGTAATTAAAGACCCTGCAGTCATTCATGGCTCTACAGTCATGTGTCATTCAACTGCAGGGTTGCATTCTGAGAAATATGTTCTTAGGTGATTTTGTCGCATTATCCAAACATGATAGAGTCACTTGCCCAAACCTAGGTGTATAGACTAGGCTATGTGGCATGATCATATGGGACTATCTTATGTGCAGTCTGTCATTGGCCAAAACATTATGCAGCTCATTCCTGTTCTTCAGTATTTACATTGTGAAAGGAGCCTATTCAGGTTAATTCTACAAACTACTGAACATCTACCTCTGGAGCATGCTGTCCTGGTCCACTGCTTAGTTACTTTGACTCCACATCTGCAAGGAAAATAAATCCAACCACAGTGGTGCCTTGGTACAGTGGCACAGTGAGGAAGGATTCAGCGTTGCTGAGGCCACATGGAAAGGGTCTGGTTATCCTAGGGTCTCCCCTCCCTGTACACTCCAGCTGTACAGCACACCTGTGATCTGGCCTGGGTGAGGCCGGTGATGGATCACAGCATACACTTTCTGTTGGAGGAATGTGTGTGTGTGTGTGTGTGTGTGTGTGTGTGTGTGTGTGTATCTTTCTCTCTCTCTCCCTGTCTCATAAGAAATAAATAAATAGGAGTCAGAAGGTGGAATGGTGGTTAAGGCACTGGATTCCCACATAGCCAACTGTGGTTCCAGTCCCAGACCTAGCAACTTAAAAAATCATGGGACCAGCAGTTGGCGTAATGGCTATGTCACTGGACTCCCATGTAGTCGACCACGGTTCGAGTCCCAGACCTGGTGGTTTAAACTCACGCTGGGCACATGTGCATGCGTGCCCGCCCAGGATCCCGAGAGGAGAATGGAGGAGAAAGGATTGTGGCATGGCCATCCCCCATGGGGGGTGATTTCTCGCTTTCTGTCTTTCTGTCTCTCTCTGTCTTTCTGGCGAGCACACGCGCCCTATAGCAAAAAAAAAAAAAAACTCTCAAAAAAAAAAAATCATGACGGGTGTGTGCACAAAATTCTCAGAGGAAAATGGAGGAGAAGGGATTGCAGTGTGGCCATCCCCCACAGGGGTGATTTATCACTTTCTCTCTTTCTCTCTCTGATAAGTGCACGTACCTTACAAGCAAAAACCTAGGGGGGAGAGAGCAAGGGGAAGGGAAAAAAGGAAGAAAGGAAGGACTTTTTTTTTCCTTAAGATTTTTGCCATAGAGTGTGTGCCCTTACCAGAGAGACAGTGAGAGAGAAAGTGAGAAGTCACCTCCCAGGAGGATGGCCACCCTTCAAACCCTTGTCCTCCATTCTCCTCCTAGGATTTTGGACACACATACATACCCAGTGTGAGTTTCAAGCCACCAGATCTGGGGTTTACACCACAGCTGGCCATGTGGGAGTCCAGCATCTTAACCGCTATGCTACCTGCTGGCCCCGAAAGAAAGAAACTTTAAAGAAAAACGTCAATGGTTGGCATTCATTTAAAAAGGAAGAAGTGCTATTGATCTCATATGACCAACCACAGTTTGAATCCCAGGTGGCTTCAAGTAAAACACACCAGGCACATGTCTATTTATGCCCCAAATCTCGACTGGGTGGAGAAATGGAGGAGAATTATGATGTGACCACACCTTACTGAGGAATGCTTTCTCCCTTTCTCTCTCTGTCTCTCTGGCAATTTAAAAAATAAAAAGGAGGGGGCAGGGGAGAAGGGAGAGAAGGCGGGAAAGCAAGCAATAAAGGCAATAAATCATTTTAGAATCCATCTTATTTTCTCTTTTTTGACTTTCAGTGGACCTGTTCTGTACAAATGGTAGCTACCAGTCACATATGGGTATTTAATTGAAATATTAAAATACATGCCCCAGTTGCAGTATATACAAATACAACATTTCCATCATTGCAGAGAGAGACTGGGTAGTACCGCTGTAGACACAGAGAAAAGTCAACAGCTCCCTAAGTCCCTTCCTGTATTACTTGTATTTTATGCTTGACTGCCTATAATGACCTATGCCTTTTGTTATGTGTTGCTAGAACCAAGATGGAGTGTTTTCTAACTCGATCCAACAGAGTTTATTACTGAAGTTACCTTGTTTGGTTATATGAGTTTTAAACTGCATTCTCTGTCAGTTACTGCTTCTCTTCAGAACCATATTTTTCTGCCATCCTCTTCTTGCCCTTTGCTCCAACACTGTAGAACTTTAACCGAGTCATGCTCACATGTGGAGCTACAACATTGCGTGAGGAGATTTTCCCTTCACTATTAATTACACTAGTTATATCATGCCCATATGTGCTCTGGCAGTTGTTTTTGTTTTGTTTTGTTTTGTTTTGTTTTGTTTTGTTTTGTTTTTAATGAAACGTTATGGAATATTCTAGGCAGTGCAGTGTTTGTACAGTAGGTGGCAGCATTATCAAATTTCAAATTTATAATAAATTAGGGTAGAGCAAATGTTAAATGTTGGGACTTCTTTTTCTTTTTTAACTCCAGGAATGATTGGACCTGCGGTATTCCTGGTAGCTGCTGGATTTATAGGCTGTGATTATTCTTTGGCCGTTGCGTTCCTAACCATATCAACAACACTGGGAGGCTTTTGCTCTTCTGGCTTTAGCATCAACCATCTGGATATCGCCCCTTCGTGAGTGCTAATATAAGAGACTTGCTGCGATTGACTTAAATTTTTTTAATTGTGGTAAAAATATTTATAACATAATTTCACCATTTAATACTTTCTAAGTGAATAGTTCCGTGACATTAAATGCATTCACTTTGATATGCAGTTGTCATCCAGCCATCTCTACAATTTTTTTACCTTTCCCAGCTGAAACTCTGTACCCACCAAACACTACTCCCTATTTCTCCCTCCTTCCAACCCTCCCAGGTCCCATCATGCTACTTTCTGCTCTGTGAATTTGACTACCTTAAGAATGACCTTAAATTCTTACAGAATTTAAACTTATATGATGATTAAAGAATGAGGTTGTTTTTAAATTTAAACATTGAACCTCCATCACCTCGGTCCACAGTGTCTTCATAAGAACCCTGCAGTGACGTTCTAACTGCGTCTGTCCACCTGGCTAGAGCAGGGAGCTGTGAGGGCGGGGACTGTCTTACCCTTCTCAGGGCTCACCACGGTGCTTGGCACATCGTAGGCATTTAGTTGAATGGATAAGTGCGAACGAGTAGACCAACTGACTTGTCCAGTTGTATTAACTACAAGCAGATCTTTGTACGGCACTTGACAACTTAAAAATTACTTTCCCAGACATGGTCTTGTTTTATCCTTAAAGCATTCCTGTGAGGTAGGTATTCTTACCCTACTTTAAAGCCAAAGAAACTCAGGCTCAGAAACTTAAGTGATTTGTCTTGTACAATGCAGTTAATAAATAACAACCAACACTCCAACCTAAAATTCTTACCTTTAAACCCGAAGTTCTTTCTTGTTTTTTAAAGAATTATTTTATTCAGCTTTGTTTATTATTATTTTTTTAATTTGACCAGAGAAAGAGAGAGAGAGGGAAAATGAGAAAGCAAGCTGCCAGGTCCGGGACTCGAACCATGGTCAGCCACATGGGACTCCAGTGCCTTTAACCACCACGCCACCTGCCAGCCCCCAGCATTCTTTCTATAGCTACCTCTCTGAAAACATCCTTTGGACCACATACTTTTAGAATTCTTTTATGCCCGGTAATGGAGGGGGCTATAAATATTTAACCCAGGTGATTTCCTGTATTAAATTTGTCAAATTAATGGATATGAGTTCATCTGGAGGGAAATGATAGCAGTCTCCTACTCTTTCCCTACCCCAAATCCTTCACATTTAAATCCACTAGAATCTTTGATTCCTATTCATCCTTAGCCTCCTGTTTCTTCAATAACACTCCAAAATAAACTCCACTGAGCTGTTTCTTTTAAGACTTGAGTAGACCTTGGAAACAATTCTGATCTGTTCCCTCATCTTCTGTAAGAAGCCAGAGAAGTTTCCAGAAGATGAGAGTCTAAGTGTGGCAACTCCTGGCAGAGCCTCTGTCGGCTATTCTGTAAAGCCTCTGAGACACTTGCCCCCAAGGCAGTGCCTTTTCCTCCCCATCTATCTGAATCCTTCCCAGTTCATATCCCAGTTCTCGGAATTTGGGGCACACACCCCACATGAGATTTAAGCCTCTAAGTCTGGGACTCCATCCACGGTTAGCTATGTGGGAGTCCAGTGACATAACCATTACACCATCTGCTGGTCTGCCCAAGAAACCATTTTAAATAAAAGGTAACGTAATAAAAAGCTCTGGGACTGTAAACTCTGACAGGGTAGAGACCAAGTGTGTCACATTTACATAGTAGTACCAGCTCCTAGGCCTGTGCTGGGCCTCGGTCAGTGCTCAGTCAATTATGAGACAAAGAGAAATGGACTTTCACTTTTGGGCTATGCTAAAATTCTTTCTTAGAAACTACTCAGGTATTGATCATATTATGTGAACATTTTTCTTTAAAGCTCTTTCTTAATAAAATTATTGTTTATGGAACCAGCAGATGACATAATGGTTATATCACTGGACTCTGGTAGTCAACCACGGTTCAAGTCCCAGACCCAGCAGCTTAAAACTCACACCAGGCACATGTACATTTGTGCCCAAGATCTCTAGAGGAGAATGGAGAAGGAACTGCAGTGTGGCCATCCCCTCCAGGGGCTGATTTATTGCTTTCTGTCTCTCTCTCTCTCTGGCAAGCACATGCACCCTATAGCAAAACTCTCTCTAAAAAACCATTTTTTATATTCTCTATTAAAATTTAATTCAGCCAACATACAAAACCCTTTACATTATGACCCCAATCTATCTTTAGCATTTCATTTCTTTCCTTTTCTATGTATTCTTTATACCAGCTGAACTAACCTACTCCATTATTCAAAACTATCCCCAGTACACACACACACACACACACACACTTTTCTCCCTTTGGCCCTTTGCTCTTGCTGGTCTTTACCCAGGATACCCACACTCAGCTTGTGTTTGTCTCACATTTTGTCATTATTAGATTCAGATAATGTACACCTGGCCAGAAAACTATATAACTGGTCTCGTGACCTTCTCAGGAAATTGCATCCAGAGGTCCCTAGGGATATTAATTTTGATTACCCAAAGTGTTATTCAGTCTCTCCAATAGCTGGTTACTATTTTTCCCCTTGCAACTAATAAAGCAGTCTCTAGGGAGTTGCCTTGAGATTGTGTGGGTAGCCTTCTACTTCTTCATTATCCCACCTTGGCCTGAGATTTAGCATTCATTGATGATCCATGCTAAAACCACTTCTTACTATGATAACTTGGGGTTATGCCAGTAGGGATATTCGAGTCCTACCGCTCTCTATAGTTTTTCTTTGTTCATTCTGTGTTTTGTTTTAATTTAGCAAAGTGTGTGTATACTTACCAGAGAGCCAAGGAGAGAGAGACCTTCCCATGGGAAATAGTCACAATTCCTTCTCCATTTTTTCCTACTTTCAAGATTTTGGGCATGTACACACATTTACCCCGCACATTTGTCAAGCCACCAGGTTCAGGACTTGAACTACACAGACAGCTATGTGAGATCTGCTCCCTTAACCACCAGGATATGGGCTGATCCTCCTATAAATTTTTTAAGTTTATTTATTTGTATTTGTTTATTTCATGTGAGAGAGAGAGAGGTACTCTTGGCAGGGTCTCACCACTCTATGATCCTCCCCAAATCCTTCCAGCCAGCCAGGATCACAGGCATGTGCAGGTGTGCCCAATGTGTTCAGCTCAACCCAGGATCCAGACCCAGGCCACCCACGTAGCTCCAGTATCACACAGCAGCTCTGTGCTACCTGTACTTCTGCAGCTGGGCCTCCCACCACATTTATCAGTGAGCATTCTATTGTAAGAAAGAATCTTTTCTTCTCCCAACTGTGGAAATAAGTCCTGGTTTACATTTTTATTAAACCAAACTATGTCACATATCCACCCCTGAACCTACTCCATTGACCAAGTAGATACCATTTGACTTTAGGACAATCAGCACTCACCCCTAATGCTAGAAGTAAAAGGGTCAGTGCTCCTCAAAAGTCATTATTCCCACACAGATGGGGGTGGGAATAGATGCTGAGGAAACCATAGTAACATCCACCACAAAACATGAAGATGTGAACACAAAGGGTTCATTTTAAAGATGAAGAAACTCAGACACAATGAAGTTGCATGACTTTCAGAATCACACAGCTAGTAAATGGCAGATCTAAGACTTGAATCCAGGTCTTCTAGCTCTAAGGTCCCAGGATCTTTCTGCTATAGCAAGTTGCCTCTTAATGTCTTATTTAGAAAATCTTGAAGAATTGGTTGCTGGAGAGGTACTAGCAGTTACTCTGAGAACTCGGGGAAAGACCTCATTGTAGAGAACAGGCACATATTCTGGTTGCCTCAGTTAATATGAGTGTATCATAAAACTGAGTAAATAAAGATAAGTAAAAATTATCAGGAACATAAA
Organism: Tupaia tana; assembly: GCA_026018925.1. Lineage (NCBI taxonomy): Eukaryota > Metazoa > Chordata > Mammalia > Scandentia > Tupaiidae > Tupaia > Tupaia tana. The sequence goes on from JAKSZU010000002.1 coordinate 93,063,424, forward strand.
ATTGGCTCACCAACCCCCCACCGCTCCCCCCACAACCAGAAGGAAGGTGGTAGATTACCCACTCCATTTCATGGAGCTGAAATGTCATCTAGGATTCATCAGGTTCCTGAAGGCTGGCAGAAGCTCTGGAGTCTGATGACAGCACTAGCCTGGTCTCTTAAACTGGCAATGAAAGAAAATTGGATCGTCAAATATAAAATTATAACTATGAGCTCAACCTGGTAGCACAGTCCACAGTGTACTGGACTAAGAGCTGAAAGCCACATGGCCAGCCTTGGATGTGGATCCCAGGTCAGCCCAAAAACAAAGCAGGTACATGCACATGTGCCCAAGATCCTGAGCAGCTGGGGGACCAGGGACAGGATCGTGGTGTGAGGATACCCTTCAAAGGTGCTTCTCTCTTTTGTATACATGATTTTTTAAAAATAGAGCTATTGTCAAAAGAAGGCGACAGTGGACACTAGAGAAGAAAATAAAATATCCACGGTGCCTACCTTGGAAGAGAGGATTAAGTAGAATGCACATCTACAACACTTTGCTCATAATGCACTAAATGCATTTGCACATAATGTAACAGACATGATTATTATTTTCAGGCTAACTTTGAGTCAGTTGGTATGAGCAGGGTCACAAATCAATCAAAGCAAAATAGTAAACAGATGATTGGTGAACTTCCAAAAAGAAAATAATTATCTCTTAGGAGCCACCATCTGATCAGTAAGAGCCAAATGGCAAAGCAGTCTAATCTCTCATCATCATTAGCATAGCACAATAGAAAATACTAGATTTGGTGTGTCTATACTTCAATAAGGTCTCCTCTGATATCTTTTTGGGTAAAGTAGAGAAAGATTAATTGGATGTATAATTAGGTAAATTTGTAATTACTAAATTTTAATGTGTTAGCATGCAATTAATGATCTAGGTATTTACAGACACTGTGCCAGGCACTGTGGCAGGTGTTGAAGACTCATAAAGTAACACAGACCCTGCTGGCCTCTACGTAAGCTTTGGTCACCTCAGAGAGTGGTAAGGCCATGTGATGAAGCATACGCTGGATGTCAAGCAGGTGGAATCCTGCAGCTGAGTTTCAAGTACCACCTGGTGTTGAACCCTTTGCCTTAAAGACCCTAGTCCAGCCCTGAAATTTTGTGAGTCTTATAAGTCAAAAAAGACTTATGTAGATAGAGCATGAGGTTAAGCAGCTTAGTAGCATCGATGATGCCAGCAAATAGTCATGAAGTTGAGAACGGTAGGTGCCTCTATGTCTCAGGTAGTGAAGACTGCTACATTTGATCTCAACTGACCAACACACCAGACTTACAGCTGTGAGCAAAGTTTTAAAATTATACAACTGTACAAATGCAGTATCATCAAAGTCAAGTTAGTCAAGTTAGTTCTGCCACTTATATTTGGTTCAACACATCAGTTGAGCTTTCAGTATTTATTTCCCACTAGAATTTCTTGGTTCAAAGCATGCTAGTTATTTCTCGTTCCCCTTGGTTAACTGGGGGAGGGTGGGGAGGGTGGGGTGGGAGGAGTTTACATATCTTATAACTGAGTTGTTAAAGCTTGCTTGCTTTTTGCCTTGGTAGCAACTGAGTATTCAGTGTAACACTCTGCTAGATAGAACAGAGACACTTGAGAACCACAGAACCAGGGCTGGTGGTGAAAAAATGAAGCATAAGAAAATTCATCTTTCCTATAGATCAAGTGTAATTATCACTGCATGTTTAACAAGGTAGCATTATAGGTTGTAACATTATAATATTAATACTGATTTGGATTCTGACAAATTGATCACACTTTAGTCTTTCTTCATCTATAAAATGAAGATAGCAATCCCTCATGGAGTTTGCTTTACTATTAAAATGATATATATAAAACAGTTACACCTATGTGTAATTTAAGGTTTTTAATAAATAGTCAGTATTCCTATTAGCAGATAAATGTTGGGTCAACTCTGTGGCCTGGTGGTTAAGGTAGCCAGATCTCACATGACTGACCCCACAGTTGAAGTCTCAGACCCGGCAGCTTGAAAAACACACCAAGTGTGTGCATGCATGCCCTATATCCCACCGGAATGGAGAAATTAAGAAGAGATTGCAGCATGACCATTCCTCATAAAGGGTGCTTTCTCCCTCTCTCTTCATCTCTCTGTCTCTAGCAAATGCACATGCCCTCTGGCAGAATTAAAAAGAAAAACATATAAATATGTACATGGAATTTTTTTTTTTTAGAGATTTTTGCTATATGGTACATGCGCTTGCCAGAAAGGCAGAGAGAGACAGAAAGCAAGAAATCACACCCAGAGAGATGGCCACAACACAATTCCTTCTCCATTCTCCTGTCAGGATTTTAGGCATGCACACACATGTGCATGAGTTTTAAGCCACCAACTCTGGGACTTAAACCACAGTGGACTATGTGAGAGTCCAGCAACGTATCCATTACATCCTCTGCTGGTCCCTATACATGGAATTTTCAAAACGTTTCTTCCGTGACTGAAATAAAGACTTTCTATGGATAATTTTATTGCCCAGATTCAAGGGCGAATAGATTTTTTGACGAATAATCCCATAGAATTCTGTAGCTCCAGCAGCACGAACTCCAGACTGAGCCATACAGCATGGTTTCTTCCAAGCAGTCATCAATCTTCCCATGGCCCTTCCTAGCCAAGTGTAATATAAATACTTGAATGAACTTGGTGCTGACATTTAGAATTTCACAGCATTCATCTGCACTTAATATCTGTCACTGAAAAGACCTGTTAACCTTGCAGTACTGCCAAGGTGTTAATGGTTTAAAAAAAAAAAAAAAAAAGACAAATCCTGCCAAGCTGGGTTAATTTGATATGCTCCCTAGACAGGATAAGCCAAGAAAATCTTCGCCTCGTGGTTTTGTTATCGTATCCTGTATGCACAAGTTTTAATCCAAGAAAAATGTGATGTTTCTAGATAACTGAATTAGGTTCAATAGTTTTTCCCTTAGGCACCGTCCCATCCAAAATGGGGAGAGGAATTTCAGATCGGTAGTATGCCACCTAGAATGAGGATCCTTAACCCTAATAGAAATTGCATTATCCCACAATAAGACTAAATGGAGGGCCAGCAGGTAGCATGGAAGTTAAAGCAGTAGATCCCACTTGGCCAGTTTTGTAGTTCATGTCCCAGATCCAGTGGTTTGAGAATCACACCAGGCACATGTGAATGTGTGCCCAAAATCCTGAGAGGAGAGTGGAGGAGAAGGGATTGCAGCATGGTCGTTCCCCCAGGAGTGGGGGTGATGTCTTACTTTCCCTCACTCTTTCACTCTGTCTCTCTTTTGGCAAGAGTACACACCCAATAGCAAAAAGAAAAAAGACTAAATGGAGTAATAAAACACTGAACTTCCTTAGTTTTTTAAAAGTGTATTTATTATATGTACTTCTTGAGGTCAAGAGAGACTCTGACAGACTCTTGCCATGCCACAATCCTTTCTCTAGCCTTCTGGCCAGCAAGGATCATAGGTGTACCTGTGAGCTGACTCAGCATTGGTGCCCCACAACCAACACTACCAAGACTAGACCCGGAATTTTATCTTATAAGAATTCTTATTATCTCCTCAGAATTAGAAACCATAATTAGAATTTGAATGTGTCTAGGTGAGTTTTATGAAAAATAACTACTATCTTAACTAAATTTTTTTTTTTTTTTTGGAGAGGTTTTTTGCTATAGGGCATGTGCGCTCGCCAAACAGAGAGAGACATAGAGACAGAAAGCGAGAAATCACCCCCCAGGGGGAATGGTCACGCCGCAATCCCTTCTCCTCCATTCTCCTCTCGGGATCTTGGGCATGCATGCACATGCGCCTGGTGTGAGTTTTAAGCCACCAGGTCCAGGACGCGAACCGCGGTCGACTACGTGGGAGTCCAGCGACATAGCCATTATGCTAACTGCTGGTTCCCATTAACTAATTTTTTTTTTTTTAATTTAACTTACCATCTTTAAGTTTCCTTGCCAAAAATGTCAAACCTAAACCTAATGAACCCTTAGGTCTAGAGTCTAGATTCCACTAGGAAGCATAGTGATAAGATTATGTTAAATGTGTATGGTGGCATGTGCCTATGACCCCAGCAATTTGGGGAGACCAAATCAGGAGGGTGATGAGCAGGAGGCTAGCCTGGGAAACATAGTGAGTCTGTCTATAAAAGAGCCAGGTGTGGTGTCACGTTCCTGCAGTCCCAGCTGGGTGGCTGAGGTAGAAGAATAGCAGCATGGTGAGACTTTATTTTATTTTATTTTATTTTGAGAGTGGAAGGCAGCAGGTAGCATAGTCATTAAGGCACTGGATCCCACATGGTGAACTCCACAGTTCAAGTCCCAGACATGGCAGCCTGAAAAACACACCAGGCACATAAGCATACCCAAAATCTCAAGAGGAAAATGGAGGACAGGAATTGCAGTGTGGTCATAGCCGCGGGGGTGATTTTTCATTTTCCCTTGCTCTCTCTCTCTCTGTCTCTCTCCAGCAAGCACATGCACCCTATGGCAAAAAAAAATTAAAAAGTCTAAGAATTAAAAAGAGAGAGATTATGTTAAGTGATACCTCAGGGTGGGAACCAACTAAACTGGATGATTATTGCAATCGCCTATTATTAAAAATAACCTAACAAAGACAGAGAGGGCCTCAAAGGTGATTTGAAAACATGAAATTAAAAATTTGATTTAAAAAAGTAAGAAGCCAGTTGGCAGTGCACTGGTGAAGCACGACACACTGTGAGACAAGCCCACAAGGGAAGGTTCTCAGTTCAAGTCCAGAGACCTCCCTGAATATGCCATGTGCCAATGATCTGGGGCTGGATAAAGCTGGGGGGGTAAATCATGATGTCAGGACCCTACTGGGGGTTCTTTCTTTCTCTCTCTCTCTTATGCCTATGGAAGAAATAAATACATAAAGTTTGAGGGGCCAGGAGGTGCCATAGTGGTTAAGGTGCTAGACTCCCACATAGCCAACTGCTGAGTGAGTTCCAGACTCAGAGGATTGAAAATCACAATGTGCATGCATGACCAAAATTCTAAGAGGAGAATGGAGGAGAAGGGATTGTGGTGTGGCCATCCCCCCAGGGAGTGATTTCTCACTTTCTGTCTCTCTCTCTCTGTCTCTCTGGTGAGCACACATGCCCTATAGCAAAAATCTAATAAATAAATAAATAAATGTGTACATACATACACATATAAACTTTAAGAATAAAATAATACCACCTCAGTCTAGAAATTTAGAAATATCTACAAGACAGACATCCCCATTTTTTCCATTAAAAAGAGACAGCAATAAAGATTCTGAAAGGACAGCTCATATGAGTGCAACTAGGTGGAGTAGACTTCATAGGAGTACCAAGTGAGGGTTAGGATGGAAGAAGTGTGGATTTAGGTGGCAGATATAGTATGAATAAAGACCAGTAGTAGGCAGGTGTGGCAGCTGGTATGAGAGCTGTTTGGATCTGCAGGTGTGATTGTGCAGCACCTGGGAATAAAGCTGTGTCCATCGTCCAGAGCCATGCCATTACAAATCAGGCAGGAGACTGCAATCTTCCTAAAATAAGCATTAAACCGTCTTTGTAGGTTGTTTAGTAGAAGTAGAATAACCTGACAAAAGTATGACTATTCAAATTTAAAGTTCATACAGTATGAGAGGCGGTTCAACCACATGTAAAATGTCTATTAAAACGTTTATACTGGGGGCCAGCCAGGCGTGTGGTGTTTACAACAGCTGGATCCCACATGGCTGATCACATTGTTCAAGTCCTTGTGGTTTGAGAAACATGCTGGTGCTTTGCATTTGTGCCCCAAATATCAAGAAGAGAATAGAGGAGAAGGGATTGCAGTGTGGTCATCCTCCCTGGGGAGTGCTTTCTCACTCCCCTGCATTTCTCTTTCCAGCAAGTGCACAGACCCTATAGCAATTTTTTTTTTAAATGTTTATTCCAGTAAGTTCTGTTTGTTAATTTTCTTGATCGGATGCTAGCGACATGGTTGTGTTCACTTTATGAAAATTCAGCAAGCTTGGGACCAGCAGTTAGCGTAATGGCTATGTTGCTGGACTCCCACATAGTCGACCGCGGTTCGAGTCCCGGACCCGGTGGCTTAAACTCACGCCGGGCGCGTGTGCGTGCGTGCCCAAGATCCCGAGAGGAGAATGGAGGAGAAGGGATTGCGGCGTGGCCATCCCCCCTGGGGGGTGATTTCCTGCTTTCTGTCTCTCTGTCTCTCTCTGTCTGTCTGGCGAGCGCACGCGCCCTATAGCGAAAACCTCTCCCAAAAAAAAAAAAAAAAAAAAATTCAGCAAGCTCTTCGCTGATGGTTTGTGTACTTTTCCATAAGTATGTTATACTCAAAAAATCATTTTTTAGAATACCTGGTTGGATGTAAAGGAGCTCAGCTGGGACCACCAGATATGTTATAGTGTGTCTCTATGAACCTGCGGATAATAATAATCTATCACTAACTTGTCAAAGATCACACAGATTGTTACTGGTGGAGCTAGGTCAGGAATTGTTAGGTCTTTTCTTTTTTTTTGGAGATGTTTTTGCTATAGGGCACGTGTGCTTGCCAGAAAGAGACAGACAGAAAGCAAGAAATCACCCCCTAGGGGGAATGGCCAGGCCACAATCCCCTTTCCTCCATTCTTCTCTCATGATCTTGGGCACATACGCACACACACCTGGCATGAGTTTAAGCCACCAAGTCCGGGACTCAAACTGCGGTCGACTACATGGAAGTCCAGCGACATAGCCATTATGGCAACTGCTGGTCCCAGGAACTGTTAGGTCTTCTAATAACCGTCCAGTATGACTTCTTTATAGAAAAAGATAAGCATTCATTCTTTTTTTTTTAATTGCAGAGGGTGCATGCACTCACCAGAGAGAGACAGAGAGAGAGGGAGGAGGAGAAAGCACACCCCTCCCCACCCCCAGGGTAATGTAATCATGCCACAATCCCTTTTCTTCCATCTCCCCATCCTGTTGGGATTTCGGGCATGCATGCACACATGCCCAGTGTGTTTTTTAAGCCTCTGGGGCCAGAATTCAAGCCACATCAAACTGTGAGATCTGGCTCCCTTAACTACTAGCTTTGGGACTGGCCCAAATCATTCATTCTTTTTAGGATAGTATATACTGAAGATCTTGGCCATGGTAGCTTTCTCTAGTCTACATGCACTCCTAAATAATACACTCATAAATTTGGAAAATGAAGCTAGCTCATAGCCTTGTGGTTAAGGTAGCTGGATCCCACATAGCCAACTGTGGTGAGACCTAGACCTGGCAGCTTGAAAAACACCCTGGGTACATGTTCGTGCATGGCCAAAATCTCAAAAGGAGGGAGAAATGGAGAAGGGATTGTGGCATGACTGTGGCCCATTAGGGTGTTTTCTTACCTCTCTCTCTCCCCCTACTCTCTCTTTCTCTGATAAGTGCTTGCATCCCCTGGCAATTTTTAAAAATTAAATAAAATAAATAAATTGGAGAAATCAACAGGTCATCAGCATTTTCCAAATACAGACAGACATTCTTTAAACATGTGCATGTAAATATAGAGTATCCCATTCCCCTAAGATTTGTCCTTAAAATAAATATTTGCATTTGACAACTTTTTCAGATGTATTAAATGTCTTTTTTGTCCTATATGCACACATACAATTTGGATCTAACTTGTCTAATTCTGGAACACTGCAAAGATTTAGCTACAAGCAGATATATAATTAGTGGAACAAGTTGTGAAATTGCATGCTCAACGTGATCTCATATCTATAATATATTCTAGAAATAAAAAACATATGGAAAAAATAATTGGATCTTTATCAAAATGTTAATGTGATTATCTCTATGTAGAAGAATTATAGGTAAATTAATTTATTTCTTTATTACTATTTCAATTTCTTTTATACATTTAATCATGTTACTTAGCTTGCAAAGTGAAAATTCCAACATGTGTACATTTTGCATGGGTTCAATTGACAACACTATAATGTTATCACACAACAGATAATAACCCATTTCTTTGTCCCATAAATGCCTTGCCTCTCCACCTTTCTCCCTAATGTCCTTCCTCAGACTGTAGTCCTTCACCCTCCCTCTTCTCACACTGTATCTGGCATTCGCAACCATTTACCATGCTTCTGTATCCTTAGGTCATTCAGTTTGGGCCATAGAGTGCGGACAATCAGTATATATTAAGTGGAGACATACAATGTCTTTCTTTCATATCCTGGCTTGCTTCACTTAGCAGTAAATCTTTCATTTTCCTCCACTTTTTGTCAAAGGCCAGGGTCTTGTTTTTTATGGCTGAGCAGTATTCCATAGAGTCAGAGTCTTGTTGTTTTTTATGGCTGAGTAGTATTCCATAGAGTATATGTGCCACACTCTTCAATCCATTCATCTGTTCACAGGCATTTGGGTTGATTCCATGTCTTAGCAGTTGTGAATAATGCCACAATAAACATTGACGTGCAAGCACTTTTATGACTAAGGATTCTTCTGTCCTTTGGTTAGATACCAAGGAGTGGGATTGCTGGGTCATATGGTAGTTCTATTTGAAGATCTTTGAGAAACCTCCAAATTGTTCTCCACAGGGGCTGGACCAATTTACATTCCCACCAGCAATGTAAGAGAGTTCCCCTTTCACCACACCCCCGCCAGCACTTACCTTTTTTTTTTTTAATCTTAGTCGTTCTGACTGGGGTTAGGTGGTATCTCATTTTAGTTTTGATCTGTATCTCCCTTACAATGAGGGATGTTTAGCATTTTTTTCATATGCCTTTTGGCTATTTATATGTCATCTTTAGAGAGTGGTTTTTTCAACCCATTCTCCCATCTTTTAATAGGGTTGATCATCTTTTCTTGGGACAGCTGCTTGAGTTCCTTGTGTATTCTGGTTATCAGTCCCTTGTCTGATGCTTAGTTTACAAAATCTTTTCCCATTCTGAGGGCTACCGATTTACAGTAATTACTGTGTCTTTTGCCATGCAGAAACTTCTCAGTCTGATGTAATCCCATTTGTCTGTTTTTGAGATTATTGACTGTGTTCTGGGGGTCTTTCATAAGAAGTCTTTGCCTACCCCAATGTCTTCCAGAGTTTCACCAGTGTTTTCCACCAGCAGTTTTATAGTTTGAAGCTTGAGGTCTTAGGTTTAGATCTTTAATCCACTATGAGTTGATTTTTGTCAATGGTGAGAGGTAGGGGTTCAGATTCATCTTTTTTTTTTTTTTTTCTGGAGAGGTTTTTGCTATAGGGCGCATGCACTCGCCAGACACAGAGAGAGACAGAGAGATAGCGAGAAATCACCCCCCAGGGGGGATGGCCACGCCGCAATCCCTTCTCCTCCATTCTCCTCTCGGGATCTTGGGCACGCATGCACGTGCGCTCGGCGTGAGTTTAAGCCACCGGGTCCAGGACTCGAACCACGGTCGACTGCGTGGGAGTCCAGCAACATAGCCATTACACTAACTGCTGGTCCCAGATTCATCTTTCTACAGATGGATATCAGTTTTTCTAGCACCATTTTCTAAAGATGTCCCCCCCCCCAATGGAGTGATACCCTTTGTCAAAAATCAGTTGGCTGTATGTTTTGGAGTTTGTTTCTGGGATCTCTATTCTGTTATATTGGTCCACCTGTCTGTTTCTGTGCCAATACCATGCTATTTTGATTACCACAGCTTTGTAGTATATCTTTGGGTTAGGGAGTGAGATGTGGCCCACTCCACTCTTCTTGTGCAGGATTGATTTGGCAATATGAGGTTTTTTATAATTCCAGACAAATTATGGTTTTTTCTAGATCTGTGAAGAATGTTTCCAGTACCTTGATTGGGATTGCATTAGATATGTACATTAATTTGGGTAGGATTGCCATTTTGATTATATTAATTTTTCCAATCTGGGAACATGGGATGTCTTTCCACTTTTTTATGTCATTCTCAATTTCTCTTTTTAGGTTCTTGTGGTTTTCCTTGCGGAGGTCTTTAACTTCTTTGGTTAGATTTATTCCTAGGTAGCTTGTACTTTTTGTGGCTGTGGTAAATGGAATTATTATTTTCAGTTCTAACTCAGTCTGCCTGCTGTTCACATATTGAAATGCTACAGATTTCTGTATGTTGATTTTTTATCCTGCAGCTTTACTGTATTCATGCATTACTTCCAGGAATTTTTTCATGGGTACCATTGGGTCTTCTATATATGCAGTCATGTCATCTGCAAATAGAGATAGTTTCACCTCTTGTTTTCCTGTTTGAATGCCTTTTATTTTATTTTCTTTTTTTATTTTATTCTCTTTTCTGATTGCATTGGCAAGGACTTCCAGTATTATATTGAAAAGGAGTGGAGAAAGTGAGCATCCATGTCTTGAACCAGTTTTTAGCGGAAAAACTTTCAGCTTTTCTCTATTCAGGATGATGTTCGCTATGGGTTTTTCATGGATAGCTTTTATTGTGTTGAGAAATGACTCTTCTATGCCAATTCTGCTGAGAGTCTTGATCATGAAGGGATGCTGTATCTTATCAAATGCTTTTTCTGCATCAATTGATATGATCATATGGTTTTTATCTTTCTTTCTGTTAATATGGTGTATTACATTTATGGTTTTGCATATTTCGAACCAATCTTGCATCCCTGGAATAAAGCCTACCTGATTGTGATGTATAATCTTTTTTATATATTGTTGGATATGATTTGCTATTATCTTGTTGAGAATCTTTGCATCTGTATTCATCAGAGATACTGGTCTATAGTTTTCCTTCCTTGTCCTGTCCTTATCTGTTTTAAGGATAAGGGTGACGGAGGTTTCATAGAATGAATTAGGGAAAGATTCACCCTTTTGGATCTTTAGAAATAACTTGAGCAGAATAGGGGATAACACTTCTTTAAAAGTTTTGTAGAATTCATAGGTGAAGCCATCAAGACCTAGGGCTTTTCTTTGTTGGGAGGTCATTTATTACTGATTCTATCTCCTGACTTGTTTTGGGCCTATTTAGATTTTCTATATCCTCCTAGCTCAATCTTGGTAGATTGTATGTGTCCAGGAATTTGTCCATCTCATCCAGATTTTCTTGTTTGTTGTTATATAGTTGTTCATAATATCCTCTAATGATGTTTTGTATTTCTGTTATGTGTGTTGCTATATTGCCAGCTTCATTGCAAATTTGATTTAACCTGATTCCTTTCTTTCTTCTTCTTAATAAGTCTTGCTACTGGTGTATTGATTTTATCTTTTCAAAGAACCAGCTTTTACTTTCATTTATTTTCTGTATAGTTCATTTATTTTCCACTTCATTTATTTCTGCTCAGATCTTTATTATTTCCTTTCTCGTAGAGTTTTTTGGATTTTTTTTTTTTTTTTTTTTTTTTGCTGTTGCTTTTCCAATTCTCTGAGGCACGATGTTAGGTGATTCATTTGCCCTCTTTCCATCTTCTTCTTATGTGCACTAATTGCTATAAACTTCCTTCTTATGACTGCTTTCACAGTGTCCCAAAGATTATGGAGACTCGTGTCCTCATTGTCATTGGCTTCCATGAATCTTTTGATTTCAGTCTTTATTTCTTCAGTAGTTGTGGAGTCATTCAGTGTCCCAACCCGCAGGACAGCAGGACAGTCGAACAGGTTTCCTGAGGGAAGGAGTGAGAGACGGGATGAACGGCACAATGTTACAACACAGGGACGACACAGTGTTACAACTCTTCAGGGTCCTCCGTTTATTGTGGGTCAGGGATCGTGGTTATACACATGTTGGTGGGTGGTGATTGGTTGTTAAAAGGTGGTTTATGATTGGTTGCTTTTGTGGACCAATCATGAGGTACTGGATATGCAAATGTGAGGGATTCTAGTGGCCAATCAGAGTATGGTTTTGAAGGGGAGCCAATTGTGGCCTTTGGCATTGTGTAATTGTTTGCTCTCTGAGAAACTGAAACCTAAGGGCTTTCTAAGATGGCAATAGTAAGAGACTCATGAAAATGGCCTCGGCAGACTCGCTGGTGCGCAGCCTCCCACAATTCAGGAGCAGATTATTTAGTTTCCATATATTTGTGTGTTTTTGAGGATTTCTCTTCAAATTAAAATCAAGTTTAATTTCATCGTGGTCGGAGACGATGCTGGATATAGTTTCTATGCCTTTGAATTGGTAGCAGCTTGCCTTATGCCCTATCATGTGGTCAGTCTTCAAAAAGGCTCCATATGGGGGTGAGAAAAATGTATATCTCATAGTTTTTGGGTGGAAAGTCCTATAGATATCTGTTAAGTTAATTTGTTTTATGGTTTAATTTAGATCCTTTATCTCTTTACTTAGTTTTTGTCCAGATGATCTGTCCAGAGGGGTAGTGGTATTGAAGACTCCAACAATTAGTGTTTTGCAGTCTATTTCTCCTTTTAGATCTAGCAGTCTTTTCTTCACATATTTGGGTGCTCCTGGGTTAGGTGCATAGATATTTGTAAACGTTATATCTTCTTGATAGTTTAACCCTTTTACTACAATATAGTGCCCTTCTTTGTCTCTTCAAACTGTTTTGGTTTTAAAGTCTATTTTGTCAGAAATTAGTATCATGACCTAGCTCTTTTTTGGCTCCCATTTACATGGAATATCTTTTTCCAACCCTTCACTTTTGGTCTATGTACGTCTTTATCCATGAGATGCATTTCCTGTAGGCCACGGGTAGAATGGGTTTTCTTACCCATTCAGCAGTCCGTGCCTCTTTTTTTTTTTTTTTTTTTTTTTTTTTTTTTTTTTTTTGAGAGGTTTTTTGCTTTCTGGCACGTGCGCTTGCCAGAAAGACAGAGACAGACAAAGAGACAGAAAGCAAGAAATCACCCCCTGGGGGCAGGGATGGCCATGCTGCAATCCCTTCTCCATTCTCCTCTCAGGATCTTGGGCACACATGCACACATGCCCGGCATGAGTTTAAGCCACTGGGTCCGGGACTCGAACCACAGTCAACTACATGGGAGTCCAGCAACATAACCATTATGCCAACTGCTGATCCTATGCCTCTTGATTTGAGAATTAAATCCATTAACATTCAATGTTATTATCGATATTTCTGGACTTGACCCTACCTTTAAGTTGGCCATTGTCAGTTATCTTTTATTCCCTTATTCCTAGCTGTTCATTCTTTAGTTTTGCTGGAACAGCACTCTCTTCAGAGTTTCTTGAAGAACTGGTCTGGCATTGGCTAATTCTTTCAAGTTTTGTTTGAGAAGATTTTAATCTTTTTTTCCCGTATGAAGAATAGTATTTCTGAATATAATAATCTTGGTTGAAATTGTTTCTCTCTTAACACTTTCAATATGTCTTCCCATTCTTTCCTTGCTTGCATTGTTTCCATTGAAAGGTCCAGTGTAAACCTGATGGGATGACCTTTGTAGGTCACTTGTCATATCTCTCTTGCCAATTTTAGTATCATGTCTTTATCTGTGATCTTGGCCAGTCTGGCTAAGATGTGTCTTGGGGAAGATCTTCTTGGGTTGATTCTATTTGGGGTCCTTTGTATTTCTTAAGTCTGGATGTGCTAGTGCTTCTCTAGACTTGGAAAGTTTTCTCCCAGGATTTCATGAAATAGATTTTCCATGCCCTTGTCAGTTTCTTTACCTTCTGGGATACCAATTATTTGAATGTTTAGACGTTTAATAGAATCTAGTATTTCTCATATATTATCCTCGTGGGGTTTTTTGTTATTTTCTCTTTTTGGTGTTTTTTTCTAGGTCAGAGTTTTTATCTTCTATGTTGGAGATTCGCTCTTCAGCATGGTCTAGTTGACTTTTAACACTTTCTAGAGAGTTTTTGATTTCCCGTATTATAGACTTCATCTCTAATAGTTCCATCTGATTCTTTTTGATAGTGTCCATTTCTTCTTTCATATCATGGAAGAACTTCCTAATCTCTTACAGTTTGATGTCTCTTTTCTGTTCCAGCTCATAGAGTTTTGTCACCATGAATGTTCTAAATTCATTCTCTGACATTTTGGTAACTTCCTGTTTTTTTGAGAGATGGGAGTTTTTTTGTTTGTTTTGTTTGTTTGTTTGTTTGTTGCTATAGGGCGCGTGCGCTCACCAGAGAGACAGAAAACAAGAAATCACCCCCCAGGGGGATGGCCACGTCGCAATCCCCTCTCCTCCATTCTCCTCTCGGGATCTTGGGCACACACGCACATGCACCTGGCGTGAGTTTCAAGCCACCGGGTCTGGGACGTGAACTGCAGTCAATTATGTGGGAGTCCAGCAACATAGCCATTACGCTAACTGCTGGTCCCTTATTTTGTTCTTTTGATGGAGATATATTTCCTGGTTTATTCCGAACTGAGGCTTGTATTCTACTTCTAGCCATTGGGAGTTGTATTCACTTTGGGATACCTCTTTGGAGAATGTTTATTCAAATTGGAACAGGTGTGCTTCCCTTTTTCTGTAGTCAGTTGTGTGCTGAAGTCTCTTCTGCTGTGTTTGACAATGTGCTCTCCACCAGAGGAGTCTTCTACTCAGGTGTCTGAAGAATAGTCTCTCCTTTTTCGAAGGTGGTTCAGTAAGAGGAGGATCCAAGGGAGGCTCATAGTACTAGGTTATTTTAAAAGTGTGATTCTAGACCTGTCTAGGCCCTCTAAAAGGATGGAGGATGAGGAGGAAATGACAGTATAATAAAGAAACAAAAAGAGTATAAAGGAGAATAAAGAAAAAGTCACATGTGCAGCATGTGGTTTCACCAGGGAGTTGGAGATGGAACTGGGTTCTGTCGGAGAGGTGGAAGCTGCTTGTGGGCTTACAGATGGGGGAGCTGTGGGGTTCAGGAAGCTGGGCTGTGGCCAGTGATCGGCCCTGCCTCAGGGTCCCCGGTTTCACCAGGAGGCTGGAGATGGAACTGGGTTCTCAGTAAATTTATTTTCTTAATGCTTTCTCTTTGTAATTAATTTTTAATGATTAATTAATTTAATTTTATAATCAGGAAATAAATCCTCTTTTTTATTTATTTATTTTTATTTAGTTTTGCTGTAGGGCACATGCAGTCTCTAGAGACAGAGTCAGAGACAGAGACAGAGAGAAAGTGAGAAATCACTCCCTAGATGCGATAGCAACGTGGCAAGCCTGTTTCCTCATTCTATCTCAGGATTTGGGCATGCGCACACACACACACACACACACACACACACACACCCAGCGTGATTTTCAAGCCATGAGGTCTAAGACTCCAACCGCACAGTTGGCCATGTGGGATCCAGCCACCTTAACCTCCACACCACCTGTTGGCCCTAAATCCTCATTTTTTGTTTGAAAAAAATTTACAGTGGACACACTAAGCTTCTATCCAGAGTGAAAAAGTAATTATTTTAGTGACTGTGTTCCTCTATGTAATGTGAAAATACTATCGAAATGACAGTTTTTTACCAGCCAAATATATAATCCTATTTCAGTAAGGCATTTCATGCAGACATAAAATTTTTTAAGAACACAACCTGGAAGTAGAATAGCTATCAACTGGAAGAAACTGCTTAACTGTATAACAATAAAAACCTCTCTGAAAATATCTCTGCAGGTACGCTGGTATCCTCCTGGGCATCACAAATACATTTGCCACTATTCCAGGAATGGTTGGGCCCGTCATTGCTAAGAGTCTGACCCCCAATGTAAGTAGATCATTTGCTCGTAAACTGAAAACACTTGAAGCTGCACATCTATGTCCCAGTTGAGTATGTTGTAGTTACAGATAAATTTCTGAATGTCTATTTTTACAAAATTATAGTAACAAAAAACTAAATACCTTACAGATGGTAAAGTATATTTTCAAAGAATACTCATATATATATATATATATATATATATATATATATTTTTTTTTTTTTTTTTTTTTTTTTTTTTTTTTTTTTTTTTTTTTTTTTTTTTTTTTGCCATAGGGCATGTATACTAACTAGAGACAGAGAGGAAAAGTGAGAAATCACCCCCCGGGCAGATGGCCACACCACAATCCCTTCTCCTCTTGGGATTTTAGGCATTCATGCACGCATGCACACATGGCTGATATTTTTCAAGCCACTGGGTCCAGGACTCAAACCACGTAGTCAATCATAAAGGATCTAGTACCTTAACAAGACCACATCATCTGCTGGTTCAGTACTCTTTGGGTACAAGATAAAGCAGTAGTACTTAGTTAAGTGAAGATCTCACAGCTGAAAAATCACACAAGTAGTTAAAAACTGTGATATTAAGCCAGATAAATAATATATGTGTTTGGACGAATAAAAATGGGCAATGTGAGATTACTCTAAAAATAAACCCATGAAGGTGAGGTATAGAAGGAGCCATATAGGAAGGAGCCAGGTTGTATGTATGGGGCAGGACACACAGACCTGTGCAAGGTCAGCAAACACTTGGAGGCAGGTGGGCCCCAGGTTGGTCAGCCCAGAAGCTGGGAAACGGTACAAGGCCTGATCAGAAAACAGAGCATTTTAAAAGGCTGCCTACTGGGCCTAGGTGGCATGGTGGTTAAGGTGGCTAGATCCCACATGGCCAGCCACACAGTTTGAGTCCCCAGACCCTGCAGTTTCGAAAACAAACCAGGCATGTGTGTGTGCGTACCCAAAATCCCAAAAGAAGAATGGAGGAGAAGGGATTGTGGTGTGGCCACATCCCCCTGGGGGCGTTTTTTCACCTTCTCTCTCCCTCTCTCTCTCCCTCGCTCTCCAGTGAAAGCAGGAGCCCTATAATAATTTTTTTTAAAAAGCCTGCCTAACCTGTGTAAGAAGCTAAAATAGATGACCTCCAGTGCCCCTTCCAAATCCAATTTTCTATTTTTTTAAATAATTATTTAATTTTTAATTCATTGTCATTATTTTTATTTTATCTTTTTGAAGTTGACCAGGGAGAGAAAGAAGGAAAGTGAGAAAGAAAGCTGTCAGGTTGGGACTCAAACCATAGTGAGCCACCTGCCAGCCCCACAATTTTATATTATTTAAAAATATCTGGGAACCGGCAGGCAACATAGTGGTTAAGGCACTGACTCCCACATGGCCGATAGTGGTTCATGTCCCAGACCCAGTGGCTTGAAAAATCATGCCAGGCACATGCGTATTCATGCCCAAAATCCCAGAAGGAGAATAGAAGAGAAGGGATTGTGGTATGGCCATCCCCTCTGGAGGGGTGATTTCTCACTCTCCCTCTCTTTGTCTCTCTCTAGCAAGCACACACACCTTATGGCAAAAACCCTTAAAAATTTTTTTTGTTTAACCCAAAGGAATTGTGAACCATGTTCAAGAGGCTTAATTTTCTGTTTTGTCCCTGTGATCAAATTAATAACAGTGTCTAAGTCTTAGAATTTTATAACATACTTACAAACTCTGTATTGCCAAGTACACCAATTTCAGACACATGTGTGTTTACCACAAATAGTGTTTTTACTTCTCTCTGTTCCCACTCTTTCTAATTTCTTGCTTAAGTAGATTGGCACTTTCCAGTTACTATTTACTCTCGCTTAATAGAAAGATATTGCAGTTTTGGTTTTTTGTTTATTGTGTTTCTAATAAATTCCCATGTCTGAATGTGGACACACCAGAAGTGTTTAACCTAGTCTTTATTGAGCAGTGTGGCAAAGGGAGCCTGAGTCAACACTGCCATGTGTTCATTTCATTTATGATCCACACTCTGCTGGGGAAGTATGGATCCCTAAATTAAAGTTATAAATGTTTATAAAGTAAGTACTGAGTGTATGTGAGAGGTGTTATAGCATTTGTTTAAAATATTTTAAAATGGAACAGCAGGTTCTTGCCTTTATAAGTATTGTTATTGTAATCACTTACAACTAAAATTGACAGCACTGCCTAAAAAATTTGTGGAATGAGTCCAAGTATAAATAAATAATGAAATAATTAAAACAGTGTGTCTGAGGTTCAGTTTTGTTATAAACAAAACAATATTCTCAAAAAACTGGTTAAAAAAAAAAACCTGGAAGCTATGGATATTCTTCTACAATTGATAAGTCATTCATTGCATCCAGGTAGCACAAGCATTGTCTTATCCTTAGACCACAGAGAAGCTTTGTCTTTCAAATCCTAAGATGTCGTCTCAAACATTTCTTTGTGGTCTGAGACGCAATTATGGACTGACTTCTCTTCTAGAGTGGTAACATGTCATTGGCATATCTAAATTTTAGTCACTGAAACTTAAAATGGATTTCTAAGATTTTGTTTGCACTAAAGTATAATCATATGAGACAAGAAAAGGTGCTCTTTTCTTTCTCCAAGTTTTTCCTTTCTTCTTAAATAAATAACCTATCCTGTGTTCCCAGTGCCTTCCCATTTACTCACTGTCAATTCTACGGCTTGCTATTTTTTTTAAATGCTGCAAATATAGCATCCTGGTTACACTGGAATTGTAAAAAAATTAAAAAAAAAAAAGGAAAAGGAAAACATTAAAAAGTTTTTATAGGAAGTCACATGATCCAGAAATGTAGATACTGTGTGATGTTTCCATGCCACTGGACAGTTGTTAGTCTCTCACTGACGAATCTTAAACATGTCCTGCTCTGTGCCTTTCAAGTCCATCCACACTGGCTAGGCCTCACTTCGAGGTCTTAGACCCCCCAGATACGAACTTCAGAATCCTTCTTAACTCGACCTTACTTGACCTACCTGACACACACATTCTTAGGAACACATAGTTCAGGAACATGCTATGCTTTCTATTTTTGGTAAACTTTATTGAAGTATAACAGATATATTTTTTTTCTTTTCTTTTTTTGGAGAGGTTTGTTTTGTTTTGTTTTGTTTTGTTTTGTTTTTGCTATAGGGTGTGTGCGCTTG
Organism: Tupaia tana; assembly: GCA_026018925.1. Lineage (NCBI taxonomy): Eukaryota > Metazoa > Chordata > Mammalia > Scandentia > Tupaiidae > Tupaia > Tupaia tana. Next base: position 93,082,221 of record JAKSZU010000002.1, read on the forward strand.
CCAGAAAGACAGAGACAGACAGAGAAACAGAAAGTGAGAAATCACCCTCCGGGGGGATGGCCACGCCACAATCCCTTCTCCTCCATTCTCCTCTTGGGATCTTGAGCATGCACGCACACGTGCCCGGTGTGAGTTTAAGCTGCCAGATCCGGGACTCGAACCGCGGTCGACTACATGGGAGTCCAGCAACATAGCCATTACGCTAACTGCTGGTCCCTGACAGATATTTTTTCAAATACACAAATCCAAGGTATACAACTAGATGAATTTTCATGAAGTTAATATATCTGTGTAAGTAGCAGTCAAAAATCAGAACATTACCTCCCTCAAGAATCCTCCAGGTAACCATTCCCACCATTCTTACCTTCCCCCATCTAACTCTAACACCATAGTTAGTTTTGTCATTTACTATTTATTCTTTTTGGTCTGGGTTCTTTGGATTAACATTTTATGAGATGTTTCTATGCTGTAGCTCATTCATTCTCATTACTATATAGTACTCCATTGAATAAACATTCCACAGTCCTGCTAACAGACGTTTGGGTTCTTTCAAGCATAAAGTTTTTGTGAATAATGCTGCTTTTGTAACACTCTTGTGACACTATCTCTTATATAAAATGGAATACAAGAAAATTTTTTTTCATTTGCATTTTTTTCTTTCTCTATAGAACACTGTTAGAGAATGGCAGACTGTTTTCTATATCGCAGCTGGTATTAATGTATTTGGTGCCATTTTCTTTACGCTATTTGCCAAAGGTGAAGTGCAAAACTGGGCTCTCGATGATTACCATGGACACAGAAACTGAAGGAACCAGTCAATTAGCCTGTCTCTATTGTATTTTTATTTATCATGTAACCTAAAAGTGCCTTTGATATTTTAATGTGCATTCTACACACAAGAAAATTGTACCTGTATTAAATGTTTAAGCCTTGTAATCATGAAATGTTACCAGTTGACAGATTAGTAAAATTAGCTATTTTTAATTATTATTAATATAAATGCTGGAACTTACACTTTAGGTTCACGTACCTGGCTACAAGTCAGTCAACCTGAAGTAGGGAAGTTCTACTTAATTCTAAGGGACCATACTTATGGGAATAAGCTGAAATGACTCCCATAATACCTTTGCTTAATTAAAGTAGGTAAGAATTCTCAGGTCTTATCAAATACCTGTTTTTGCTCACTTCCCTCATAAAAATTATTTATTGTCAGCTCTTCCTGACACTTCAGTCTCAAATTTAACATCTCCAGGGAGCTGCCGGTCTGTGTAATTTGGCCTGGCAAGTGATCCAAGGGAAGCATGCCCAGACCGCTGCCAAGAACTCCCTCCCTGGCTCCAGGGACCGAGTGGCCAGCATTTCTCAGAGGTGGCATCCAGACCTGGTCTGTGTCAGGCTCGGTGATGGTATTCTTCTTCCCAGGGGCTACACATGTGTAGGTAGAGCCCTGAGTTGGCAGGAGCAGGGAACTCTGCAGCTGTGATCTGTCCATCCTCAGTCATTCCCTTTCCAGCAACCGAAATACTGACCTGCAGAAGAAAAGTGTGATACCCAATCAATCACAAATGCTATCATCCTTGATAAAAACTAGTTTCACAAGAATCAGAGTATAAATTTGAAGTTCTGTGTTTTAATCTAGAATTTTAAAATAAAATTTAACTCTCACTTTGTCTTCAGTCTGTCCTCACATAAGCTTCTGGTCACAGTTTAGAGTTAAGTGACTTTTAAACGCCACATGACTGGAGACCAGTGAAATCACCTTTACCGCCCATTCCCCAAATCGTATTTTTCTAGTTTGTTTTTGTTTTTGTTTTTGTTTTTCTGGACCATCCTCCAGTGATAAGTGAGCATGCTTTAAGGGCATTTATGTGATTTAAAACTTGATTTATATTATGTTGTGTTTGTTCAATACTACCTGTAACATTTTAACTAAAGCTGTCTAATATAATAAGATGTAAATTCATTTATGTAAATTAATTTTTAAATTTGTAAATACCTTTAAGTTGCCGTGGTGATATTTCTTTTATAAACCATCAAAATAAACCTTCTGGATTGATTTTTAAATCTTAATAGTGCTGTGATAACTTCTTGTGTCCATAGTGATTATTTTGTTTACTTATTTTATTGCTAGAAGGTGCTTATCTCACCAGGGAGAGAGAGAGAGAGAAAGTACTTTTAAGTGGGGCACGGCCAGACTTCATCATTCCTTTTTCCTCCATTTCTCTGTCCTGTCAGGATTTGGGGGGGGCCACATGCATACACTCCTGGTATGCTTTTTTTATTTATTTTTTTTTTTGAGAGGTGTTTTTTTTTTTTTTTGCTATAGGGTGCGTGCACTCGCCAGACAGACAGAGAGAGACAGAGAGACAGAAAACGAGAAATCACCCCCCAGGGTGGATGGCCACGCCGCAATCCCTTCTCCTCCATTCTCCTCTCGGGATCTTGGGCACTCACGCACACGCGCCCGGCGTGAGTTTTAAGCCACCGGGTCCGGGACTTGAACCGTGGTCGGCTACGTGGGAGTCCAGCGACACAGCCATTACGCTGACTGCTGGTCCCCACTCCTGGTATGCTTTTCAAGTAACATGCACAGCGATTTGAACTGCAGTTGGTCTTGTAAAATACAGATTCCAGTACAGAGTACTTAACCACTGTGGCTACTTGACGTCTATCCTGCATCCTCCTTAAGCTACCCTTCTGCCTCTGCTTGCATCTGTGCCACCGCCAGGCTGAGACTCGGTGATGCAGCATCTGACGTCTCCATGGCCATAACCTGCCCTAGCTCTGGGAAGAGCCCATCCACTCTTGTTGCTAAAGTATGTGCCCACATCACTGAGCCTACCTTCTCCTGCCTCAGTAACTTCTCTTTAATTTGCTTCTTCAGTCTCTCTCTTTTATGTCTCAAAGATACACAAGTCTTCTCTAGCCTTTAGACAAAATTGTAAAAGCTTCCTGAGTGCATAAAAATACATGTAAACACACACAGAATACTTCTAGAAAATGGAAACAGTACTTACCTCTGTAGTAAAATAGGCAACTAAGGATATCAAGAATTAGTTTTCACTTTGCCAAATATGGCAGTTTAACTTATTCTAATAAATACATCATTTTCAAAACTAAACTAAATACCTGTTGCTTAAGCTGCTGTGTAACTACCACCACGTTTACAACTGCCTACTAGACATCCCCAACTAAAAGATGATTTAAATCCAACCTCTGGCCAGCCCTATCTCCTAGTGGTTAAAGGAACTGGATCTCAGGTGGCTGACCACACAATTTGAGTCCCAGATCTGGTGGCTTGAAAAACACCAGGGACATGTACATGAGTGCCCAAAATCTCAACAAGATGAAGAAATAGAGAAGTGATGGCAGCATGACCACACCTCATTGGGAGGTGCTTTCTCCCTCCCTCTCTCTTGTCTCTCCGTGACGACTGTACACACCTTCTGGCAAATTAAAAATAAATAAGTCCAACCTCACTCCCCTACACCCATCCTTCTATTCCTGCCACCTTCTTCATTCCCATTAAAAGTGCCATTTCTTAAAAAAAATAAAAAATAAAATAAAAAATAAAAAGTACCATTTCTGGGACCAGCAAATGATGTAGTGGTTATGTCACTAGACTCCCACGTAGTCAATTGCAGTTCGAGTCCCAGACCTGGCAGCTTAAAACTCATGCCAGGCACATGTCCATGCATGCCCAAAATCCATGGGGAGAATGGAGAAGGAATTGCAGCATGCCCATCCTCCGTGGGGATGATATTTGACTTCTGTCTCTCTGTCTCTCTCTGCGAGCAAGCCTTATAGCAAAAATCTCAACCAAAAAAAAGTACCATTTCCCATGGGGCCAGCAGATGGCATAGCAGTTACATCACTGAACTCCAACATGGCCAACCATGGTTCAAGTCATGGACCCAGTGGCTTAAAAAAAAAAAAAAAAAAAATCACACCAGGCATGTGTGCATGCATGCCCAAGATCTCAGGAGAATAGAGTAGGAAGGTTTACATTGTAGCCCACCCCCCTGGGGCTTATTTCTCACTCTCTCTCTCACTGTCTCAGTCTGTGTCTCTGGCAAGCACACACACCCTAAGGCAAAAACCTCTTAAAAAAAAAAAGAAGTACCATTTCCCCACTGACTTAGGCTGGGACTTGAAGTCATTTTTTTGTTTCTCCTCCCTAGTTTGCCACCTGACCCCTAATACTATTTCTAAGAACCACCCCACTTTTGTTGTTAGAATTTTGCCAGAAAGACAAGGGGTGATGGCCATGCCACAATCCACTCTCCTCCATTCTCCTCTAGGGATTTTGGACTCACACACGCACACACCCAGAGTGTTTCAAGCCACCAGTTCTGCGATTCCAGTCACAGCCAACCACATGGGAGCCCAGCGCCTTAACCACTATGCCACCTGCTGGCCCCTGGAATTTTTTTTTTTAATCCCTTTGCCATCTCCTAATAAGAACCTTGTGGATTTCGTTCCACCCGGTATAGAAAAGTGAAGTGAGGCTGGCTCCATGGTTGTAGCAAATATGTTCTGTTCAGTAGAAGCCAGATCTCATATGTGACCACAGCTGGAATCTCGGCCCCATCAGCCTGAGACACTCTGGGCATGCTTGCAAGTGCTCAGGACCCGACAGACCGGAGGACTGGAGGAAGGGACGTGAAGGGTCTCTCTCTATCTCCCATGAAGAAACAAAAGAAAGAAATGTGCCGCGGTCTCACTGCCCTTAGATCCTCTTGGGCCCCAGCTTCCCACTGGGAAGTGCTGAGTTGAGTGTCCCAGTACCCCTGGTTTCCTTGGTCAGGTTTACTCCTAGAGGTGAGCCCCATGGTCTCCCTTTGCCTGTCCAGTAGACTCTTCTGCCCGCAGCTGTGTCTTCCTCTCCTGGGCCCAGTCTACTCCACCCTCACCCCCACCATGCCATGTGGCAGCAGCCTCAGCTACTTCACCCCCCCCCCAATACTTGGTTCCCACTTTCCCTTTCCTCTCCATACCTTTATTATTAATATTTTTATTCTTTGGGCTGGAGGGTTACTTTTCAACCCCATCTCCTTCATGATCCCTGATTTCTTTCACCCTCCCTCACTCAGATGTAGTCCCTTTCTTTGATCCACTAAAACCACCATATTTACTTGCTTGAGTTTTGTTTTAAAGTTTGTTTTAACTCAAGAACTTAGGTGCAGTTGTGAAGAAAAGATCATTTCTTCAGATGTTCATCCAACAGATATTAAGTGTCCACTCTCTGCTGAGTGGTAAGGATACAAGATGAGTTTGGCCTAGCCCTTTCCCTCCCAGAGCTCAGTCTGGCTCCTCCATTGCCTTTCTCCGCCCTTGTAGTGCTTCCAAACATGACTGTGTCTATTTCTCTGTTCAATCCAGCACAACTCTTGAGGTCAGGGTCGTTTCATGCATCTCAGCATGGTCTCCCTCATAACAACATGTGCTTAGCCTATATTAGTTGTTTAATAAACATTTCTGGGGCCATCTGGTAGTATGGTGGTAAAACACGAAGCCCTACAAAGCAGACCCACATGAGAAGGTCGCCAGTTCACATCTGGACCCTCCCTGTGGCCCAGAATAGATCAGGTGACAGAACCTACTGGGGCTGCTCGCTCTATGGGGGTGGGGGGGAAATATATATATATATATACATACACACACACACACATACACACACACACACACACACACATATATATACATTATTCTTTAGTTAAACTGACTATAAACAAGATTTTTTTTAATCTCGCATATTGTTTTTCTTCTCTAAATATGCTGACACCTTTTAAGGAGAAATGTTAAGCTAACCACAAACTAAGCTATAAGGAGCAGTTACTAGTGAACGGTTTTGAAAGTATTTGTAAAAAGCTTAGTTCTGCTTAGGCAAAATGCTTCTCCCTCCCAGTTATTCAACAAATATTTATTGAGTATTAAGTACCAGCTGTTCTTCACATGGAGAGAGCAGTGAAAAAAAAACAAGTTCTTTTTCTCATGGACCTCACATTCTTATCAAACCCCTTTCTTCATAAGTTCCAGCCTTTGAAACCTTCCGTGCAAAACGTCATTACCCACCCAACAATCAAATCCAGTGGGAGTGAGCCTACCGAGTGACCTTGAGAATCAGGTTTATGAAAGAAGTGGAGACAAACGCTGAAGTCAGCAAGTTTGGGTCAGCCATTGTGATGTCGCCTGGCTTCAGCTTTGGTTTCATTTTCCAGAAATCAGAAATAGAGACGTTTGGATTTAGACCCTGTTGCAAAGTAGATCATCAGTTCTAACCCCTGAGGGCAGTACACTGCTGTGCAAAATAAAGCTTCCCCAAACAGAGAAATACTGACACGCTATTTAAACCGAAGGCAGAAAGAGCAGAATCCTGAAGGAAAAGGCCTGGGTGTTCTCAGTGGAAACATGTTTCTGCCTCCGGTGGATAGGCGTAAGGTGGATATGTAATTTCAGTTAAGGAATGAATTAGCTTTCTCATAGGAATGTAAATTCAGACGGATCACAAAGCCTTTTCAGATGTCTCTGCCTTTTAGAGCAACGGCAAGCAGAAAAGCCAACTATCAAAGTTTCTATTCTGAGAGGATAAGAGAAAATGCTTTCTGCGAGCTTTGCGATGGAAAATTGTGAGTACAGCAATACTGCAAAGAAGTGAAATGTAATGCATTGTCTGCCTCCTTTTGCCATGCACCTTGATGAGGAAGAACACTAGTAATTTTCCAAGCTTCTGTTTACTTTCACTTTATCTTGTGTTGTGGGAGGAGAACGCAGAAGTTCCATGTCACTGCCAGTCCTGGGCTAGTGAGGGAGAAGCCATTATTGTGTAACTGAACTGGAAAAGTATTTAAACTCTCTCTGTTTTTCCTCACACACATGCTCATGCCTTAATAATCTAGACTTGCTGGTAAATATACACATATATGTATAAATACACTTGTTTTAATTAAATCTTTTCCTGAGCACTCTCACTGGCAGAATTGCCCCTATGATCGAGTGTGCATATCGGCCCAGTCTTCAGAGCGGCAAAAATAGCCCCTTGTTTTAAACATTGTACAACTTGCACTCCAGAGTCTGAAACTTGAGCCTTGCCCAGAAGTTTAGATGAAAGTGAAAGTGATCTGTCTGGTCTTTTAATACTCAAGAACTGTTTTGTGTTAAATATTTGGATGCTGTTAGAAGGAATTCAAAACTATATATCATATAAATCTCTCATACATCATCTATTGTAATCCATTTTTTTTAACACTAAGAAGATAGTTCAGGTGTCTGCTGTACTTTTGAGTTGTTCTATCACCAGTAGTAGGAACTGGGACATTCCTAATGATTCCTTTTTTGACCATCGCCAGCTGCAGAGAAGCAATGGTAATGGCATTCTTTTCTTTTTTAAAAAATAATTCCTTGTTAATTTTTTTTTTTTCATTTTTGCTATAGGGTACGTGTGCTTGCCAGAGACAGAGAGAGAGAGTGAGAAAGCACCCTCTTCCCAGGGGATGGCCACATTGCAATCCCTTCTCCATTCTCCTCTAGGGATTTGGGGCACACGCACACCCATGCCTGGCATATTTCTCAAGCCATGGGGTCCAGAACTCCTAACTGCATAGCCGGCCATGTGGGATCCAGCTGCCTTCACTACCATGCCATCTGTTGGCTCCAATAACAGCATTCTTGTTTAGCACTCTCACATTATCTGTTCTTTCTGGGGACTTTCTCAGATACCAGTCGTTTCTGCTCTTGCTTTTTGACACACTCAGCAAAAAGCAGCCAATAAAGGCTAATGAAGAGTACTAGTGAATTTCTCTCCAGGTTTAGACTAGCCAGAGGGATAGGCAGGCTTGAGGTGCACTGCATAAAAACTTCTTTGAATTACATTTCTTCCACTGTGATTTTTTTTCTTTTTTTCTTTATTTAAATTTATTTATTTACATTCATTCACTATATATCATTACAGCATACAAAATGAGATTTCCCATCCAGAATACACTGCATATTGGTTCAATCAAGCACATCAACATGCATGTTATTGTCAACAAATAATTTTACATTTCTTGTTTCCTGTATATTTTGCTTTTTTTTGCCACCCTTGATTCCCTATCTCTCACCCTGTGCCATGTCCCACCCTCCTTCCACACTGTCTTTGGTATCCATAGTTGCTTTCTATGCCTTCCCCCCCCCCCCATTTTATTGATTCACTAATGAACTTAATTAATCCAAATATTTCCAATAGCAAGCGCAGCTGATATATACATTTCCATGAACACAAGTCTGACTTTAGGCATAAACCTCAGTGAGTAGAATGAACATACTATAAAGTAGCACCTAGCTGGGGCTGTATATAGCTTATTGCAGTCATCAAATATGCATTTTTTATTTCATTTTTTTATACATTCAATTACCTTTTTTAGCTTACAAAGCAAATATTTCACTTTGTGAACATTTCTCCCTAATCCAGTTGGTTAAACTATAAAATATCTTCAGCAAATAATACCACATCTCTCTGTCCCATTAATGCTTTGCCTCCCTATTTTTCTTCTAAATGTCCTTCCTCGGGCCCTCCTCTTCCACCCACACTATATCTGGTATACAATAAATGGGTGTAAATATCTTCCACTTTGATTTTAAAGAGACTGGGAAAGAAGAGGAAGAGGGTACAATGGACCAGGACTATCTGAGACTGCCAAGTGAATAAAAACTAAAGTAGATGAGAGAAAGTGAAGAGCTGTGTTCAAGACCGAACGTAGTAGTATCGAGTATGAAACAGAGCAAGAACCCCCTCATGTATTTTCTAGGGCTCCTGAAATATAAAGTCCATTTGCATTGTAATGGCCCGGAGTAAGGAGTAAGTGTTCAGACTTTGGTTATGATAATGACCAACATGGACCATGAGTGAGGGCCATATGGCCTCTAAAACTCTCACTTAAAGGAAAGAAGGTTTTCATTTCAATATGTAAGATGTTTTGTAGACTGGAAACTGCTGGTTGTGAGCTCAGAGACTATAGGCTGAATGGTTCCAGACACCTGAAGAGGAATTTGATTATCTAAGGCCTCACCAATCAAGAATATCCACGAGAAGATCATGCCCTCTTGAACCAATCACTGAACTGATGATGCGCCTGGGACTTTTGCCCCTAATTTTGTGCTTAAAAACGCATGTGGGGAACATCTTGGGGAAACCGGGTCTTTTCAGCATGAGCTGCCCGCTCTCCTTGCTTTGCGCTTTGCAATAAAGCTGTACTTTCCTTCATCACACCATGTGCCTATGGCTTGGTTTTATAGCGCTTGGGCGAGTGGACCTGATTTGAGTTCGGTAACAAGTATTATGATATTCTAAGTAGCAGGCCCAACCCCCATAGCACAGTGGTAGCACACTGCTGCTGTGCTGGATGCTGTATGTCCACTGCCCTTCAGATTCTCAGTCAGCCGGGTATACCTGCAAGTGCCCAGGACCCTGAGGCACTGGAGGGCTGGAGAAAACTGATGGTAGCATGATGGGAACCTATCAACAATGCTGTCTCTCTCTTCCCCTCTTCTTCCTTCTCTCTCTCACTTGCTCAGTCTTTCTTTGTTGTGTGCACACATAGTTTCTATCATAAATACATATCTATAATAAATAGCAACATTTATAAATATCCTAGCGTAGAAAATTGGTACCAAGTACTAATGAGAATTTACATTCAAAATTTATTTAATTCTGAGGCTGACCCTATAGTATAGCTGGGTCACTATGAATACTGTGCATAGAAATCTGGATCCCACGTGGCCAACCATGGTTTGAGTCTCAGCCCTGGCAGTTTAAAAATCATGCTGGGTGTGTGTGTGTGTGCATGCCACAAGCCCTGATAGCCTGGACAAACGGAGGAGAAGGGATTGTGGAGTGACCCTACCCTACTGGGGATGCTTTCTCTTTCTGTGTCTCACTCTGGTGAGCACACACATCCATTAGTGAGTTTTTTTTTTTTTTTTTAATTTACTTCATTCTCAGGGAACCAGCAGTTAGTGTAATGGCTATGTCGCTGGACTCCCACATAGTCGACCACAGTTCACGTCCCAGACCCGGTGCCTTAAAACTCACGCCGGGCACGTGTGCGTGCGTGCCCAAGATCCCGAGAGGAGAATGGAGGAGAAGGGATTGCGGTGTGGCCATCCCCTCTGGGGGGGTGATTTCTCACTTTCTGTCTCTATGTCTCTCTCTGTCTGTCTGGCGAGCGCATGCGTCCTATAGCGAAAACCTCTAAAAAAAAAAAAAAAAAAAAAATTTCATTCTCAACACAGCCTTTTCATGTGGGTATCAGCACCACCATTCTACATAGGCAATTAACATAGTCACATCACTAGTGCTAGAAAAGGCTGAAACCAGGTGTCTCTGATGTTAGACCAAAATCTTTTTACTCCTATGCTATACCGTCTCCATTAAAAGTCAGGTTTGGGAGATCCGCCATTTTGCCATCCCACTGCAGACATGGGCCCTGGTGCTGACGCTGCTCTGCAGGATGTGGAGTGAAATTCCGTGTACCTGAAGGATTCATGTCGTTTGAGGATCTGGCTGTGGACCTCACCTGGGAAGATGGGCGGAATCTGGATGATGCTCAGAGGATTTCATACAAGGTGTGATGATGCTGAAGACCAGCAGCAGCCTGGTGTTCTTGGGACACTGCATTACCAGACCTTCGGTGACCTTCAAGTTGGAGCGAGAAGAAAAGCCCTGGACAGCAGAAAAAATCTCCCACCAGAGCATCCCAAGAACATTCATCCTTTGGTGATAAGAGTTGTTCCTTCACACCATGCAAATAGATGATCCAGAAAAACGTTATCATCAGCAGTGAAGCATCACACAATGCCCACAGTTATAAGAAGGAGAAAAAAGATAAGGAATACAAATGACAGATGAAAAACTTTCTTTTTTTTCTTTTTTTTTTTTTTTTGGAGAGGTTTTTGCTATAGGGCACATGCGCTCACCAAAAAGACAGAGAGAGACAGAGAGACAGAAAGCGAGAAATCACCCCCCAGGGGGGATGGCCATGCCACAATCCCCTCTCCTCCATTCTCCTCCCGGGATCTTGGGCACGCATACACACGCACCTGGCATGAGTCCAAGCCACCAGGTCCGGGACTCAAACCGCAGACAGCCACATGGAGTTCAACGACACAGCCATTATGCTAACTGCTGGTCCCATGAAAAACTTTCAGTATAAAACCACAGCAAGGCAGGGGCTAGCAGATGGCATAATGGTGACGTCACTGGAATTCCACATAATTGACCACAGTCTGAGTCCCAGGCATGGCAGCTTGGAACTCATGCTGGGTGCGTGTGCACATGTGCCCAAAATTCCAAGAGGAAAATGGAAGAGAAAGGATTGCAGCATGGCCATACCTCCTGGGGAGTGTTTTCTCTCTTTCCGTCTCTCTGTTTCTCTGTCTCTTCGGCGAGCACATATGCACTATAGCAAAACCTCTCTCTTAAAAAAAATAATAAAATAAAATAAACAACAGCAAGGCAGTAAGTAGATATTTTGACTGAGTATTTTGTCCTATGTTATAAGAAAGGAACATGAAGGAGTAAAGTAAAACATGACTCAACTTCCAAAAGTATATTAATGTTAATTGTTGCAATAACCTCATTAAGGAGAAAATAATGTATTTTAGTATAGCTCAGTACCATCTTCTGAAATATAAAAAGAAATCTCTTTACCTTTATATGAACTTTATAGAATAAATTCTTAGATGAGAAAAGAAAAAAAAATCATGTTTGGGGGCAGCAGGTGGTATGGAGGTTAAAGTGCTGGATTCCCAAATAGCCAAATGCAATTTGAGTCCCAGCCCCAACAAATTGAAACCCACACTGAGCATGTATGTGTGTATGCTCAAAACCCCAGGAGACGAATGGAGGAGAAGGAATTGCAGCACACCTATCCCCCCTGAGGGGTGATTTCTTACTTCCCTTTTCTCTGTTTCTCTGGCAAGCACATGAATCCTATGGCAAAAACCTAAAAAAAAAAAAAAAAAAAAAATCATGTTTAGGGAGTTGGACAATGGCACCGCAGTGACACAACACTCTGCAAGGTTGATCCACATGGGAAAGGGCGAAGTCCATGTCCAAAGACATCTCTGCGTATGTCAGGACCACGCATGCCCACAAACAGGTCTGGCCGAAGCTGAGTGGGAATTGCAGCATGGGAATTCTGTTGGAGATGCTGTCCCTCCGCCTGCCTCTCTCTCTCTCTCTCTCTCATGTGCTACAAGGAAGAAGTGTCTATACACACACACATATACATATATAAATATATGTGTGTGTGTATTTTTATATTTGCACATATATATTTTTTTGGGGGGAGAGGGTTTTTTTTTGCTATAGGGTGCGTGCACTCTCCAGAAAGACACAGAAAGACAGAGAGACAAAGAGACAGAAAGTGAGAAATCAGCCCCCAGAGGGGATGGCCATACTGCAATCCCTTCTCCTCCATTCTCCTCTCAGGATTTTGGGCATGCACGCACATGCGCCTGGCATGAGTTTAAACCATCAGGTCCGGGACTCGAGCTGTGGTTGACTACATGGGAGTCCAGCAATGTAGCCATTATGCCATCTGCTGGTCCCCATATATATATTTGTGTGTGTGTGTGTGTGTGTGTGTGTATGTGTATATACTTTTTTAAAAAAAATAATTGCCACAGGGCACATGTAATCACCAGGGACAGACAGATGAGGAGTTGCAGAAGGGGGTCAGGAGCACTCCCCAGTGGGGCACGGTCACATTGTAATCCTTGAGCAAGGTGGGCTCTGTGGCCTGGTGGTTAAGGCAGCCCCAGACCCAGTGGGTTGAGAAACATGCCAGATGTCTGCGTGCATGACCAAAATCTTGAAAGGAAGGAAAGACGGAGAAGGGATTACAGTGTGATCATTCCCCATGGGAGATGCTTTCTCCTCTCCCACTCTGTCTGTTCCTGTCATGTGCCCTCTACCTACATACGTGTGTGTGTGTGTCAGAATAGTTTTAAGAACATAGGATGTCATGTTTATAACATATTACTAAGTATGGTGCAATTATGTTTGTTTTAATTTTATTTCCTCATTGAGAAAGAAACAGAGATACATCCAACAGGGTCTTCAAGCTGCAGTCCACCCCGAGCCTCAGCCAGCCTGGGTCAGCCACCTGTGGATGTACAGGGAGGTCACAGGAAGTGAACCCAAGACTCTCACGTGGGTCTGGCATCACAGAGCCTTCTTTACCACTGTGTCACTGGTTGGCCCTGCATTTGCTTTTTGAATATTTTTCAAATCCTTCTTTTTGTTTATTATAAACCCCATGTGCATGTAAGAGTGACACAGAGAGAGAGGAAGGGGGAAAGACAGAGAGAGAGAAGTACCCTTCACACTGTCTAGTCATGCCTGGACCCTCTTCTCCAGTCCTCCCACCCATCAGGTTCTGCGCAGTCATGCACATCTCCGGCATGTTTCAGGCTGACAGGAGCCGGGACTGAAGCCACAGTCCCCGTGTGGGTCCCAGCTTCTCTTCAGCAGCGCGTTTCCACTGTGTGGTGGAGCTTGCCCTGTTTTTTTGTTTTTGTTTTTGTTTTTGTTTTTGTTTGTTTGTTTCTCTCTCTTTTTTTTCATAGGGCATATTCGCTTGCTGGAGAGAGACAGAGCGAGACAGTGAGAAGGAAAGTAAGAAATCACTCCCCAGGGGGAATAGCCATACTGCAATCCCTTCTCTTCCATTCTTCCCCTGGGATTTTGAGCATGCATGCACACTTGCCAAGCAGGATTTTCAAGCTGCCCAGTCTGAGACTTGAACTGCAGTCAGTCATGTGGGAGTCCAGCACCTCGACCACTATGCCAACTGCTGACCCCTGCCCTGCTTTTGTAATAACACATTATTGAGATATCATTTCCATATCATAAAATTCATTTTTTTAAGTGTTTAATTCAGTGGTTTTTAGCATATACACAATCTTTTCTCCTCCACTCGCCTTCTGGGATTTTGGGCACACACACTGGGTGTGATTTTCAAGCTGCCAGATCCAGGACTCAAACCGCAGTCAGCCATGTGGGAATCCAGTGCCTTTGCCACCATGCCATTTGTGAATATTTTATATAGATGGAGTCATATAATTTGTAACTGTTGTGACCAGCTTCCTTCTCTTAGTATAACATTTTGAAGTTCTTCCTACTATAGCACGTATCGTACCTCACTCCTTTTTATTGCCAAGTAATAGTCCATTGGATATACGATCGTTTCCTTTATATGTTCATCAGCTGATGGACATGTTTGGGTTATTTCTACTTTTTGGCAGCTGTGACCAATACTGCTGGAAACATTCATTCACTTGCAGGTGTTTTGTGGGGTTAGCATGTTTTCAATGCTCTTGAGTGATTCCACTTTTCTTTAAATAAAATATGCACAGAAAAAGGGAACTGAACACACATACCACAAGGGTAACAGTGAGTATTTCTGGAAAGTGGGATTATAGGTCATGTGAATGTTTCTCTCCACTGTAGTTTTTTATTTATTTTATATTTCAAAGAAAATGTTTTCTCAGGAAAAACAAAAGTATTTTTTTTTTTAAAAATACAAAAAGTCAGGATCATCCCATAGCTGTTTCCCCAGGCTTTGGAACCCCCAGCCCAGGTTTTGGGCCCCGGAGCTCCAGGCTGGAGTGCCTCCCCTCCGGCTTCATCACCCTGGAACTTGACAGCATGACTGAGCATCTAAGTAGCTTCGGTGGCCTACAAAGTGGCCCTTGTTGACATTCATGTCAGCCCACAGGCCCTGCCAAATGACCCATATTTACTTGCCAAAAAACAAACTGACACCCCTGGAAAATGTCATTCACTTTAGTCACTTTCTCCACTCCTGGTCCCAATGTAAATGTCTATCATTTTCACCATAATGATTTTATTTAAAAAAAAAAATACTTTTTAAGGAACCAGTTTTTAAAGCACACACACAAACACACACACACACACACACACACACACACACACACACTCCTTGTTCTTTAGAAACTTAAAATACATTGCAGTTTCACTGACCTAAAAGCCCCGACTGGGCGGATCGTTTTATCCTGGCTACTAGAGAAATCCTGCAAATCTGAGCCACTTGGTGGCGAAAAAAACAAACTGGACATTTCCCCTTTGGGTGGGGCAGAGCAAATATTTATAGTTCTCAGGAAACTTGAGTTTGACTCACATTTTAGCTAACTCGTGAATCAGTGCTATCAAAGACGAGATTCCTTTGGTCAGAGGAAAAAAAGACGACTCCTAGAGCAAACCCCTCTGCGCGCTCCTGGAGAAAACGCACAAAGAAAGGAATTCAGAATGACTCAGCCCGGCCGCAGCAGCGCGGGCCTCGGGAACAATGGAACGTCACAGCCGCCGGAGCAACCAGTGTCTACACCCGCCCGCGCCGCGCGGGCTGCCGGCAGCTGGGGGCAGTAGGGACGCTAGGCAAAAAAAAAAAAAAAAAAAAAAAAAAAAAAGACTTCCTGAATCCTCCTGTCTCGTTTTGTATCCTAAAATGCAGAACTACATCTTGAGATGACAATGTTCATTGTGACACTTCTGTCAATCCACAGAACCTAAAAGCAAAGGTCCAGGGCCTTCCCAGAGGTGAGGGGCATCTGGGCTCCAAACGGCGGAGGCCACGAGACCAGGCTCAGCCCCGCCCACGGGGCTGGGCGCCTTTTAACGCACCAGAAAAAACACACTGGATCAAAAGCGCAGGAGCTCCGCATCGCAAGCTTTTGCTTCCAGACAGGGGTGAAGGGTTCCCAGCGTCGGGAGAGGCCAGCTCCAACCTCACAGGATACGAATGTGTCCTTTCTGGCAGAAACAGGGCCTGAGGGAAGATCTGGCCCGAGGCCTGGTGGGTAGGAAGTGGTTTCTGAAAACGGCAGTCGTCTAATTGAGAATGTGTGGAGCTTGCTGCTGCTTGTGCGGGACTCAGTTACTCTCGAGGAACAGAGCGGCTGGAGCCAACTGGAGAAGATCGATACAACGTATTGAATACTCGGGTTTTTGTGGCTGGTGTGTTTGCCTCTGCTCGGGACGAAAAGAGGGCCAGGCTGGGGCAGGTGGGCACTGTAACTATCTCCAGGAAACCCGACAGTGGCCCCGAGGTAGCCGTTGCCCCGCGCGCACCCCAAGCTCTGGCGGTTTCCTGGGGCATGTCTGCGGGCAGCCCGGGAACCCCCAAGTGGCGGGTGATATGAGGTCCCAGACCACGTGGTGTGATGGAAAGGGAAGGCGCCCGCTGGCAAGTTCGCACTGACCTGTGCCTCAGAGCCACCACGCGTCCTGTCCAGGACAGCCTCTTTCCAGACCCGAAGCCCAGGATGCCATCCAAATTTCAAGCTGCCCCTCTAAATCTTTCTTTTGTTTTTTGTTTTTTTTTTCTTTTCTTTGTTCTGATCCCCAGGGATACACGAAGACCCGTTCACTAAAGGCTGGGATCCCTGATACACTAACACATGTGAGGCCATTGTGCGCCTCCCTTTCTCATCAACGAGAAGAAGGGGAAAGGGATGCTATTAATAACGCCGGGACAACAGAAAACCTGTCAGAGGGAAATGGGATACTAACACGGACAGTCGCCGTGGGACCCCTGCCTGTGAAGGGGAAAGAGGGAGAGAGGCAGGTAGAGGGGCAACATAAAAAGAAGAGAAAGTAAGCCTAATTCTGCACTACGGTCTGAAAATACCCAACTCTGTGAGGCACCCTTGGACCTAGTTGTTGTATTTTGCTCTGCTTTTGTTAAATACTTCCAGATTTATTTGTAAACGCATGCAACAATTTTTGTCGACATCAGCAGAGTTAGCCAGTGCTGCAGGGGAGGCAGAGCTGGGTTCACTGTGCCAGACTGACCTCACGATGGTATTTCTTCCCACGGAATTCTCTCTGTGCATTATCTTAACACATGCACAGTTACTACTTTCATATAGTCTGCTGCCTAGCTATGTGTATTCAGTGAAGCAAACTTTTTTTTTTTTTTTTAACAAACTCTTACAGCATGTACTCTGTGCAAACACGGTGTATTCTAAGAACTGAGCATGTAGGGACCACCAGGTGATGTAGTGGTTGAAACGCTGGACTCGCATGGTCAACCACTGTTCGAGTCCCAGACCTGGCAGCTTAAACTCATGCTGGGCACATGTACGTGCATGCCCAAAATCCCAGGAGGAGAATGGAGGAGAAGGGATTGCAGCTTGGCCATCCTCCCATAAGCGCTGATTTCTCACTTTCTCTCTCACTGTCTCTCTCACCCTCTCTCTCTCTTTCTCTTTCTCTCTCTCCCCCAGCAAGTGCACGTATCTTATGGCAAAAACCTTCAGAAAAAAAAAGAACTGTCCAGGTATTAGCTCATTTAATCCTACCAAGAACCCTATGAAGTATGATTATTATTCCCATTTTACAGATAGGGAAATTGAAGCAAAGAGAAGTTAAGTAAATTGTCCAAAATCTCAAAACTAATCAAATGCACAGGTGGGATTAGCACCCAAGCAGTCTGTTGGTAAGTCCATGTTCCCAAGCACTAAACTGCGGATCGGACCTGGCAATGCTTCCTGAGGACAAGAGGGGAGGCATGAGCTGGCTTAAAAGAGCTCATTTGCTAAAGCATTTACAGACATGTCCTGCTGCCCACTTAACCTCTAGTCAGCGGTGTCATCCGCCATGCCATAATAAAGCTGCTACTAGGATTCACCCCAGAGATGTAAAGCCTTTAGCAGCATGACCCAGGCTTCTTTCTCTCTAACCCACAGCTTCAAGGGAACAAATATTCCAGTTTACACTTTTCTGCCTCAGCATGTTCTCTGTGCTTTTCTCTCCACTTAGACTGTCTCCAAGTCATCCCTCTCCACCCAACTTCTTTTTTATTGAAACCTCATGTACCTTCAAGGCCCAGATCAAACTGGCATTCCATTGTCACACAAGATGGAATCTCTCTGAACTCTGAAATCCTGCAGGCTTTATCTGCACCACTCACATGCCTACATATCTTATCTCCCCTACTCAGTCAGCAATTTCTTCTCCCCACATCACTTAGCACAGCACATTTTCACATAAATAGTTCTCAGTGAATGTATAGCCCCGCATTGTTTGCCCTTCAGCCACTCACTGAGGCATCTGTAAAGAACTATGGTGCATTGATTATTTCGAGAAAAGAAGACTTCTTCCTTCTAAAATGGTCATGGTGGTGTTCAGGAGCCACTCTCCCTTCTAGAAGTAGATCTTGACTTGTCTGAGCCAGTTCTATCCAATAGAAAAGGAATGCAAGCTACAGACCTAATATTAAGTTTCCTAGGAGCTACATTTAAAAAAAAAGTAAAATTTAAAAGGTAAATTTGGAATCAGCAAGTAGTGCATTGGTTAAGGTGTTGGATTAAAAATGGTTGACTGCAATTCAAGTCCTGTACCTGGTGACTTGCTTTCTCATTTTCCCTCTCTCTCTCTCTGTGTCTCTCTCTGGTCAAATCGAAAAATAAGAATAATAATAATAACAAATAAAATAAATAGCTCTTATTAAAAAACAGGTAAATTTAATTTTTTGAAGCCAATATATCCAAAATGTTATAATCAACATGTAACTGTATAATAGTATTATACAATCATTGTATAATATTACAATTATATCAACACGTAATTTGGGAGCGGTTTCTGCCAGCTGTTGGTGACGGGGAAAGCTTGCAGCCCTGGTTGGCATTGGCAGCCTCAGTGGGAACCATCCTGGAACCCGGAGAGAGCCAGCAGGGCTGGTTTGGGATGATACCAACACTGATGGCAGGAATGGGGAAACAGAAAGAACCTGGGTCTTTTTTTTTTTTTTTTTTTTTTTTAAGAGAAGTTTTTGTTTTGTCTTGTTTTGCTATAGGGCACGTGTGCACGCCAGAGAGACAGAGACAGAAAGCAAGAAATCACCCACTGTGAGGGATGACCACACTGCAACCCCTTCTCTTCCAGTCACCTCTCAGGATTTTGGGCACACATGCACACGCGCCTGGCCTGAGTTTTAAGTCACCAGGTCCAGGACTCGAACTGTGGTTGACTACGTGGGAGTCTAGTGATGTAACCATTGCACCACCTGCTGGTCCCAAACCTGGGTCCTTAATGACATCACTGAGCCACTTATGAGACAGGGTCTGGAGCACACCTACTGCTGGCTATAAAAATAATAAATTTTCCATTTGTTCAAGCCAGACTAAGTCAGTTTACCGTAGCATCCAGGAGCATCTCGACATTAGCGTTAACTCTTAAGTCCAGGTGTGCACACTCCGGTGCCCAGGTTCCTCTACTGGATGTTCCTCAAGGAAAATTTCTGGCTCCTTCTTTTGGATCCCTCTTTAGATTGCTCTGTAGCACAGTGGGTGATAATGCCGGTGGACTGGCAGCAAACAATGCTGGTGCTTGGGAAAGTCTCACCTACCGGGGGTCAGTGCAGTGCACATGTCATCTCAGAGCACAGGAAAGGTCAGATGTCCTTTCTCAGGGCATCTGCTGCTGTGCACCCTCAAGCTTGCCAGTGCTAGCTCCATGTGCCAGCTTGGGCATTTGTCACAGCCCTTAACACCTCTTCTGGAACTGATAGGCCCTGGGGCTGGCCCAAAGCTGGACCGGCAAAAGCCCTTTGCCAGGAGGCAGCCCAGGAAACCACACTTTCCGCTGTGCTAGGGCAGCCTTCTCTGGCCGGGTGCTGAAGAAGAGGATCAGTCTGTCCCAGGCCAACTGCTGGAGTAAGGAATTTGGAGGAAAAGTTGGAAAGATAGACTAGAGACCAGACAACTTCAGGGCCATAAACTGAAGAGGACCAGCAATGAGGGGAACAGGCTGAAGAAACACCACCATGGGAATGAGAGAAAATTGCTCAGCAGCTCAATTGTTCGTGTCCAGCTTATAAGCAGCAGCAGTGTGTGAACGAACCTGCTCGGAGGCAAACAGACTTCATGATTCACACACAATCCATAGGTCTTACTTACAGTCCCAAACCAGGAGGGAAGGCAGAGCCACGGTGAATCAAGCCTCTTTGCAGCCTGTCTTGGAGAAAATACACCACACGCCAGCTGCTATAAAAGGGCAACGTGGTATAGTGAGAACATGGTGGCCTCCAGGCCAGAGACCTGCCACCCCACATTGCTGTGATGGTGGGCAAGTCACAGGCCTGTGAGACCCAGTTTTCTAGTCTCTAAAGAGCATTATTCTATCTCACAGCTATGAAAAGCTCACTTTCTAAAATGTACATAAAACCTTCTGTAAGTTATTAAATGCTTATAAATGTTCACCATTGTTACTTCTTTTACTAGGAAAAAAAAAAAGTCTCTCATGGGCTTTTTCTTTTTTTCTTTTTGGCTTTTGCCATTGGGTGCATATACTTGCCAGATAGAGAAGGAATGTGAGAAATCCTCCTTCCAGGGGGATGGCCACAATCTCTTCTTGTCCATTCTCCTCCTGGGATTTTTGGGCATGCACGCACATGTGTCCAACATGATTTTCAAGCTGTCAGGTTTGGGACTTGAACCACAGTTGGCCACGTGGGACTCCAGCGCCTTAACCACTACACTCCCACTGGCCCCCTCGGATGGGCTTTTACTACACAGAAACTATGACCTACTTATTAATGTTAATTCTGAAGAATAAAGGAAAAATATAAGTGTTTTTAATAAAATTATAAGTTCTTACAGCATTTATTCCTACCTGCTTTCTTGTGCCTCAGGTTCCTGATTTACAGATCTCAAATGCTCATTCTGTACAATGCTGAGGACTGGAATGATTGCCAACGGCAGTTATAAATCCAAAAAGTTTACTAAGCTTTAAAGCCTACACATCCAGTGTCATTCCAAAACATTTAAAGCATCTAACTGCTCCCAATGGCTCCGAGTCACCTCTGTCCCAGTCAAGGAAGCACACCACATGGAACTAACGTTTTTTGGTCCCGTGTCTGAAGATGAAGACGCCCAAGGTACATTAATCTGGGTTTCAGAATATTGCACCCAATATTGGACCTTACTGAGTCTTCCAGGCTGTGACTTGCCCACCATTACACCAGTGTGAGGTGGCAGGTCTCTGGCCTGGAAGCTGTAGGTTCTCACTACACCATGTTGCCCTTTTTTGGCAACTGGTGTGCAATGTATTTTCTCTAAGACAGGCTGGAAAGAGGTCTGATTTATTGTGGCTCTCCCTTCCCTCCTGGTTTGGGGACTGTAAGTAAGACCTATGAATTATACATGAACCATGAGGTCTGTTTGCTTCATGGATACTAAACTAGGAAACAGACAAGTGTAGGTCCATACACACACACACACACACACACACACACACACTATAAGCATACACCCTTTGGTGGGTGACTTCTGCTCAACTTTCTCTTTTTTGCCATAAGGTGGATGAGTGCTCCAGTTAGACACAGTGAGAGGGAAAGTGAGAAATCGCCCCACAGAGGGGATGGCCACACAGCAATCCCTTCTCCTCCACTCTCCTCTGGGATTTTGGGCATGCACACACACACACACACACACACACACACACACACACATCCAGGACTTGAACCACTGTTGGCCATGGGGGAGTCCAGTACCACAACCAATACACTACCTGTTGGCCTTCTGCTCAACCTTTAAGGCTTAACTCAAAAAGTATTACCATCTATTAAATCTGGATGATAGTTTTATGGGTGCCATTTTTTTTTTGTAGTTATCAATGTTGAAAAGTCTCATAACAATAGTTTTTTTATTATTTTATTTATTATTATTATTTTCAGTCTGCTATAGGGCATGTGCACTCACCAGAGAGCAAGCGAGAGAGAGAGGGAAAGTAAGAAAGCAAGCCACCAGGTCCAGAATTCGAATCGCAGTTGGCCTTGTGGGAATCCAGTGCCCTAACCACCATGCCACCTGCTGGGCCCAACAACATTTTTCAGTAATAATTTTTAAAGATCTAAATCAAGTAGCAGCACATTCTCTTGGATGCCTTCTTACCTCCCAATTCTCTCTATACCTTCTCCCAAAAGAATAGTCAGAGGCTGCTTCTCTGTACTTCTGCCAGTTGCTGAAGTGACTTCTGTTAAATCTCTATTACTTTATTACAACTTTTTAAAAAATTTTTTGCTATAGGGCACATGCTTCTCACTGGGGAAGAGAAGGGAGGAGTGAGAAAGTAACCCAAGTAACACCCCCCTGAGGGGGGAGACAGAGAGAGAAAGGGAAAGAAAGACAGAACCCCCCTCCCAGGGGGAATGGCCATTCCACAGTCCCTTTTTCTCCATTTATCCTCTCAGGATCTTGGGCACATGCGCACTCACCTTGCATGTTTTGTTTTGTTTTTTTCTTTTTGAGAAGTTTTTGCCATAGGGCACCTGCACTCAACAGAAAGACAGAGAGAGACAGAAAGCAAGAAATAACCCCCCGGGGGGATGGTCAAGTCATAATCCCTTCTCCTCCTTGCTCCTCTTGGAATCTTGGACACGCATGCACACGCACCTGGTATGAGTTTAAACCACTCCACCCGGGACTCAAACCACAGTTGACTATGTAGAAGTCCAGTGACACAGCCATTACACCATCTGCTGTTTGCGCGTTTTTCAAGCCACTGGGTCCAGGACTCAAACCATGCAATCAGTCATGTGGGATCCAGTGGCCTTAATCTCTATGCCATCTGCTGGCCCTATTACACTTCTTAGTATTCTGGATTTTAAAATTCTCCATTTATCTCTGTCTCCTCACCAAGCCTAGCACCTGTAGGGCTTAATAAATGACTCACCAATGTTAACTCAGCCAATGAATGAAATATTCTGGTTTCACTTTAAGCCTTCACCAATTACCAGAATCTTCTCCCCTCTCCAAGATTCCATCTCCTTGCCTCTCCTCTTCTCTTTTGTACTAAACATAGATCCCTCTGAATGTTATAAGAAAAACCTAAGGAAAAATACATCTGACAGCTACATATAAGAGAACTGTGCTTTGGTTAAAATTGACTTAATATACCAAAAGAGTAAGAGAAAAGGAAAACTCAATGAGAACATCACTCTTTCTTGAGCTCTTCAGGACTAAAAACACAAATGTGGGGGCCAGCAGATGGCAAAGCAGTTAAGGTGCTGGAGTCCTATGTGGCCAGCCATAGTTTAAGTCCTAGACCCCACGGCTTGAAATTCATGCCGGGCACGTGTGCGTGCATGCCCAAAATCCCAAGAGGAGAATGGAGGAGAAGGGATCGTGGAGTGCCATCCCCACCAGGGGGTGATTTCTCACGTTTTGTCTCTTGTCTCTCCAGCAAGCACATATGCCCTATAGCAAAAAAATCTTTCCAAAAAATATATACAAATGTGAAAAATACAGGAACTTTTGACATTGATAATCCAACAAATTGGCCCCAGCTCAGGTACAGTTCCTTTGCTCAGAGGACAAAAGGTCTACAAAATTGAAAAAGATGTATATTGTTTGGACCAATGGGAGCAAAGATCTCTGATGAGAGCCTTACCTTTTTAAAATTATATTCAAAACATGTATGACAAGCAGTGTGACTGAAATAAGATAGCCTACCACCACCCAACAAAATAATGAGTTTCTTTCTTTTGATCACCTCATACACTGGCAACCTCCACCTCTACTCAGTTCCTGAAGAAAGGATCTAAAATCAGCAAAAAGCGCTCACACCCCCGACCTGCAGGTGGGGTGTGCACCCTGCTCTCTCACCTCCCTCCTGCCTCCTCTCCTGTTTGGGAACCCTTCCATCCTTCTTTATTCCCTTTGATGGCTGCTGTGACTCCCCTCCTGGCCTGACTCAGAAAGTGCTTTGGGGTTCCATCCTACTGCCTGCAATCTGAGGGACAGGATGCCCTGGCTGATTCTGGCCCCGCTGTCAGCAACCCCCCCACCCCCCCACCCCATCCCCACCCCCGTGAGGGCACTGGCCTGTGGCTACCCACCAGCCTCATGCTGGCTGGGAGAGAACAGAGCTTTGGGCCGGCAGCCCATGCTCCCACAAGACCCCACCACAGTCCGCCCCACTGGCTGCAGCGGCTCAGGTCTCTCCCTTCTGGCCTCCCCAGTTTGCCTCCCCAGGAAGGTCGAAGGTATGGCCTGCAGCCTGGCAAACACTCACAGATTCATCTTCATGGCCTCGTGTGTCCTGGGGCGGTAGAGGACCTGGAGCTGGGCCAGCAGTGCCTGCGTGGTGCCACATGCCCTGGATCTTCCTGTTCTACCCTTGGACAGCGTAGATGGCACTGAGCAGCCGGGCAATCCTCGGGGCTGAGGTCCTCGAAGTCCTTCTAGGGTAGAAGGTCTGGTGGGGCAGAATGGTGTCGCTGTGGCAGGCCTGGCTCTTGCCCAGGTCGTGGATGGAGCACCACTTCTTGAAGACCCTCATGAGCAACTGCGGTCCCTGGTGGCCCCAAATCCAGCCACGAGGTCGCATGTGCACAACGCTGCAAAACCGTGCCTGCGCCTGAACGCCAGGAAGGCACCGTGGAAGAAGTAGCGGGACTGCGTGCTCAGTGCGTTGCTCAGGTTCCTCAGGCTCTTGAGGGCGATGAAGTCGGTGCCTAGGGAGGAGCCCCCGAACTTCCACAGGAGCACGAGCTGGGAGGCGTGGGCAGCACCGGCAGCTGGGAGGACTCCAGGCGCGATCACGCTTTTGCGTTCCAGGCGGCCAGGGGCGCGCTGGCTCCCAACTCCTCCAGGTCCGTCAGGAGCCGCTGGGCTTTTGCGAAGCAGCCCAGAAGCTAGAGGCTCAGCTGCTGGGGCACGGAGGCAGCCAGGCAGCCCCTTCACCAGGACCACCACCTGCAACTCTGGCAGAAGACTCCACCCAGCACGTGAGCAGGAAGTTGGGGTGGGTCGCGTCGGGTCTCCAGGGAGATGTTGCAGGGAGGGAGGGTGCTGGAGGGCGGGGTTGGGGCGCCCCGCTGGGGGAAAGGATGCCCAGTGCAGGGTGTAGAGTGTACCTTGGTCCTTGGGCTCCCCCACAGTGTACCAGTAGATCATGACGGAGATGAAAAATGTGAACCTGAGGGACCAGCAGTTGGCGTAATGGCATAATGTCACTGGACTCCCATGTAGTCCACCACCATTCGAGTCCTCGACCCCAAGATCCCAAGAGG
Organism: Tupaia tana; assembly: GCA_026018925.1. Taxonomy (NCBI): domain Eukaryota; kingdom Metazoa; phylum Chordata; class Mammalia; order Scandentia; family Tupaiidae; genus Tupaia; species Tupaia tana. The sequence goes on from JAKSZU010000002.1 coordinate 93,107,303, forward strand.
AGAATGGAGGAGAAGGGATTGCGGTGTGGCCATCCCCCCTGGGGGGGTGATTTCTCGCTTCCTGTCTCTTTGTCTCTCTCTGTCTTTCTGGCGAGCGCACGTGCCCTATAGCAAAAATCTCTCAAAAACAAACCAATAAATAAATAAATAAATAAATAAATAAATAAGCCCACGATGAACAGGGTCTAGGCCCGCTGCCTCAGGGCGCCCTGCAGCCCTCGCAGCAGATGGTCGGGAGTCTTGGCCATGGTCTCCTCAACTCATAGGAGGAGCCTCCAGCAAGGACTTGCTGTCAGCCCATGGTGGAAAGAATGTTTTTTCCTTAGTTTCTTTATAAGCAAAGGTAATTGCCTTTGGGTTAAAATTAATACACAAAAAGCTCCACATTACTTACGCCCCACTTCCTAAAATGTTCATGCTTTAGATTTAAGCAGTCTATTCCATGACGTTATTCAGGATGAAAGCTAGTGTATCTGGCCAGCTGGTTGCTTTATTTGATGTCTTTGCTTATCACTCCCTTCCTATTGGCTGCACTCCTCTGCCACACCCTGCTAGGCAGACATGCTGAGTAAGTCACTTGCTTTCTTCTATTTTTTTGTTTTTATTTTTACCATAGGGCACGCTCACTCATGGGAGAGAAACAGCCAGAGAGAGGGAAAGTGAGAAATCACCCACCAGGGGGAATAGCTACACCACAGTCCTTTCTCCTCCATTGGGAATCTGGGCACACACACATGGGCCTGGTGTGAATTTCAAACCGCCAGGTCTGGGACTCAAACCATCAACCACGTAGAGATCCAGCACCTCAACCACCATGCCACCTGCTGGCCCCAGTAACTTGCTTTCTTACCTCCTTGCCTTTACACACATTATTTCCTTAGCCATGTGAAAGTTTACTCCCAGGGCCAGAAGATTGTGTAGTGGTTACATCGCTGGACTCCCACATGGCCAACTGCTATTTGAATCCCAGAACCAGTGGCTTGAAATTCAGGCTGGGTGTGTGTGCGTACATGCCCAAGATCCCAGGAGGAGAATAGAAGAGAAGAGATTGACACATAGCCATCCCTCCTCGGGAGTGATTTCTCACTTTCACTCTCACTGTCTGTTTCTCTCTCGCTCCTGTGAGCACACACACCCTAAGGCAAAAACTTCTTTTAAAAAAGTAAATAAATATTTTTTTTTAAAAAAAGCAGCTTAATCTTTCCTTTCATTTCATAAGTATGAACTCTTTGAAATTATCATGCAGTCTATGTAGTAACATTCTTGATTTATAATATGATTACACCTGGAAAGATACTTGTTCACTATTATCCTCCATGTGTACATATACTAACTGGCAGATTTGTAACACAGGGCAAGATGACTGGGAAATAACATGTTTGGAATTGACTTTTACAGGCTGGTAGGATTTGGGGAAGGGAGAAGCTACGGAGAGTGTAGAATTGACCTTGGAGCATACTCCATGACAGCTAGCAAGCTGCTTGGTTTCTGAGTCTGATCTCTGAGACTGATGGGTTGCTAATGCAGTCATCACGTCAGGCAATGGTCCTCAAAGTGTGGTTCAAGCACCAGTAGTTTCAAATCTATCAACCTCACTTTGAAAATTGTTAAAATGCAAATTACTAAGTCTCACCTAGGCCTACAGAATCGGAAACTCAGATCCAGCAGTCTTTGTGCATTGGTTTTTGTTGTTCTGTTCTGTTCTATTTTTAGATGGGATCTCGCTATGATCTTCCTGACTCAGCCTCCCAGGTAGCCAGACTACAAGTGCATCCACCAACTCCATTCTTTCAAAGGGTCTCACTAGTAATCTGTGTTTTAACCTGGCCTCCAGGGAACACATGAGCATTCTGATATTTGCAAGCACTATTCTTTTTCTTTTTTTTTTTTTTTTTTTTTTTTTTTTTTTGAGAGGTTTTTGCTATAGGGCACGTGCGCTTGCCAGACAGACAGAGAGAGACAGAGAGACAGAAAGCGAGAAATCACCCCCCTGGGGGAAAGGCCACGCCACAATCCCTTCTCCTCCATTCTCCTTTCGGGATCTTGGGCACGCATGCACACGCGCCTGGCATGAGTTTTAAGCCACCGGGTCCGGGACGTGAACCGCAGTCGACTATGTGGGAGTCCAGCGACATAGCCATTACACTAACTGCTGGCCTCTGCAAACACTATTCTAATGTGCTAGGAACTCCTGCAACAGCTCCAGAGTAAAAACTAGGACCAGATCTTTGTCATCCTGGCTGGCATAGACCTTGGAACCAAGCAGCCCCTGTTGGCCCATTGTATTCACAACCACTCGAGGAACCCACTTTCTACCTGGGCTCACAGTCCTTGGCAGTCTAAATCCTAACTTGTTGGCTACTCTTCCTATATCCTCTCACCTCCTCTCGGCTTCTCCTCATACACTTTCTCTTCTTCCCATCTGTCATCTGATCCATGAAAGAGACCAACTGGATGCAAATTGAAGCAAGCAGGACATGTGTACTTTGCACCCTGCTCCCTTGCGCAACCTCCATTTACCACAAAGCTAGCCAAGCAAAAGGAAACCTGACTCAGCCCTGTGAGCTCAGAATATACCAAGGATGCACCAAAACAGCCAGGAAGCTTCCGCTCTGGGGAATTGCTATAGGGCTTCTGGCTAGGAAATGTGTGTGATCTGGTTCCTTCAAGGTAATGAGAAATCAAATGATAAAAAGCAGTCATAGTGGGGCCAACAGGTGGCATAGTGGTTCAGGCACCAGACTCTCATGTGGCCGACCACAATTTGAGTCCCAGACCCTGCAGCTTGAAACTCATGCTGGGAGCGTGTACATGTGTTACCAAAAATCCCAAGAGGAGAGTGGAGGTAAAAGGGATTGTGGCATAGCCATCCTCCCTAAGGCATGATTTCTCATTTTCAATCTTTCTGTCTCTCCAGTGAGCATATGCACCTCGTAGCAAAAAAGTCTCTCATAAAAAAAAAAAAAAAAAAAAAGCAATCATAGCTTACATTTTAAATTATTCTGTGAAAATATTCCTGCTTGGTACATGTATGTAGCATTTAAAATATTTTTCATGTTTTATCTTATCCTAAGATTGATGCTATGAAATAGGATTTTTAAAAAATCCAGAATTTGGGGCCAGCAGGTTGCCTGGTGGTTAGGGGCGCTGGGCTCCCACATGGCTGACCATGGTTCAAGTCCTAAACCTGGTGGCTTGCTTTTCCACTTTTCTCTCTCTCTCTCTCTCTCTCTTTCTCTCTCTCTCTCTCTCTCTCTCCATCCCTCTCTAGTCAAATTAAAATAAATAACATTAAATAATTACTTTTTTAAAAAATCAATAATTATTATTTTATTTATTTATTTTTAGTTTTTGCTATAGGGCACATACACTTGCCAGAGAGAGAGAGAAAGAGAGAAATCATCCTCTACAGGGGATGGTCCTGCTGCAATCCCTTCTCCTTTAGTCTCCTCTCAGGATTTGGGGCACATGTGCCTGGTGTGATTTTTCAAGCTGCTGTGTTCCAGACTCAAACTGCACAGCCAACCATATGGGATCCAGTGCTTTAATCGCTATGCCACCAACTAGTCCCTATTATCATTATTTTAAAGTTAAAAAGCAAAAAAAAATTTCAGTTGTTCCCCAGGCTCAGCTAAGAGGGAGCTGCAGACCAGGTAGCTGTCGCTGAGGCCCATAGGACTAATCCCCATGCAGAAGCTGACATAGTTACAACACACAATATTAGTTTCTGTGTGTTTGTGTCTTCCACAATTATCATTTAATTCTGCCACAATCCACCCCCCTCAATGAGTTAAATTAATTATGCAGTGGCCCCAGACTACAGTACAGTATGGTTCCTAGCATTCTGAACCCTGCAGTCTGCCCTTCCGCACTGAATTCTTTCCTCACCTTTTGAACCTCTCCGTCAGATACTGTGGCGATTCAAGGTGTACAAGAACCAAGAAGACGAGTGTGGTTCATGCCCTAATTCTCATTTAACTTGTCTTTCAACCTATTTCCCACTAATTACAATTTTCCTTCCAGGCAAACTGGTCTGAACTTGCTCTTTCCTGCCCTCTTGCCAGTATTCCACCCGGTCGCTCCACTTGGAGGCTTCTTATCCTCTCAGTACAGTGAGCTCCATGGAGCCTTAAAAATCTAACTTCAAGAAACATCACTTTCCCATAAAGGTTATTATACCTGCCATGTGCTTCAAAATAATTCAGTTAGAGAGGAAGAAGTAGTTGGGGTAAGATGAAATAAGAAGGTTTTAGTCACTTTTCTTCACTGACAACTGAATATCTCGGTGGATACCTTATAAAGAATAGATATTTGGGCCAGCAGATGGTGTGGAGTTTAAGGTAGCCAGACACCCATGACCGACTGTGTAATTTGAGTCCCAGGCCCAGCAGCTTCAAAAACATGCCAGGTGCATGTGTGCATTCCCAAAATCTTGAGAGGAGAATGGAGAAGGGGTTGCAGTGTGGCCATCCTTCCTGGGGCAGGGGGTGATTTCTTAGTTTCCTTCTCCCTCTCTCTGTCTCTGGTGAGTTCATATGCCGTATAGAAAACTTTTTTAAAAAAGAAAGAAAAGAAAAGAAAACCATAGAGGTTTATTTAGTTCAGTTTTGGAGGTCCAAGTCAAGAGGTCATATCTGATATAGTCCTCTCTCCCTCTCTCTCTTTTTCCTTTCCTTTTTTTTAAAAAAGAATTATTTATTTATTTAATTCCATTTGTTATTATTTTTTAATTTGACCAGAGAAAGACAGAGAGAAAGGGAAAAGGAGAAAGCAAGCCGCCAGGTCCAGGACTTGAACCATGATTAGCCGTGAGAGTCCAGCACCTGTAACCACTACACACCACCTGCTGGCCCCTCTTTTTTTTTTTTTTTTTTTTTTTTGGATAGTTTTCAGCCGTATAAGGGATGTTGTGTACTTGCCAGGGAAAAACAGAGAGAGATATGGGGAGAGAGAGAAAGTGAGAAATCACTTCCGGAGGAGGGTGGGCAGCCATGCTGCAGTCCCTTCTCCTCCACTCTATTCTCAGGGTTTGGGGCACACACCCTTTGTAGGCGAGGACACTCTGCAGTGTCCTGGGTCTATGCAGGGCATCACATGATGGCACAAAGAAAAACCACGAGCGCAGATGTCCCTGTGTCTGCTCTTCTTACAAAGCTATTGTATAAAGTAGACAATCATAGGGCCACACCCTGATGATCTCATCTAAGCCCAATCAGCTCCCAAGAACCCCACCTTTCAACGCCATAATCGACACTGTTACAACAGCTTGCTGAATTTCAAGCACATGAATTTCTGGGGGCACATTCAAATTATAACAATGCATTAATAATAGCTGCATCTGATGGATACAAAGGGAATAGGGGCTGAGGGAAGAATTATTCTCTCATTCTTTCTATTTTTGTATATGTTTGAACTTCTCCATAATAGAAAAGTTTTAAGTATATGTATTTAAATAAATTTTGTGAGTAATTTTTAAGGAGTTCTTTAATTAATTAGCTTATTATTATTATTATTATTTTTAATTTGACCAGAGAAAAAGAAAGTGAGAAAGGAAGCCACCAGGTCCGGGACTTGAATTGCAGTCAGCTATGTGGGAGTACAGCATCTTCACCACCATGCCACCTGCCAGCCCCAAAAGATACATAATTTTTTTAGAAAAGGACTTTTGTATGCGTGTGTGTGTGTGCGTGTGTGTGTGTGTGTGTGAGAGAGAGAGAGAGAGAGAGAACATGCACACATGAGACAAAGAGAGGGAGAGAGAGAAGCATCCTCACCAGGATCTAGTCACACTGTAATCTCTCCTCCCTGGCCCTGCAGCTGGTCAGGATCTTGGGCACTCACACACATACCCAGTGTTTTGTTTTTGGTTTTGTTTTTTAAAGAATTATTTAGTTGCATTCATTGTCTTTATTTTATTTAAGTTGACCAGAGAGAGACAGAAAGAAGGAAAGTGAGAAAGCAAGCTGCCAGGTCTGGGAGCTAGCTGCCAGGTCTGGGACTTGAACCGTGGTCAACCATGTGGGAGTTCAACTGCCTTAACCACCACGACACCTACCGACCCCCATACCCAGTGTGTTTTAAGTCAACCCAGGGATGCAAACCCTCAGCCACGTGGCTTCCAGCACTGCAGTTTAGCTTGCCACCAACTGTGCCACAAGGATGGTCCAGTTTAAAGATCTTAATTGGCTTTATTTGAGATTCTAGAAATGGACAACATTCATTCCATAAAATAGAACAGGTGTTCCAAGGAACTGAGCAGAGGGACTTTGTTTTATAGGCATAAAAGGGCTGAAGAATACATAAACAAAGAACCAAAAGCGGATTATTGATGTCACTTTGATTAAGTTTGTTTATTCCATGAGTGAGAGACAGAAAGAAAGACAGAGACAAAGAGGTAGAGACACATCAGCTCTGACAGGGTCCTGACACTACAATCCACCCTCAGCCTCAGCCAGTCTGGATCATGGGCAGGTGCGCCCCATGCAATCAGGGAGGTCTATGGACCTGAACCCACAACCTTCCCATGTGGGTCTGCTTCTGCAGAGCATCATGTTTTACTGGTATGCCACTATCCAGCCCCAGGACTGGTCATTCCATGTCACTTTCCTTGTAAGGTGAGGACAAAGGGGCATAGGAATAGGAAAATAACTGAGTAGTTAACATCAGATTTTTTCTTTTGTGTAAGATTTAAAACAAAGAGAACTTCATAATCACATGTTTGGGGGAACTAGGCTGTTATCTCTCTCCTGATTTCTTTGCCAGTCAAATAACTTAGCTTTGACCCAGTGACATGGAGATATGAGTGACTCCATTTTGATTTGTACTGATCTGCTGTAGCCTAGTGCAAGAGCTTAGTTAAAAGCAATAGCTTTGGCCCTTTGGCCTAGTGATTAAGGGAGCTATGTCCGACATGACCAAAATTACATAGTTTGAATCCCAGTCCCAGTGGTTTGAAAAACACTTTAGGTGTATGTGTGTGCATGCCCCAAACCCCAACAGGGTGGCAAAATAGAGAAGAAATTGTGGCAAGTCCATACCCAATTCAGGATGCTTTCTCCCTCCCTCCTTCTCTCTATCCCTTTCTGGCTGTCCCTCAGTCTCTCTCTGGTGAGTGTATGCACCCTCTGGCAATTAAAATGGGACCAGCAGATGGCATAGCATTACATTGCTTGGGCTTCCATGTAGTTGACCATGGTTGAGTCCTGGACCAGGTGACTCAAAACTCACGCTGGGCACATGTGCCTGCGTGCTCAAGATCCCAAGAGGAGACTGGAGGAGAAGGGATTGCAGTGTGACCATCCCCGCTGGGAGGTAATGTCTCACTTTCCCGCTCACTGTCTCTGTCTCTCTCTCTCTTTCTGGCAAGTGTATGCACCCTAAAGCAAAAACCTCTACAGAAAAAAATTAATAAAAATCAAACAGTGGCCTCCTATAACATCTATTTAATGTGATGGATATGTAAATTATCCTGATTTGGTCACAACATATCGTATTCATGCACCAAAAGACCACATAAACATGTACAGTTGTATCAGTTTAAAATAGTAAGCACATCTGGCTGCAGGACACAGCCATAGTGCACTGTTCAAGAGAAGTGGGCTCCAACGTGGCTTCTGTGGTTCCCAGTCCTGGCCTCATCAGCCTGAAAACATGTCGGGCACATGCGCGAGTCCCAAGACCTGCTGGACGGGAAGAAAGGATTGAAGTGTGATCAGACCTTCGGGAGGTGCTGGCCTTTGTGTCTCTGGCTCTCGTATCTTTCCCTGTCATGCATCCATACATTCTCTATCATGAGTAATAAAGGAAAAAATAGAACAACTTAAAGTTTTTTCATCCAAACATAACAGAACTTGAGCTATGAGCACTGACACTGAGTTATGGAGCATTTTCTTCTGAAACACAACAGACTTGTATCTGCAGGGCTGAGCTAATGGCATGATGACAGAAACGTGTTTCCTGAGATTTTGAGTCTTAACTATGTGGGTTAACTTTTACTATAGGTTATTTTTAATTTTATACAAGGGATTATAGAACTATGATGATCAGACATAAAATTTGACTCTATCCATTTCAATGATGGAAATAGGACTCTAAATTGGAGGAAAGGGGGTTTGATCAATGCTATGTATCCTAGAAACAGGACTTGCAAAGGGACTTTGAATGTAGAAGTGAGATTCCTTTTATTTATTTTTTAAGTGACGTCTCTAGTTCCTTTTCTTTTTCTTTTGCCAGAAGGTGCATTCGCTTGCCAGAGAGAGGTTATGAACAGTGACCATTCATAATCCTTGAGGAAGGAAATAAGCAGAAAGTTCTAGAAAGGATTCACTCTCTTATTTCACCTAATTCTCTCCATTTATATCTATGTGAAAAGCACTTCATCTGGGTACTTAGATAAAGGCTAATCAAAGAAAGTAAGTATTTCCCCCTCTTTGTGAACAGAATGGCACTAAAATACAAAGTAAGAGAGGGCAAGAGATTGAATAATTCAAAGATTAAGTAAAAAAAGAAAAGGGAATAGATGAATTATTGTCATGTTTACTGTTCTTTACTGAAAACCATGGTGGTGACTGATGGTGGTAGTGGTGGTAGGAAAAGTCCACAGTTCTGCCACTTTCCATTACGTAAATTTTAGAAATCACCTCAACCATCTGACCCCTAGTTCCCTGGTATTTAAAATGGAGAGCAACGTAACATACCCTATGAAAATTTGTAAGCCTTAAGCCAGATATTATTATTTTTTTAACTCCCTCAAACTTATTTCATAGATACTGTGTGCCTTTTCTGGGTTTCTGTGAGGATGACATCATAGATCTTATGTTACTGAAAAATGTATTAATGCTAAGAATCAACACTGGAAAGAATCAGGTGTAGGTGAAAGATGTAACCAGACTAAGCCCCACCAAAAATGGAGGAAACACTTTGAAAAGCATTCGGAAAAGGAAAGAATGAGAACATATAAGTACGGAGTTGGAAGACTTGCCTTCAGGTTCTCTGATCAGAAAGAAAGAGGACCAAGTAAGCCCAAGAAGCTAGTGAGATGGCTTCAGTGAGGCCAGGTTCTCCATGTTTCAACTAATTAAATGAAACAAGCCAATAGAAAAGCAAAGGGTAGTTTATTAAGTAAAAGCAAAAGTGCACTCTGAGAGGAGTGAGCCAAGCAAAGAAGAAAAGAGTGACTCAAGGGCCCTTTCCACGAGATTTATAATTTCTTAACCAGTGTCCTGTCGGTTGATCATTGGCTGGGTCTACTGATTGCTTTCATGCCATTGGCTATATCAAGTGTGGTTTAATCAGCTAGGAATTCCACACTGGAAATCTCCTGCCTACCTTACCTCAGGCATAAAATTTTTCACCCTGATCTTTTTTTTTTTTTTTTTTTTTCATCTAGCCACAAAGACGGATACACCAGCCCCCTAACTGGCTTCCATTTTTTAGCTTTCTCCTTGCCTCCTTACCACCTTAACCAACCACACCACCACCTGCTGAATCTCAGCTTAGAGCCCAAGGCAGTGCCCTTCTTTATTTTTGTTTAGTGAGAACACAGGATGAGGTGGGGTGGGGGAAGAGACTGGAGAAAGAACAACACTGTGACATCAGAGATCAAGTTACTGAAGAAATTGTAAAATGAGAGGACAATCATCTTCTGCCTTCCTGGAGGTGAGCTGCTCACTCCTCCGTGTACTCCAAGAGCTGCTCTGTCTCCTGGAGAAGGATTGTAACTTTTCCCGTGCACCCTGCAGCTGCCCTGGGCAAAGCAAGACAATCGCGGAGCTCAGTCCTAGACAGCCCAACCCCGTATGACTTCCCTTCCCTGAGCTGCTTAGAAACACACTTTCAGGGCGGGATGGAGGGGCCTGTTAATACCTTACTGAAATATTTATTCCTTCCTGGTCTTGATTTTTTTTGCCTCTAATGCCCTCAACCCACTCCACTATCTCTCCCAGAGGTGAAGGACCTATCTTTTGGGTTTTTGGATCACAACGTTAAGGACACTGTTTGGGATAAATTAGGCAAATTAGGATGAATGACTTCAGTAGTCATTCATTGCAACATTGGCTGGAGTGTTTGCTAGATTATCTCTCTCTTTTTTTTTTTTTTAGAGAGAGAGATTTCTGCTATGGGGTGTGTACATTTGCCAGAGAAACAGAAAGTGAGAAATCACTCCCCAGAGGGGAGGGCCACACCGCAATCCCTCTCCTCCATTCTCCTCTAGAGATTTTGGGCACACATGCACAGGCACTCAGTGTGAGTTTCAAGCCACCACGTCAAGACTCGAACCATGGTCAGTTACACATGCAGGAGTCCAGCAACATAACCATTATGCCATCTGTTGGTCCCTTTTTAAGTTGTTTTTTTTTTTTTTTAATTGGGAAAAGTCAGCATACAGATTATTATTGAATAGAGAATCTAGTTTTATTTATGTGTTTTTTCTTGTAGAAATGTAGCAAATATAAGTAAGTTTCCAACTATATTTGCTTTGGTTTTTATCTATGTATATGTACAAGTTAAAATATTTATTTGGGAGACCAGCAGGTGGCATAGTAGTTAAGGCACTGGACTCCTACATGGCCAACCACAGTTCAAGTCCCAGGCCCAGAGGCTTGAGAATCACATTGGGCATGTATGTGTGCATGCCCAAAATCCCAAGAGGAGACTGGAGAAGAAGGGATTGCAACATGGCCATCCCTCCCTGGGGGGTGACTACTCACTCTCCCTCTCTGTCTCTCTCATGAGAGCATATGCTCTATGTCACATATTTATCTATGTATTTCTTTTAGCCTGAAATTCCAATTAAAACTTACCTTTTTTTTCAAGCCTCACTTAAGTATCACCTACTAGCCTACATTTATTCTGTAATGTAAAAGAATAACCAAAAAAAAACAAGGGAAAGTTGAGAGCAAGTGTGGTTGAAGTCTACCCTCCGTAGCTTTATAAGTGGGCCCCAGCCAGTACTGATATCTGTAATTACGAATGCACCACCTCCGCTTTTTATGGTGCTGAAAATGCCTGAAACCGTTTCCCCACTTTTCTGAAGCCTCAAGGCACTTCTGCCGTTAGTAATATTTACATTTAAGTGAGGTCTGCACATTTTAAAGGCAAACCTAGAGCCAGTCAGCTGTGGGGGCACAGCAGTGAGGTAAAGCTGCCTGCTGCACCCAGTGGGAAAGTCCCACGTTAGCATGCTGAGGTCTCCCTGTGCACGCCGGCAGGTGCTCGTGCCATGACCATGGCTGGCCCGGGCTCCCTCTTTCAGAAGAGGTAAGTAAGTAAACTTTAAAGAAAAAAAGAGGCTGAGCAGTAGTGCAGAAATAACTCCAATGCCTTGTGAGGCTGACCCACACGGGGAAGGTTCCAGGTTTGAGTCCCAGACACCCTGAACATGTGCTCATGATTTGGGGTGGGCTTAAGCGGGGGTAGCTGGCAGTGCGAGGACCGTATTGGGGTGCCTGTCTCTGCCTCTCTGATTCATGAACGATGGAAAGGGATCAACTTTAAAATAGCCTAGAGATAGTTAAATACAATCCCCACAGCTGAAAGTTCTGGCGTTAAAATTCATCTTCCTATTAGCAAGAAGGGCCCAGCCGAGGCAACTGCCGCGGTTTCCAACTCCGGAGTGTAATTCTCTGCTCCCTGCAGCAGCGCGGGCGCAGCCGGGCGCCTCCGTGCACAGCCATGGCAACCCGGCCGTGCTCAGCGGTGCCTTCTCCGGGGGCTCATTTACCTTCTCCCTCTGCTCTCAGCGGACAATTATAGCTCTGTTTCAAGTACAGACTGAAAAATTAACAGTCTCCAGAGTAATCAGGGAAATGATCAGGGCTGCAGCGGCCAGGGACTGAGCCTGGAGCGCCCGGGCGGAAGTTTCTCCTGCCTTGGCCGGATACAATGGGCGGTCATTGTCTGGGCTTCCTTCACTCAGGCTAAGACGACGAGGCCGAGTGATGCCGCAGAGGGTATAAATGATGAGAAAGCCCTTCCCAAAATACAAGCCAGATATGCTACCATGATCTTTCTGTGGCCCTTTAATAACTAAGAGGTCTGGTTTCTTTAGGAGAACGGAAAGTTGTGCCCGGAGACCACTTTCTAAACTGCAGATGCGCTCTTCAATTCCGTAACGGTGCCCCCCACTTCACCCCTCATTCAGAAAAAGATGAAGAGACTGGCTTTCTCCTGACCCTGTGGGGATGTTAAAAATAGCAGCGGAATTATAAAGAGGTATCTCAATCCTCCCGGAGAAAGAGCCCATACATAAATGCAGTGTGGTTTAAACTTACAGAGCTGGAAGACAGGGCTTCTTTCATCCCAGCGAGCGGCATCCAGATGCTTCCCTTTACAGAATTCACGGTTGCGCGGGCAGCGAGGAGATAGGGTCAGCAAGCAAAGGAGAAAAATGGGCAGAAGAGGAAGAGGAAAAAGAAGCAACTAGAGAAACGGCTTAAACATTTCTCCACTCCAGTATTTTCTGAAAGAACACCTGTGAAGTGAAGAAACAAAAGATATGAAGTACTGTAATTAGTCTCCCCACTTTCCCTTCTCTTAAGTGTTTTATTTCACAGGTTTCTCCTTTTGATTCACCAGTGCTTGTCAATTTGCTGACTGACTTAACATTGGCAAACCTGCAATTATGTAAGAAGGTCAAGTACATTTACCTCTTGGAGGAGCCATCTGAAATAATGAAAGGTGAAAACTAGCATCCTTTTTTTTCTTTACTTTCTTTTTTTTTTTTTTTTTTTTGAGAGAGATTTTTGTTACAGGGCACATGCACTCTCTAGAGAGACAGAGAGAGGAAGAAACAGAAATCAAAAACTAGCCCCCCCTCGGGGGGGGGGGGGCGCGGGATGTGATGGCCATGCTGCAATTCTTTCTCCTCCATTCTCCTCTTCGTATTGTGGGCACACACACACATGCACCTGGAGTGAGTTTTAAGACTCAAACCAGGTTGGCTCTGTGGGAGTACAGCAACATAATCGTGCCATCTGCTGCCCCCCCCCGCCCCGAGTTGTATCTACTTGCATTTAAAATGTACTCTGTATGGTGCTGGCCCTTAGCATAGTAGGATAGGAGAGCACCAGGGACTGGAAACTGAATCCGTAAAGTTGACAAGGTTTGAATCCTGGCGCTGGCCCAGGCACATGTGCCCCAAATCCTGATGTACTGGAGAAATGGAATAAAAGGACTGTGCCGTGTGACCATGCTGTGCTTTCTGTCTCTGGCAATAAAAAGAGAGAGAGAGAGAGGGAAAAACGTGATCCGTCATTCTTAATTCCTGTGACTCATATAATTTGCATTTCTAACCTAGAAACTCTTGCTTCCCCTAACAACCTGGAGTTTGAGACTGGCCACACGCTTCATCAAATGAAGTGATTGATTCTGAGAGCTCTTGGCAGCTCCTGCAGGAGAGCACGAGTTCAACAGGTGTGGACGGATCATCGAAAAACATCAACTCTCTTTTCATACTTGACTGCATATAGAATTATTTGGAGACCTAGCTAAATGGGCTTATTTCCAGGCCTTATCCCAGTAATTGTGATTCAATTGATCAGTGGTTGGACAGTACTCCAAAATTTGAAGTTTTAGCCTGTTGCCTGGGTAATTCTAATGTACATTCAAAGCACTTGCTGGCATTAAAATTTAGCAATCACTTAAATATGAATTTTTTTCCTTTTTTTAATTGCCAGAGGATGCATGTACTTTCCAGAAAGACAGAGAGAGAGAGATCGAATATCCCCCAGTGCAACATGGTCACACCACATTCCTTTCTCCTTCATTCCTCCATCCAGTTGGGACTGGGGGCAAGCAACCACCTGTGCCTGATGTATTTTTCAAACCAGGCCCATGATTCAGACCATGTGGTTGGCCATGCAGGCTCTGACTCCCTTAACCACTAGGTGACAGGGCTGGTCCAGAAAGAGTATCTTTAAATGGATGGCAAGAAGAGTTACATTTGTTGCTCAACATTATGGGCTGGTAGCAAGTAGAGTTTACAGTCTGTCAGGTCTGGAATCAAAACTCCCCTTCTGGGAACCAGCAGTTAGCATAATGGCTATGTCGCTGGACTCCCACGTAGTCGACCGCGGTTCGCGTCTCGGACCCGGTGGCTTACAACTCACGCCGGGCACGTGTGCGTGCGTGCCCAAGATCCCGAGAGGAGAATGGAGGAGAAGGGATTGCGGCGTGACCATCCCCCCTGGGGGGTGATTTCTCGCTTTCTGTCTCTCTGTCTCTCTCTGTCTGTCTGGCGAGCGCACACGCCCTATAGCGAAAAACCTCTCAAAAAAAAAAACAAAACTCCCCTTCTAGGGGCTGGCAGGTGGGGCTAAGGCACTGGACTCCCACATGGTTGACTGTGTTTTTGTTTTGTTTTTGGGTTTTTTTGGAGAGGTATTTGCTATAGGGTGTGTGCACTCACCAGAAAGACAGAGAGAGAGAGAGAGAGAGAAACAGAGAGAAAGCGAGAAATCACCCCCCGGGGGGGGATGGCCACACCGCAATCCCTTCTCTTCCATTCCCCTCTCGAGATCTTGGGCACACATGCATACGTGCCCAGCGTGAGTTTAAGCCACCAGGTCTGGGACTTGAACCACTGTCAACTACATGGGAGTCCAGCGACACAGCCATTACGTCAACTGCTGGTCCCCACTGTGATTTGAAACCTGGACCTGGTAGCTGGCTTTCTCACTTTCTCTCTCCAATCAAATTTTAAAAATAATAAAAATAGCAACTGGAATTAAATAAACAAGTAATTCTAAAACAAACTTGCCTCTACTTTTTTACTAGCTGCAGATCTGTAGAAAGTTAGTGTTAGGCCAGCAGATGGCATGGTGGTTAAGGTGGCTGGATCCCACATGGCTGACCACAGTTCAAGTCCCAGACTTTGTGGCTTGAAAAATATGCCAGGCACATGTGCATGCATGCCCAAAATCCCAAGAGGAGAGTGGAGGAGAACAATTGTGCTGTGGCCACCCTCTGAGAAGAGCGGATCTCTTACTTTCCCTCACTCACTCTTTGTCTTCAGTGAGCATACATGCCCCATAGCAAAGTTAATGAAAAAAAGAAAGAAAAGAAAACAAAGAAGTTACTGTCTCTGAATCTTCGCTTTCTCATTGGCAAACCAGGAGTAATAATACCTATGACACTGTCAGTTACTTCTGTGAGGATTAAATGAGACAGCGTTTGTAAAGCAGCTGGGATACAGTAAATAAATGTTTATTCTTAAAAGCAGCTGGGATACAGTAAATAGATGTTTATTTTCTGCAACAAAAGTTTATCTTTTTGTAAGTAGTTCACTGGGGAAGGTTGTTACTAGAGTAAATTATTTTATTCTTATTTTTTCTTAATTTTCTTTAATTTCTTTTCAATTCAGATGTTGAAAAAGAAGTGAAAGAAAAGCGGCCCAGAGCAGTCTGTGGAAGAAATACAAAGTCTATTTACATGTAAAGGCCTCAGTAAAGCATAAGCCTGAGACTTTGGTTACACCCCACATTCCTCAGGGTTATTGCCCAAGAGGCATGTTTTGCTGTAGTTTTTTTTGATCATTTGCTATAGGGCATGAGGACTTGCTGGAGAGAGACACAGAGAGAAAGTGAGAAATCACGCCCTGTGGGTTGCAGGGATGGCCATGCCATAGTCCCTTCTCCTCCCTTCTCCTCTCAGTATTTTGGGGGGAGCACACACACACGTGCACCTGGTGTGTTCCTCAATTTCCTAGGTCCAGGACCCCAACCATGCAATAGGCCATGTGGAATCCGGTGCCTTAACCACAACACACTGACCTGAGAAGGCATGTTTTAGTTCACAGTACACAAACTGCGGTGCCGCAACATGACACCAATCCTTGTCTCCTTTCTCCTCCCCAATCACCTCGAGTTTGTGATGTAAAGAACAAGGCATAGCGGGAACCAGCAGTTAGCGTAATGGCTATGTCGCTGGACTCCCACGTAGTCGACCGTGGTTCGCGTCCCGGACCCGGTGGCTTAGAACTCACGCCGGGCGCGTGTGCATACGTGCCCAAGATCCCGAGAGGAGAATGGAGGAGAAGGGATTGCGGCGTGACCATCCCCCCTGGGGGGTGATTTCTCGCTTTCTATCTCTCTGTCTCTCTCTGTCTGTCTGGCGAGCGCACACGCCCTATAGCGAAAACCTCTCAAAAAAAAAAAAAAAAAGAACAAGGCATAGCAAATCGGTTGCTTGGGTTATTTCAAATGAGTCAGTGTAAACTCAAGCAACCTGGAACCTCTCTTCTGTGCTTTCTCTTTGACATCTAAACCACCTTTCTTGGTCACCATTTAGATGAGGCTGTGTCTGGGAAGCCAGGGAGTTTGCTCCTCTGGTCAATGTCCTAAGCCCCGAATCAAATAATTACCTTTATTTTATTTATTATGCCCTGACTTTCTTCATAGGTTGATAGTCTCTACTATCTTTTGATAGGAGAGGATACTTAAGTGTTTTTTTTTTTGTTTGTTTGTTTTTTTTAGAGAGGTTTTTGCTATAGGGTGCATGTGCTCACCAGAAAGACAGAAAGAGACAGAAAGTGAGAAATCACCCCCGGGGGGGATGGCCACGCTACAATCCCTTCTCCTCCATTCTCCTCTCAGGATCTTGGGCATGCACACACATGCGCCCGGTGTGAATTTAAGCTGCCGGGTCCGGGACTCAAACTGCGGTCGACTACATGGGAGTCCAGCAACATTACCATTATGCCAACTGCTGGTCCTGAAGATATTTAGGTTTTACACTTAATACATTACAATTATCTACTTTTACTTTATCCTTTTCCTTATTATAATGCCTCAGTTGTTTGAAAATGTAAATACTATAATACCGTAATTAATTTTAGAATAATTTTAGAATTTGACAGGTGAACTTGAAGAAGTTAATGCACCAACAGTATAAATAAAATGGAGGCCAAATTGATTTCCATATAAGAACAAACATTGAGGGGCTGGCAGGTGGCATGGTGATTAAGGCAGCTGGACTCCCACATGGCTGACCATGGTTTGATTCCCAGACCTGGCAGCTTGCTTTCTCACTTTCCTGTTCTCTCTGGTCAACTTAAAAATAAATAAATAAATAAATAAATAAATAAATAAATAAAAATAATGACAATGAATAAAATTAAACAAAAAATAATTCTTTAAAAAAAAAAGAACAAACATCAATTATTTAGGTCTATGCAGAGGAACATTTCCTGAGATAACTTCCTGGTGTCTTTACTTCTGATTCTCTCTCTTCATTTTTATTTATTTATTTACTTTTAGGTTTTTGCCATAGGATGTTTGCACTCACTGGGAGAGAGAGACAGTGAGAGAAAAAGCAAGAAATCATCCCCTGGGGGGATGGCCATGCCACAATCCCTTCTCCTCCCTTCTCTTCCTGGGATATTGGGCACGCACGCACACACGCCTGACATGAGTTTAAATCCACTGGTCCAGGACTTGAACCACGATTGGCCACGTGGGAGTCCAGCAACATAAACACTGCACCATCTGCTGGCACCTCTCTTTCTCTCTCTCTCTCTCTCTCTCTTTAAGTTTATTTATTTCTTCCATGAGAGAGAGAGACAGGAGAGATAGCACCACAAACAAGGCCTTGACGCTGTGATCTACCCCTAAACTCAGCCCTGGATCATGGGTTTGCAGGTACCCGGTGTACATAGGGAAGTCTCCAGGTACCCGGAACCTGCCCACATGGGTCAGCCTCACAGAGCATTGCCTTTTGCTGCTCCTCTACCACCAGGCCCCCGTTACTTCTAAGTGTTACAATAAAAGGCTGGTATCATTTCTTTGGGCTTACGAAAGACATTAGGAAAGGGAACTGACCCTCCCCACCCCAAACCAAGGAATGGAAAATCAAAGACATCATGAAATATCATTTTCAACCTTATTTTGGATTTATTTTAGGTGTACAGAAAGTTTGCAAGAATAGCACAGAATTCCCTTTATACACTCACACAGTAGGAAGTTTATTTTTAAAAATATCCTTAAGTACTTTGTTATGTGTAAACATGAATCCTAACATTCTGGAAACATAATTTGAATGACTTAGTTGTTTGGCTATTCATCCTGCTTGCTTTTTCTATATCTACGTTTTCATTTCCTAGCCTCACTGTATCTCTCGACAAAGCTCTTCAAGGGATGCTAAAGCTCTTTCCACCCTCCGTTCTGAGCCTCGGGAGTTGTAGCATGTTGTAGTAGGCAAACTGGCCATGACCTGTAGAAGACATTATCAGTGCTGACCAGCAGAACCTCAGTTAAATGATCTACCACTTAAAAAATCCAAATAGGAAACATTCTGATTTCTTCCTATTCTTCCATAAACAAACCTCGGAAGCCTGGCTGTTAGTCAGACATTTTGGGGATTGATAAAATGATTTCTGCAAATAGGATAGGCACCAAATCACCTATCTACCTTCCTTGATAGATCTAGCACTGTACTTTTATTTTTTAAATAATTACTTTTTTTAATTATTATTTTAATTTAATGAGAGAGAGAGAGAATGAGAAAGTGTCTGATACTCGAACCGTAGTCGGCCATTTGGGAGTCCAGTGCCCCAACCACCATGCCACCTGTTGGCCTGTAACTATGTTTTAAAACTAAATTTAGGGGCCAGCTGGTGGTATGGTGGTTAAGGCACTGGACTCCCACATGACTGACCAAAGTCCAAGTGCCAGATCTGGTGACTTGCTTTCTTACTTTCCCTTTCTCTCTTTCTCCGTGTCTCTCAAAATTTTGAAAATAATTGGGACCAGCAGTTAGCGTAATAGCTACATTGCTGGACTCCCATGTAGTTGACCATGGTTCGAGGCCGGGACCTGGTGGCTTAAACTCACGCCAGGTGCATGTGTGTGCGTGCCCAAGATCCCGAGAGGAGAATGGAGGAGAAGGGACTGTGGCACGCAGGTACATGCACTGGGCGTGAGTTTTAAGCTGCCGGCTCCAGGACTCAAACTGCAGTTAACCACATGGGAGCCCTGAGACGTAACCATTATGCAATGTGCTGGTCCGTGTCCAGTGCTTTTTAATAAAGACCACATCACTTTGCTCAAAGCTCTCTACCTCGTTTAGGGTAAAACCCAGAGACCTTCAAAAAATTTTCTGCCTGATTATTTTTCCTTGCTACTCAACTGCATTCTCATCATTCTGGCCCCCATTCACTTCTGTCTGTTCTGACTCCTCCACTAGACTATGATCAGGAGGGCAGGACTTTCTTTGGTTCCCCGCTGTGTGTCTGGCACTTGGAGCAGGGCCTAGCCTGACACGTGGTAGGTGCTCAATTAATTTGCCTAATGAATAAATAAACTAGTTAATGAGACAGCCCAAAATACCCAACTCCTAGGCCCCAACTCTCACGATTAGATCTGATATTGTATTTTTTTTTTAATTTTTTTTTTTAGAGGTTTTCGCTATAGGGCGCGTGCGCTCGCCAGACAGACAGAGAGAGACATAGAAACAGAAAGCGAGAAATCACCCCCCCAGGGAGGATGGTCACACCACAATCCCGTCTCCTCCATTTTCCTCTCGGGATCTTGGGCACACACACACACGTGCCCGGCGTGAGTTTTAAGCCACCGGGTCCGGGACGTGAACTGCGGTCGATTACGTGGGAGTCCAGCGACATAGCCATTACGCTAACTGCTGGTTCCCGTATTTATTTATTTTTTATGTGTCAAGAGTACGGAGCACTTGCTAGAGAGAGAAAGAGAAAAAGCATTCCTTGGTGGAGTGTAGGGACGCCACAATCCTTTCTCCTCCTGACTTCAGCAAGAGAAGGAATTTTGTCGTGGTCTTAAGGAAGGTACCAGGCCTTGTTGAGAAGGGATGTGAGGTGGGGAGAGAGATGCAAATTGAGATGGCCACAGATTCACAGGAATTTGTGGGAAGCACTTTATCACTCTAAATTTATTTTTCCTGATTAATCCATATCAGCTCTTCCTTTCTGGGAACAGAACCAATGTGAAGGAAAGAAAAAGGAAAATCAATCTACTTCAGCAGTTTGTTTTTGCTGCGAATTGCCTTGCTGTTGCAGATTGTGTCCTGACCTGTGTGTAACAAATACTAAAAGGCTCAACACAGTCTCTCTTCTTGATTAAGAGTGAGTCACTCATTGCTGACTCTGAGAAGAAACCTGGTTCTTTGCTTTTTTTTTTTTTTTTAGATTTTTGCCATAGGTGCACTCATCAGAGACAGAGAGAGAGAAAGTGAGAAATCAGTCCCCAGGGGGAGGGCTATGCCGCAATTCCTTCTCCTCTATTCTTTTGGGATTTTGAGCACAAATATACACACACACACACACACACACACACACACACACATAGTGTGATTTTCAAGCCACCAGATCTGGGACTCGAACAAGAGTCAGCCATGTGGGAATCCATCGCCTTAACCAGCAACCTACCTGCTGGCCCCAAACTCATTTCTTCGGATAGGCTGAAAAATACTTTCATTCTTCAGACCCCTGAATTGTGAGAATTTGTGTGAGTGCTTCTTTTCCCTCCATCTTCTGAATTCCTATAGTGCTTCATGTTTGACGTGCTCATTCAAGCCCTCAGTCAAATACAAGTACAAACTCACATCCTTATCAGGGTGTATACTTATAACCACTGCAGAAAAACTGCCATTAGCCAAACCAGCACTAATACAAACTCTGTTAGCTGCTTTGGTCTATACCCAACCTAATTTTATTTTTTTTAATTACAAAATGGTAGCTGGCCCCATAATTTCATGGTTAAGTGAGCCAGATCCCACATGGCCTACCACAGTTCAAATCCCAGTCCCTGCAGCTTGAATAATGCACCAGGAATATGTGTCTATATGCCCAAAACCCTGATGGGAAGGAAGAATGGAGGGATGGAGGGAGGAAGATTGCAGTGAGATCACACTCCACCAGGAACTCTCTCCCTTTGCTCTCTGTCAAGCACACATGCCATCTGGCAATCTGAAGGAAATAAAAAACTATATGTGAATTTTTAAGGTCATTACTAATGATGAAGTTGATGATGGTGGTAACTACTATTTAGTGAGGTTTTACTATGTGCCTGACTCTATGCTAACCATTTCACATATAAAAGAGCTTCAAAAACTCATGGAAAAATAGAATTCAAGTACAAGTTCATTTTGGTGTAAAAAAGAATTTGAAATTCATGCCTAGTTGTTTTCATAATGCACATTTTCCGTGAACATTTCGAAGACCTCTCACACATGGTTTTATTTGATCCATGAAGTATTATATTACAGACAATGGAATTGAAGCTCAATAAAAAGAGTCTTTTAAATTGCCCAAGGACATCTAGTAAATGTCAGAGCCAAAAATAACTCAGGGATATTTAACTTGAAATCTCCTATTTCTTTTTTTAAAACTTAATTTTAAATTAATTAATTCCTTTTTTTTAATTTTTACCATAGGAGACCTGAGATCACCAGAGAGAGACACAGAAAGTGAGAAATCACCCCCCACCCCCAGGGGGGATGGCCATGCTGCAGTCTTTTCTCTTCATGAGATTTTGGGTACACATGCATATTTCCAAACCACTGGGTTCAGGACTTGAACCATGGTGTCAGCCATGTGGGATCCAGCACCTTACCCACTGTGCCAACTGCTGGCCCCCAAGAATCATACAATATTTATTATTTTTTGTATGGCTTCTCAATCAGCACAATAATTTTGAAATTCATTCATGTTGTCACATGAGCCAAATGTCTATTCCATTTTCCCCCTTTTATTTATGATAGACCCTATATGTGCATATGGGAGGGTGTGAAAGAGAGAGAGAGAGAAATGAGCACCACCCACAGAACCTGGTCACATCACACAATTTCCTTCTTCTGGTCCTCCAGTTCATTGGATATGGGGCAGTCACACGACCTGATGTGTTTTAGGCTGACTAGACCAGGAATTCAAACCTTGGCCACCACATGGAATCCAGCTTCTCTTGGAGTGGGGCATTACCATTCTACTACAGCACTGGCCATTTTTGAAGAGGTTTTTTTTGTTTTGTTTTGTTTTGTTTTGTTTTTGCTATAGGGCGCGTGCGCTCACCAGACAGAGAGACAGAAAGCGAGAAATCACCCCCCAAGGGGGATGGCCACGCCACAATCCATTCTCCTCCATTCTCCTCTCAGGATCTTGGGCACGCATGCACACGCACCCGGTGTGAGTTTTAAGCCACCGGGTCTGGGACATGAACCGCAGTCGACTACATGGGAGTCCAGCGACATAGCCATTATGCTAACTGCTTGTCCCAGCACTGACCATTTTTATAACAAAGTAGTTTTCTACTATGTGGATATACTATGATTTGTTTATCTGTTCACTTGTTGATGGACATTTGGGTTGTTTCCAGTTTTTGATGATTACAAATAAAGCTGCTATAAACATTTTGGCCCAAGTCTTTGTGTGGACATATGCTTTCATTTCTCTTGGGCAAACACTTAGAAGTGGGATGTATGGTCATATGGTAGATGTATGTTAGACTTTTTAAGGAACCGCTAAACTGTTTTTCTAAAAGACTGTACAATTTACATTCTCACCAGCTGTGTGAGTGTAACATTGCTTGCCAAGAGCTGTTATTGTCAGTCTTTAGTTTTAGCCATGTTAGTGGGTGTGTAATGGTATCTCGTTGTGATTTTATTGCCTTCATTTGTGAGAGATATTTTCAACTAGACATAAAATTCTGGGTTGACAGGTTTGTTGCTTTTTTCTCTTTTTTAAGTACTTTAAGATGTTGTCCCTTGGGGCCAGCAGGTGGTGTGGTGGTTAAAGGCACTGAACTCCCACATGGCTGACCACAGTTCGAGTCTGGGAACTGGAAACTTGCTTTCTCACCTCTCTCTCTCTCTCTCTCTCTCTCTCTCTCTCTCTCTCTTCCCCTCCCTTTCTCCCCCCATCTTTTTCAAATTTTTATAAGGAATAATAATAAATAAAGTTAAATAAAATAATTCTTTTAAAAACAGAAGAGGTTGTTCCTCAGGCCAGCTAATGGTATGGTGGTTAAGGCAGCTGGATCCCAAATGACAGACTGTGCTATTTAAGTCCAGAATCTGGCAATTTAGACAACAAGCTGGATACATGTGCATGCATGCCTGAAATCCCAAGAGGAGGGAACCAGCAGTTAGTGTAATGGCTATGTCGCTGGACTCCCACGTAGTCGACTGCGGCTCGTGTCCCGGACTCGGTGGCTTAAAACTCATGCCGGGCGCATGTGCATGCGTGCCCAAGATCCCGAGAGGAGAATGGAGGAGAAGGGATTGCGGCGTGACCATCCCCCCTGGGGGGTGATTTCTCGCTTTCTGTTTCTATGTCTCTCTCTGTCTGTCTGGCGAGAGCACGCGCCCTATAGCGAAAACCTCTCAAAAAAAAAAAAAAAATCCCAAGAGGAGAATGGAGGAGAAAGGATTGTGATGTGACCATATCTCCAGGGAGGTGACTTCTATTTCCTTCTCTCTCTTTCTCTTTCTCCTCTCTCTCTTTCTGGTGAGCACACATTCCCTACAGCAAAATTACAAAAAGTAAAATGTCGCTCCTCTATATCCATGCCTCCATGCCTCTGATGCGACACCTGTAGTTATTTCAATCATCACTCCCCTGGATGCAGTGTGCTATTTTTCTCTGAGCACTTCCCGTTTTTTTCTGGATTGTTGGTTTGCAGCAGTCTGGCTATTAGCTATCATGTGCCTAAGCAAGGTCTAATCATCTTGAATCTGTCCTTCACCAAATTTGGGAAATGTTTAGCCATTACGTCTTCCTAACATGCTAATGTAAACACCCCTCCCTGGCCCCCTTTTCAAACGAAGATCTCTTTTCTTTTCTTTCTTTCTTTTTCTTTATTAATATTAGAGCAGGTATGAGAGAGAGAAGCATCTTCCACAGAATCTGGTCATGCAGCAATCCCCTTCTTCCAGTCCTCCGGGCTGTCTGAGCCTGGCCATTTGTGTATTTAACTGGAATGTTTTGGGCTGACGGGGCTAAGGATTTAAACCATGATTATCATGTGGGATCTGGCTTCCCTTGAGCAGGATATTACTGTTAAATCACGGAGCTAGCCCTAGACAAAAGTTTTAAAAAGTAATTCTACCTAGGGAACCAGCAGGTGTTGTGGTGGTTAAGGTGCTGGACACTCCCACATAGCCCACCATGGTTTTTGAGTCCTGGGCCTGGTGGCTTGTTTACCCATTCCCACCCACCCCCACCTCTCTCTCCCTCTGGTTAAATTAAAATTAATGAATTCATACATAAAATAATATATATATATATATGTATATATATTTTTTTAAAGTAATCCAAGCTCAACTTTTACTTACTCTGCAACTAAATCTAACCTATGCATGTCTTGCAATGAGAACTATTCTTTCACAAAAATATACATTTTTTTTTTTAAGAATTATTTTAGGGGCCAGCAGTTGGCATAATGGCTATGTTGCTGGACTCCCATGTAGTCAACCGTGGTTCAAGTCCCAAACTCGGTGGCTTAAACTCACGCAGAGCGCGTGTGCATGCATGCCCAAGATCCTGAGAGGAGAATAGAGGAAAAGGGATGGTGGCATGGCCATCCCCTCTGGGGGGTGATTTCTCACTTTCTGTCTCTCTGTCTCTCTCTGTCTTTTTGACGAGCACACGTGCCCTATAGCAAAAACGTCTCAAAAAAAAAAGATTTTATTTAACTTTATTTATTTATTTTAATTTGGTCAGTGAAGGAGAGAGAGAGAGAGAGAGAGAGAGACAGAGAGAGAGACAGAGAGAGAGAAAGTTGCCAGATCCGGGACTCAAACAGTGTTCAGCCATGTGGGAGTCCAGTGCCCTTAACCACCGTGCCACCTGCTAGCCCCAAAAATATACATTAAAAAAAAAAAAAAAAAACTTTTTTTTTTAAGTTTGCTACAGAGTGCATGTGGTCATTAGAGAGAAAGAAAAAGAGAAAGACAAAGAGAGAGAAAGTAGGATAGCACCCCCCACAGGGGGGATGACCATGCCACAATCCCTTCTCTTCCATTCTCTTCTTGGAATTTTGGTCACACACAAACACTTGCTTGGTGTGATTTTCAAGCCACTGGGCCCAGGATTCAAACCACACAATGGGCCATGTCGGATCCAGTTGCCTTAACCTTTCCTCCATCTGCTGGCCCTAAAATACCTTTTCTAAGTCAATTAGTCCCACATGCCAGAGAGGCAGCTTACCTTTTATCCCTCAATTTATTCATTTAACAAACATTCATTGTTCAGGTACTGTTTTAGGTATTGAAATGAGAACAATGAACAAAATAGACTAAAAAAGAATAAATACTTGGATAATGTAAAAATCACTCCTCATATCAACTCAATAAAGAATACTATCATCATTTTGCAAATGAAGAAAATGAATCTTAAAGCAGTTAAATAGTACACCTAGGGTTGTACAGTTAAGTAAATATCAGAGCTGGGTTTTGAACCCAGTTAGTCTGACTCTAGAATGTGCACTTTCTTTTTTAAAAAAATTAGGGTGTGTGCACTCAGCAGAGAAAGAGAGAGGTAAAGTGAGAAAACAGCCTGCAGGGGGGATAGTTACACTGCAGCCCTCTCCTCCTTCTCTTTTCAGAATGTGCTCACTGTGTTTGTCAGCCGCTGGTCAGACACTGGAACCTCGCAGTTGGCGGTCTGGGATCCAGCCCCCTTAGCCACCACCCCACTGGCTGGTCCTAGAATGTACACTTTTAATTCCCACTATTTTACTCACTGAAGGCAAAAAATGGGGAGTATAGGTTGGGCAGGCCTGAACTTTAGCCATGAGCATTGGACAAATTTCTCAGTCACTTCAGAACTTTTCTACAGTTGAAAAATTGCTGATTTTCAGTGGGTAAAACTGAAACTTTCCAGCATGGAGAGCTTATGATTCCAGGCTTTACTAGTGAAAACTGACATAGATGAACTGGAATTCATGAAATTAAGTATGGAAAAACAGAATACTATGAAAAAAAAAAAAAAAAAAAGACAGTGCTCCACAGGTGACAGATATAAAAATTGACCTAGAAAATTGTCAATGGTTTTTATTCACATGATAGCTGTCAAATGCTTTCTTCATTTTGAGTGAATCTTTTCAAAAAAATTTTTAAAAATTACGATGATCTAAGAATTTACCATGATTGCCTAATTGTAGAAACCTGGTTTTCCCTTTTCATTGATGATTATGTGAAATAGGAAATGGTTAGGAGTTTGTTAACACAAGTCTGCAAAGTTCTTTCTGCAGCAGGGCCAGCTCGCCTGTAGTTACACTGGAAGCAGATGGTACCAGGAAAACAGAGGAGATGACACAGCAACGAATCAGAAGATACAATACTAAAAAAGAAAAAAGGATATTTTATTTAGAAAGTACAAGGGCATGACAGGATTTTAGAATTAGAGATGATTTTGAAATTTTTAACTTGGATTTTTAAAAATGTTTTAAATTCTTATTATCATTTTTACTTGCCAGTGGGTGCATCCACTCAGAGAAAGAGAGAGAGAATCTCCAGTTGGGCATGGTCACATCACAATCTTTTTCCTCCATTTCTCCATCCTGTCAGGATTTGGAGCATGCGTGCACACATGCTTGCCAGGGCTAGGATTTGATCTGCAGGAAGTCATGTGTCATACAGCCAGCTTTCTATGCATAGCACTTAGCCACTGCACCACAAGGCTGGCCTTACCTTGGTTTTTGAAAAATACAAGTCTTAAAGAAATTGTTTTCTTTAATATATATATTTTTTGTAATTTCCAGAGGGCACATACACTCACCAGGGATATAGTTCTCTCTCTCTGTATACACGCATACAGAATCTTGGATCTTGGACTTTCCAGCCTCCAGAAGTAAATTTCTGTTGTTTATAAATTATCCAGTCGAGGGGCTGGCAGATGGCATGATGGTTAAGGGTGCTGGATTCCTACATGACTGACTACGGTTTGAGTCCTGGACATGGCGGCTTGCTTTCTCACTTTCTCTTTCTCATTCACTCTTGCTCTTTTTATGTTCCTCTCTGGCCAAATTTTAAAAAAAATGTTTAAAGTTAAATAATGGGACCAGCAGTTAGCATAATGGCTATGTCACTGGACTCCCACGTAGTTGACCACGGTTCATGTCCTGGACCTGGTGGCTTAAAACTCATGCTGGGCGCGTGTGCATGCGTGCCCAAGATCCGGAGAGGAGAATGGAGGAGAAGGGATTGTAGTGTGGCCATCCTCCCTGGGGGGTGATTTCTCGCTTTCTGTCTCTCTGTCTCTCTCTGTCTGGCGAGTGCATGCACCCTATAGCAAAAACCTCTAAAAAAAAAAGTTAAATAAAATAATTTTTAAAATAAAATAAAATACCCAGTCTAAGATATTTTGTTACAAAATCCCAAATGGACTAGGACAGCATTCTTAGGATTCTGAAAATAGATCTGATAGAAAATTAATAAGGAAACCTAAAGTGGAAGGATGTTAAACAGAGGGTTCAAAGCAAGATCATTGTTGCATTTTCTTAAAAGAAACTTCAATGTACAGCAAGATTCTTGTTATAGAAGTTAGTGAAGAATCTCAAAAATAAATAAAATGAACAAGATAATAAGCAGCAATTCAGATTTATTGAATGCTATCACATGTCAGGTGTGATAAGTACTTTACAGTGCTTATCTCATTTAATCCCCACCGAAAGCCTCAGGGTAGATATTATTTATTATTACCTCATTGTATTATTTATTCTTATTACCTCATTTTACAGATATCTTAGAGAGATTAAATCATTTACCAAACATCCCACTGCCAGTTGTGGTAGAGCCAACAGGAGTTTGAGTGGAGATATTCCAACCTCAGATGTGCCCTGCTCTTAAAGCTCTATGCAATGAACACAGTGGTTAAAACAAACAAAATCTCCCTGCCAATCATTGTTCTAGCTTGTGCCCAAATTATACTCAGCACTTGAGACATTCTTCTTATCTAATATTCATAGCAGTCTAATAGGGTATATATTATCCTTTTTTTTTTTTTTTTTATAGACAATGGAACCAAAGCTTAAAGAGGCCAAATAACTTTCTCAGAGCCACAAATTCTGTACATGGTGGATGTGGAACTTGGACCTAGGCTGGTCTGTCTCCAGAGCCCTGATGTTCTTTACGAGCTCCTCAGAACTTAGGAAATAACCCAAGCAAGTATATGTTTCTACCTGTTCTGTTCCTGAACAAATTCCCCCTCACCGGTTTCTCTTCTAGGGCAATCACCCAAAATACCCACCTCCACGGCCTTTTGCACTGGCTGATGCCCACAGCTCCCACCTTACCCAGAGATGCTCTCTCCTCTGAGGGGCTCTTGCTGTTTCTATCTTCATCCCCTCCACCAATCTAGGTCCTTCCTGAGTGCTCAAAAGACTCTAGAGGGTGACCAGTAGATGGTGTAATAGCTATGTTGCTGGACTCACACGTAGTCGACCACGGTTGGAGTCCTGGACCCAGTGGCTTAAACTCATGCTGGGCATGTGTGCATGCGTGCCCAAAATCCCAAGAGGAGAATGGAGGAGAAGGGATTGTGTCATGGCCATCCCCTCTGTGGTGGTGGGAGGTGATTTCTCACTTTCTGTCTCTCTGTTTCTCATCTCTCGGGTGAGCACATGTGCCCTAGAGCAAAAATTTCTCTCTCAAAAAAAAAAAAAAAAAAAAAAGAAAGAAAGAAAAAGAAAGAAAGAAAGGAAGGAAGGAAGGAAGGAAGGAAGGAAAGAAGGAAGGAAGGAGACCCTAGAGTTACCTGGTTCTAGCACTCATGCCTCCACGGAGTCATCTGTTTACCCTCGTTTACTTCTCCAGAGACCTAACTGCATATGCTGTCCAGTGGGGATTGCTTTGGTCTCCCCAGTGCCTGGATAAGTGCCAGGCACATATCGCATACTCAGCAAATGTCTATGAGGCATTTGAATAGAGATTGAACGCTCAAGTTCTGCACAATTACCAGTATGTACTCAGTGCGATAATTTGGAAGTCCCTGCCATTTACAAAACGCACACAGTGACAGATGTATTCGTGAACCTATAGTTCTAATGCTTAAATGAAATAGACCAAATAGAGGGAACCAGCTGGAGGCATGATGGTTAACGTGGCCAGATTCCACATGACCGATTGCATGGTTCAAATCCCAGATCTGACAGCTTAAAAAACATGCCAAGTGTGTGTGCATGCATGCCCAATATCCCAAGAGAAAAATGGAGACGGGATTCTGGCATGGCCATTCCCGCTGAAGGGTGCTTTCTCACTTTCCATCTTTATCTTTTTTTTTTTTTTTTAAGTAAAGACCAAAGCACTCATTATTAGAACAAATGTTGACATTTAATGCACTAAGCTTCTCTATATTCTGAGCAGATTTCCCTTGCTTTTTGAAAGAGCTAGGGGTGGGGAGAAGGCAGTTGAATCCTTCATGGCTGATTGCACAGTCTGAAGTCTCAGACTCAGCAGTTTGAGAAATACACCAGGTACGTGTGCGTGCATGCCCAAAATCCAGAGAGAAGAACGGAAAAGGAACCGTGGTGTGGCCATCCCCCCTGGGGCAGGGTGGGGTGCTTTCTCACTTTCCTTCTCTCTCTCTTTCTGTTTCTCTATGGTGTGAGCATGTTCCCTAGAGCAAATTTTAAAAAGAAAGCAAGAGCCGATGATAATTTTCTAATTATAATGAGCTCCGACATGTATAAAAATGGTTTGCATCTTCAAGTACATTATCTCCTTTAATCCTTACAGTCAGTTCTGTGAAATAGATGTGAAACTATTTTTATGGTGTGATAATGAGCTCATGGGAGATTTATTCAAAATTGCACTAATAAAGGAACTATATGGGGGGCAGATAGTGGCACAGCGGTAGAATGCTATGCTCTGTGAGGCTGATGCACATGAGGAAGTTCCAGGTTCAAGTTCAGAGACCTCCCTGAGTATGCTGGGTACACGCCTGCCTATGATCTAGGCTGGCACCCAGTGATTTCTCACTTCGCGACTCTCTGTCCCTGTCTCTCCGTGAGTGCACACACCCTATGGCAAAAAAGGGGGGGGGGGGGGGGACATTCATCTTGGCATGGCAGGCACTGGATTTTTAATCACAAAAGCAGTAGTAGAAATATCTTTTTTAAATTTTTTTGAGAGATAGATTTATTTTTTTGCTATAAGGTGCATGCACTTCCCAGAGAGAGACAGACAGAAAGTGAGAAATCATCCCCAAGGGGTACAGTCACACCACAATCTCTTCTCCATTCTCCTCCCAGGATTTTGGGCATGCATGCACATGGGCCCAGCATGAGGTCTTTCTTTCTTTCTTTCTTTCTTTCTTTCTTTCTTTCTTTCTTTCTTTCTTTCTTTTTTTTTTTCCTTTTTTTAAGAATTATTTTATTGGGACCAGCAGTTGGTGTAATGGCTATGTTGTTAGACTCCTATGTAGTCGACAGCAGTTCGAGTCCCGAACCCCGGTGGCTTAAACTCACACCAGGCGCATGTGAGTGCATGCCCAAGATCCGGAGAGGAGAATGGAGGAGAAGAGATTGTGGCATGGCCATCCCGCCAGGGGGTGATTTCTCGCTTTCTGTCTCTCTATCTCTCTCTGTCTTTCTGGTGAGCGCACACACCCTGTAGCAAAAACCTCTCCAAAAATAAAAGAAATTTTAAAAATTTGGATTTTAATGGCATTTTCCACAAACTTTTTGAAGTACCTGCATGTCTGTATTGCTCACTATGCATAAAGTATCTGCTGCCTATAGCTTCTCCACCTATAAAAGGTGGGTGGTAGGATTTCATTAGAAACTGCAATACCATAGTGCCATTTTATTTGGATTCACAGTCTAAATAATTCATTGGCCTAATCATATTCTAACACACTCTTTAACAATAATGTATAATTGGCTCTTTGCGAAAGAAGCAGACTCACAAGGCGTGGAGCTCCGGTAGCCCCCTCTGCTCCTGACTCACCGCTGTTCATTCCCCCCCCCCCCCCCCCCCCCCAGGAACAAGTCGGTCGGGAAGCCCCTCTGTAGCCATGGCTTTTAAAAATACTGGAAAAACGTTGGTGGAGCCAGAAGTGGCCATTCACCGAATTAGAATGACTTTAACCAGCCATAAAGTCCCTGGAGAAAGCATGCGCTGACTTAATCAGAGGTGCAAAGGAAAAGAATCTCAAAGTGAAAGGACCAGTTTGGATGCCTACCAAGACTTTGAGAATCACTACAAGAAAAACACCTTGTGGTGAAGGTTCTAAGACTTGGGATCGTTTCCAGATGAGAATCCACAAGTGATTTTTTGCACTGTCCTTCTGAGATTGTTAAATAGATCACTTCCATCAGTATCGAACCAGGAGTTGAGGTTGAAGTCACCATTGCAGATACCTAAGTCAACTATTTTAATAAATTACCATCTGTTAAAAAAATGTATAATTGGCATAAACAAGATAAAAATCTGGCAAGCCACAGCAAAAGTGGCTTTAAATTAGGCCCAACAGGAGTGATTAGCCAATAGTGAAAAACGCTTGGTGAATCACAATTACATATATACAATTATATATTTATAATTGCATATATTATAATTGTATGTATATAAAGTGTTCACACGTGTATTACATGAATAACTGAAATCTTTGTATTTTTCTACCTAAAAGGAGGTACACTAGTGTTTACTTACAATGTATTTTAAGTTTGCCACTCTAAGTTGCATGAGCAAGTTTAAGGAACACCTTAAACAAAACATGACCTTAGGTTAGACCCCTAAACATATTTACAAGTCTTAACAATGTTATTGTTACCACATTTAAGTTAGTAGAAAG
The DNA here is from genome assembly GCA_026018925.1 of Tupaia tana. NCBI lineage: Eukaryota > Metazoa > Chordata > Mammalia > Scandentia > Tupaiidae > Tupaia > Tupaia tana. The sequence goes on from JAKSZU010000002.1 coordinate 93,139,059, forward strand.
CATACTGTATCTGCTGTAAAGTCATAAGGGGGAAACGTATTAGGTTTGTGTTCAAAACATAAGGTCTGGGGAAAAGGACTTAATAATAACCGCTTCAGTCTTTTAGAGGCCAGATCAGTGATGAAAGCTGGCCCTCACGCAGAGCCACCAAAGGTTTTCTTGCCTCTCCTGGGGTCGCCTTCCCGCAGTCTAAGGACCTAAGAAAGTGACTTCAAGTTGGGGGCGTGTCGGGGGGGGCGGGCCCCAGTGACCTCGCGCTTGCGAGATCCGAACCTGCAGTTCCAGCGCTCGGCGGTCCGCGGTGGACCCGGCCCGCCCACGGGTGTCCGAGGGCTGGAGAAACTGCGCTGCCGGGAGAGCAAGCGCGGGAGAAGGACCGCCCAGCGCTCGCCTCGCTGCCCCGACCGTAGAGCTCCGGGGCCGCCTAGCCTCCCTTCCTGGCCGGCCGGGTGTGCCACGAGCCAGGTGGTACTTCCCCCGAACCCGCGTTCCTGCGCCGCCACCCCCCGCCCTGCCGGCGAGCTGAAGTTTGAACTCCGCCCGGAGGAAGGGCCTGCAGCCAGCGACTACCCTCACAGTAACGCACAGTAACACGGCTCCGGTGGGCCCTGAGTATAGGTTCTGAAGCCCGAAAATGGAGATCTCTTCCCCAAAGGAAGTCTCGGCCATTATCGCAACATTATAAGCACTCTGACCATGGTGCGAAGTAGGTAACTTAGGGAGCAAGGACTCAGGTGTACTTCTACTGTTTCTTAGATGATGTTTAAAAAAGAATTCTCTGTAGGTTTTTATAAAGAGTATACACACTTATTTGCAGTCACGGGGGCTTGGGAAATTTTTGCCTGTTTGAGGATATGTTGGAATCTTTTTTTTTTTTCCTTTCTGGGTGTAAAATTTAGTTTCAAGATCGCCTTCTGACCATTTCACTACATTATTTAGAATGCTGGATTTCTTTCACCATGCAAACCAGTAAGATTGTGGTACTAGGAAAGGGCTTATGTCGGATTTGAATCAGGAGGTGGAGTATCTATGAACTCCTGTGGAAAAGCTTGCAGTCACCTCTTAATTCCAATATGGTACCAAATACATACATCTTTATAAAAATTGCTTAAATTATAGTAAGTCCATTTTTCAAGCAAATTAACTGAAAGTATACATATTTCCAATGATCATATAAAGGTACTTAATCTTCCAATGTCACATTTTAGAGAATTGTACAAACCTCAGAGATGACTTTTTTCACTTTTACTAAGCTGAAATTACCTTTTGATACTTTTCCCTTTTACCAATATCCACTTTCACTTTAAATTTTCATCTCTTTCTTATTAGCTATGATTCTGGATTCATTGTATATCTGTAAAATGCTCTTTTTTTTTAAGTCTAACCTTTGCTTTCTTGCTTTATGTCACTAAATAAGCATTTCTTTACCCTCTCAAAAACTCATTCCTGTTAAAATATGTGCATTAGTATCATCAATATAGAAAATGTAAACCATATGAGACATGACTATTAAGAAGGCATGGAGGGACCAGCGGTTTATGTAATTGGCTATGTCGCTGGACTCTCACGTAGTTGACTGCAGTTCGAGTCCCAGACCCAGTGGCTTAAACTCACGCCTGGCGTCTGTGCGTGCATGCCAAAGATCTCAAGAGGAGAATGGAGGAGAAGGGATTGCAGCGTGGCCATCCTCCCTGGGGGATGATTTCTCATTTTCTGAGATTCTCTCTGTCTTTCTGGCGAGCATACATGCCCTATAGCAAAAACCTCTCAAAAAAAAAAAAAAAATTAGAAAGCATGGAAAGGGGACCAACAAGTGGTGTGGTGGTTAAGGTGCTGGACACTCCCAAATGGCCAACCACGGTTCAAGTCCCAAACCTGGTGGTTTGCTTGCTTGCTCCCTCTCTCTCTGTCTCACTCTGGTCAAATTAAAAAATAAATGAATAAAATTAAATAAATAATTCTTTAAAAAAAGAAGGTATAGAATATAAGTATGGCATCCTAACATTAATTTGAAATAACAATGTGCAGTTAATATTACTGTGATATACTAATATAACTGATTGTGGGAATCTAGTTCCAAGGAGTGTAGTTACTAAAGAATATTTTCAGGACAAAAACAAGAGAACAGAGTTATTTGCATAGTTCTGCTGCTAGTGATTGATTTTCATTGTTAGTTTTTACATCTTTTTCTTACTACACGCAGGGAGTAGGATCCAAGATAATTTTATTCTACATGTGTGTAACTGATTAAGGGCACAGGAAAATTTGATGTGGAAATATTTGTAAAAGGAGAGAACTTAGAACTATAGGAAATGCTTTGTGAATAAAAAAAGATTAAGTATATGTATTTCTAGAGGAACTGTTTGACCTAGACTTTTTTCATTAAAACTATCTCAAATATAAATAAAAACAAGGCTAAAAATCTAACGGAAAGACAAATCTCATTTTTAGGAAGTTTTACTTTACCAACAATGAGTAAAACAAGAAGATAGACTTGTGTATATACATAACAAAACAGAAGACTTTTTTCACTTAAAAAGGAAAATAAGTGTTTCAATCGTGACAAGTACTGAAAGCTAGCATTAGAACAAATACATTATACAGTGAAATAGAAAGCAAGTAAATACCATACAAATTTGCCTTTAACTGCATCCCAGTTGATTTGTGTGTTAGTAGTAGTCTTTTCAAGGTGATTGTGAGTTCCTCTCATATACTCAATAGTGCTTCCCTTAGCACTGGACAAATAGTATGTTCTCAAATAAATGTTAATAATTACTTCAAGAAGCTAGGCAGTGATGTTCAACACCTGGAAAAAGCGTAAAGATCCAGTAATTGGCTTATTAAAAATGAATGTTCTTTCCTCAGAAAAACATTTCCCAAGGCCCACCCAGATAGCCATCCGGAGTCCGAATTTCATAAAATCTCGCCCAAGATTTTTGCTAAAATGGAGTTATAATAAGTAGGACGACAGAAAATGAAGGCATCTAAATACTATAGGTCGTTTTTTTGAGAAGCAGTGTTGATTTCACAGCAAGTGCTGGAGATAGGGAACTGAGTGGATAAGCTTGCTGATGCCTTAGACCTTACTCCCCACATGAGATCATGTGGAAAAACTGAATTGGAGATTCCTTTTAGGTTTTGCATGCTTGCTATCAAATGACCGTACACTTAACAAAATATACTACGAGGGTAGACACACACATTTAGGGTCCATGTAGCATAAAAAGGCTAGAATTAGAAGTAAAGTTAAGTGTAAGATTTAATTCTAAGGTGAAAAACTGGACATCTGGAGTATCACAGGGGAGTGACGTGTACAGGTTTCATTAAAAGCAGCTGGTTGTGCCTGGAACGAGCCAGGGGTCCGACCAAGCAGCAGATCCGTCGTTTTCACAGTCACCGAAGTCAGTCCTCGCTGACCGCCTGCCCGTAAAGGCGCCCCCCCAGCCAGGGACCTTCGCCCCAGGCTTCTCAGGGACCCCAGGCGACGGACTCCTCTCCAGAAGGGAGGGGCACGGATGGCAGTGCCGGGAGGAGCCAGCCAGGACTAGGCTGCAGCCCGCTCAGGATGCAGCGCTCCGTCCGGTACCAGGAGGAACGCCAGGCAGGGGACTGGAGGTGGACAGCGGGGTGAAGGGACACCCCAGTCTCGATACCACCTTTGCGGTTAAGCCTGAGGGAGGAATTCTGGACGACCCCTCCTGGCCGCGTCCTCGCCGCCCCGCCCCAGCTGAAGCTGAGAGTAATTCATACAAAAGGAGGACTCGCCTCTGCCTCGGGGAATCCCAGGGACCGTCGTGAAACTACCACTAACTTAAAACCGAAGGCTCGTTTCGTCCCCACCCTCCACCGCTCCCGCTTGTCCTCGTCTGCGTCGACGGAGCATGCGTGAGGCACCACTGCCCTTTGGCGGGCTTAGCGCACATCACCCACGGTCCCCGAGATGTGAGGGGGTGGGGACGACGATTGAACCGGTGCCTGGTGGAAGTGGCGCGGGGTAAACTGGGAAAGTGGTGTCGTGTGCTGACTCCGCCCTTTTCTCCGAGGGTGGGGGGAGAACGGTATATAAGTGCCGTAGTCGCCCTGAACGTTCTTTTTCGCAACGGGTTTGCCGCCAGAACACAGGTGAGAGTCGGGCGTGGCTTCCGCAGGCCTGGCCTCCTTGAGTGGGCCTCGGCCTTTCGCGTGCCTTCCCTGTCCTCCCGTGCCGCTCGGCGGGGAATGAGGTTCCTGACCTTGAATTTGGGGGTGTACGGAGGTGGGAACGTGCGAGGCCTTGGGCTTTCTCAAGGAGCCTTTCAGCCTCGTGCTTGAGTTGAGGCCTGTCTTGGGCGCCCCGGCCGCCGCGTGGGGAGCCTCAGAGCCTCGTGCCTGCCTGCTCTCCTTGTTTAGCGTCTTGGGTCACTGGAATTTTCTAAACGGACAGCTGCGAGTTTGCTCTCGGCCGAGGTAGCCCGGTCGGCGTTGGGCGGGCTCCTCGCGCTCTTCGCCGGGTTCTCGGGAAAGCGGGGCCCCGCGAGGCGCGGAGGGCGGTGGCGCGGCCCGCCTGTCCAGCGCACATGTCGGGCCAGACCTGACCCCGAGCCGCGGCTCCAGTCGGGAGGGTGGGGAGACGGGAGTCGGGTGCCGGCAGGGCGGCAGTGGTGCCCAGCCTGCCGCCGTGTGTCGCCCCGGCCCTGGCGGCGAGGCCGGCCCGCTAGGCACCAGTTGCGTGCGCGGAAAGATGGCCGCTCCCCGGCCCTGCTGCAGGGAGCTCAAAATGGAGGACGCAGCGGCCGGGAGAGCGGGCGGGTGAGTCACCCACACAAAGGAAGAGGGCCTTGCCCTCGCTGCCGCTTCCTGTGACCCACGGGGAACTGGGTGCCATCCCGGCACCTCGATTACTCCTCAGCCTTCGGAGTAAGGCTTTTAGGTTGGGGGAAGGGAATTGAAGCGATGGAGTTTCCACATTTGGTGGGTGGAGACTAGGCCTGCTTGGCAGTGGATGTAATTCTCCTTGGAATTTGCCCTTTGCGTTTTTGTCGTGGCCTATTCTCAAACCTTTTGGACTGCGGTTCAAAGTTTTTCCCCCTTCCATTTTAGGTGTCGTGAAAACCACCGCTAAATCAAAGCCAAAATGGGAAAGGAGAAGACTCACATCAACATCGTTGTCATTGGACACGTAGATTCCGGCAAGTCCACCACTACTGGTCATCTGATCTACAAATGTGGTGGGATCGACAAAAGAACCATCGAAAAATTCGAGAAGGAGGCTGCTGAGGTATGTAGAGTACTAAAGATGAAAAGTATTTGAACTAAATTACCTTTTGCCAATAAAAGCAGCTAAGTGGTGATAGTATCCCAGTAACTAGTGAGAGTTGTCTGGATTTGGATGTTAATAAGGAAAGTTTTAAGTTAGAATTGGGCTTTTAATCAGCACTGAAATCACACTGCTCAGTGTAAAGCTACCTAGGCCTAGCAGTTGTAAACTGGAATCTGTTGCTGCCAAATAAGAGGGCAGGCAATTTCAAGCTGGAATTTGACCATGTTCTTGTTACCAAGTAACTACTTTGAATCCATACAGATGGGAAAGGGCTCCTTCAAATACGCCTGGGTCTTGGATAAACTGAAAGCTGAACGTGAGCGTGGTATCACCATTGATATCTCCCTGTGGAAATTTGAAACCAGCAAGTATTATGTGACTATCATCGATGCCCCAGGACACAGAGACTTTATCAAGAACATGATTACAGGCACATCTCAGGTTTGTGAAATTAGTAATTAAAACAGTTATACATGGGAAAAGTGGGTTTTTGTCTTTTAAGAGCTTTCATTTGACAGGCTGTTTTCTTCCAAAGGCTGACTGTGCTGTCCTGATTGTTGCTGCTGGTGTTGGTGAATTTGAGGCTGGTATCTCCAAGAATGGGCAGACCCGTGAGCATGCCCTTCTGGCTTACACGCTGGGTGTGAAACAACTAATTGTTGGTGTTAACAAAATGGATTCTACTGAGCCACCCTACAGTCAGAAGAGATACGAGGAAATTGTTAAAGAAGTCAGCACCTACATTAAGAAAATTGGCTACAATCCCGACACAGTAGCGTTTGTGCCAATTTCTGGTTGGAATGGTGACAACATGTTGGAGCCAAGTGCTAATGTAAGTGACTTTCAAGACTGGTTAAAAAGCTCTGACAGTTGCAACTTGATGGTAACACTAATTGGAAATCATGTGTTTTAGATGCCATGGTTCAAGGGATGGAAAGTCACCCGTAAAGATGGCAATGCCAGTGGAACTACACTGCTTGAAGCTCTGGATTGTATCCTGCCACCAACTCGTCCAACTGACAAACCCTTGCGTCTGCCCCTCCAGGATGTGTACAAAATTGGTGGTAAGTTGGAGGTTGTGTATGCTTGTTTTTATGTGTGCACATGTTCTTTCACTATAAATTATTTTTGGGCAAATAAAAGTAATTGTTCACATGTTCATGATAGTATGAAAACATATTTTAGGTATTGGCACTGTTCCTGTCGGCCGAGTGGAGACTGGTGTGCTCAAACCTGGTATGGTGGTCACCTTTGCACCAGTCAATGTGACAACTGAAGTCAAGTCAGTTGAAATGCACCATGAAGCTCTGAGTGAAGCTCTTCCCGGGGACAACGTGGGTTTCAATGTCAAGAACGTGTCTGTCAAAGATGTTCGACGTGGCAATGTTGCTGGTGACAGCAAAAATGACCCACCAATGGAAGCAGCTGGCTTCACTGCTCAGGTAACAGTTTAAAACAACATGTTTCCAGGTTGTTGGCAAGCCTAAAGTTGGTGAAATTCACAGAATGCAAATCTTTTCCCAAGGTGATTATCCTGAACCATCCAGGCCAAATCAGTGCTGGCTATGCCCCTGTACTGGATTGTCACACAGCTCACATTGCTTGCAAATTTGCTGAGCTGAAGGAAAAGATTGATCGCCGTTCTGGTAAAAAGCTGGAAGATGGCCCTAAATTCTTGAAATCCGGTGATGCTGCCATTGTTGATATGGTTCCTGGCAAGCCCATGTGTGTCGAGAGCTTCTCTGACTATCCTCCTCTGGGTAAGGATTTTAAAATGCTATAAACGTTTTAGCAAAAAAGGAAAATATGCTTATGTGAGTCAAGTGTTAATAGTAATCAAAACTTGTTTCAACAGGTCGTTTTGCTGTTCGTGATATGAGACAGACAGTTGCTGTTGGTGTCATCAAAGCTGTGGACAAGAAGGCTGCTGGAGCTGGCAAGGTCACCAAGTCTGCCCAGAAAGCTCAGAAGGCTAAATGAATATCCCTAATTCCTGCCACCCCAGTTTTAATCAGTGGTGGAAGAACAGTCTCAGAACTGTTTGTCTCAATTGGCCATTTAAGTTTAATAGTAAAAGACTGGTTAATGATAACAATGCATCGTAAAACCTTCAGAAGGAAAGGAAAATGTTTTGTGGACCATTTTGTTTTTTTGTGTGTGGCAGTTTTAAGTTATTAGTTTTTAAAATCAGTACTTTTTAATGGAAACAACTTGACCAAAAATCTGTCACAGAATTTTGAGACCCATTAAAACAAAGTTTAATGAGAAACCTGTGTCTTCTTTTGGTCAAAAATGAGATTTCATAGAAAAATGTTAAGGAAAACTGAGTTTGTAAATCACTCTTGTATTAAGAACCTGTACTTTTTAAAGAATATGATAATTTAGATAATTTTTTTTTCTGGGTTGGGAGTTTGGGTCATTTCTCACCTTTCTAAGAAGGCAGAATCTTGATAGAATGCCTGTTTACATATTTCTCTAGAAGGCCAAATCCTGTAATAGTGGCCATGTGTTGCATATGAAATTTTGTAGTTAATCAGTATTAAGTAAATTTGTTTGAACAATCTCAAGTTTGAGTTCCCTAGTTATTCAAATGTGCAATCTCATAAATAACATTACTTTTTCTAAAAGTACATGAAATGTTAAGGTTCAAATACTATACTGTGCTCATCTTCTAAGAAAAATAAAGCTTATAGAAGTTTTTAGTCATAAGTAATAGGAACCCACTTAACATAGGATTTTTAAAGGCGTATTAGCCAACCTAGGTTAAACCCAAAGTTTGAAACTATTAATAGATGAAGTGGTAAATACTGAGCCTGAGTGAGAAACAACAGTTTTGGAGACGGCTTTATCTTGTCCTTACTGGGCCATCAGGAAAGACTTCCAGTATCTTCTGCAAAAATGTTATGGCTCCCAATGATAATAGAATGCATGGTGGTACATTTATGAAGTGCTAATTTGGGGCAATTCCCTAATAAGGAATAATTCATAGTTGAAGTAGCTAAAAAATCTTTCGACAGTAATGGTATGCTGAAGGGGTAAATTGTTCTTAAGTGCTGCTCAGGCCCTAGCAACAACCTTGTTCAGTCTAGAGGGTTGTGATTTGTTTGTGAAGTTTTGATCAAGCTTGAGATTGGCCCAGTTATATAGGGCATGTGTTCTGCGAGGATACTTATCATTGGAGCTTAAAATGGGGTCCAAGAAAAAGTTGAGATGCAGTGTCTTGTTCAAAATTCACAGGGTAAGTATTGAGGTTCCAGTGCCATAAAAATGGTCCCATATGGCCATGTAAGAATTGACCCAGAAAGGTTTTTTTTCTGTAAGTGGAAATGCTTTTTCTTTATAAGGTTTAGGCACTGAGGAAGGCTGTAAATTGACTGGAGATAATTTGTCCCCACATGAAACCTCTGGTAAACTTGTCCTTAGTTTTCTCACAAGTCAGCTATCTTGTTTATACGCATGGTTGACCAAAGATAAAATTGGTAACGTCTTTAGTAGCTGGCCTATAGAGAAGTTGATGGCTGTAGGATTTGCTACAGGTATTGTTCCATCCAGAGAATCAAGGCCTAACTAAAAGATTGCTGTGCCACCAGTGAAGGGGCAAGAACAAAAACCTGTCAGTTTGAGGATGTAGGATGTATGCCAATTGCGAACTGAGATTTACTTCCTCAATGAAGCCTCTTGGTAGTGTGTTTGAGCACCACCTACTGGTGCTTATTACAAAATTCAAAGCAATAGATGAATGTTTAACCTTGGGTGTAAGGTAACTTTTTTCCTACAGTAACTTTGTAGTTAGCATATTTAGGACTGGATTTCAAATGTGAAAACATAAAGTAACCAACTTAGTATTTTCCCTCAAACTAGTGTTGGCCTGTGGAATCACTGCATGTTTGGTTGTGGACTTCAATGTGCCTCCAGGAATTCTGGTGTGACTTGAGGATAAAAGGAAATAATGGAGGCATTCTGATTTGAGAGTTTAAAACAGATTGCCATTAAGATGACCTTTTGGTTTTTTTAATGTTTTAAAAATTGACCAGAGGGAACCAGCTGTTAGCGTAATGGCTATGTCACTGGACTCCCACATAGTCGACCACGGTTCTCGTCTCAGACCCGGTGGCTTACAACTCAAGCCAGGCGCGTGTGCGTGCGTGCCCAAGATCCCGAGAGGAGAATGGAGGAGAAGGGATTGCGAGGAGAAGGGATTGCGGCGTGACCATCCCCCCTGGGGGGGTGATTTCTCGCTTTCTGTCTCTATGTCTCTGTCTGTCCGGCGAGCGCACGCACCCTATAGCAAAAAACCTCTCAAAAAAAAAAAAAAATTGACCAGAGACAGTAAAAAAGCAAACGGTCAGGTCCAAGATTTGAACTATGGTAAGCCATGTGGGAGTCTAGCACCTTGATCACCATGCCACCTGCTGTGACCCCCTTCTAACCTTTTCTGATCACCCATTTTGAACCTAGATTGGGAGATCCAAATAACTGAGTTTTGAACAGATCAGAACTCAAAAGTTTAGCCTCCCCCTCGTTTACCACTGTTTTTTCCCACTGTTATTGCTGTCTATCTCCCAAATCCCATACATCAGGCCTTAGCTTTTAAGAACTGTCTTAGCTAAGTGGCACAATTTGTTCTGAACACCAATGCAGTATTAATATTTAATGTTGAACAGTTTCACTAACCATCTCTTAACTATGGTAGTTCCACAAGGTATCATTCAGCTAGAGACCCTGATGTTTATTCCTTACATAATTCCCTACAGTCCTCAAAATACTAATAAAATGATTTTAGATGCTTGGAATCTAGATGTTCCTTCTGGACATAAATTGTTAATTGATTGCAACTTGCAGATACTGTCAAGTACTTGAGATAAATTGCTTATTAGCTCTAGGGAGTGTGAAGTATAAAATGTATAGAAGCAAGTCTCAATGGAAGTTTTATCTGATTCCTAGGTTCTGGTTCTACCAAATCAAGGTGGTTGACTGATAAAAATGTAAAGAGGTCTTCATTTTCCATTAATTTTCAGTATAGGGTATAAAAACCCTGGAGAATAGTACTAATACCTAGTTTTACTTAATTAAAATTTGCTTCATTCAGTAACTTTCTGCTGAACTCAAGCACTGAGCCCACACCAGAGCAAGCTTTTCTTGGTCAATCAATGCCTGAAATGGGGAGTTATCTTAAACAAGGGTAACAACTTTGTATCAAAGATGCCCTTACATATTTTAGGTCAGTTCATTTGTCCTGAAGTGCTGCAGAAAAGTCTGGCAGTTGAGAAATAGTTGCCTTTTGGAATTGTGACCAGTATCCAGCAAGAGTTCAGGTCTAATGATGGGGGAGGAGACAATGCACTCAGATGAGAAAGAGAAGTAAGACATTTATGCCCGTTTTCCGTTTTCTTTGAAGAGTTTTCATTCTGCTTTCCACAGCTTTTTTGAAAAAAAAAAAAAAAAAAACCCTCAAAAGTCATAGAATCTCATCTAACATTACTCAGGAGGTGCATCAAAATCACTATTTGCGGTTGGCCATGTGGGAGTTCAGTAATACGACCACTATGCCATCCACTGGTCCCTGAAATAGTATGTAATAGAGAGTCTTTAGTATCTGGCCCATTTATTGGTAGCTTTTATCTTAGTAGTTTGGAAGATCACAGGGCTTTAGCCAACTCTATTATACTTCTAAAACTGTCAACAAATATCACCTGATTTTTTTAAATTCAAATTGTATTCTAGTAAGATCTCCTTTAAACTATGTGTATGGTTGATATTTTTCTAAAAAAAAAGAAACTTTTGGAATAATCTGATTTACAGGAAAATTGTCAAGATAGGATAGTGTCGCCATTATAATCCTTACCTAATTTGCTTCCCCTAATTACCAAAGTGCATTTGTCAAACGTAACATTGGTGTGTTAATCTACAGACTGGATCTACATGGCCAACAGTGAGGCTTGAGTTGCAAACTTAGAAGTTTGAGAAACATGCTGGACATGTGTACATGTGTGCCCAAAATCCCAAAAGGAGAGAAGGGATTGTTGTGTGGCCATCTCCCACAGGAGGTTGCTTTCTGACTCCACAGTGAGCAAATGTGCACTTTAGCACAATTTGTTCTGCCACTTAATTTATAGTCAGGATGGGAGTAAAATCTTTATACTAGGAATTAAAACTTTTCTATTTTAACTAATCACAGTTTCCCTTAAGGAGTTTAATTAGTTTTGTTTCTTGTGAAACTTTACCTTTAAAGCTAACTCAGAACAAAACATATACAGTCTGGATATTGCCTTTAACACAATTCCTTTTGAGACATTGTCTAAAATATGGGTTATTAGCCCTAAGTCAAAAGTAGAATTCCATTTATTCCAGTGAAAAAGTAAAAGCTGACAGAAGATCTTGTGATGTAACTCTGCAAGTGTAGTTTCCAAAAGTTAAACTCCAGATGGCTAATGTCACATGCAGAAACAAATATTCCACTTGGTTAAATTTTAAGTAAAATCATGTGATGGGTGGTGTCCTAGTTCATGTGTGAGAATCTAAAGTTGCCACACAAGCAACTTGAGTTTGAGTTGAAATACTGTCTGGAGACACAGACTGAGGAAGTAGTTCCCCGAGACTCTGGTGAGGGTATCTGCAACACTTTCTGAGGAAGACTGTAACCATGTAGGTGTAAGGCTTTCATCTGTATCAGTGCAATAGCACTTGACCTACAGCCCCTCTAGTCATTGTCATACCTTCTTGATTGACCTTTTGGACTTCTCTGTTGAAGCTTTTATTCTGTATGGAGCTGGATACTCTGTAAATGTCTAATGAGAAATTACGTGATTTTCATTCTGTGGTTGGGTATAAAGAACATTTTCTCAGTTGAGTTTTTCTTTAATAATATTTTTTTATTATTTTTAATTTAGAGAGAGTGGAAAAGTGAGAAAGCAAGCCTTGAACCATGGTTGGCCATGTGGAAGTCCAGCACCTTAACCACCATGCCATCTGCTGAGATTATATTGAGGTAGAGATACATGTCATGGAACTCAGTTTATCATCATCATCATCATCATTATAAACTTTGGCTATAGGGTGTATACACTTGCCAGAGAAAGTGAGAAATCACCCCCTGGGGGATGGTCACAACATAATCCCCTCTCCTCCAGTCTCTGTGTCTGATGTGATTTTCAAGTTGCCAGGTCTGGACTCAAACCACAGAGTCTGCCATTTGGGATATAGTGCCTTGATCTCTGTGCCACCTTGCTGGCCTGTATCTCATCATTTTATATAACCGTTCAACCATGTTTTTCTTCAGAACTGTAATTAATATCTGGTTCTGAAGTTTGAATTAAACTGCCCTTCGTAAGGTTTCCTGTGAAACTGGCAATACAGAAAATTCAGGTTTCCTCATGTTGCTTAGAACAATACATGCTCTGAGCACGTGCACACACAGACATAGAGTCTGGTCTGGTATTAAAATTAGTATATTCTAGGATGTTTCTCTTTAAATTTAGGCAGTAGGTTTTTATGTATTTAAAAAAATTTTTAATCACCAGAGGGTGTGTGCACACAGAGAAAGCACTCCTTGATGGGCATGTTCACACCTCGATTCTTTTTCCTCCAATTCCTCCTTCCCATCAGGATTTTGGGCATATACACTCTGGTTGGCCATGTTGGATCTGGCTCACAATGCAGTGCTTAACCACTGTGCTACCTTTTGTATGTACCATAATGTGTTTTAAATGAGGATCATCCATGTTTTAAAAGGGTGCAGCAGACTGACTCTAAAAGAAAATTCTTTTTTTTTTTTCTTTTTAATTAATTTGACCACAGAATGAGAGAGAGCAAAAGTGAGAAGGCAAACTGCCAAGTTCGGGACTCAAACTGTGGTTGGCCATGTGGGAGTCCAATGCCCTTAACCACCATGCCACCTGCCGGCTCCTAAAAGGGAATTATTAAAAGCAACCAACAGGGACCAGCAGTTAGCGTAATGGCTATGTCGCTGGACTCCCACGTAGTCGACCGTGGTTCGAGTCCCGGACCCGGTGGCTTAAACTCACGCCGGGCACGTGTGCGTGCGTGCCCAAGATCCCAGGAGGAGAATGGAGGAGAAGGGATTGCGGCGTGGCCATCCCCCCTGGGGGGTGATTTCTCGCTTTCTATCTCTCTGTCTCTCTCTGTCTGTCTGGCGAGCGCACGCGCGCTATAGCAAAAACCTCTCCAAAAAAAGAAAAAAAAAAAAAAAGCAACCAACATAATTATAGACTAAAAAGTTAATTAGCAGACACTGGATTAAAAAATAATTGTTTAATGAACACTAAAAAATTATCTCCTTCAGTTACATGAATAATATTTTGAGTCTGCAGAGGGTACCGCTTAAGTGAAATTTGCACGCTGAATCCTTCGATAACCTCTATACTCTAGGATAACCTTTAGACTGGGGGCTATGATATAATAGCTAATCAAATATGGCAACTCCATAAATGTGTAACATTTAAAATAGACTACAGAGCGTGAGAGTTGTAACTGAAAGCTAAAAGTAATAGCTTCAAGCCTAGATTTTTCAAGAAGAGATGTAGAAACTTTTTATCCAGCAAAGGATCTCTGGTCCATAGAAGGGAAAAATCCACTGAAAACAGAAAGGGTTCGTGAAATCAGAAGACCTAAGATTCATGTTCAACAGTAACTTAAAGTTAGACTTTAATAAATCACTTTTAATTTAAACAATTAGAGCATAGAAAGAGATTATTAAGACTTTTAAGTTTGGGGTTCTACAGGTGGTATGGTGGTTAAGGCTAGACTCCCACATGGCTGACCATAGTTTGAGTCCTGGACCTAGTAACTTGCTTTCCTGTCAAATTAAAAATAAATAAATTAATTAATTAAATATTTCTTTTAAAAAAAGACTTTGAATTTGAAAAAAGTCTTAGAAAAATTCTTACTTGGAGGAATATACAAATGTAAAAGAATTCTAATGTACTGGATTTTTCTCGTTAGGGAGTAGTTCTGTTCAATCAGAGAGTGTTTCAAACATCTCACTCTGATCCACAGTAAGAAATATATTACAACACAGTACAAACACATACACTCTGTATTTCATAGCATGTAAGATATTTTTCAGTTGGAAGTTGCAAATGCTCCTAATTATACTACGCATCCTCAAAAAGTTCATGAAAAAATGCATATTATGAAAAAACTGTGCATGGATTTCAAATTATTTTTCTACCAGAATAAACCAGTATTTTAATTTTCCACAAAACTTTGAAGTCTCCTCATAGCTATAGAATGCCATTTATGATAGAATATACATTAATTTTAGAGATATTTAAATATGAAAAATCTGCATATTAAAATTGGTGAATTTATGTGTCAATTACCAAAAAGAAAAATTCAGAGTCCTGTGACAAATTTCATGACCTACCACTATCACACTGCAATATACAATTGCAGCCAATAGTTTTAGAAAATGTTGATTTGGGTCAATGACAGTCAAAATGAGCTTCTAAGTCAAGCAACAGCATCCTTTTATTTTGGCATAAGACCATAGGGTCTCAATTTATACTTGAAAAATTTACACTTGTCCAAGTAGCCATAAAGCTTGCATTTGAAAAAAAATTGGTCTTGACCATAAATGATCACAGGTCACCTTTTACTGGAAGGTGGAACTATTTTCCTAGAAACTTAATTTTTTGAAAAAAGAGAGAATACAGGAAAGAGGGGGAAAGAGACAATTATTTAAACAGGAGCTTACCCTGGAAATCCTCTGCACCAGCCTCCCAGTTTGCTAGGATGACAGGTGTGCACTACCATATCCGGCCTGTTTTAGGTTGATCCAAGATCTGAATCTGGGCCTCTCATGTGGCCCCAGTCCCACAGAGTGATACTCTACTGCCTGGGTCACTGTGGCTGCCCTAGACTTGAATTTTTGTAGTACAATGTAAATTCCACTTTCTGAACAGTGAACTGCTCTAGCTCTTTAAACAATACAGATTATTTGTATTCTTTGCTCCTTAACCAGCACATGCTGTTAAATTAATTGTAATCTAGTTTCTGCTGAAAGCATCTGCAATAATGGGTATTTATGGAGGCAAGACAGTGGTTCTTATATTTGGCAAGGCATCAGTTACTTATGGAACTTTTTTTAAAAAGAATCATTTATTAATTTTATTTATTCATTCATTTCTTTTCATTTGACCAGAGAGAAAGTGAGAAAGCAAGCCACCAGGTCCAGGATTCGAACTATGGTCAGCCATGTAGGAGCGTCCAGTGCCTTAACCGCCACCTGCTGGTCCTCATTATGGAACTTTTTTTAAGGAAAGATTTATCCTTTAATTTTATTTAGTATCCTTCTACTTCAATTTGATGAGAGAAAGAGAGAGAGAGAAAGTAAGCCACCAGTTCTGGGACTTGAATCAGGGTTGGCCATGTGGGTATCCAGTGCCTTAACCACCACACCACCTGCCGACCCCACTTACGGAACTTTTAAACATGATGTGAAGTCCTTCCCAGGTCAGCTGACTCAAAACTGCATGGAGTAAAGTTTGATCATCTATATTTTTTACAAGCTCTATTGAGAATTCTGATGTTCAACCAGGTTTGAGAATCACTGTTCAAGGATTTGCCAGTCATACTAGTAATTGTTTTAAAAAATAGCAGCTTTATTGATATATGCCCCATATAATAAAATTCATCCTTTTAAAAAATTTACTCATTTATTTATGCTATGAGTGAGTCCTGCTGTCATAATTCCCCCCCAAACTCATCTGGCCCTGGATCATGGGTACACAAACACCCAGTGCCAGTGTACTCAGGAGGTCTGCAGATGTCAATCTAGAATCTTCTCATGTGGGTCAGCCTCACAGAGGCTGTGTTTTATCACTGTGCTACCATCCATTTCCTAAATCCATCTTTTTTTTTTTTTTTTTTTTTGAGAGGTTTTTTGTTATAGGGCACGTGCGCTTGCCAGAAAGAGAGATAGAAAGCGAGAAATCACCCCCCAGGGGGGATGGCCATGCCGCAATCCCTTCTCCTCCATTCTCCTCTCAGGATCTTGGACATGCACGCACACGCACCCGGCATAAGTTTAAGTCACCAGGTCCGGGACTCGAACTGCAGTCGGCTACATGGGAGTTCAGGGACATAGCCATTATGCTAACTGCTGGTCCCAATCCATCCATTTTAAAAAAAAAAAAAAAAAGGTTTTTGCCATAGGGCACGTGTACTTGCCAGAGACAGAGACAGCGAGAGGAAAGTGACAGCTCACCCCCTGAGGAGGATGGCCACTCAACAATTCCTTCTCCATTCTCCTCCTGAGATTTTGGGAATGCATGCACAGGCACCCAGTGTGATTTTCAAGCTGCCTGGTCTAGGACTTAAAACAAGGTTGGCCTGTGGGAGTCCAGGACCTTAACCACTACACCACCTGCTTGCTCTCCCAAATCCATCCTTTTATAGCAGGGGTATCCAACTCCCAAACCACAGACCAGGACAGGTCTGCTGGCTGTGCAGTAGGAGGTGGGCAGCAGGTGAACAAGTGAGACTCCATCTGTGTTAGCAGCTGCTACCCAATGCTTTCATTGCTGCCTGGGCTCTGCCTCCTGTCAGATCAGCAAAGGTATTAGGTTCTCATGGGAGTGCAAATCCTATTGGAGTGTGGTTGTTTCATTGTATATTGCAATGTGATAGTGGTGGAAATGGGGCACATAGTGGATGTGGTGTACCTGAGTCATCCCTCGACCAACCCTCCTACCCCAGCTGTAGAGGGACTGTCTTCCACGAGATGGGTCCCTGATGCTGGGAAGGTTGGGAGCCATGGTTTTAAAGTACACAGTTAATAATCTTTAATATCTTCACAGAGTTGTGCAACCATCACCACAATGTAATTTTAATTATCACTTCAAAAAGACATGGGCTTTCTAAGGACAAGGAAGTCACTCAGAAGACTTCATTTATAATTCATTGGGTCAGTTTGCACTCTAGATTCAGATCTAGACCAAACACTGGGTGGGGGTACTTTCTTGCTTTAAACTAATAAAGACTTAGCTTCCAGTGCTGCAAAGGGGAAGACGATGAAGAAAATCACATTTTTGTTGCTGCTGTTGTTTTTTTGCCATAGGGTGCATTTGCTTGCCAAAAACAAAGATAAAGTGAGAAATGACCTCCCTGGAAGGATGACCATGCTGCAATACCTTCCATTCTCCTCTGGGGATTGTGGGCACACACATGCACCTAGTATGATTTTCAAGCCACTGGATCTAGGACTTGAACCGTGGTTAGCCACATAGGACTCCAGCGCCTTAACCACCATGCCACCTAGTGGCCCCCCAAAAAAATCCCAATTCTTTTTGACAGAGAAGAAGGTAGCAGACATGGTTGTTGGCAAGGCAAGCAGCAGTGTTTATCATAGACAAGTTGCTTATGATCTCCAACTCTTGTTTCCCTTGTCTCTAAACTGGAGAGCTTTATAATGGGATTAAATGCAATGACATATGTAGATCTAATTTTATATAGACTTAAAGAGGCTTCACATCCTAAAACAAATGGTAGAACATAAAATAAATGTTTTCTATAAAATATTTTTCAGTGAGGGCTGGCCCCATGGCCTAGTGGTGGTTAAGGGAGCTGGATCCCACATGGCTGACAGTGGTTCAAATCCTGAACCTGGTGGCTTGAAAAACATTGGCTGCATGTGTATGTGCATGCTCCAAATCTTTGCAGGATACATAAATGGAGGAGGATTACAGCGTAATCCTACTTACTACCTGCCTCCCGGGTGCTCTCTCTCTTACCCTTTCTCTCTGGCAAACCCATGCACCCTCTGTCAATTAGAAGAAGAAGAAAAAAGAAAAACTAGGGCCAGCAAGTGGTGTGGAAGGTAAGGTGGCTGGATCCCACATGGTTCTGAGTACCGGACCCAACAGCTTAAAACACACTGGGCACATGTGCATGCATGCCCCAAATCCCAAGAAGATAATGGAGGAAAAGGGACTGCAGCATGGCCATCCCCCTGGGGATGCTTTCTTACTACCCACTGCCCTTCTCTCTGGCAAGTGCAGCAAATTTTGCACCCTGAGCAAATTAAAAGAAAAACATTTTTCAGTGAGACATTTCTTGTAATAAAACAGTGTTACAAACCTGGGAGTCTGCCATGAGAGCTGAGATCTAGTGATTTCAGGGATAAGGCAAACAGAAAGGGTAAGCCAGGAGACTGAGTCTGCCATGAGAGCTGAAACCTAGTGATTTCAGAGGTAAGGCAATAAAGATGTTCTGCTGAGAATTTACCCTGGTAGAGCTCCTGGAGAAAATGCAGCGCCAAAGAGTTTGCAGACCACATTCTCCTGTACACTTCTGATCGCTCAGATGATCTTCTAGAAATCAGGAAGAAACGGATAACCCATCAGATGACCAGAAATTACCACAGGGGCACAAGAAATATGCGAAACCAAAAAAATATCTCATCTCCAAGGGCAAAGAATAACTCCTCTTCATCCACAGACAGTACAATGGAACTCATGGAAATGCCTGATAAAGAATTTAAAGTATTCATAATGACAAAACTGACAGAGATGGAAGAGAAGAGAGACAATGAACACCAGAAGAAAAAAGTTGATGAGTTCCAGGAGGTGAGGAAGCTCTTGAGAGAGCTGAAAGAGGAAATACACACCATAAAAAAGAATCAAATGGAACTCTGGGAGATGAAGGCTATAATACAGGAAGTCAAAACATCCTTTGAAAGTACTAAAAGCAGACTAGATCACACAGAAAATCGAATCCCAGATGTAGGATTGCTAGACTAGTAAAATCCACCACGAAGACTGAGAAAATAGCCCAAAAAAATGAGAATAATACACGAGAAATACTAGATACCATTAAATGTCCAAACATCTGGATAATTGGTATCCCAGAAGGTGAAGAGACTAGTAAGGGCATTGACAATCTATTCCATAAAATCCTGGAAGAAAACTTCCCAAACCTGGAGAGGCATTCAAAGATCCAGACCCAAGAAATACAAAGGACCCCCAAATAGGATCAACCCAAGAAGATTTTCTCCAAGACACATTATAGCCAGAATGACCAAAACCACAGACAGACACGATACTCAGACTGGCAAGAGAGAAACGTCAAGTTATCTACAAAGGATATCCCATCAGGCTAACAGTGGACCTCTCATTGAAAATAATGTGAGCAAGGAAAGAATAGGAAAATATATTCAAAGTGTTGAGTGAAAAACAATTTCAACCAAGAATACTATATCTGGCAAGATTATTCTTCAGATGGGAAGAGAAGACGATAACGATCTCAGATAAAACCTGAAAGAATTTACCAACACCAGACCAACTCTCGAGAAGTTCTGAAAGGAGTGCTATCTCAGGAAAACTAAAGTCAGAAAAACAGAAATAAGAGTTCTAAAACAGCTAAGAAAATGGTCAGCTTAATGGTAGGGACAAGTCCAGAGTTGAACATTATCTTCCAGAATTTAAAAGGAAAGATCAGACCACAACAGAAGATAAAGTATATGAGTTTGAATGATGAAATAGAATTTTATGACTTTTGATTAAAACATTACTGACCTTCTGTGCTTTATTTTCTAGTGTCAAGGAGTTTTGTCTTCTCTCGAGTTGTGGAAAGGTACCTACTATTTGGACAGAATCCTAACCTGTTTCTTGGCTTTAAATATTAAGCAAAGTTCTCTTAACATTTTTTTATTTTCATTTATTAAAGCTAAAACTGCTTTTCTTAAAATTAAAAAGTGTATTTAAAAAATACCTATTTAGTAACCACAGTAAGCTATATAGCCTCAGCTATGTGCTATTTTATAGTATATTCATTCCACCCACAGGGTTTCATGCCTAAAGTCAACATTTGTTCACAGATATGTATATATCAGCTGAACTTACTATTGAAAGTATTTAGATTAAGATATTTTGTGAATCAATACAACGTGGGAAAGAATAAAGGAATGGAAAGCAACTACAGATACCAGAGACGGGGTGGGAGGAGGATGGGAAAGAGCAGAGGGTGAGAAACAGGCGGTGTGTGTGTGTGGGGAATATATATATATATATATGTATGTATATATGAAACAAGAAATGGAAAATTATTTGTTGATGATAACATGTATGATTAAGCCACTCTACAGTGTATTCTGGCTGGAAAATTGCATTTAGTATGCTGTGGTGATATTCAGTGAAAGTATATAAAATAAATTAGTTGATTAAAAAAATAGTGTTACAAACCTGAAACATTAGATTTATAAATATATTAAAAAACTTTATACTAGACCCAAATTGTAGCTGTCATGAACCTCCAAAAGCATTTAGGAATTTGCTGTTTCCTCAAGACAAATTTTTATTATATCCCATTCAATAGGCACCCCATTCATTGCTTTTACTCTTATATTCCATTGCAAAAAAAAAAAAAATTAAAAACATTGATTTTCCTTTTTGTGCTAAACAAACAGAACAAAATACTTTAATTTGTAAAATATATAGTATCATAATATTATCTCTAATAAGAATTTTTGCCTAAGAATAGCTATAAAGAATAAAAAAAGTTATCATCTTTTGAAATTATTTAAAAAGTATCAGAAAGAATTCATCACTGCTAAATAATCCAGCCTTACAAATTCTTTTTTTTTTTAAAGAGATTTTTGCTATAGGTTCATGTACTCGCCAGAGAGACAGAGAGCAAGATATCAGCCCCCAGGTGTGAGATGGCCACACCACAACTCCTTCACTTCCATTCTCCTCTCAGGATTTTGGACATGCACACACATGCGGCCAGCATGAGTTTTAAGCCACCAGATCTGGGACTTGAACAGCGGTTGGCCACGTGGGAGTCCAGTGACATAACTATTACACCATCTGTTGATCCCTTCAATGTGTTACTGATATGACTGCTTTCTGGAAAGACTGAAATTAGATGAAACAAACCCTTGAAAATTGAGCTACACCCAAATGGCCAAATGTAATTAGAATAGTAAGATATTTGGTTGATCCACACCTATACTATAATGAGGGTTAACATACAGATCTCCAACTACAGTTGTCTTTGGGACCCTTGGAAGTATCTGCTTTGGCCTGAAGATGACATGGGAGCTTCATTCTGGGCTAACACCAGAGATCCTGGTTGCCATTGCAGGGAAAAGAAGGGTGCTCTAGCCAGATTGGCTGTGTTCCTTTCCTTAGTCTATCGAGAAAGGCTGAAGTGGCTTAACTATTAACCCTGCAATCACAGACCATCAAGGTACTGACGAGAAAGAAGGGTACCAGCACTATTTTGTTTTTTTCTGTCAATGTGACTTAAAAACAGGGAAATACTACTTATCAGTTACTATAAATCTGTCTTCAGTGTTAAAAAATTATGACCATGGCAGTTTCATAAGAAAGTATTTTATTTTATTTTATTTATTTTGGAGAGGTTTTTGCTATAGGGCACGTGCACTCGCCAGACAGACAGAGAGAGACATAGAGACAGAAAGCGAGAAATCATCCCCCAGGGGGGATGGTCACGCTGCAATCCCTTCTCCTCCATTCTCCTCTCGGGATCTTGGGCATGCATGCACACGCACCCAGCTTGAGTTTTAAGCCACTGGGTCCGGGACGCGGGACGCGAACCGCAGTTGACTACGTGGGAGTCCAGTGACATAGCCATTATGCTAACTGCTGGTTCCCCAGAAAGTATCATTTTATGATTAAAAAAAAAATTACTTTTATTCTCCCTTAACCAGGTTACCAAAAAATAAGTTCCAATGCTGTACATGATAGGAAATAACAGTGATTTCCAAACTTTCTGTTTTATAGGGCTTTCTATTAATGTTAAAAAACAATTACTAGTCTGCTCCATGGCTCCTGAGATCTAGCCATTTTGGGAGAAAGGAAGATGTCCCAATGCTAACTGGGCCTCCAGCATACAAAACCCGCGTGAACAGCCCTTCTTCAAGAGACAGTCTGCTCCATGGCTCCTGAGATCTAGCCATTTTAGGAGAAAGGAAGATGTCCCAATGCTAACTGGGCCTCCAGCATACAAAACCCGCATGGTAGGAAAAACCCCTTTCAAGTCTCCTGTCTCTGAGTCAATCTTTGTCTCTCTCTACCTCTCTCTCTCTCTCTCTCTCTCTCTCTGTCTTTTTTTTAATTTTTGCTTTTTAGAATTTTTTAAGGTGAGGTGTTTTACAGGGCCCTTTGGCCCCTCCCTCCTAGGCCTTTATTTTGTTAATAATCCCCTCTCCTCCTCCCAGAACAGCCCTTCTTCAAGAGACAGTCTGCTCCATGGCTCCTGAGATTTAGCCATTTCGCGTGGTGCACGGTTTTCTAATTTTTGATTTTTACTGAAATTTTTTGAATATTAATTTTTCTTTTTTAGATTTATTCAAAAGTTTTTCTCTTCCTTTTCTCTGTTTCTTGTCTGTTTTTTTTCCTGTTATTGGTATTGTTTCCCTCTCTCTGCTTCCTTTTCTGCACACTTCCCGACCCTCATATTGAACTTCAAAGTTTGGGAAGAACCCGACCATCCACCAGATGACTAGAAATCGCTGCAGGACCACAAGAAATATGGAGAAGCAGGAAAATGCCTCTCCTCCAAGGGAAACGGATAGCTCCTCTTCATCCACACACAGTTCAAGAGAATTCATGGAAATGTCTGATAAAGAATTCAGAACACTCATAATGGCAAAGCTAACAGAGATGGAAGAGAAGAGAGACAAGGAACTGCTGAAGAGGAAGGAGAAAGGAGTTGAAGAGTTCCAGGAGCTGAGGAAATTCATGCAAGATCTAAAAGAGG
Organism: Tupaia tana; assembly: GCA_026018925.1. NCBI lineage: Eukaryota > Metazoa > Chordata > Mammalia > Scandentia > Tupaiidae > Tupaia > Tupaia tana. The sequence goes on from JAKSZU010000002.1 coordinate 93,162,103, forward strand.
AGTTTCACACTTTACAAAAGAATCAGATGGAACTGTTAGAGATGAAGGCTATAATACAAGAAGTCAAAATCTCTCTTGAAAGTATTAAAAGCAGACTAGATCATACAGAAAATCGAATCTCTAATGTAGAAGAGAAAATGGCTGGCCTAGAAAAATCCACCATAAAGACTGAGAAAATGGCCCAAAAATTTGAGAATAATATGCGAGAATTACTAGATACAATTAAACGTCCAAACATCCAGATAATAGGCATCCCAGAGGGTGAAGAGACTCATAAGGGCATTGACAATCTATTCCATGAAATCCTGCAAGAAAACTTTCCAAACCTGGAGAGGCACTCAAAGATTCAGTCCCAAGAAATACAGAGGACCCCAAATAGAATCAACCCAAGAAGATCTTCTCCAAGACACATTATAGCCAGATTGACCAAAACCACAGACAAAGACAAGATACTAAGACTGGCAAGAGAAAAAAGGCAAGTTACCTACAAAGGCTATCCCATCAGACTAACGGCAGACCTCTCATTGGAAACAATGCGAGCGAGGAGAGAATGGGAAAATATATTCAAATTATTAAGGGAAAAGCAATTTCAACCGAGAATTCTGAACCAAGAAAGGTTATCGTTCATTTGGGAAGAAAAGACACAAACTTTCCCAGATAAACAAAACCTGAAAGAATTTACCAGCACCAGACCAGATCTCCAAGAAATTCTTAAGGGATGGGAACCAGCAGTTAGCGTAATGGCTATGTCGCTGGACTCCCACGTAGTCGACCGCGGTTCGCGTCCCGGACCCGGTGGCTTAAAACTCACGCCGGGCGCGTGTGCGTGCGTGCCCAAGATCCCGAGAGGAGAATGGAGGAGAAGGGATTGCGGCGTGACCGTCCCCCCTGGGGGGTGATTTCTCGCTTTCTATCTCGCTGTCTCTCTCTGTCTGTCTGGCGAGCGTACACGCCCTATAGTGAAAAATCTCTCAAAAAAAAAAAAAATTCTTAAGGGAGTCCTATGTCAGTAAAATTAAATGCAGACACATAAAAATAAGAGTTCAAAAACCAAGAAAATGGGCAACTTAATTGTAGGGACAATGTTTGGAGATGAATATTATATCCCAGAATTCAATCTGGAAGATCGAACCTTAACAGAAGAAATATTAAGTACATGAGACAACCGATGAAACAACATTCTGTGACTTGACTAAATTATTGCTGCCTTTCTCTTAAGCTTTGTTTTCCGGTTTTAAAGGATTTTTGTCCTGTCTTGAGCTGTTGATAGGTGCATGTACCTACTATTTGAACAGAATACTAACCTGTTTCTAGGCTTTAAGTTTCAAGGAAATATCATTACCAGTTCAAAACTACTCTTCTTGAAATTACCTGCTGAAAGTAGTTAGATTACTTATGATATTGTGTGGCCAACAAAATGTTGGGGAAAAAGGAATGGAAGACAACTGTATATAGCAGAGATAGTGTAATAAGAGAGTGGGAAAGGGCAGAGGGTCCTTTCATGGGGTAAAAAACATATATATACATATACATATGTATGAAAGTAGAAATGGAATATTATTGATGATAACATGCTTGATTAAGCCACTATGCAGTTTATTCTAGATGGGAAACCACATTTAGTATGTTGTGATGATGCTCAGGGAATGAATGTTAAGTAATTTAAAAAAAAAAGTTGCAGGAGAAAAAAAACAGTAAAACTGTTAGTATCGAAATTTTTTTAAAAATGCATATTTGATGACTACAGTAAGCTATATAGCCCCAGCTGGGTACTACTTTATAATATGTTCATTCTACTCACTGGGGTTTATGCCTAAAGTCAGACTTGGGTTCATGTATAGGTATATATCAGCTGTGCTAGCTATTGGATATATTTAGACTAATTAAGTTCATTAGTAAATCAACTAAATGGGGGAGGGAAGGCATAGAAAGCAACCGTGGATACCAGAGACAATGTGGGAGGAGGGTGGGACATGGCAGAGGGTGAGGGATAAGGAATCAAGGATGGCAAAACAAAAAACAAAGTATACAAGACATAAGAATTGGAAAATTATTTGCTGAAAACATGTATGTTGATGTGCTTGATTGAGCCAATACACAGTGTATTTTGGATGGAAAAAAAAAAAAAACACAATTACTACTGATGATTGCTTAAAGAATTACAGAAATCTTGGAAGTTTCACCCTACACACTATATTCCAATATTGGAAATTAGTTTTTGTTAATTTAGTTTTGTTTGGGTTTTGCCATGCACTCACCAGAGAGAGAGAGACAAACAGACAAAGAGAAGGAAGGAGAAAGCACCTCCCCCCAAGCAGGCATAAACAAACTGCAATCCCTTCTCTACCCTTATGTACATGTAGCCAAGGTATTTTTCAAGTTATCAGGTCTAGGACTCAAACAGTGTGATGGGCCATGTGGAGCTAGCTCCCTAGGCCAAAAGGTCACAGTACTGTCCCACCAAATGATCTAGATGATTTTATAGTCTCAATGTTTTAGCTCTAAGTATTTAAGGGCTTTGGTATTGCTTCCGAACCTGTATAACTAGGCAAGATTACTAACTTTCAAAACAGGTTAAAAGGTAAGACTTTTAATTTGGTAGACTTAATAGACAATGTCCTTCTGAGAAGGCAAATTTATAAACTGAGATTTTTATTTTTTAAAACTGGATTTACTTTTAGGTTCATGATATGTCTCATGATGAACAATGCACAAAGTCATATCTCACTGTATTAGAGCTCCTAAGAGAAAGAGAACAGAGTGTTCACAACTATTTTTTTAGATACACAAAAAAGCACAATATAATCTTTGTCCTTTTCATAGATTAATGACAAACCCATAATTACTTAGTAAAACTACTCGAACAGGTGCTAAACAGTTTTAATCTCTTTTTTATATTCTTACATTGATTACTCATACACTAAAAGTTGTCAATGAATTAACAGCTATAACTCTCCTTGAAGTCTATCAGTGTCACATAAGTATTGATTAGTTTTGGGCAATCTACTCATAGCTGCCTGTCTTCGCTGAGTGGTCTTCACAAACTTGAGGAGATTGACGATGGCAGCAGGTGTCACTCCCGGAATACGACTAGCAGCCCCGATCTAAGAATTAAAACAAGAGAAATGTAAATGAGCATGTCAAATCAAAACTATTTGCCTCTTAACAATGACCTGTACAGTGTAGTTTATAAAATATTTTCATAATTATCATTTTTGAAAAATTTATTTACCTATGTGTGAAAGGGAAAGGGGAGAGAGATTAATTTTTTGTCAGGATTCTGCCATGTCATGATCTCTTCCTGCCCCTGCCCCCCAGCTAGTTTGGATTGCTGTGCCAGGCTTCTTTTAGGTTGGGCCTGGAATCAAACCTGGGCCTTCCATGGGGGCTCATCCTCCATGCAGAGGTGTCTTTCCAGTGTGCACAACTCAGCCAAGTCCCAAGATCACTATCTTAACCTAACTTCGAAAGAGCCTTATGAAGCAGATAGGGACATGTGGTGATTATTCATGTCTTCGTTTTACGGATGGGAAACTGAGGCTCATAGAAGTTTAAATGACTTGTGCAAGATCACGTAATTAACAGATGTTAGAATACCTATTTTTTTCTTGCCATTAAACTAAGAAAATACAGAATTCCTTTCTTTAAATATAGGTCCAAAGTCCCTTAATTGAAATCCTTTAGGCCATGTGTTTTTGTAATAAACAAAAACAAATATTTTGCATATACTGCATATAATGTAACATCCCTAGTGATGTATCAAGCAGTACCTCACAATTTTAATAGCATTAATATTTCTGCAGAGAAACATATAAATATTCCCTCTCTGTGGTATAAAGACCATGTAATCCTCATGTCAGCTAAAGTCAGTTTTGCCACTAAATTTGTAGCAATATTTTAAAATTTTAACTTCATTTATTTTAATTTGACCAGAGTGGAAGCGAGAGAGAGAGGGAGACTGAGAGAGAGAGAGAAAGCGAGAAAGCAAGCCACCAGGTCCGGGACTCGAACCATGATAGGCCATGAGGGAGTCCAGCATCCTTAACTACCATTCCACCTACGGCCCCTGTAGCAAATTTTTGTCAAAGCCTTTAGTATTCTGGAATTCTGGTTAAGGGTTTGTGAACTCCTATGGCCAGTGCTGTTCAACTGAACTTACGGGGATAATGGGAATTTTCTGTAACATGTGCATCATAATAATTCTCCAACCAATATGGTAGCCATTAGTCACAAGTGGCTACTGAGTACTTGGAATGTGACTGGTGAGACTGAAGAGCTCAATGGGAGAATGTAAACAGCCACATGTGGCTAGTGGCTATGCTGCTGGGCTGAGTGGGCTATGGGTATTCATAAAACAACCTAAAATGAAGAGGAGGGGAAAGATTTATAAAATCTGGGGCCAGTAGGTGTCATGGTGGTTAAGGTGCTGGACTCCCATGTGGCCGACCATGGTTAAACTCCCAGACCAGGTAGCTTGAAAATCACACCAGGCACATGTGCATATGTGCCCAAAATCCCAAGAGGAAAATGGAGAAGGGATTGTGGTGTGGCCATCCCTTCTGGGGGCAGGGGAGTAACTGCTCACTGTCCCTCTCTCTGTCTCTGTACATCTCCAGCAAGCACATGTGCTCTATGGCAAAAAAATCTTAAAAAAAAAAGTTATAAAATCTAAGGCCTATTGGGGCCAGCAGATGGTGTAGTGGTTATGTTGCTGGACTCCCACAGGGCTGACCACGGTTCATGTCCCAGACTCGGTGGCTTGAAACTCATGCTAGGCACATGCGCGTGTGTGCCCAAAATCCCAGTAGGAAAATGGAAGAGAAGGGATTGTGGTTTGGCCTTCCTCCCGGGGAGTGATTTCTCACTTTTCCTCTGTCTTTGTCTCTGTCTGTCTCTCTGGTGAGTGAATGTGCCCTAAGGCAGAAAAGAAAAAGAAAAGAAAATATCTAAAGTCTATCTGTCTGGTTTCCATGATAACCATGTTATATCGATGAAATCACTTATCCCAGTAAAAACAGTTTTATTTTTCCCCCATTATTTTATGTATTATATTTTTGTAAAATGCCCCTTTGTTTACTGCCCATTAAACCATTATACACCATCAATTTACAACCCAATTTTAGAGATGTTAAAATGTGGGAAAATGTGCGTATTAGAATCAATAAATATAGCCACTCAGTCTTTAAACTTTTATTTATTTATTTATTTTGAGAGGTTTTTGCTATCGGGTGCGTGTGCTCGCCGGAAAGATAGAGAGAGACAGAGAAACAGAAAGTGAGAAATCACCCCCCAGGAGGGATGGCTATGCGCAATCCCTTCTCCTCCATTCTCCTCTTGAGATTTTGGGCACACACACACACATGCACCTGGCGTGAGATTAAGCCACTGGGTCTGGGACTTGAACCGCTGTTAACTACATGGGAGTCCAGTGACAGTCTTTAAAACTTAGGACCAGCAGTGTGTGTGCGTGTCCAAAATTCTGAGAGGAGACTGGAGAAAGGACTGTGGCATGGCCACCCCACCGGGGTTGGGGGAGATTTCTTGTTTTCTGTCTCTCTTTCTCTCTTTCCAATGAGTGCATATGGTGTAATGGTTATGTCACTGGACTCCCATTACTTATATGACCATTGTAATCCCCAGGTTTCAAAAATTAGGGAACCAGCAGTTGGCGTAATAGCTCTGTTGCTGGACTCCCACATAGCCGACCGCGGTTCATGTCCTGGACCCGGTGGCTTAAAAATCACACCGGGCGCGTGTGCGTGCGTGCCCAAGATCCCGAGAGGAGAATGGAGGAGAAGGGATTGCGGCGTGGCCATCCCCCCGGGGGATGATTTCTCGCTTTCTATCTCTCTGTCTCTGTCTGTCTGTCTGGCGAGCGCACGCGCCCTATGGCGAAAACCTCTCAAAAAAAAAATAAATAAAATTAAAGCATTGGTTTTTTATTTATTTATAACTTGCTCCATATTACTGCCTGTTTTCTTACCGTCTGTGGGCGAGTAAAATGTAGTTTCTCTCGAACTTCTTGTGACAAAGATACATCCCTGATAGTCAAATAATCTAAGTCTTTTGGCAGTTGGAGAGCTTCGTCTCGCTGAACTTCCTTTATTTCTTGTAACTGATGCAACAATACTGATTCATAGTTGGCTGGTGAACAAAATTAGAATTATGTAATGATACGTGGATTATGCTAATAATTTACCATAAAATCACTTCATTCAGAACTCATCTCAACACCCAGAAGTGGATAGGGTAGGTATTCCCTTTCACAAATGAGGAAACTGATGCTAAGATAAAAGGAGTATCTTACATATTAACTACAACATTCTCACTAGTACTTTAACACATTTCCTTTTCATGTCAAATATCTAGAAAATTAAAAAAAAATAAAAATTAGCTTTCCCTGCCATCACAAACCTTGGATGGAACATTTCCTTCAATAGACTGTGGGTGTGACTTTCAAGTCTTATAGGTAAGGTATTTCTCCAAGGAAAGTTTTCTGAATTATTTCCCTATACTTCTATAAATTTATTTTTGTTTGTTTATAAGCCAGAGGAGGTGTATGCTCACCTGAGAGAGTGAGGGTGAATCATAGAACATATCCCAATGGGACATGGTCAAACCACAAACTCTTCTCCTCCATTTCTCCTTCCTGTCAGGATTTGAGGCACATATACACAGATAGTTGGTATGTTTTTTAAGCCACCAGGCTGGGATTTGGACCACAGTGGATCATGTGGGATCAAACTTCTTTGATGACTAGGTCACAGGACTGGCTCAAAACTGTAATTACTATTTTTTTAGAGAGATTTTTGTTGTAGGGTATATGCACTCATTGGAAAGAGAGAGAGAGAGACAGAAAGCAAATCTCCCCCAACCCCGGTGGGGTAGCCATGCCACAGTCCTTTCTCCAGTCTCCTCTCAGAATTTTGGACACGCACACACATGCACCTGGTATGAGTTTTAAGCCACCAGTTCTGGGACTTGAATCATGGTCAACTATGTGGGAGCCCAGCAACATAGCCGTTACGCCATCTGCTGGTTCATCAAAACTAATTTCAAAAAGCAGAATTTCTTGGTTGACAACACATCATTTAAATAATTTAGTTAAGGTTTTATTCAGAAGTGACAAGAGACAGACAAGTCAGCAACTGTTTTGTAATTAAGAAATTCCGTTCTTAGAAGAGTAAATTTGAAATCTGTTTTAACAATCTACTGGGTTGTTGGGAAAGTCATGGTGCAAAAATGCAATAGACTGTGCTGCTTCCAAAACAGAAGGAGGTGGTCATTCTGTCCTGTTCCAGAAAGGGAGTCCCTTTCTGAAAGTAGCATTTCTTTCACATCACTTGCAGCTAGAAAATCTAATCTCTGAGCCTGGCTCTACCAATGAATTACCCTCTGACTATAGGCATAACATCATCATAACATTATTGGGCCTCAGTTTCTTTATTTAGAAATTGCAAGCATTGGGACCAGCAGTTGGCTGGACTATGTCACTGGACTCCCATGTGGTTGATCGCGGTTCAAGTCCCAGACCTGGCAGCTTAAACTCACGCTGGGCGTGTGTGCATGCGTGCCTAAGATCCCAGGAGGAGAATGGAGGAGAAGAGATTGCGAAGTGGCCATCCCTCCTGGAGGGTGATTTCTTGCTTTCTGTCTCTGTCTCTCTCTGTCTTTTCTGGCGAGCACATGCACCCTATAGAAAAACCTCTCCAAAGGAAAAAAACAAAACTCATGCCATGTGCATGTGTGTGCATGCCTAAAACCTTGAGTGGAGAATGGGGGGAAGGGGTTGCAGCATGGCCATCCCCCCTGGGGGTGATTTCTCACTTTCCCCTTCTCTGTCTCTGTCTTTATGGCAAGTGAACACACCCTCTAGTGAAAACCTTTAAAAAAAAATAAAATAAAAAAAGCAGATTCTCACTGAGTAAGTTTGAGGTGGTGCCTAAGATTTTACAAGCTCCCAGGTGTAACAACACTGACAGCTGGGGACCACAATTTGAGTAGCACAGAATCTAACACTATGCTGATTTTAGAGTAATAATGATTCTTGGCATCTGCTGTTTTACTGGGTCTACTGTCCATTCATAATTTGGAGAAGAGTATAAGTATCAACTAAAAAAAAATATTTATTTCCTACCTTCTATTTTCAGTCTTTTGGCCAACTCTTTACATTTAGCATACTTCTCAAGGGGCTCTGGAACGGCCTTGGCTAATAACTCCATGTCAACTTCCTCATACTTCAGAACCTCTAAAGCACTGCAAAATACACAAATGTTTCGTTAACATAAGGAATCATTCATATAAGGCAGATAGAAGAAGATTCCCTCGAATAATACAAATCTCAAATAAATAGTATCAAAACATACTCTTCTTTTCAAGTACATTGAGTAAATGCAGCAATATCCGTAAAACATTAGGACTTTGATAAGATTTAATGTTTAATTCTCCCCAGTTCCCTCCCTTAAGAGAATTAAGTTGCTTGTAAGGATTGCATAGCAAAAATCCTTTCATCATCTCTTTCATGTAGGGACAGAATAACAAGGTTCCCAATGACAAAGTTTCACCGAATTCTCTAAGAATAGGAAGTGTGCATTACAGTGAAGTCATGCTAAGTCTCAATGTCCTGTGACTGAGTCATTCTTTCACGTGCTGGGAACCATGAAGTCCCAAAGGGAGGAAGAAAGAAGAAGAGACTGTGGCATGGTCATCTTCTGTGTGTGTGTTGTGGGAGTGCTTCCTCACTCTCTTCTCCCTCACACGGAGTACATGCCTCTGCCCTTTGGCAAATAATAATAATAATAATCTCTAAACAAAATAGCTTCCCCGGTAAAACTATAAAGCTGATGACATCCTTTTTCATGTGTTTATTCATCTAGACTGGCATCCTAGACTTACACTGAAAATAATTATTCCCCCATTCTCAGTATTACCTCAATACACAGTAGTCACACTTTTTTTTGTTTTGTTTTGTAGAGGTTTTTTTTTTTTTCTATAGGGCACATGCACTCGCCAGAAAGACAGAGAGAGAGAGAGAGAGAGAGACAGAAAGTAAGAAATCACCCCCCCAGGGGGGATGGCCATGCTGCAATCCCTTCTCCTCCATTCTCCTCTTGGGATCTTGGGCATGCACGCACACATGTCTGGTGTGAGTTTAAGCCACTGGGTCCAGGACTCTAACCGAGGTCGACTACATGAGAATCCAGTGACACAGCCATTACGCTAACTGCTGGTCCCCACAGTAGTCACATTTAATGCAAGTTCCAATGTTATAAATTTGGAATAGGGCAATATTTGGGGGGAAAAAGCATACTGTTACAAATTCTTTGTCAAAATTTTAAAATAATGGAACGCTCCTAAATTTAAACAAATAAACAGCTAGAGGACTGAGTAAATTGTAAACTATAAAAGCTACTGCCATTTCCCAGTGTCACTTAGCTGGTAAACAAATATATCCACGGTGATGGCTTGAATGTTGGTATTCTACCCAAGATTCACATTATGGAGCCCAACACTTAATGTGATAGTGTTAAGAGGTGGGGTCTGTGGAAGGTGATTAGGTCTGAGGGAAGAGCCTTGATGAATGAGATTCATGTCCTTATAAAAGAGGCTTGCAGGCCCACCAGATGGAGTGGTTAAGGCAGCTGGATCCCATATGGCTGACTGTGGTTCTAGAACAGGCAGGCAGTTTGAAAAGAAACCTTGTGTGTGTGTGTGTGTGTGTGTGTGTGTGTGTATGTATGTGCATGCACAAAACCCCGAGAGGAGGACGGAGAAGGAACTGTGGCATAGCTATCCCCTCTCAGGGTGATTTCTCACTTTCCCTCTCTTTGTTTTTGTGAGCACACGTGCCCAGTGGCAAAAATCTTACCAAAAAAAAAAAAAAAAATACCTGACGGGCTGACTTCTACCAACACTTATTGAAACCTCTGGGATTAGCTTCTTCCAGGTAGAGCTTGAAAATTCAATGGATTTCAATACAGAAATGCCTTCTTCTAAAGAAGACTTCATCCATGAAGCTCTCTCATATCGGTATTGGGACACGCAGCCGGCTTCCTTATATCCTAGAAAAGGGAAAGAGAGAATGTGAAGAAAGAGGTTTTGAAAAGGAACAAACCAGGTAGTAGGACTCAGTGAAAAGTTACCTCGGAACGTGAGCCGGCTGTCAGCATTATCAGGGCGCAGTGACAGACGGAACTCTACTCGGCTGGTGAACATGCGGTATGGTTCATTGGTGCCCTGCGTGGTGAGGTCATCAATCAAGACTCCTATGTAGCCTTCGGTTCGGCTAACGACAAAGGCAGGCTTCCCACGGACCCGAAGACTGGCATTGATTCCAGCTACCACACCCTACAAGAGGACTGAAATGTTTAAAATGTCATTATGAACTGAATAAAGACCTATGCTTATTCAGAACACTACCTGGAAAAACAGCATGGGACAGGAAGAAAGCAGTCACTGGCATAAGGGATATAATAGAGGTAGAAAATGTGACTCATATTCGGAGGCAGAATAAGGGTAATGTACCATTTTAACATGCTAGGACCCACCATTTTCCCAAATATCTAATATTCCTGATAAGCCTGCGGGGACTAATCCTTTTTGAAAAACCCACCTGTGAAATTTTTCTAGCTTTTTCCCATTTACAAATAAGAATAACATAATTTCTTTTTTCCTTTTTTTCGAGAGGTTTTTGCTATAGGGCGCGTGCGCTCGCCAGACAGACAGAGAAAGACATAGAGACAGAAAGCGAGAAATCACGCCCCAGGGGGCATGGTCACACCGCAATCCCTTCTCCTCCATTCTCCTCTCAGGACCTTGGGCACGCACACACACGCGCCCGGCGTGAGTTTTAAGCCACCAGGTCCGGGACGCGAACTGCGGTCAACTACGTGGGAGTCCAGCAACATAGCCATTATGCCAACTGCTGGTTCCCGAGAATAACATAATTTCTGACTTATAAGAAACAATATGATATTTTTCAACAGGTTAAGAACTAATTTTGGGGGGCTAGCAGGTGGTGTGGTGATTTAAGTGCTGGGCTCCCACATGGTTGACCATGGTTGGAGCCCAGACCTTTCTCTCTCTCTCTCTCTCTCTCTGGTAAGAATACATGCCCTGTAGCAAATTAAAAAAAAAATAATAATGATAAATCAAATTAAATAAGTAATTCTTAAAAAAAAAAAAAAAAAGAAGAAAGAAAAGAAAAAGAAAAGAACTCATTTTTTTAGACCCGCTCCATGGTCTGGTGGTTAAAGGAGCCAGATTTCACATGGCTGTCAGCACAGTTTGAATTCCTGCCCCAGTAGCTTGAAAAACATTTCACTCACAGGTATGTGTATGTCCATAATTGCAACAGGATGGAGAAACTGAGGAGAAGGGATCGTGGTATGACTCTGCCCCATTGGAAGGGTGCTTTCTCCTTCTCCCTCTCTCTGTCTCTGGAGAGCTCATGTGCCTTCTGGCAAATTAAAAAACCAAACCAAATGAAACAAAAACCAACTAATTTTTCCTTAAACAAAACATGAAGTTAGATCTAGGAGCTCAGAAAATAGTAACAAAGTCATGAGTGGTTTTTGTTTTTGTTTTTGTTTTTTTTAGTTTTGCCAGAGGGCATGTGTACTTGCTGGAGAGAGAGAGAGTGAGAAAGCACCCACCATGGGAAATGGTCACACTACAATCCCTTCTCCTCCATTTCTCCCGCCTTTCAGGATTTTGGGTACTCATGCATGTGCATCCAGTGTGTTGCTCAAGCAGCAAGGTCCAGGATTAGAACCGTGCAATAGGCCATATGAGATCCAGTTGCCTTAAATACTGTGCCACACTGGCTCGGCAAGTGTTTTAAAAATTCTTTTAAATACATAGCCATCTTGGGACTAGCAGTTAGCATAATGGCTATGTTGCTGGACTCCCATGTAACCAACATCAGTTTGAGACCCAGGCTGGTGGCTTAAACTCACGCCAGGTGCATGTGCATGTGTGCCCAAGATTCCAAGAGAAGAATGGAGGAGAAGGGATTGTGGCGTGGCCATCCCCCTGGGGGGTGATTTCTCGCTTTCTGTGTCTCTGTCTCTTTGGTGAGTGCACATGCCCTATAGTAAAAACCTCTCAAAACCAAAAACTACAACAAAAAGCATAGCCATCTCCATATATCCTGAAACAGAAATAGTCTTCTATTATAGTTGTGAGTTGTATAGTTAATTCAACAGACATTAAAAGGAGGAACACAAGTCAAATAGTTTGTTTCAGTTTACAGTAACACCAAACAACCACCTCTTACTTGAGCTGCAGCTTCCTCATAACCAGTGGTGCCATTTATCTGTCCAGCAAAGAAGAGGCGTTGAACCAAGTGAGTCTCCAGGGAAGGAGAGATCTGACGGGGATCTAAGTAGTCATACTGAACACCATAGCCTGATCAAAGAATAAATGACATAAAATAAGAAAACACAGAGTCGGAGTAAGGAAAGACACAAAGATTACCATGAAATGTCATTCATGGTAAGAGACGATTCTAAATGAACAAACATTGGGCTCCATCTTCTGAGGCTCTAAGCAACCCCAACCGCAGCTAAGACCTCCTCACTGACTATGAAACAATGCTGAGCTTACCCTGATGGGCAGCTATGAACTTTACCTGGCTGAATCATTTTCGCTTTCTCCAAGCCTTTGATGCATGTGATCATTTTCTCTTGTAACTCAGCTGGCAGTGTCACAGATAACCCTTGCGGGTAGATAAGGTTAGAATCCATTCCTTCAGGTTCCAACCAAACCTGATGTACGCGGTTTGGAAAACGCAAAACTTTTGATTCGATGGAGGGACAGTATCTAGAAAAGGGCATCAAAATTAAAAGAACTGAAGTGAACAAAAGAGAGTTGACATCATTCCTTAATGTACCTAAGCACTGATATTTTGTCCTTACCGGGGTCCTCTTGTGGTTTCCTTAACATGACTATTAAGGTGAAGATTCCCAAGGATAATCTCATCCACTTGAGGGTTGGTGTGAGTCAAGTAGCATGGCAGCTGATCTTCTGGCTTAAACATAAAACCAGTTACATTACTGTTTTGCAACTCTACTTGTTTGCCTCTTACTCAAATCCCACATGATACAAACTTACATTTAATACATTAAATCTATAAGTAATGCCTAATATTACTCATGAAGTATTTGCCAAAAAAAAAAAAAAAAAAAAAAAAAAAAAAAGCATGAACATAGATTTAAGTTAAGCTTCTAGATCTACTATCACTTTAAGGAAATAGAACAGAGAAACATGTTTAAGGCACCAGTAGTTTGCATCAGACAAATACAGAATGTGGGAAGTTCTAAAGAGTAACTCAATTTCTTCCATATACATATGTTAAGAGGAAGAAAAGTAAAAAAGAAAAGGAAGGGTATTGTTATAAAACATATCATCCAATACGATGTGTGGACCATATTTGAAGGTTACTGGGTCCAAATACAATTATAAAAAATATTTTTGCGGGAGCCATATGGTGGCACAGAAGTAAAATAAGAGACGCTCTGAGGCTGACCCACATGGGAAGGTTTGGTTCACATGTGTTCTTTCCAAGTACACTGGACATGTGTATATCCATGATTTAGGGTTGGCTAAAGCAAGGGGTGGTCATGGTATCAAGACTATGTTGGGAGTGTTGTCTCTCTATCTTTCTCATTCATAGAATAAACAATTTTTTAATGAAATCAGGGAAAATTAAACACTGATGATGTCAAGAAATTATGTTTGGGCCAGCCCTGTAGTCTAGGGTTCAGGGAGCTGGATCCCACATGCTGATCACATGGTTTGATCCCAGCTCCAGCAGCTTGAAAAATGTACCAGGTGCAGGTGCGTGCACACCCAAAATTCCAACAGAATGGAGAAATGGTCAAGGGATTGCAGGTGACCATACCTCATTTAGGGAGTGCTTTCTCCCTTGCCCTATCTTTGTCTCTCTGGAAGGGCCCATGTATCCTTGGCAAATAAATTTAAAAAGTAAATAAAAAAGAATTTTAATTGTTGAAGCTCAGTGATAGAAACATGGATTTATTATACTATTGGGTCACTAGGAAAGTCAAGACACGTTTTTGCATAGAAAAACAGGAAAATATGCCATGACTTTACTGACAACCTAATATTTACCTACTTTATGTAAACTTGAAAATTTACAATGGAAAGTTAAAAAATAAACACACTAGGAAAGTATAATTTGCACTGTACAATATTTTGCACTGCAAAAATATAAAAATGACCTGCTCAAAGTAACAGAGTATTTGGAGCCACTCATCAGGATAACACTCAATGAAACTAGGACCATCAATGATTAATCCTCAATTCTAAACATGTAATACATTTTTTAAGAGCCAGCAGGTGGCATGGTAGTTGGGGCACTGGACTACAGTAAGGATGATTGTAGTTTGAGTCCTAGACCTGGCAGCTTGCTTTTTCACCTTCCCTTTCTTTTTCTCTCTCTGGTCAAATAATAATAATAATAAAATAATAATTATTAAAAAAAGAAAACACTAAAAAGATAGGTGAAGTGGCCTGTATTCTTCAAAAATATTAGTATCATGCAAACTGAGAACTGTTCCAGATTAAAGAGAAATGACAATTAAATTCAGTGCCTGGTCCTTAAGAAAGGTTGCTTTGGACCAGCAGGTGGTGTGGTGGTAAAGGTACTGGATTCCCATATGGCAGATCATGGTTCGAGTCTGCACCTGGCAGCTTGCTTTCCCTCTCTCTCACTTTTTGTATCTCTCTAGTGAGCATCATGCCCTGTAGCATATTTTAAAATAATAATAATAGTAATAATAAATAAAATTAAATAAATTTCTTAAAAAAGAGGTTGCTTTGGACAATACTGGGCCAGTTAGCAAAATGTGGTTATGGACTTTATATTAGATATCAAATTGATCAATGTAAAATTCCCCAAATTTTATCACTGTATTGAAGTTATATAAGAGGATGTCTTTCTACTTAGTTGAAATACAGGCTGAAGGTAGAAGTAAAGGCTTATGATCTCTGCAACTTACTTTCTGATATTCAAAAAGGATAAGAACAGGGACCAGCAGATGGTGTAACGGTTATATTGCTGGACTCCCACATGGCCGACCACAGTTCGAGTCCTGGACCCAGAAGCTTGAAACTCACGCCAGGCGCATGTGTGTGCATGCCTAAAATCCCAAGAGCAAATGGAGGAGAAAGGATTATAGCGTGTCCATAACCCCTGGCAGGTGATTTCTTGTCTTTGTCTCTCTGGTGAGTGCACGCACCCTATAGCAAAAATCTCTCTTTAAATAAACACATAAATAAATAAATAAATGTGTATATTACTGTCTTATACATTAAATATACTCATCTATATCTATAGCTATGTCTATCTCTCTCTATGTAGAGATAAGTATGTAAAATATTAACAATGGGTAGCCTTCAATTAAGTTTAAAGGAGTTTGTTGTAATAATCTTGTAACACTTCTGTATATCTGAAATTGTTTAAAAAATTTTAATTTACAAAATAGGTAATTATAAAAGTAATGAGATTTAAGAATTTATGGGAAAACACCAAATTAGCTAATCCTTGCAAAGGATTTTTTTGTGTGCCATAAGCAATAGTGATGTAGAATGAATTGCTGCCAAAAAAATAAAAGATATAAAATGGTTAGATAATATTAGTTTTAAAGCCAGATTTCCATAAATTCGCTTACCTTGGGACGAGTGGTTGGCATAATGGCTATGTGCTGGACTCCCATGTAGTCGACCACAGTTCAAGTCCCAGACCTGGTGGCTTAAACTCACACCGGGCATAAGTGCATGCGAGTCCAAGATCCCAAGAGGAGAATGGAGGAGAAAGGATTGTTGCATGGCCATGTCCCTGGGGGATGATTTCTCACTTTCTGTCTCTCTAGTCTCTCTCTGTCTGGCAAGCCCACGTACCCTGTAGCAAAAAACTCTCAAAAATAAAAAAAAGAAAAATTTGCTTACCTTAATCCATACTGTCTCATTGATAAAACTGAACGGTACAGACGGATTATCTGGCATTTGCTTGTTTAGAATGCTGAAATTAATGGACTCTTTGGCAATGCGGGGTGGAGTCCCAGTCTTCAACCTTCCTACCACAAACCCCAACTTCTCCAGAGTCTGAGCCAGCCCCATAGAAGGCTGATCCCCTAAACGTCCTGCCGGATGCATCTCCAATCCAATCACAACCATGCCTCTCAGGAACGTCCCGGTAGTGAGAATCACACTCTCTGCATACACCGTGCTTCCATCCACTAAATGACAGAATAAAAGAATGAAATAATATTCTAGTACTTACCATGGATCAGAACAAAATATAACCATTTTACATTAGAATTACAGAAAAACTTCATCTTTAGAAACCTGATAAAAAATGTTTTAGTATTTGTTTTTTCAAGCTTTATTGAGTAAGATTCACAAATTTGAAAACTGCACACATCTAAGGTAAACAGTATGGTGTTTTGATATAAGTAGGTCTTGTGTGATGGCTCCCATAATCAAGGTTCTTAGTATCCCCAGCACCCCACACAGCTGCCATTTGGTGTGTGGTTTGTGTGTCTGTCTGCTGAGAAACACTTCAGGTCTATTCCCTTAACAAATTTCAAAGTACACACTATTTATTTATTTATTTTTCATACACACTCACCAGAGACTGAGAAACAGAGAGAGAGGGAGAGGGAAAAGCACGCTCCAAAGGGGCATGTTCCCATCGCAATCCCTTTCCCTCGATTTTCCTATCCTGTCAGGATTTGGTGCACACATGCGCACACACCCAGCATGTTTTTCAAGTTGCTGGAGCCAAGACTTGAGAACCATGGTTGGCCATGTGGGATTCAGTTCCCTTAACCACTAGGCCAAGGGGCCAGCCCACAAGTACACATTATTATTAATATAATTATAGTTAACATGCTGTACATTAGAACTGTAGAATCTTAATCTTCTAACTGAAAATTTATACCTTTTGATCAACATATTCCCTTTTACTCCACCCCAGAGAGAATTTTAAATAAGAAAGCTATATTAGTCACCTCAATAATCCAAGAAATCTGGTTGGGGAAACACAAAATGTGTTCACTAACTCACAGATTGCTAAAATCCTATCAGTATTGAAAAGCTAGTCTCAGTTAATTTAAAATTTTAATTAT
The DNA here is from genome assembly GCA_026018925.1 of Tupaia tana. Taxonomy (NCBI): domain Eukaryota; kingdom Metazoa; phylum Chordata; class Mammalia; order Scandentia; family Tupaiidae; genus Tupaia; species Tupaia tana. The sequence goes on from JAKSZU010000002.1 coordinate 93,179,256, forward strand.
TGGGGCCAGCAGGTGGCGTGGTGGTTAAGGTGCTGGACTCCCAGATGGCCAACAACAGTTTGAAGCCCAGACCTGGCACCTTTCTTTTTCAGTTTCCTTCTTTTTATCTCTCTGGTGAGCACACATACCCTATAACAAATAATAATAAATAAAATAAAATAATTCCTGAAATTTAATTAATTTTAGACTTGTGGTTAAATACTGCAGATTATTTCTCATGATTTCTTCTCATCCTAAAACTCTAAGAAAATTAAATAATTAAAAAGGTATAAAATAAAAAGGACAAGGAATAGGAAAGAACCAAAGAAACATGAAAAATTTAAACATTTTTTAAAGAATTATTTTAACTTTATTTATTACTATTATTATTATTATTATTATTTTCCAGTTTGATTGAGAGAGATGGGGGATGGGGAGTAGTGAGAAAGCAAGCCACCAGGTCCGTGACCCAAACCATGGTTGGGCATGTGGAGGGGTCCAGTACCTTTAACCACTGTACCCCCTGCTGACCCCTCAACATATTTTCAAAGACAGATCATGGTGTAGAAGAATAGTAACTGATATAGCAAAAGGGAGACAGTTATACTCAAGTATTAGGAGAGAAGATCACAGTAAGAATACACTAATTTGCCCTTCAATGACTTAAAAATGGGAGTGCTGAGAAATGAGAACTGAGGAATGTAAGAACAAAGTTTGGGGCCAGGAAAACATTAGATTCAGAGGCAAAATGGGGAATCAACTGACAGCTCTATTATATACAAGTTCACTTGGAAAACAGCAGGATTCAAATGCGGATGGGTGGATGAGCCACTCCCTGGCCCTTCAGACATAGAAACAAATTATTTTTTACATGGCATCAGCAGAATCTATTTATATAAGACTTTTTATTTTTATATTTTAGATTTTTGTCATAGGGGATGTGCAATCACTGGAGATAGACAGAGAGAAAATAAGAAATCACCCCCAGGGGGAATGGTCACATCTCAATCCCTTCTCTTCCATGCTCCTCTTGGAATTTTGGACATGCATGCATACGTGCCCAGCGTGTTTTTGAAGCTGCCAGGTCTGGGTTTCAAACTACAGAGTCGGTTATGTGGGATCCAGTGCCTTACCCACCATGGCACCTCCTGGCTCTCTGTAAGACATTTTTTAAAAAACAAAAAGTATTGGGCCAGCCAGTGGCGTAAGTGATTGAGGCAGCTGGAACCTATACAGTCAAATATACTGCTCATGTCCTGCCTGGACCGAGTGGATAAACATGCCAGGCGTGTGCGCATGTGTGTGCGTGTATGTTCCAAATCCAAAGAGGGGGACAGAAAAGAAGGGAGTGAAGTGTAGCCATCCATCCCCTTGCTTTCTCTTTCTCTCTCTGTGTCTCTCCAGAGAGCCAATGTACCTTACAGCAAATATATATGTGTGTGTGTGTGTGTGTGTGTGTGTGTATGTATAAAATTATTTTCCTATTCTTCTTCATCTTTAATAAAATATTTGAGGCAGCTGGTGGTGTGGTGATTAAGGTGGCTGGATCTCACATAGCCAGTTCCACGATTTGGGTACTAGACCCAAAGGTTTGAAAAATACTCTGGGTACATATGTATATGTGCCCAAAATCCTGAAAGAAGAAAGATGGAAGAAAAGAGACTGTGCCATGGCCATTCTATATAAGGGATGCTTTATCACTTTCCTTCTCTCCCTCTTTTTCTCTCTTTGTCTCTCTGGCAACTCACATGTACTCTGGCAAAATTTCATTGGGTTGTTGGAAAAGTCATGATGCATTTTTGCATAGAAAAATAGAAAAATACGTCGTAACTTTCCTGACAACTCAATAAAAAAAAAAGTGGGAATTTTAAGAAAATACTGTTATTGGTAGTTTGAAGCTGAAAAGAAATAGCCTAAATCTATAAAGTTTTATTCACAGATTTACCAAACAGGAAAACGGTGATTTATTGGGCAATGAGGTACTGTTCAATAGGTACAGAATTTCATTTTGGGATGGTGAAAAAGTTCTGGAGATGGATAGTAATGAAGGATGCACGACACTGTGAATGTACTTGATAGTATTTAAGATTTTAATCATACACTTAAAATGTTTAAATGGTAAATTTTAAGTATACCTCACCACAATAAAAAAATACACTATTTGGCCTACAAAATATAGACAGTCAAAATAGCATTTAAAGATTGTAATTAGGGACCAGCAGTTAGCGTAATGGCTATGTCGCTGAACTCCCATGTAGTCGACCGTGGTTTGAATCCTGGACCCGGTGGCTTAAACTCACACCAGGTGCATGTGCGTGCATGCCCAAGATCCCGAGAGAAGAATGGAGGAGAAGGGATTGCGGCATGGCCATCCCCCCTGGGGAGTGATTTCTTGCTTTTTCTATCTCTCTCTCTCTCTGTCTTTCTGGTGAGCGCATGCACCCTATAGCAAAAACCTCTCCAAAAAAAAAAAAGATTGTAATTAAGTAACAGAACTACAAATAAGTTAAAGGAAATAAATAAAATTAAATTAGAAAGTAATAACAATAACAACAAAGTCTATACTGGGGCCAGAGAGATAGCTTAGCAATTATATCACCAGACTCCCATATGACCAACTGCAATTCAAGTCCCAGAACTGAAAAACTGGCTTGAAAATCACACTGGGTGTGAGTGCATGCCCAAAATCCAGAGAGGATAATGGGTAAAAACAGACTGTGTCATGGCCACTCCCCCGGGGAGTGATTCCTCACCCACCACCTGCCATTTCTGTCTCTCTCCAGTGAGCACACACATACAAAACTAAAAAAAAAAGAAAGAAAAAAATGAACAACATTCTCTAGACAGTTGAAGAAAGCTGTGTACATGAAAGTAAGCAGCCCAAAGAAACAAACAGAATAAAGAAATCTAGAGAAAATAATACAGAGATCAGAAGGAAATTTCAAAAATCATAATTCTTATCCTCATATATATATTAAAGAAGAGAACAGATTTATGAACCAATAACAAGATGCTAAGAAGCAGAAGTAATTGGGAAAAAGATTGCTTATACATGAAAAAATATGAGATACTAAAAAAACTCCATTAGAAGAATTTGGATACTGGAGCAATTTCCTAAGAAAGTATGGCAAGGGACCAGCAGTTGGTGTAATGGCTATGTTGCTGGACTCCCATGTAGTCGACTGCGGTTTGAGTCCCAGACCCAGTGGCTTAAACTCACGCTGGGCGCGGGCGCATGCATGCCTAAGATCCCGAGAGGAGAATGGAGGAGAAGGGATTGCAGTGTGGCCATCCCCCATGGGGGGTGATTTTTCACTTTCTGTCTCTCTGTCTTTCTCTGTCTTTCTGGCGAGCACACACGCCCTATAGCAAAAACCTCTACAAAAAAAAAGAAAGTATGGCAAAATGATAAAAAATAAAAATGAAAAAAACATAAAAGTACCAATCCAGGAAGCAATAAGAATAGCTGAAAGAGAGCATGGAAAAATAATAGAAGAAAATACTCCACAAAACGAGGATGTGGATTTCTAGACAGGAAGGGAAAATAAGTACCCCACTAAAATGAATGAGCAAAGACCACAGTGAGGGTCATCATTTTAAAATTTCAGAGACAACAACATCCTTAAGATTTAAGAAAGAGGAAAAGCATATAGAGCAATATACCAAAAAAGAAAAAAGAGACCTAAATCCATATAGCATTGAGCTTCTCAACAGCAAAATCAGGTGCTAGGAGATAGTGGAGTAAGATTATCAAAATCCCAAAGGAAAAAATTTAATCAAGTCTGAAGCTGGGCCTGTAGCTAGCAAACGTGGTTTCGGTACTGGCTCCAGCAGCCCATAAAACATGCTGGGCATATGTGCATTTGTGCTTTAGACCCTGATGAAATGGAAAAATGGAGAAGGGACTGCAGAGTGACCACACACTGTTGGGTGGTTCTCTCTCGCTCTCCCTCCCCACCCTCCTTTCCAACCCTCCACGGCATTTAAAAAATAGTCAAGTCTGAAAGGGCGAATAATACATTTTTAAAAAATAATTATTTTATTTAACTTTATTTATTTATTTCCTTATTTAAAAAATTTGACCAGAAAGGGATAGAGCAAGAGAGAGAGGGAAAGTGAGAAAGCAAGCCACCAGGTTCAGCACTCAAATCATGGTTGGCCACGTGGGAGTCCAGCACCCTTAACCACCATGCCACATGCTGGCCTCAAGAATAATACATTCTAAAACATTGAATTGTAAGGACCAGCTGACGACATAATGGTTACATTTCTGGACTCCACATAGTAAACTGTGGCTCAAGTCCAGACCTGGTGTCTTGAAATTCATGCTGGGTACATGTGCATATGCACCCAAAATCCTGAGGGGAGAATAGAGAAGAAGGGATTGTGGCATGGCCATCCCCCCTGGGGCATGATTTATTGCTTTTTGTCTCTTTGTCTCTCCAGCAAGAGCATGTACCCTATAGCAAAAATCTCCCTAAAAAAACAAAAATAATAATAATAATGATAATAATAATAAAAATTTTAAAATCCACTGGATTGTAAGAAAAGTCATGATGCATTTTTGCATAGAAAAATATGCCATGACCTTTCCAACAACCCAATACATAAAGACTTGAGGCGAGCAGGTGGCATGGTAATTTAGGTACTGGATCCTACATGGCCTACTCCATGGTTTAAGTCCTGGACCCAGTGCTTGATAATCACACCAGGTGCATATGCATGCATGCCCAAAATCCCAAGAGAAGACTGGAGGAGAAGGGATTGCAGCATGTCTGATTTCTAACTTTCTCTGTCTCTGTTTCTTTCCCACAAATGCACATGCCCTATAGCAAAAATCTAGATTAAAAAAATTTAAGGACTCAAGGGCTGGCCCCATAGTGCAGTGGCTAAGGGCTGTGCATTGGGAACCAGATCCCATAAAGCTGGCCATGGTGACTTGAAAAACATGACAGGTACATAAGCATGTGAGCCCAAAATTCTGACAGAATAGGGAAATGGAGGAAACAGGATTGAGGCATGATCATTGGTTACCCTCTCTCTGTTTTACTCTCTTTCCATTCTCCCTTCTGCACACATGTGCTCTATTATGAATAAAAATAAAGAAATTTAAAAGGTAGGGGTACCAAAAATAGTTAACACCTAGGTAGGATGTATCATTTTCACAAGTAAAAATATAAGCATACTGTTTAGAAATACAGAGGTATGAGGAGCTCATGAAAGTGCATATTATGAAAAAACTATGCATTGATTTAAAAACATTTTTGTACCAAAATAAAGTCATAATTCACTATTTTTACAAACTTTTTTTTTCTTTTAAATTTGCTAGAGGGCACATACACCACTGAAGGGAGACAGAAAGACTGAGGGAAAGTGAGAAAGCAACCCCTATAGGGAATGGTCTTGAAATCATGCATATTTTTTCATAATAGAAATTTCCCATGAACTTTGAGGAGCCCTCATACTTCACTCTAAAATACATTTCTCACATGTTGTTAGACACGTTTCTATTACCAACTATAGCCAGTACCTACCCAAGACAACACCACTGACACGACATTTCCCAGCATGTTCAGGCTCTGGTTCTGTAAGAATAAGATCTTCCACCGCTCCCTCCTGAACAGTAAGCAGTGGTGTGTTCAGGATTTCTTTCTGTCGAAAGAAAATGGCAACTGAAGGAGAGCAGTTAAGCAATCAGCCTCCCTGTTCTTGGGCCCTGCACTTACCTGCATATTCTCTTTATAGAGTTTCCTGTCAATCTGAGCTCTCAGGCCCCACACGGCTGGTCCCTTGCGCCGATTTAACACTTTGTAATGGACACCAGACTGGTCACAGATGCGAGAACACAGCCCATCCAAGGCATCAACTTCTCTCATTAAATGCCCCTTTCCAATGCCACCGAAGGAAGGATTACAGGACATCTGACCTAAACAGAGCATATGTAAACAAAAGAAATACGTGAGCACCATGCACACAGTGAGTGCTTAATAAGGAAATGTCTGTGTAGACGGCAGGAACGATCTTGTCTGATAAAAATGAGAAAACCTGAAACATACCAAGGAAAACCCCAAAGTCCCAATGGGATACAACAGTTGTCCAGGGAGGACCAGTGGTGTAATGGCTGTAATGGCTATGTCGCTGGACTCCCAAGTAGTTGACCGCGGTTCAAGTCTCAGATGCGGCAGCTTAAACTCACGGGCACGTGTATGTGCATGCCCAAGATCCAGAGAGGAGAATGGAAAAGGGAATGCAGTGTGGTCATGCCCCCCCGGGGGGGGGATTTCTCACTTTCTATCTCTCTGTCTCTCTCTTTCTGGCGAGTGCACGCACCCTATAGCAAAAACTCCCCCCGTACCACCAAAAAAAAAGAGTTGTCCAGGGCATTTCAGGTAGACAAATCACTATCTGAACTTTCTTTTGAATATTTTCTTTCATTAATATTTTTATTGTTTAATTAGGTTGTCTTTTCCTTTGAAGTATGGAATTTTTATCTCATGAAACCTTCCTAAATCAAGTACTTTTAAGAAGTTCCTTGGGGCTGCTCCATGGCCTGGTGGTTCACAGAATTAGATCCCATACAGTTGACCATGTGGTTCATGTCTTGGACTTTGCAGCTTGAAAACAAACAAACAAAAACGTGCCAGGCACATGGGCATGCATGTCCCAAATCCTGACAGGATAGAGAAATGGAGGCGAAGGGATTGTCACACGACCACACCCCTATAGGGGGAGGTGCTTCGGGAAAGAGACTCTTTCTCCTTTTTCACTCTTTCTATCTGGTGAGCACATATACCCAGTGATTCAAAAAAACAAAAAAGTCCCTTGGTACTGGTTCTGGTTCACTGTTATAATTAATTATGCCTTCCATAAATGTCATCTGCTGTTTTCTTCTTACTCTTATTCTTCAGAAATAAATTTGAACTTCTTGAAAGAAGAGACCATATTTTATACCTTCCCTTTCAATTCACCTAGTCATATTTGGAGGTCTAAACCCAAGCGGTTACCTCAAAAGTGTTTGTGGGAGACAGTAGGATGGTAAAGCTGTGTCTATACTGTACGTCCACTACCGCTACCATCAAGTCCTCCAAGTTTCTTTGGTCACCAGAGGGAGCTGAACAGCGCTGTGATAATGGGCCTGGAGCATGCGATTACGTCTCCCTCTACCACTTACCACTCTGTGACCATGGCAAGTCACCTAACTTTCTACACCTCAGTTTTCCTACTATTAAAACAGAAGTGATAGCTAAGATTACTTTTCTCCCTCTTTTGAAATAGAATCATAATTTTATTTATGCAAAATAAATGAAGTCTCTCTTCATGAGACTTGGCACTCAGACAGTGTGACCTTTACTCAGATTAGGGGTATACCTTTATTGATATAAAATAATCATAGTGGATCAGCCTATTGCTTGGTGGTTAAGGCGGCTGGATCCCAGATGGCTGTGCAGTTCAAATCCTGGACCCGGTGGCTTGAAAAACATGCAGGACACATGTGCTTGGGTACCCAAAATCCTGAAAAGAGAATGAAGGGGAAGGAATTGCATGGTCATCCCACCTGGGGGGTGGGGGTGATTTCTCTGTCTCTCTCTTTCTCCAGGGAGCACACATGGCCTATGACAAAAATTAAAACAAAAAGCAAAATAATTGTGGTAACCCTGTTCCTACTTGTCAGTGTCTGGCTTAAGGGTGGGCACCAAGTCATGAGGAGAGAGCTGTTCGAGATCTCTAGACAGAGTCCATTGTTGGATTTTTTGTTACTTGAAAAATGAGATAATGAACATAAAAAAATAATGCAGTACCAGGCAATAAATAACATTTACTAGTAATTATTTTATTTCCCAAGTCAGTGTAAAATATTCTTTACCTATGATCTTTCACTTTTAAATAGCCTATGATCACACTGAATTTTTCCCCGTCATGAGAGCGAGGAAGAGGAAGGAAGAAAAAAGGAGAGAGACAAAGATAGGCTTTTTGACAGGGTCTTGCTAAGCCACCATCCTCCTGTTGCAACCCCCTAACATCTAGGACTGTAGGTACCTGGTGTGTCAGGTCAGGCCTGGAACTGAATCTGGGCCTCCCATGCTGCCCTAGGCTCCCTAGCATCCCTAGCAGTGGTGCTGCATGCCACTGAGGCTGGGCCACTGAATTGTTATTATTTTTCATTCAAAATAATTTTTTATCACCAGCAACATTAAAAAAAGAAGGAAAAAAACAAAAACTCTTCTGGCCACATCTACTGCAAGGATGAAGATCAGATCATCAACCTTCCTGGGAATGTTGACCTCTCTGAAGGGACGGACGCACAGTTATTGTGAAGGGCCCCAGAGGAATCCTGCAGAGGGACTTCAACCACATCAATGCAGAGCTCAGTCTCCTCGGAAAGAAAAAGAGGATGCTGCAGGTTGACAAATGGTGGGGAAACAGAAAGGAACTGGCTACAGCTCGCACTATCTGTAGAACATGATCAAGGGTGTTACACTGGGCTTCTGTTACAAGATGAGGTCTGTGCATGCTCATTTACCCATCATTATTCAGGAGAATGGGTCTCCTGTTGAAATCTGAAATTTCTGGGTATAAAAATACATTCAGAGGGCTCAAGTGTGACCGACTAGGTGCTGTTCATTCAGTATCTCAAACCCAGAAAGATGAGTTGATCCTTGAAGGCAACAATATTAAACTTGTTTCAAATTCAGCTGCTTTGATACAGCAAGCCATGACAGTTAAAAATAAGGATTTAAGAAAATTCTTGCATGGTATCTAAGTCTCTGAAAAGGGAACAGTTCAGCAGGTTGATGAGTAAGATCTAAGAGTTTTACAGCTACAGTAATAAGCCAGACAATTTCTAAAGCCATTATATGATATTTTAAAGATAATACTAAAAGAAAATTGATTTGAAATAAAAAACTCTTCTATACTATTTTGTAAAATGTATAAAATATTATTATTTATGTGAGTGCTCTTACATGAATATCCTAGAAAAGTGCTCCATACACTTTGTATAAATCAATAAAGAGGGGCTGGCTCCATGGCCTGGTAGTTAAGGCAGCTGGGTGCCACATGACTAATCACGTGGCTTAACCCTGACTCAGGTAGCTTGAAAAACTGCCAGGTGTGTGTGTGTGTGTGTGGCCCAAAAATCTTAACAGAGTGGAGAATGGGGAAGAAGGGATTGAGGCATGACTATGTCCTGTTGTGGGTGTTTTCTCCCCCTCTACCAACCCCCTGGCAAACATACCCACTATCTGGCAAAAATCTTTTTTAAAAAAATAATAAACATAGTGAAAATTTATTATATTATATTATATTATATTATATTATATTATATTATATATATTATATAATATATTATATTATATTATATATTTATTATATTTATGTAAAAACAATCAACCTGGGACCAGCAGTTATCATAATGGCTATGTCGCTGAATTCCCATGTAGCCAACCCAGACCCGGTGGCTTAAACTCACGCTAGGCACATGTGCATGCGTGTCCAAGATCCTGAGAGGAGAAGGGATTGCGGCATAGCCATCCCCCGGGGGGGTGATTTCTCGCTTTCTCTCTCTCTGTCTCTCTCTCTGGCGAGCACATGCGCCCTATAGCAAAAACCTCTCCAAAAAAAAAAAAAAAAAGAATCAACCTGTGCTCTTGAGCTTTTAAACTCAACATACTATTTTACATAAAATGTTAAAATATTTAATTACAGAAACATAAAAAAACAGAAAATACTCTATACTTTGTAATATAATGAATTCCCAATTATATACTCAAGTCCAATCTGACAGCATTTATACCTCTGCCCACTTCCATCTGTCAAACCACATCTGTTCAGGCAAATAACTGTGTTTAGAGAAAAACTCCCCACTCAAAATAACTTAATCATACCCAGAACATTTGAATTGTGTATTAATAATAAGTAACCAAAATACAAACTAGAAATATGGAATAGTACTGCCAAGTATGATTTGTTCTTATTATCCTGTACCACTTCTAAGTAATATTCTTCCCATCTTTAGGGATGGTACAATTCAGATACTTTTAGATCAGAGATCATACCCATGATGTTTAGAACATTTGAATTGTGTATTAATAATAAGTAACCAAAATACAAACTAGAAATATGGAATAGTACTGCCAAGTATGATTTGTTCTTATTATCCTGTACCACTTCTAAGTAATATTCTTCCCATCTTTAGGGATGGTACAATTCAGATACTTTTAGATCAGAGATCATACCCATGATGTTTTCATTAGTACGCACAAAGCTTTTGTTAAAAATAAATTAAAAAATTAAACAACAAACAAAACAGGGGCCAGACAGTGGCACAGCAGTAAACTGCAATGTTCTATAAGGCAGACACCCCTGGTAGGTTCTAAGTTCATGACTAGAAACCACCTTGAGTGCCCTGGGCACATGATTTGGGCTGGATGGGGATGGATTACGGCATCAAGACCCTGTTGGGAGTGTTATAGCTGTCTCTCTTACTCATGGAATAACTAAACTAAACTAAAACAAAGAAGAGCCAGCTGGTGATATGCTGGTTAAAGTGGCTGGATCCCATATGGTCAATTGTGCCATTTGATCCCTGGACCCAGGGGCTGGAAGAACATTGAGATACCTGACCTATTACTATGGCCAGGCACTGTTCCAGATGATTTACACATATTTTCTGTCTTTGTGGTTATTTTCATTTCCTAGAGAAAGAAACTGAGGCTTAGCTATGTTGTTCTTTGTCCCAAGGTTACATATCTATGCACAGTGAAGCCTAGATTAGAATTTGAAATAGCTAACATTTTCTATAGGCAATTCTTTCCATAAAATGCATAGGTGGTAAGACAGAATAAAGACATTCAGAAAGCATTTCTCTCTAGTTATAAAAGGCAAAACACAGTTTGGCAAAACCCATTATCTTCCAAGTTAGTATGAAATAACTTTCTGCCTCTGACTGCAAAAGGAAGAAACACTAGCAGATGACATTACTGAATATATGGGAAATTTTTTTTTCAGAGATTTTTGCTATAGGGCACTTGTGCTCGCTGGAAAGACAGAGAGAGAAAGAAAGACAAAAGTGAGAAATCACTCCCTGGAGGGATGACCATGCTGTAATCTCTTTTCCATTCTCCTCTCAGGTTTTCAGGCATGCATGCACACAAGCCTGGCATGAGTTTCAAGTCGCCAGGTCTCGGATATGAACCATGGTAAGCTATGTGGGAGTCCAGCGACGTAACCAATATACCATCTGCTGGTCCCAGTATATAGGAGACTTTTTTAAGTTTAATCATTTCTTTCATGAGAGAGGGAGGAAGCATCTCTGATAGTGTCTTCATGCCACGATCCTACCCCTAGACTCAGCCACAAGTATGCCCGGATGCACAGGAAGACCTCAGGATGCCAACCCAGGGTCTTCCCACATGGCCTCAGCATTGCGAAGCATTACAGTAGTGCTGTGCCATGGAGGCTGGCCACACGATGGGACAATTCTTGCATTCTGCACTCCTGCAGAAGTTCAAGCCAAAGCTATCTTTGTGGAAGTCAAGTAGAAATACTTGGTAGCCCACTATCTCTGATTCCCTTAAAAACGAGCCTCTGATGAATGAGAGAACTGTTATTCATTGAGTTCATTTATAAGAGTTATTAAAATGCCTCTGAAATGTATTTATCTAATAGACATTGTAGAATATACTGTGCTGATGGGAAAATATGAGTTTTGATAGGAATCTCCTTATCTCTGACAGAACTATATTACTTATACTATTGAGTTATCATTTTAGTACAGTAATATTTATTGCTCACTAGAGTCTCTATTACTTCTTTTTGAATTCAACAACTATTTATGTGCTAGATATTGTTTCAGGTACTTGGAACACAGCAGAGAACAAAATCAAGAGACCATCACTTGTTGAGCTCACGTTCAGTGTTACTACAATGTCACCCGAACATAGCTACCCCGGGCAACTCACATATCTGTGCCTCTGTCCTCAGCTGCCTCATGGGGAATAAGAAGGCCTGGTTCAGACACAAGTAAAATGCCTCATAGACTTCAGATGCCAAACAGAACACACAATGCCAACCCACCACCCACACAGTTGATAGGGCTGGAAGTGGATATTTTCTTTTTAAGGTTTTTGCTGTAGGGCGAAGAGAGACAGTAAGAAGAAAGTGAAAAATCACCCACAAGAGGGCTGGCCATGCAACAATTCTCCATTCTCCTCCTGGGATTTTGGGCATGCACACAAATGCACAGTGTGATTTTTAGGATGCTGCATCCAGGACTAGAACTGTCAAACTGTACTTGGCCACAGGGGAGTCTAGTGCTTCAACCACCACCTGCTGACTCCTGGAAGTGAAACTTTTTAAGACAGATTTTTTTGCTATAGGGCATGTGTGCTCACCAGAGAAACAGAGAGACAGATCGCAAGAAATCATCCCTTAAGGGGGATAGCCACACCGCAACTTCTTCTCCATTCTCCTCTCAGCAACCTTAGGAACATGTGCACAAGCACCTAGTGTGAGATTTAAGCTGCCAGGTCCAGGACGCAAACTGTGGTTGACTATGTGGGAGTCTAGCAATGTAACCATTACGCCATCTGCTGGTCCCTGGAAGTGGATTTTGTTTTTAATTAAATTTATTCAGTTTAATTCTTATTTATTTTATTTTTAAATTTTTCTTGGAGAGATTTTTGCTATAGGGTACATGCGCTGGCCAGAAAGACAGAGAGGCAGAAAGTGAGAAATCACCCCTGCAGGGCAGGTGGCCACACCGCAATCCCTTCTCCTCCATTCTCCTCTCGGGATCTTGGGCACGCACACACACGCGCCCAGCATGAGTTTAAGCTACCGGGTCCGGGACTCTAACTGAGGTCGACTACATGGGAGTCCAGCAACATAGCCATTATGCCAACTGCTGGTCTCACAGTTTAATTTTTTAAATATTTAGTATATTCATTTTATTTTTTAAAATTAAATTAATTTATTCATTTAAATTTGCTATAAGGCACATGCACTCACCAGAGAGAGAAAGAGAGCAAATGAGAACGCAAGCCTCCAGGTACAGGACTTGAACCGTGATCAGTCATGTGGGAGGCCAGCGCTCCAACCACCATGCCACCTGCTGGCCCCTGGAAGTGGATTTTTAAAAACGATGTACATGGGGAGAAAGCCCAGGGAGCCCAGGCAAGCTGCTCCTGCTGTGCTGCAAGGAGGCTGGGCTGGCTACAATGCTGCTGCTTGGTGGCTGCCTTGTTGATGACGTCCCTGACCTTCTCTGTGGCTGCCGGCTGTGTCTCCTTTGCCTTCTTGGGTTCCTTGGCTGTCTCAAATATTTTGGAAGGGGCCTTGCCTTGCAGCTTGGCTAAAATTTAGTCGAACACTTCACAGTTTTGGTCACGTTGCTTTTGAACTAGGCAAGACCAAATTCCTAGATAACCCTGGAGACACCAAATAAGTTAGAGGACTCCCAGGCTTTTGGGCAGATTTTGGTCCAGTTGCTATTATGAAAGTTTATACAGTAAACACATCATTCTTCCACCACCATCGGCTGGTGAAACTGCTCATGGTCTGATTCTGTGGGTCCACAATAGATTCCTCTAGGATATACACCCAATGAGCAACATTGGCAGGAAATGGTCGCTTGCCCCAGCAGGGTGTCCTGTTGGCTTTGGTCAGGAGTCATCAGGAGGGCAGCTTCCGGTCAGGGGTCACCTCCTGGTGTACTGTGTCTTCAGTCAAGGCATGTCTGCTATAGGGATTGGGACCTCTGCCAGAAAGCAGCAAACACTTGGTCCCAGGAACTCCAGAGCATGCTTAGGCCCAAGAGATTCTTCACATTGCCCTGGCCTAGACAGACTCAGCACACTAGCTGTATCAGGGGTGCGGAGCCTTGAAGGGGGGGTACGCAACCCAAGGCAAGGCCAGGGTTCCACGCACACCCACTTGCCAGGAGCTTGCAGCTCAGTTACTACCGTACCACAGCCAAGCTGCTGCCACCGCCTTCACATTGTTTTTTAGAGGGTTTTGCCTTAGGTCACAAGTGCTTGCAGGAGAGAGAGACAGTGAGAGGGAAAGTGAGAATTTCCCCACTCTTCCGCCCCAAGGATGGCCATGCCACAATCCCTTCTCCTCCATTCTCCCGGGATCTTGGGCACGCACACACACATGCAAGGTCTGATTTTTATTTATTTATTTATTTTGAGAGAGAGAGATTTTTGCTATAGGGCATGTGAAAAATCACCCCTGAGGGACCAGCAGTTAGCGTAATGGCTATGTCGCTGGACTCCCACGTAGTCGACCGCGGTTCGAGTCCCGGACCCGGCGGCTTAAACTCACGCCGGGCGCGTGTGCGTGCGTGCCCAAGATCCCGAGAGGAGAATGGAGGAGAAGGGATTGCGGCGTGGCCATCCCCCCTGGGGGGTGATTTCCTGCTTTCTATCTCTCTGTCTCTCTCTGTCTGTCTGGTGAGCGCACGCGCCCTATAGCAAAAACCTCTCCAAAAAAAAAGAAAAAAAAAAAAAAATCACCCCTGAGGAGGGGATGGCCATGCTGCAATCCCTTCTTCTCCATTCTCCTCTTGGGATTTTGGGTATGCATGCATATGTGCCCACCAAGTTTCAAGTCACTGGGTCTGGGACTCGAACTGTGGTTGACTACTTTGCAGTCCAGAGAGGTAATCATTGTTCCATCTGGTGGTCTCCCAGGCTTGATTTTGAAACCACTGTGTTGGGGACTCAAACCACAGTCAGCCATGTAGAAGTCAGCAACGTAACCGCTAGGCTTAAAAAATAGAATGTAAACATTCTATTTTTTAAATTATTGTATAGGTACCATAAGCATTTTTTAAATGTAAATAATAGTTAAGTTTTATAATAAGCAAAGTATCATTTTTCAGGTAATCATGTAGCTTCCTCTCTCTAAGAATAATCATTGTTAGTACATATTTCTCCACTGTTACTGGCTGAATGGCAATTTTAAACAAGTATTTTAGTACACAAATATATATTTCATTCATAGTTTTACAAAATAGTTAATATTCTAATTACTACTCATTCCTAAAAAGCAGGAGGAGGAAAAAGGAGCCTATATTTATGCATGTAATTTACAAGACTGTTTTAGTTGGCATCTCTCAGGATGCCAGAGAATTGTCTTGCTTTAAATTATGGCCATCCTACCATGAACTATTAGAAGCAAAAGATAAAGTACTTTCGTGGACCAGGAGATGGCATAGGGGTTAAGTCACAGGGCTCCCACATGGCCTACCACAGTTTGAGTCCTGAAACCACAGGTTGAATCTCACAAGGCCTGGTGTGTACATGCCCAAGATTAGAGAAAGAGAATTGAGAAGGGATTGCTGCGTGGCCATCCTCCTGGAGATGATTTCTCACTTTCCACTCATTGTCCCTCTCACTGTCTCTCTCTTTCTCTCTCTCTCTCTCCAGTGACCACATGTGCTGGAAAACAAAACCTCTAAAAAAAATTTTTTTTAATTAAAATATTGGGACCAGCAGTTGGCGTAAAGGCTATGTTGCTGGACTCCCAAGTAGTTCGAGTCCCGGACCCGGTGGCTTAAACTCACGCTGGGCGCGTGTGCATCCGTGCCCAAGATCCAGAGAATGGAGGAGAAGGGATTGTGGTGTTGCCATCCCCCCTGGAGGGGTGGTGGTGGTGGTTATTTCTCGCTGTCTGTTTCTCTGTCTCTGTCTTTCTGGCGAGAGCATGCGCCCTATAGCAAAAAACTCTCGGGGGGGAAAAAAAAAAAGTACCATGTCCTAAATACAAAACTGGGGTATAGACATTAAGTAGAAAGGATGCGATATGCAACATCGTTCGCCAGGAAGGCTTCAGCAAATCTCGATAAAAACGCACCTGTCGTTTAATAAACGTTTATTAGTTCTGTTAATTCACCCTTCCTCGGAAGTAACACAACTGTAAATGTAACAATGACCTAAGGAGCTCTCAGCAAGTATTCTTTAAGTTTCTCGCTTTTCCACGGCGCGGTCCCTACTCCCCACCCCCGCGCCTGACTACCTCTGTCCCCGCAACTCAGTCTGTGGTCCCCGACACAGAGAATACAAAGTCCGAGGCGCACCTGCCTGGTCCCCAAGAGACACAAATCAAGGCTGAAACCAGGAGAGCGGGGAACCTCATCTGTCTTGGGGAGGGAGCAGGTCGCACATATCAGGTCCTGGGGGAGGGAGATACACTGGCAGCCCGCGCCTACGCCAATGTCCACACCGCCCGTGCTCCTCACCGATCGTGTCCACACGGTGCGTGAGGAGCAGAGTCCGGGAGCCGCACCGAGCGGCAGCGGCGGCTGCCTCGGTCCCGGCATGTCCTCCCCCAATGACCAGCACGTCGAAGTGGGGAGTCCGAGGCGCCGCGCTGTCGCCACTAAACCGGGCCAAAGGAAGGTGCTGTTTGGTAAGGGAAGCTGCCAGCCAGCGGCCCCCGCCTCGGAGCGAGAACATGCTGGGAGACGGTCAGTCTGTCTGACGTACAGCCCCCACCCGCGAGGCGCAGAACACTCAGGTAGAAACCGCGCAGGGCGCAGCCATCTTGCCCCAACGTCACCGCGTACACGTCAACACCCAGCGTCGCCGCTGATTGGCGTTTGGCGCGAGTCCCCGGCAAAAGGAAACCAAACCGCGCGCAGGTCGCCTGGAAGATGTACGCTTTGTTTCAGGTCACTGCGAGTGTTTTTTTTTTTTTTAGAGGTTTTTGCTATAGGGCGCCTGCGCTCGCCAGACAGACAGACAGAGACAGACAGAAAGTGAGAAATCACCCTCCCCAGGGGGGATGGCCACGCCACAGTCCCTTCTCCTCCATTCTCCTCTCGGGATCTTGGGCATCCGGCGTGAGTTTTAAGCCACCGAGTCGGGACGCGAACCACGGTCGACTACGTGGGAGTCCAGCGACATAGCCATTACGCTAACTGCTGGTCCCCACTGCGAGTGTTTTTGATGGCTTACGGTTCTAGGTAATTTCTCAGACACTACAGTCCTTATCTCCGGGTGGCCACTCATGGACAATGAATTTGATCACATTGCCTTGTCGAATTTTTTGAGTTTTCTAGTGCACTGTCAACTTCTCTTTGTCTATAAAAACTAGAATCTGAAAATAGGAATCGATTCGAAAGGAGTACAACTACATTTGTGAGCAAAAGATTCATCTTGGCTAATTAGGAGCATTCGACGGTTGAATGTTAAATATCCAGTCTTTTGGAATTGACATCTTTAAACCTTTCTCGGGGAGGAAACATTTGACTGATTGTATAGTGAAACAGCCAGTGTGACCGCTGGCAGGTGCTTTTTCCCTCTCCCTTTCTGTCTTTCTGGTGAGTGCACATGCCTGCGTGCAATTAATTGAAAAGAAGCAGAAAACTGTTGCAAACCAGGGACACTTTTTCAAGCTGTAGAACCCAGGGCTTTTACTGGGAGTCAGGTAGGCATGAAGTACTTGTATGATTGACTTTTGTTTCCTCTGTCTTCAGCCCCTCCAGAGGTTGAACTGATACAGCATGGCCAAGAGCTCACCACAAATCACATTATTACATAAACTTTCAATCATGGCTTAAGTATATATAAAGACACTTACTGGGCAGGATATTGTAAGGATTTAGAGGGTTTTTTCCATGGGCTAGTCAAGGACCATTTCTTTCTGTGGGATGTGTAGAGGTTATATACCCTAAGCCTGAAGAATTATGCCTTTAAGCACACACTTTTTATTTTTTTTAAGAATTATTTTATTTAGATTTATTTATTTATATATTTATATATTTATTTATTTATTTTAATTTTACCAGAGAGGGATAGAGTGAGAGGGGGACAGAGAGAGAAAGCAAGCCGCCAGATATAACTGTGGTCGGCCATGTGGGAGTCCAGTGCCCCTAACCACCAGCCACCTGCTGGCCCCAGCACACACATTTTATAAATTAAGGGAGTCTTCTTGATCTTAAGTTGATCTTATTATTCTTATTTTGTTTTTTCAAATTTTGTCAGAGGACCCATAACCTCACCAGAGAGGAAGAGAGAGCTGGGGCACAGTCACACAACAGTCCCTTCTCTTTCACCTCTCCATTCTGTTAGGACCTTGAGCATACATACCTATTGTTCCTGGCATGTTTTTTAAGCTGCCAGGTCTTAGACTTGGAGGTGGGGGTGGGGGGCTAGCCATGTGGGATTTTGCTGCCTTCACCACAGGGTACCGTGCTGGCCCAGGCTGTTTTATGTTATAAATCTTTGCTTCAGACTTGATTTTTAATGTTAAGATATGATTACGGGGCACCTAGAAACGATCTCAAGGTCTCTAAGTTGTAAAAAAGCCTTTTTTTTAAAAAAAGTTTATTTAGGGTGCACATGCTCACTAGAGAGAGAGAGAGAGAAATCACCCCTCGGAGGGATGGCCATGCTGCAATCCCTTCTCCTCCATTCTCCTCTTAGGATTTTGGGCATGCATGCACCTAGCATGTTTTTCAAGTCACTGAGTCCCTATTTTAACTCTGGAATTGACTGTGTGGGATTCAGTCACCCTAACTGCATGCCACCTGCTGACTCCTATATAAAGCCTTTTTTTAAAAAAATTTTTTTATGATCATGATTAGCAAAAGAAAATTAAGAACAATAATAACAACAAAGTACATGTCACCAGAAAATATTTGGGTCTCACAAATTATAGTTTAAAAAGTAGATAACTCTACTTGTTGGAGAATTTCCTTTCCTATTTTCCAGTTATTTGCTAATCTACTAGTTGTGAACAATGAAAAGAATAGGAAAAAAATAAAATCTCTGTCTTGAGAGGTATATCGTTCCACATGAAATTCAAGCAGGTTATATGCAACAGAAGAAAAAGGAGTCAATTTTACCACCACTTGGAAAATGGCCAGACTTACAGAAATGAATAATCTTAAAGAATTTACAAACTACAGACTGGCATGCACACAGTCATGAAGTGATGCAGTAAGTGTGACAAAAATCAGTGAGCTCTGAGTAAAGGCAGCAGAGGAGTGAAGCTGTCCATGACACATGACAGGGAATACTTGCTTCGTAAAGTTGAACTGTGAAAAAGAACTTGAAGTAATTCATCATAAAAGGAAAGAAGGGCCTTTAGGAATCCTTTACTATCTGGTCTCCAAATTTCTTTTTTATTCTCTTTTCTTTTGCTTCTTGTGTCCTCTCAGAGTAGAATTCCTCTTTCTTTCACTGCCCTTTATCTCCATTCCCCTACAAACTTTATGGTACTTTATGCTTCAGTGAGAACAATGTTACATACAAAGAAAAAAGTTGAGAATAGGCCAGAATAATGGACATTTGCGACCAGCAGTTGGCATAATGGCTATGTCGCTGGATTCCTATGTAGTCTACCACAGTTCAAGTGCCTGACCCAGTGGCTTAAACTCACACAGGGAGCATGTGCCTGCATGCCCAAGATCCCAAGAGGAGAGTAGAGGAGAAGGGATTGTGGTGTGGCAATCCCCCCTGGGGGTGTAATTTCTCACTTTCTGTCTCTCTGTCTCTCTCTGTCTTTCCAGCAAGCACACATATCCTATAGCAAAAACCTACCCCCCCACACAAAAAAAAGAGAAAGAGAGAGATATAACACATTAGGAGTATAGCCATTTTGAAAAAGGTTTTAGAAAAATGTTAATTACCTATGGATAATAAAGTTTTAATTAACCCTAATTAAAGATTTGATAATAATTTAAAACTGATAAAGAAATTTGGCAGTATTGGGACCAGCAGTTAGCATAATGGCTATGTCACTGGACTCCTATGTAGTCAACCGTGGTTCGAGTCCCGGACCCGGTGACTTAAACTCACGCCAGGCACATGTGCGTGCATGCCCAAGATCCCCAAAGGAGAATGGAGGAGAAGGGATTGCGGCATGGCCATCCCCCTGGGGGGTGATTTCTCACTTTCTGTCTCTCTGTCTCTGTCTCTCGGGTGAGCGCATGCACCCTCTAGCAAAAACCTCTCAAAAAAAAGGAAATTTGGCAGTATTTATGGCATACACTAGTTTAATATTACCTATAATTGCCCATTAATGCCATATTATTTTGCTGTATGACTTTTAGGAATTTTAAATTATTTTGGAATATAAATACATATATAATATGTATTTACAAATATATAATTTATTTATACATATAACAATGTAAATAAAATTAAAATTATTTGATTTGAGAATGTTTTCCATTATCTAATACATTAAAAGAAGCCTGATTGGCTTAACACATGTCTTTTGGATGTTTCAGGGACCCTCTGTAAACATCCTAAAGTTATTCTGAGGTTGAAATAATTTAGAATTTGATTTTGGAGAAAACTTGTCAAAGATAGCAAAAGCTTAAATATTTAACTGTCTGTAGAAAATGAAAGTTAAATGTTTTAAGCATCTTAGGGGTGAAAAAGGATTAACTTTGTTGGCATTAAAACAAAATAAATGGCAGACTACAGTAGTGAGATATGACTTTCAGAGATGAACAAAACAACCCAAAGACCAATATACGGATTATATATAATTATAATTATTATAAAAGATGTACTTTTTACTGTTTATAGCCAGTAGCCCTGTAACTGAACCACAGGAGACTTAAAAATTGAACTTTAGGAAAATCAATCTTATTAAACAGCACTTAACCCTTTTTTTTTTAAAGCTATTATTTTTTTTCAAAATACATCAAAATGTTTATTCATATCCCCACTGTGTTGGATCTGTATTTATATATTATGTAAAGGCAGTTATTCAGTCCTCAGACTCCTGGAAACTTAAAATAATCCAAGCAATTCTTGTGAAGATCCAATTTCAAAATCTTCAAGGACATCCTTAAGTCAACCTTGCGCTCAGACGTGTCCAGGTAGCAGCAGTCCATGCTTCAAGTACCACCGTCCGCCTGCGACGTCGGCGGTCCTCACTCAGTCAGGGCCCAGTTCTAGTAGCCTACATCTTCGCGGCCAGTGGGTCGTGCGGGACACGAGGAAAGCCCCGCTGGTGGCCAAAACTCCGCGGCCTGGTCAGGCGCTCCATAGGCACAGGCCTGGGCGGGGGCGCGGGCCAGAGCCGCTACCCTCCACGCGCTCACGGCCCCTCCCGGGCCCCCGGGGTCGCACTTCGCCCCAGCGCGGGCGCCCACGCAGCTGCAGGCCCCAGGCCACAACCATCCCACCCTCAGCGCAGGGGCAGCGCTGCGTTATCCAGCGGCGAAAGAGCAGTTATTATGTTTTGATTACCTACGAGAAATTAATCCATCATGATGTAAAATTCACAATATGGTTCAAATGTAATAGTGCAGAATTGAATATGGAGGCATGCATAACCTTCCTCTTAGAAGTTGGGAAAGTTGTAATTCAAACTTTCGTGCAATTAGATTAAATCATAATATATCAGTTTTGTGGCTTAGTTTCCTTAAATGTAATGTGCTCTTTCAAGACCCCTTGTACTGACTTTCTAATATGAAAGAAGTCATTGCTTTAAGAGTTCAATCTTGATGTTAAGATGATTAGAGATAATAATTTGTTTTATACAGATTATTTCCAGTTCACACAAATCACAGGGGAGAGTAGGGATAGTAACTGTCAGGAAGGTTTTATATGAACTTTAAATAGGCACATGTTCTAGGAAGACATTTTCTGGACTAATGGTTTTGCTAGGAGATCTGGTTTGGGTCCTTTGACATTTCTCCATAGCATAAAGCCTATTCGTGTTAGGAATAAGCCAAGACATTTAGAAAGTTAAGAAAGTAATGTTACATCAGGTATACTTATCAGATGGACACTTCAGTGAACTTTCTTAGCAATGTATAGCTTGCAGCACCTTAAATTTCAAAAGTTAGTTGATTATGGGTGAAATGTGGCTAATGTAGAATCTGAAAGTTGACATCAAGGGATTGTCTTTACTTCCATGTTTACAGTCTTCAACCAGAACCCTAGCATAATTTTATGGCTTGTAGTAGAAAAATACAGGATATAGAAATCATTGAAACCTTAAATTGCACATTTAGATTGTAGCTATTTGGAAATTGTAAAAAAGTTCCTGTGGTTTCTAAAAGTACGGGTCACAGCCACAACCAGTCTTGTTCATCTGAGTTGAGTGTAATGCTGAAAGGCACAAAAAAAACCCAATATGATCTATGGTGTAATAACTATAGGTATTAACTACTAACAATGTAAGAAGGTACATGAGTTTGTGGAAATAGGGTATGGGTTTATTGTACAAAACTGAAATCCATCCACAGGTTTTCATAATACACCTTCCATGTACTTGTTGAAGCACCCTGGTACTTCTGTGATACTTTCAAGTAAACATCTAAGGGTTACAGTTAAAAAAAAAAAAAAGAAAGAAACAAAATGTTAAAGAAGTCTAGTCACTAATTCATTTTCCCTGTCGGTCAGATATCTACCATATAACATATAAATATTAACTGCTTCATTGAACGGATTATAGTAAATTAAACATGATGTTGTTGCCTGATCAATAAAACTTTGGACAAAATATTTGTCGGAAATTGTGAAGATCTTCACTAATTATTGAAACTGGCTTATTTTTCAATGACTTTAAGTCATGTGAACTAGAGGAGTATTTAATTTGTATGAGCGCTCTTTTTTATAAACCAAATTGAATGGAATTCCTTGAGGCCTTCTATCACATAGACATACAACATACAGTATGTAATATGACATCTGTACATACACACACATGCACGCACACCTGCAAAAAGATTTTAAAACAATCTCCTAAGTCAGTTTTATGTTGGTTTTATGAGAAAATGTTTGTGATAAAACAAGATTTTTGAAGCAAATTTCCAATAGTGCCTTCGAGTTGATTAACAGTGAATACCATGAGAGCACTTGGAATGGGCTTAGGTGAGACTACTTTGGGAAAAAAAAATGCAGTAATACAGGCAAATTGTATAATATGAAGGGTAGTGACAATCAATCTATTAGGGAATAAGAAAATAGCAACATTCATGTCCTTGGTCATTTTTGAATCCAAGGCAAGAGATTACTTTTACTTAAGAGGCCTGCTGTAAGCAGTAAGCAAAAGTAACATTTGTCCACTAGTGTTTATACCTGATTTTTACAGAACACCAATACTAGACATTTTCTTTCTCATAAAACAGAAGTTCTGAAAGTGATATATCAGAAATTATTGGGAACCAGCAGTTAGCATAATGGCTATGTTGCTGGACTCCCACGTAGTCGACCGCGGTTCGCGTCCCGGACCTGGTGGCTTAAAACTCACGCCGGGCGCGTGTGCGTGCGTGCCCAAGATCCCGAGAGGAGAATGGAAGAGAAGGGATTGCAGCGTGACCATCCCCCCTGGGGGGTGATTTCTTGCTTTCTGTCTCTATGTCTCTCTCTGTCTGTCTGGCGAGTGCACGCCCTATAGCGAAAACCTCTCAAAAAAAAAAAAGAAAAGAAATTATTTATCTATGTAGTTATGTAAGTAATAAATTTTTGTTATTTTCCGAATTATTCCCATTTTTTAAAAAAATTTTTGAGTAGGGGTTGGGCAGTTTATATAACAGAATGTTAGGACTAAACAGTGTTTAGTGGAAGCTTTGAAGACTCATGGAATATTTTTTTTTTTTTTTTTTGAGAGGTTTTCACTATAGGGCGCGTGCGCTCGCCAGACAGACAGAGAGAGACAGAGAGACAGAAAGCGAGAAATCACCCCCCAGGGGGGATGGTCACGCCGCAATCCCTTCTCCTCCATTCTCCTCTCGGGATCTTGGGCACGCACGCACACGCGCCCGGCGTGAGTTTTAAGCCACCGGGTCCGGGACGCGAACCGCGGTCGACTACGTGGGAGTCCAGCGACATAGCCATTACGCTAACTGCTGGTTCCCTACTCATGGAATATTTTGAAGGGAAACTACAGGTGGGAACTGTGGAAGGCAAAAAGGAACTTTAAAAGATTAGTTATGTTGAAAACTTTCTAATTTAATAAATTTAAGAATAGCATTAACATGTTTGGAAGTAGTTTGGAGGGTATCCATACCTGTGTAAAGGGAAGCAAACAATTAGAGGCATAATTATTAAATGTAAAATACATAGGTGGGGGGCTGGCAGGTGGCGTGGTGGTTAAGGGCGCTGGACTCCCACATGGCTGACCACGGTTTGAGTCCTGAACCTGGTGGCTTGCTCTCTCACTTTCCCTCTCTCTCTTTCTCTCTTGCTCTGTCCCTCTCTGGTCAAATTAAAATGAAATAAATGAATAAATAAATAAAGTTAAATAAAATAATTTAAATATTAAAAATAAACATAGGTGGGGTTCCAGAAGTTTTTGAAAAGGAAATTAGCTCTTTTACAGTGTTCTTCAAGGGCTCTAACAGCCTAGGTACTTGTTAAGAGTCTGTTCTATGAGGGACAATCTTGAAACTGTAAATGACAAAACTGAAAATAGTGAGAATAAAGTACACAAACAGGCAATTAGTTACTTTTATTATATATAGTATTTAAAGATAATTATCTAGTGACCAGCAGTTAGTGTAATGGCTATGTCGCTGGACTTCCATGTAGTTGACTGCAGTTCGAGTCCCAGACCCGGTGGCTTAAACTCACGCCAGGCACGTGTGCATGCGTGCCCAAGATCCTGAGAGGAGAATGGATTGCAGTATGGCCATACCCCCTAGGGGGATTTTTTGCGTTCTGTCTCACCGCAATTGTATACAGTGCTGCGGGACCATATTGCATACAAGCCGTTTTTAATTCTTTTAGAGTTTTAAAGGATATCTGCTCATGCTGACGTTGATTTTGTTCTGGATTGTCAGAGTCAAGAGTCTCTACAACAAGGCACAATTTAAATCCCAAAGAATTTTTTCCTCTATCTGCCATGCAATGCAAAGCTCTCTGGAGGAGGGTTAAAGTAGGAGTTGTTCTTTCTGTCCTAGAGCCATTTGATATGCAAGTAGGTTTTTGTTTTGTTTTTTTTTTTTTTTTTGAGAGGTTTTTTGCTATAGGTCGCTTGTGCTCGCCAGACAGAGAGAGACAGAGAGACAGAAAGCGAGAAATCACCCCCCAGGGGTGATGGCCACACCACAATCCCTTCTCCTTTCTGGATCTTGGGCATGCACGCACACGCTCCCGGCGTGAGTTTTAAGTCACCGGGTCCGGGATGCGAACCGCAGTCGACTACATGGGAGTCCAGCGACATAGCCATTACGCTAACTGCTGGTCCCATGCGAGTAGGTTTTGACTGGGAAGCAGTGGGCAGTAGGGATGGGGGGGAGCACTAGGCTGTTGTTTTCTTTACTTCTGTATCCCTGTCTTTAGTTACAGACTGATTTCTTAGGTAAGAGGGAGGCATAGCCCTCCGGAGTGTTTGTCAGTGGAGTTATTAAACCAGCTCCATTTTTTTTTTTTTTTTCCTGGAGGGTTTTGTCTTAAGTACTCCTTAATTAAATTCCACAGGGAGAAAGCAAAGATGGGAAACTTGCTAGGACCCTCTGTTGTATATCATTCCCTGATCTGTTCTCCAACCTTGTCCCAGGTCTCCTCATAAACTGTCCCTTGCTCTGGGAACCAAGGGCATGTTTCCTGCACAAAGATCAAGAACTGATGTGACTGCTTGATACTAACTTTATCACCCCTAGCTTTTAACATATAAGACAACATTTGAACATGTATCTCTCTCTCTTAAGACAACTGCGTCCTCGTGTTTTACACCCAATAGTCAAATCCACTCCTCCT
The DNA here is from genome assembly GCA_026018925.1 of Tupaia tana. Classification (NCBI taxonomy): domain Eukaryota; kingdom Metazoa; phylum Chordata; class Mammalia; order Scandentia; family Tupaiidae; genus Tupaia; species Tupaia tana. The sequence goes on from JAKSZU010000002.1 coordinate 93,204,911, forward strand.
CTTTATTTTACTCTGTTATCTCCTTACTCTAGTATCTCTTCTACTCTGGTATCTCTTTCTTCTACTCTGGCAACTCTTTCTTCTACTCTATATTCTTTATTCTTATTTTATTCTATAAGATCCTTACCCTTCTCAATAATATCCAGCCTGCTACAAGGAGTGTCCCCTTGCCTGGCTCTTTCCCTGTACTCGGGCCCCACGTTGGGTGCCCCTTTGCTGGGACCACCTCAGCAGAACACGTTCTTCTGAGTGGGGAAGGCTGTGGATTAGAAAATATATACAATAACAAACACACTAAAACACACAGGTATAGGAAAGTGAGGATCAGGTGGGCACAGCTTCTCTGATGGAGAAGTTGTGACCAGAACCGGCCTCAGGTTTATTCTTTTAAAGGGCAGAAAATGGGAGAAGAGGAAATGGGATGCAAAGAGAATGGGGGAGAAGGAAATGGAATACAAAGCCAGTTGTTTTGGGATGTAAATCATCTGAAGATACGAAAATGAGTGGCGCCATTTAAGTTCTCTGATCTTTTTGGGGGACAATCTGATAAACATATGTGACTTCCTTTAGCCTGATACGGCCGGTATTGCGCATCAACAACAATAGGCAGATACTGCTTTCATACATAAATGCTTCTCAATAGCCCTGCTAGAGTAGCTTACAGAAGCACGTCTCTGCATGTGTCTAAAGGTCCCATGTTTTCTCAGACTGGCTGCTCTCCACACCCCAGGGCTGAGGGATGTGCCCAAGGAAGAATAAAGTTGAAAGGGGTTCAGACCTCAAGCAAAGAAAACCTTCAGCTGCCTGATGTGTGATTCTCAAGCCTATAGGCAGCTGAATGCAGGGCATGTGGTCATTTTGCCTTCCCTGTCTAGAGGGCTGTGGGCAGGTTATGGCTAGGCCAGACTACCAGGTCACACGGATCACTTTCGAGGGGTGTGACCAGATGTTCTCACATTCACAAGGCAGATCTTTTCCTCCCCAATCCTCTTCCATCTCCTGCTTCACGATGACTTCTTCTTGTAACATCCGCTCAGCCTCTAAGACGCTCCCCTCAGCCTCTAATAAGAGGCTGAACGTAGTGGTGGCTGTAAACGATAAATGCTTGCAGGAATTCTGTTGTTTGCCAGAGGCCATATATTGAAGAGTGCGTTAGAAGCTGAGGCAATAAGTTGATAATGGACCCAGCATCTGGAACTTCACAGCTCTAGCCCCACTTGCTGTTGTTCAGTCAACTAGGCATGGTCCCCTGTGCATTAGCTTTTGCTTCTGTTTGGAACACTGTTGAAGCAGGCGAGATTCCATCTTTGAGAAGCACCTCCATTATAAACTGTTAAATTCTATGACTAGAAACTTGCCTTTTCCTCCTTTGCCTAAGAGCAAACAGAGCGATTAACACTCCTATTGCCTTTAAACCCCACTCCTGATATGGAGAGACCCTGAATTCATGAATAACTCAGGGCTGATAGCTGTCTAAGGTTTCTGCCCTCCAACAAACTTACTGCCCCTCCCAGGAGCTACAGGGTAACTTGAAAATCTTGGGTGGATTAGCACTTTGAATAGATTAATACCTTGACTAGATTAGTTTTCCTGCTTCTCTGCCTCCTCCCTTTGATGCTGAGTAGGGAGGGTTCTGAGCCTAAGACCTCTCCTTCCCCAATTCTCCCAAAAAAGACTGTGTCCAACACCCAGTGGGGGCCAGAGAGTTAGGCTGCTAACTTCTTCATGCCCATCAACATAATAAACAATTCTCCTAATCTCTCCAGGTGCTGTTTTCCATTCCTTGGCATCTGGTTTTCTGCAACATTTCGGTGCATTGGCTGGGAAACGGAATCGGACTGCCCTTTGAGCCACCAATCCCAGGGTGTTTCTCCCCCCGAAATGGGCACTACATTGTAGGTAGGCATGCCCCTGTCTCAGTGTGGAGAGATAGGCATGCCCCCATCTTGTTTGACGGGATTCCTCAGCCAGGATGCAAGCCCCAAGGCTGTGTTCCTGGATCATCAGACTCAATTGGAAAGAAGGATGAGTTCCTGGAACTTGATGCATTAACCTTGGTCAACTCTGGTAATCTGGTAAGCCCCCGGGGAGATGGAGAGCCCTAGTCAGACCCACTCTATTTGAGTGGAAGAGGAGACCCGTACACTCTCCTTTGGTCGCAGGACCAGCACTCAGGGCTCATTTGGTGTTTGACTGGTAGGGGGAGGGAATGTATAACCTCTGAATAAATATCAGTGTTTGTGACCAGCGAATGTTTTTGTGGTTCCACGGCTTCTCGCTACAGAGCATGACTGGGTCTGTTTAACTGCGTTTCCATGGTATCCACCATTGGAATACCAAGGGGACAAACCCCAGAGGGACCACAGTGGTCATTCTGATTGCAGCCCTTGGGCAAGGCCCTTCTGCGAACTTGAACAAACTTATCACCTGGGCTTCCTAACCTATTCAGCTGCACCCCCAGGAGGCTGCATAACTTCTGAGCCTCTGGGCCAAGGCCCACCCCAAGAGCCACCATCCCTCCAAAGTTTCCTCATCGATCACTTCCTCCAACCAGTGATCTTGCAACCCTTCTGGAAAGTGCAGGCTTTTAATCATTAGAGAGGTCAGAAATATCTGAAATACAATAGGAAAATCTCAATCCAAGTCATCCAAGCCCACTGTGCTGGACTGTATGCTGAAAAACTCTAATGATATAGGCAACAAAAAGTTAGAACCCACCTTCCTCGAGTATATAATTAAAAATTTCAAGAACGCAGGTTACTCTAAAGTGTATTATTGTCAAAGTAACCCAGAGAAATTGGGTCTTGTAATCCTGATACATGTGTGAATCCATATATGTAATATGTCATGTTACACACTACATGTTGTATGTCTGTGTGGGAAAAAAAAAAAAAAAACCTTAAAAATTTCTATTCAATTTGGTTTATAAAAAGAGTGCCCATGGGGGGCCAGCAGGTGGCATGGTGGTTAAGGCCGCTGGACTTCCACATGGCTGACCGTGGTTTGAGTCCCAGACCTGGTGGCTTGCTTTCTCACTCCCCCCCCCCACCCTGGTAAAATTAAAATAACTAACTAAATTAATTAATTTAATTAAATAGAATTTTAAAAAGAGCACTCCTACAAATTAGTTTAAATGGTTTTCAAATTCATATAACTTTAGTGAAAGAGTTGGCTTCAAATGTAATGAAAGAAAAAGATTAAAAAGTGAAAATCTTCACAATTTCCAACATATATTTTGTCTAGGTTCTTATTAATCAAGCAACATCATGTTTACTTTAATATGGTTGGTTGAATGAAACAGCTAGTATTTGTGTGTTGTGTGTTGCATTTTACATAGTGGATATCTAGCATTTTGCATAGTGCATATCTAACAGGGAAACAAATTCATGACTAGCTTTTTCTGGCTTTAGTTTTAGTGCTAACAGAGGATCTTTGACCTCAAAACAACTCTTGGATGTTTACAGAGGGCCCCTGAAACATCCAAAAGGGAGATGTTAAACCAATCAGGATTATTGTTTATATGTTGGATAAAAATGGAAAGCATTGTGAAATTAAGTAATTCTAATTTTTGTAGTATTATATTTGAGTTACATGAATAAATATATTACGTACTTGTATGTCTATATCTGCATTGTTTCAAAATGTAAAATTCCCAGGTATTAATGGTAGGCTATTATGTTAAACTGGTATGTATAGCCAAATGTCTTTGTCAGGTATGAATTTTTGTCATAGCATTAACTATGATTATAATCCTAATGTTATATCCTTAAGGAAATTCACAAAGAGGTTGGACAGGGAATGTACTCTTACAAGTACAGGTTTCTAAAAAAATCTAATAATTTAACTGCATAAAATCTTCATTTTCTATGTAAACTGATTGGTTTTCTAAACTGTTAAACCAAAATTAACCAAGGAAAAGTAAGAGAATGTTTCACAAAATTGCATGCTAAGTAGTCAGTGCAATGCACCTGAGTTAAAGAGGTAAAAATTGGTATAAAGGGATATAAACCCAATGTTAAACGTGGACTCAGGGAAACACCATTGCCTGGTTCTCTCTGAGGCCTCCTTATATTCTTGTTGTTAAGTTAACACGCTTTAGTTATTCCTATTATTGGTCTTTACATTTTATAGGAAATATTGAGAGGGTCTATTAGTAAGATTGTTCAGTTTAATACTGAAAAAGTTGTTAAACAAGTTTTGTTATTGTTTGTACATGTTCATAAGCTGCTGGTGTATGCTAAAAGTAACAGTTGCCAGAAAAAAAATTGATCGAGATAGATGTATGAAATTGTATTTTTACAAGCTTAATTAATAGCTCCTCTAAAAACAGAATTTCCCAAGGTGGAAGAGGTTAAGATAAGCATGGGCAGTTATTAAAAATAGGGCATATGTATATATCTGAGACAAAAGCTAGAAAACTCCTGTCTAACACCTTTGTAGGGTAGGAGTCTCAAGGAGTAGGGTGAGACAAGTTAAAGCCAGAGCTCCAGGCTGTCCTCTTCCCCAGTCCTTTGCCTCCTTGTACTCCTTCTGTTTCTTTTAGTTAGGCCTCTTCCCCACTGGACCCTCCCTTTAGTTAAATAATCAAGAGGTCTAGCTAGAAAAACAAGAATTTAGACTAGGGCTAGGCCTTCTGTATAGGCATTAAGGCAGATGCCTTGTAAAGCTGTAAACTGGGCTTCGCCCTCCTGACAGTACTCAGCTGCTCCTTGCAGGATCTATTAAACTTAGGTTCACTTCTCAGTGTAGGGACAATTCAGAACACTTATCAGAAAAGTTCCCAAATAACTCAGAGAAGTGTTATAACAAAATTGGCAAGGCACCTTAACCTTTGATTTAACTCTCATTTTAATGGCACCTAGTAGTCACTTGTAATCCTGAAGGCTGGGAACTTCTCTGAGGCCAGGATCTGGAAATAGCCCAGATCAGAGCCTCTGCCTCAGAGCAAACTGTTACCAGTGTGGGCAGCCCAGGCACTGAACAATGCCCGCGACTGGTATCCCCATGTCCCCCACTGGGGCCTTATCCCTAGTGGAGTTGGACACTAGAGACGAGACAGAATGCACTGAGCTCTGAAGGGAGCTCGGGACGTCTAAAGTCCATGCTGGCTTTTGAAACTGAGGATTGATGGGGCCCGAGACCACAAGGGCGCCCCTTGGACAGCTGACAATCTCACTGGACAAGCCTCAGGTAACCCTTAAGGTGACTAAGATTAATTTCTGTCTAAATCAGAGGTTAAGGTTGTTTCCAAAAGTACACTCATAAAAAAATAAGAGAAAACAGTAGTAAACTGGTTGACTGACCATGTGACAAGAGAGAAAATTATAAGACCTGGGGGGGGGGGGGGGGCGGAGATATCTCCATCAGGAACTAAAAGTTCTTGTAGCCGCCCGGACTCCATCCTCCTATCCTCACCCTCCTACACTGGGGGTGGGGTGGGGGTGGGGGTGGGCTGTAAAAATTGGCTCACAAACTGTTGCTGTTACCAGATGGCCGGCCAATAGCCCCCAAGGCCCTTGAGTGAGTCATCGTAGATCAGGTACACAAGATTACCTGCCTGGGAAAAACAAAGCTTGCTAAACTGGTTAGGACAAAATTACTTTGTGCCTGGCCTGTATAGCCTTGTCAATGGTGGTGTCTCAAAATGTGTTGCTTGCACACAGGTAAATCCTAAATCCTCAGACAAGGCTTCCTTAGGAATCAAATTCCCAAGGGGGGGAAAAAACTTGTGAAACTCTGAAAAAATTTATGGCATCTAATAGTTCAGTCTCTAGATGAAATGAGGCTAGCTGATGTGAACCTAGCCTGGTTTTAGTTTTCTTCTAAGAAAAACACCTTAAGTAAATAGCCTTTTTCTATAAATAACTTAAAACAGTAGTTAAACAAAAATTAGGTAAATGTAAACGGAGTAAATGTTTGTCATTGAACTTGTCTGTTAAATTAAGGTACTTTTTAAGGTTAAACTTGCAAAGGTAAAAACAAAAAGAATAAGATAAAAAAATGAAAGAACTGTTATAGCTGTAAAAATGTATTTCTAGTGGAGCAGGTTAAAAGGAAAAGTTTTTATATAAAAAGAACATTGTTTAGTAAAGTTTTTGTCTTAAGATAGAATGGCTGGGGACCAGCAGTTAGCGTACTGGCTATGTCGCTGGACTCCCACGTAGTCGACTGCGGTTTGCGTCCCAGACCCAGTGGCTTAAAACTCACGCCGGGTGCATGTGCGTGCGTGCCCAAGATCCCGAGAGGAGAATGGAGGAGAAGGGATTGCGATGTGGCCATCCCCCCTGGGGGGGTGATTTTTTGCTTTCTGTCTCTCTGTCTCTTTCTGTCTGTCTGGCAAGCGCATGCGCCCTATAGCAAAAAAAAAAAAAAAAAAAAAGATAGAATGGCTGACTCAGAGCAGAAGGAAGAAGGACAAAAACTAAAAGGTCTAAACCGTGTTGTTGAAGGTTTGAGTTATGAGTCTAAGAAAGAGTTGCAAAAATTAATCACGTTAATGTTCTAAAGTTAATTGTACTGTCTTTAAATGTTATATACAGTAAAACAAGTAGGAGCCCCTCCAACTAGTCTAGATGGGGCCTCACATAGTTGTACTGGTGGGACCAGCAGTTAGCGTAATGGCTATGTTGCTGGACTCCCATGTAGTTGACTGCAGTTTGAGTCCTGGACCCGGTGGCTTAAACTCACACCAGGCGCGTGTGCGTAGGTGCCCAAGATCCTGAGAGGAGAATGTAGGAGAAGGGATTGTGATGTGGCCATACCCTCCTGGGGGGTGATTTCACGCTTTCTGTCTCTCTGTCTCTCTGGCGAGTGCATACATCCTATAGCCAAAAAAAAAAAAAAAAAAAAAAAAAAACCCTCTCCAAACAAACAAACAAAAAACATAGTTGTACTGGTTACTCCTACCACTGTTAAAGTTAGCCTGTCACACTGAAGCCAAGAGGGCTGCTTCCATGGACCTACTAGGTCCTTGGTCCATAAAAAATAAGCCAGGAAGGCCCATTTGGACAATATTTCAGAGACCAGAGAGCAACAACCCTACTCTAGTCACTCCAGAGGCTGAGAGATTTTGAGAAAAGTGAGAAATTTTGTTATTTCCGTAAGTACCTAACCAAATGCCGTTCTGCTTTCCGTAAACTGCTTGCATTGTTAAGCGACTGAACCTAGTGACTGCATACCATGAATATTGGCCCAAGCCAGTCCGACCAGACACTCCCACTGTGAGCAGCTGTGCCCAGCAACTGGAGACCAAGTCAGTTCAAACTGGGCTTTAAATTAGGTGAAACTTCTTACCTGCCAAAGGAGACTATCATCCCGCCCTCTAGCTGATACTGAAGAATCAATGATCTGATCCCCATAACAGAGAGTGGGGAATGAAGCAGGAGAGATTCCATCTTTGAGAAGCACCTCCATTATAAACTGTTAAATTCCTATGGCTAGAAAATTGCCTTCTCCTCCTTTGCCTAGGAGCAAACAGAGTGATTAACACTCCTATTGTCTTTAAACCCCACTCCAGATACGGAGAGACCCTGAATTCACGAGTAACTCAGGGCTGATAGCTGTCTAAGGTTTCTGTCCTCAGACAAACTTACTGCCCCTCCCAGGAGCTAAAGGGTAACCTGAAAACCTTGGGTGGATTAGTACTTTGACTAGATTAGTCTTCCTGCTTCTCTGCCTCCTCCTTTTGACGCTGCGTAGGCGGGTTCCCCAATTCTCCCATAAAAGACCGTGTTCAACCCCCAGTGGGAGCTGGAGAGTTAGAGTGGTAATCCTCTGTGCCTGCCGACGTAATAAACAGTTCTCCTAATCTGTCCAAGTGCTGCTTTCCATTCCTTGGCATCTGGCTTTCTACAACACTGCTTCCCTGGATATTCCCTCCTTTACATTTTTGCTTAATTGTCATTCTCTCAGTATTTTAATATCTCACTGTTCCTCATTTCTGATGCCTCTTGCACTACTTTTTCCTTTTTCAATAAAGTTTATCATTATCTACGACATGAGAGAATTTATCTCTGTTGTTGTTGAGAGATTTTTACTAAAGAGCACATGCACTTGTCAGAGAGATAGAGACAGAAAGCAAAAATCACCTCCCACCATGGGGGAAGGCCGTGCCTCAATCCCTTCTCTTCCATTCTCCTCTCAGGATCTTGGACATACACACACACATGCCCGGTGTGAATTTTAAGCTGCTGGTACAGCAAACATAACCATTATGCCATCTGGTGGTCCCAAGAATTTACCTATGTTGTATGCTTATTGTTCACTATGTTTCTCCCTGTTAGAATGTAAATAAGCTCCAGGAAGACAAAGATGGTGTTTATCAATACAGTATATGTGAAGACCCTAAAACAGAGCCTGGTACCAAGTAGGCACTCAAATATTTATTGTTGAGTTACTAGAGATGAACATGAGACAAAAAGAATAAGACATTGGGCTGGCCCCATAGCTAGTGGTTAAGGGAACTGGATCCCACACCCCCGACCATCATTTGAATCCTGGCCTTCATAGTTTGAATAACATGCCAGGCATGTGTGTGCATGTGTCCCAAATCCTGATAGGATAGAGAAATGGAGGAGGGATTGTGATGTGACCGTGTTCCATTGACAGGACGGGGTTCTCTCTCTCTCTCTCTCTCTCTCTCTCTCTCTCTCTCTCTCTTTCTCTCTGGCAAGCTTACATGTTCTCTGGCAATTAAGAAAAAAGAGAATTAGATATAAGATCAACTAGATAAAATACATAGCCATATACAAATTTCTTAGTTTTTCCCTGCTAGGGAAAAGTCCAAGCTCTATATCAAGACTCAACTAAAAAGTCATTCCCTCTGTGATTTAGAAACTGGTTGCTGCAGCGAGATTGAGCATGGAACAAATCAACCACCTTTGATGAACCAGCTGGGGTATTTGAACTGGGTCAGTGGACTGTCGCTTACATACGTTTAGATAAGAAAACACTAGTGGACTTGGGAGAACTTTGGGCACTGCTGAACAAGAAGAGCATTAATCCAGGCATGTGGGCATTCCAGGGTTCCACAATAAGCATCTGAAGCCCTTGGAGAAAACAAACTGCAGAGCAGTTTCTCAGAATGGGTTGGGCACACCCCTGAGCAGCTTGGAAGACTGCCGAAGTACATTTGCAGTTTGAAGGAAATGAATTTCTACATTTCATCTTTCATCTTAGTCGTTTCTGAAATTGGTCTGCTCAAGAATGAACTTGACAAGACAGTGCACCTCCTTCCACGGTAGGAAAGAAAATGGCATCCCAATTCAAACTAGGGCTCATTGTCCTGAGGTGTTAAAAACCTCTTTGTACCAAAGAGAAGGATGTATCAACATACTGGTTTCTAGGAAACCCTTTTATAAAGTAATCAAGACATTAACAGAAACAAAATTGCAGATTCATAGGAGGGACAATGTCTAGTGTTACAACAGCAGTGGGGAGACTACAGTTAACAGCTGTACTCTATACAATGTTACAAATGGTTGAGATGATGGATATGCTAAGTACCCTGTCTTAATCATTACAATTCATGAACTGAAAAATCACATTGTAACACAATTTTTACAATAATAAAATTATTAAGAATGAGTTGATGGTGGTGTTATTAAGGAACACTTGAGGATGAACAGTTTTTTTTTTTTTTTTTTTTTGGAGAGGTTTTTCGCTATAGGGCGCGTGCGCTCGCCAGACAGACAGAGAGAGACATAGAGACAGAAAGCGAGAAATCACCCCCCAGGGGGGATGGTCACGCCGCAATCCCTTCTCCTCCTTTCTCCTCTCGGGATCTTGGGCACGCACGCACACGCGCCCGGCGTGAGTTGTAAGCCACCGGGTCCGAGACGCGAACCGCGGTCGACTACGTGGGAGTCCAGCGACATAGCCATTACGCTAACTGCTGGTTCCCAGGATGAACAGTTTTTGAAGTCAGAAATTCATGTTTGTAGCTGCAAAGTTCAAGATGCTCATTGTTTAAATTTTTTTTTCAAAAATAAAAATAAAGAATTTAAAAAATCTATAAAAAATGGTCATGAGACTGTCATCTGTGTTTTAATCTTTAAATAAAAATTTTAATAGGTTAATAGAGTAACCAGTAATATTTGTCCACTGGTCAACGAATGGATAAAGTTTTATTTAGACATAATAGAATATTATTCAACCTTAAAAAGGAGGAAAATTCTGGGACCAGCAGTTAGCGTAATGGCTATGTCGCTGGACTCCCACGTAGTCGACCGCGGTTTGAGTCCCGGACTCTGTGGCTTAAACTCACGCTGGGCGCGTGTGCGTGCGTGCCCAAGATCCCGAGAGGATAATGGAGGAGAAGGGATTGCGGCGTGGCCATCCCCTCTGGGGGGGTGATTTCTCGCTTTCTGTCTCTCTGTCTGTCTGGCGAGTGCATGCGCCCTATAGCAAAAACCTCTCCAAAAAAAGAAAAGAAAAAAAAGAAAACCATCCCAGTCCGGCCAGCAGGTGGCATGGTGGTTAAGGTGCTAGAGTTCTACATGGCAGACTGCATTCAAGTCCCAGCTTGCTTTCTCACTTTCCCTCACTCTCTTGCTCTGTCTCTCTTCAGTCACATTAAAATAATAAATAAATAAATAAATAAATAAATAAATAAATAAATAAATAAATCTATCTTTAAAAAAAAAAAAGGAAAATTCTCACATATGCTACAACATGGATGAACCTTGCTATGGATATTATGCTGAATGAAATAAGCCAGTCTCAAAAAGAGGGTATGATTTTACTGATAAAAGCTACTCAGAGAAAACAAAAATCACAGAGACAAAAGTAGGAACGGTGGGTGTCAGGGGCTGAGAAGAGGAGCAAATCGGAAATTATTTGTTCCATGAAAACTGAGTTTCAGTTTTGCAGAATGAAGAATTCTAGAGATGTTGTGTGATAATTGCACAACAATGTAAATGTACCTAGAATCACTAAAGCATACACTTGCAAAGTGGTAAAGAAGGTTAAAAAGGGTGATGGGTGGGCCAGCAGGTGGTGTAGTGGTTAAGATGCTGGATCCCATGTGACCAATTTCGTGGTTCGAGTCTCTGCACCCAGCCCAAATGGGTACGTGCACACATGTGCATGTACGTGAGTGTCCAAAATCCCGAGGAGAACGGAAGAGATTGAAGTGCCATTGCCCCGGGGGGGGAGGGGTGATTTCTCACTTTCCTTCTCTCTTTCTCTCTCTCTTTCTCTCTCTCTTGTGAGTGTACATGACCTATGACAACAACAACAACTTTAAGAAAAGGGGGGTGGGGCAAGTAATTAATGCATTCTGAATCCAGTGCTTTCCTTCTAATGTGAGATTTTGCAAAGTAGGAAGCTGGGCTTTAGAAAAGACATTTGAGGGGGACCAGCAGTTAGCGTAATGGCTATGTCTCTGGACTCCCACGTAGTCAACCGCGGTTCGTGTCCTGGACCCGGTGGCTTAAACTCACGCTGGGCGCGTGTGCGTGCGTGCCCAAGATCCCAAGAGGAGAATGGAGGAGAAGGGATTGTGGCGTGGCCATCCCCTCTGGGGGGTGATTTCTCGCTTTCTGTCTCTCTGTCTCTCTCTGTCTGTCTGGCGAGCGCATGCGCCCTATAGCGAAAACCTCTCCAAAAAAAAGAAAAAAGAAAAAAGAAAAGAAAAGACATTTGAGGGACCAGCAGATGGTGTAACGGTTATGTCATTCGACTCCCACGTAGTTGACCGAGGTTCATGTCTGGGACAGGAGGATTAAAACTCATACAGGGCGTGTGCATGCCCAAAATCCCGAGAGGAGAATGTAGGAGTAGGGATTGCAGTGTGGCCATTCCCCCTAGGGGCGTGATTTCTCACTTTCTGTCACTCTCTGTCTCTCTGGCAAGCACCCACATCTTATAGCAAAAGTCTCTAAAAAATAAAGAAGATATTTCAGGGGCGTAGTGGTTCTTGCCTTATGGCAAAGACTACTGAAGGCTGGAGGGTTGCAGCATCAAGTCCATCTCTCTCTCTGTCTCTCTCAACACACATGATTAGGAAAAGAAAAGAGAAAAAGAAAAGAAGAGATATTCAAAAGTCTATATAAGATAGTCTAAAATCACAGCAGCCAAAGCAGCATGGATGATTTAAAATGTAAGTGAACAGGCTTTAGAGAACCGATGGATAGGGACCAGCAGTTGGCCTAGTGGCTATGTCATCGGACTCCCACGTAGTTGACTGCGGATTTGAGGCGTGGCCATGGGGGGACAGGGTTGATGTGTGTGTGTGATTTCTTGCTTTCTCTCTTGTGTGCCCTATAGCAAAAACCTTTCAAAAAACAAACTAATTACAAGCAATCCTGATCTCATTCCATTTTGTGAAAGCTGACTATTTTCTATTGTTTTTCTTTGTCTCCTGCCCCCTTCATTTGCCAGAAGGCAAGTATCCTTTTGAGACAGAAGGGGAGAAGGAGCAGGATAAAGCACCCCCTAGTGGGCATGGCCACACTTCAATCCCTTCTCCATTTCTCCAGCTGTGGGGATAACATCCACATGGTATTTATTTATTTATTTATTTATTTTGGAGAGGTTTTTGCTAGAGGGCGACTGAGAGACATAAAGCGAGAAATCACCCACCCACCCCCCACCCCCCACCCCCCACCCCCCGGAGGGATGGTCACGCTGCAATCCCTTCTCCATTCTCCTCTTGGGATCTTGGGCACGCATGCACACATGCCTGGCGTGAGTTTAAGCCACCGGGTCCGGGACTCCATCCCGTGGTAGATTACATGGGAGTCCAGCGACATAGCCATTACGCTAACTGCTGGTCCCACCCCACGTGTTTTTCAAGCCTTCCGGGTGGGGCTTCTAGTGGCCAGGTCAGCCAGATGAGATCCAGTTGCCCTGATGGCCAGGCCAGCTACCTGGGCCCGCTGTTAACTTATTAAAAGGATTAGCAGATGGAGTAATAGTTACTTAGTTGGACTCCTAAAGCAGACTGTGGTTCGAGTCCTGGATTCAGCACATTAAACTCATGCCAGGCACGTGTACCTGGTGCCCAAAATCCTGAGAGGAGAATGGAGGAGAATAGATGGTAGCGTGGTCATCCCCCTTGAGGGGTGATTTCTCACTTTCTGTCTGTCTCTCCTAGAAACGCACGAGCCCTACAGCAACACATCTCTTTTTTCTAAAAAAAAAAAAAAAAAAAAGTATTAGAAACCCTTGTATTTGAACTTAGATTGAAAAAGTTTCTCTGTCAACTTCCAGTGTGCTGTAAGGTATGTAATTTACCAAAACAGTTTTGGGCCACATGCTAGCAAATACACTTGTCCATCCACGTCCGCTTTCCCAGGGTGCATTCTGCGTGATCCCCAAGCCAGCGGCACCGGTTGCACCAGAAGATCTCCAAGCTGCCGGGCAGCGGTGCCCGTCCCTTCCTGGAGTGGGTGTGGCACCGCGTGACCTCACGGCGTGGGGTTCTTCTTCGTGCAAACGCTCCAGCGGCAGACGTCGTGTTCCCGCGATTTTTAAGTTTCGTTTCCAGCCGCGCCAGCTAGTTCCTACTCCCGCAGCTTCTCCCCCAGCCCCGAAGTCCATTCTTCTATCCAGGAGCAGTGACCGCCAGCCATGGACCCTCGGAGCTCAAAGACGACGCCGGCAGCTTCGAAGGCCGAAGACGCCACCTCCGAAGTTTCCGCGCGAAGTGCGAGGGGCGCCCAGCCCGAGTCCAGCGAGTCTCCAGCTGCTCCCAAGGCCGCCAGGCCCAAAGCGGGGAGCCGCGGCCCCGCCAGAGAGCCGGGGTCCCGGCAGAACAGCGTCCCTGGTCCCCAGGAGACGCCCGGGGCCAGCGCGCTGGGGGCCCGTCCCAAGACAGCGTCTGTGCGCGCCCGGCACTCTCAGCGCCCGGGCTCTGTCCGCGCTGCCCCTGCGGAGGATCGGCGGGGTCCGGCCGAGGGGCTGCCGCCCTCCGCGTCCCCGGAGCCGCCTCTCCCCGGAGCAGGCTCTCCTCAGGAGCGGGGCACGCTCTCGGCTCCGGAGCAGGACCCCCCGCCCGGCCCCAGGAAGACGCCCAGCCCCGGCTTGCCCGTCTCAGCCCCGAGCGTTTGCCACCGGGAGGAGGCGCCCGGCGCCTGGAAGCCGCAGGCGGTGCTGGAGAGGCTGCGGCTGAGCCGCCGGGAGATCTCCGCGGCGGCCGAGGTCGTGAACAGGGTGGTGGGCCACATCCTGCAGAGACTGAAGAACTTCGACTCCGAGTTCAAAGGAGTCGAGCTGCTGCGCGCGGGGAGCTACTACGAGCACGTGAAGGTGAGAGCCCGGCGCGTCCCTGCACCGCGCGGGGTCCCATTCTCTCCCGTGTCCACATCTTACCCCGTGCTCCCCACCCCACTGGCTGAAGTCGGTCGCGGCTCCTCACTTCCCCTTCGGAAGTAACTCAGACTCTCGTTCTTTGGTGGCAGGGGACACCGCTCTGAGAGCGACTGTGCTGTGACCAGTCATTCGGCCCCCAGGTGGACTGCCCGCTCTTCTGGAGACCCTTCGTTGGGGGAGTTCAAATGTATAGATTCGTTCATGCAAGAAAACTTTCTTTAACAGGGCTATGCTTGGTGTGTTGACCCGAGGTCCCAAGTCAAGTTCTGACTTGGATAATTTGAAGTGGTATGTGAAATAGCCCACCGAATTCGTATATCCAGAGACTCTCCAGTGAGGTCATCTGTAGTGCAGAGGAAAAAATACCTCCACTTTCTCTCCCAAATTCACCGGTCCCTCTGCCCCCAATTTCTTATACCGATGTCATAGTAAGCTCAAAGTAAATGATGTTAAAAAATAAATGAAAATTGGGCCAGTAAGTGGTGTGGTGGTTAAGGTGCTGGATTCCCACATGACTGACCATGGTTCCAGTCCCAGACCTGGTGGCTCACTTTCTCTCTCTGCTTCTCTCTGGTGAGTGCAAGTGTCCTATAACAAATTAAAATAATAATAATAATAATAATAATAATAATAAGTAAGATAAAGTAAATAAATGATATATAGTAAGAGGGGGAAACACCAGGTTGCATGGTGGTTAAGGCGCTGGATTCCGATACTGTCGACTGTGGTTTGAGTCCTGGACTTGGTGGCTTCCATTCTCACTTTCTCTCTCTGTCTCTCTGGTGAGTGCATGTGTCCCATAGCATTTTTTATCTTTTTCTTTTTATACTTTAAATTTATTTATTTACATTCATTCACTGCACATCATTACAGTATACAAAATGAGATTTTTCCATCCAGAATACACTGTATATTGGCTCAATCAAGGATATTACCATACGTGTTATCATCAACAAATAATTTCCCATTTCTCTTTTCTTATATATTTTGCTTATCGTTCCCACTTGATTCCCTACCTCTCACCCTCTGCCAACTCCTCCCCCCCTTCTCCCACACTGTCTCTGGTTTCTGCAGTTGTTTTCCATGCACTTTTGTCACAGCTTATTGATTCACGAAAGATCTTAATCTGAATAGTTTCAATAACAAGTGCAGCTGCTATACACATATCTATGAACATCATGTCTGGCTTTAGGCATAAACCTCAGTGAGTAGAATGAACATACTATAAAGTAGTACCTAGCTGGGGTTATATAGCTTACTGCAGTCATCAAACAGGCATTTTAATGCATTTTTTAATTTCAAGAAAAACTATTTTAATAGATCAAAATTTAAAAATGTTAAGAGAAGTTTGCTTAAGGCTTAAAGCCTCAGGACCAGCAGTTAGCGTAATGGCTATGTTGCTGGACTCCCACATAGTCGACTGAGGTTCGAGTCCCAGACCTGGTGGCTTAAACTCACGTCGGGCACGTGTGCGTGTGTGCCCAAGATCCCGAGAGGAGAATGGAGGAGAAGGGATTGTTGTGTGGCCATCCCCCCTGGGGGGTGATTTCTTGCTTTTTGTCTGTCTCTCTCTGTCTGTCTGGTGAGCGCACACGCCCTATAGCAAAAACCTCTCCAAAAAAAAAAAAAAAAAAAAAGAAAAAAGAAAAAAAAAAAGCCTAGAGAAAGGTTAGGATTCATTTCAAACAGTAGGTAGATGAACTTAACTGTTCAAGAGAAGACAAACATCCTTAAATCTGGAAAACAAAGCATAGAAGAAAATCAGTAAAATTTTAGTCAAAAGTCATAAAATTCTATTTCACCAGTTCAGGTTCATGTAATTAATCTCTCTTCTGTTCAATTTGCAGTGCTACTGTGGTCCCTTTCCGTTTAAATTCTGGAAGTTAACATTCAACGTTACTATTAATCTTTCCGGACTTGTCCCTCTCATTAAGTTGGCCATCCTCTTGGCTGCGTTTTGTACTCTTCTATCTGTGTCTGACTTTAGCTTTCCTAGTATAGCACTCCCTTTAGCACTTCTTGGAGAGCTGGTCTGGTGTTGGTAAATTCTTTGAAGTTTTGTTTACCTGAGAATGTTTTTGTCTTTTATGAAGGATAAACTTGCCAGGTATAGTATTCTTGGTTGAAATTGTTTTTCACTCAACATTTTGAATATATTTCCCCATATCTTTCTTTTTTGCATCGTTTTTGACGAGAGGACCAATGTTAGCCTGATGGGATAGCCTTTAAAAGTAACTTGTTTTCTTGCCAGCTTTAATATCTTATCTCTGTGGTTTTGGGGAATCTGGCTCTGATGGGCTTTGGAGAAGATCTTGGGATGCACTCGTGCAGCCTTTCCCTCATGCATGTACCTGGGGGAAGAGAGATCTCGCATCTTTTTCTTACAAGAGCACCAGTCCTGTCTGATTAGGCCCTACCCTTTTTTTAAAAGAAAAAAAAAATTACTTGACTTTATTTATTTATATTTGACCAGAGAGTGATAGAGTGAGAGCAAGAGAGAGAGAGAGAGAGAAAGTAAGCTGCCAGATATGGGACTTGAACCACAGTTGGCCATGTGGGAGTCCAGTACTCTTAACCACCATGGCACCTGCTGGCCCCTAGGCCCTACCCTTATGACCTTATTTAACTGTAATTATGTCCTAAAAGCCCTTCTCTAAATGCACACATTTGCTACTGGCATGTGTTTAATCCACTGGGTCTGGGACTCTAACCTCAGTTGTCTATGTGGAGTCCAGTGACATAACCAATGCGCCATCTGCTGGTCCCAAAATACAGTCAATTTAGGGAGTTAGGGATCTGACCTACGAATTTTGAGGAGGGACACAATTCAGTCCATTGTATGGTATATTTCAGTTTGGACTAGCCACATTTGACATGGTCAGGAGACTTGGGTGGCTACTCCATACTATACTGGACAGTGCAGTCCAACAGCCACATTTAAAGCCTGCTTCTAACCAGTGAAAGACTTGCAGCATTTTTAATGTAGGAAAAATAAATATTTATTATCATTGCTATAATTATTATCGTAAGGATTAATTTATTTTTTCCTTTTTTCTTTCTTTTTAAATTTGCTGAAGGGCATGAATGTTGCTGGAGAGAGAGAGAGGGCAAATGAGAAATTCTCTGCAGTCTCTTCTCTTCCATTCTCCTCTAGGGATTTTGGACATGCAATCGCATATGCCTGGTGTTTTTCAAGCCACTGGGTCTGGGACTGGAACTGCACTGTCAGCCCATGTATGATCCAGTTGCCTTAACCATCATGCACTATCTAGCCCCTAAAAACATTCTTTGATGCCCCCTGCAAATGCTATGGTTCAAAACACTAGGGGAGTGCATGACTTGGAGTTCATGCCCACTGGGTCAGTGGCAGCCCTACAGAGGTAGCCCTTGATAACTGGCTGGGAGGTGAGACACACATTTGAAACTATTGTGACAGAAGGGGGCTGCAGTGTGTGTCTTATAAAGGTAACATACTGGGACCAGCTGTTAGTGTAATGGCTATGTTGCTGGATTCCCATGTAGTCGACCGCGGTTTGAGTCCCGAACCTGGTGACTTAAACTCACACCAGGCGCGTGTGCGTGCGTGCCCAAGATCCTGAGAGGAGAAGGGAAGAGAAGGGATTGCGGCGTGGCCATCCCCCCGGGGGGTGATTTCTCGCTTTCTGTCTCTCTGTCTCTCTCTGTCTCTCTGGTGAGCTCATGTGCCCTATAGCAAAAACCTCTAAAAAAAAAAAAAAAAAACAGGTGACATACTAAGAATTTCTAGTCTTATTATACTTTAAACAAATCTGATACATATATTTAAAGCTTTTTATCAGATCATTTTAAATTATTTTAAGTTGTAAAAATAATGTTTACTCATGATAAAAATAAAATACTTATAGAACCGACAAACTAAAACCCAGCAATACTGTTCTACCTGCTCCCAAAGTGTATAAATATTAGGAATCTTTTTTTTTTTTTTAATTGCCAGAGAGCAGGTGCACTCACCATAGAGACAGAGAGGGAGAAGGTACCAGCTATTAGTGCATGGTCATGCATGACCCCCTGTACTCTGTTTCTCCATTCTTTTCTGATTTGGGTCACACATATATGCGTGGTATACTTTTTTCAAGCCTCTGGGGCCAGGATTTGAACCATAGCTGGTCCTGAGGGATCTGGCTCTCTTACCCAGTAGGCTGTGGAGCTGTCCCTGAATCTTGCTTTTTATTTAAAGTAAGATGTTTTGCTTTGTTTTAATTTGCCAGAGGGTACATACACTTGCCATCGAGAGAGTCAGAGAGACGGGGCAAGAGAGAAAGCACGTCTGAAATTAGGTGTGTCATGCCATACTCTCGTCTTCTCCAGCTCATCACTTTGCTGAGGTTTGGGGGCACACTTACACACACAGTGTGTTTTCTCAAGCCACTGGGGCTGGGATTTGAACCATGCAGTCAGCCGTGAGAAGCCTGGTTCCCTTAATTACCGAGTCACTAAGCCAGCCCTAAAGCAGGATTTTAGGTGGCCATTTCAAGAAAAACATTGCAGTTACTTGGAAAATATCCACAAGCAGGCATTTCAGTGCTATGTTACTATTCCTTAGATTTCTGCACCGAATGAATTCGATGTCATGTTTAAACTGGAAGTTCCCAGGCTTCAGCTAGAAGAATATTGCAACAGTGGTGCTCATTACTTTGTGAAATTCAAGAGAAATCCCAAAGGAAATCCTCTGAGTCAGTTCTTAGAAAATGAAGTATTATCAGCTTCTAAGATGCTGTTGAAGTTTAGAAAAATCATCAAGGAAGAGATGAAAAAAATTGATGGTAAGATTTTTGACTTCTGATTCTTTAAGGCCTAGTCACACCTCCTAATCGCCAATGTGCACGCCTCTCCTGACCTTTCTTGGCTTTCCTGCAGCAGACCTTTGACTACTATCTTTTAGAATGGACTCTGCCTTTGGTTTTAGTCTGCTGCATCTTCTTGGTTTTCTTTCTACATGTTGAATGCCTCTGTTTTGGTCTTTACTGAATATTCCCTGACTGTGGCCTGTGCCTGGGTGTGTGTGCCTGCATAAAATCTGTGGGGTCCCCCGCTGAATCTGTTAATCTAGTAGGGAGATGAGAGTACAAATAACACATACCACAGATCACGGCATGGCACGGCACGTAGCGAGTGCTCTGCAGGGAATGAACTGGGAAAGGCTAGCAATTGGCTTGAAATGGAGGGTGGGGGAAGGGTGGAACCAAAACCAGAGAGTTTAGTAAGGGAACAAAAACAGACAAAGGGAGGAGTGGCCTGAAGCTGAAGAGGTGGCCAGTGACCAGATTCTATAAGGATTTGTAAATACTAGAAAGGAGTTTAGATTTTAATCCATGTTCATGGATAAGCCAAGTTTAAACGAGAGAGAAAGGATTGGCTCTGTATTTTCCAACATTTACTGTGGCTTCATTGGGCAAGATGTTATAAGAAAAAGGGAGATTAGAAAGGAAAATACTTAGGGAACCAGCAGTTAACGTAACTAACTATGTCGCTGGACTCCCACGTAGTCGACCGCGGTTCGTGTCCCAGACCCGGTGGTTTAAAACTCACGTCGGGTGCGTGTGCGTGCCCAAGATCCCGAGAGGAGAATGGAGGAGAAGGGATTGCGGCGTGACCATCCCCCCTGGGGGGGTGATTTCTCGCTTTCTGTCTCTGTCTCTCTCTGTCTGTCTGGTGAGCGCACACACCCTATAGCGAAAAACTTCAAAAAAAAAAAAAAAAAAAAGAAAGAAAGAAAGAAAGAAAGAAAGAAAGAAAGGAAGGAAGGAAAGGAAAATACTTAGTAATTTAGGGAAATGATAGTGGCAGCTTGGAGGGGGTGGGAGTCGGGGCTGGGGGTGCAGAGAAGCAGACAGATCTAAGCTGAGCAGTGTTTGCATCCAGATTGAGGATAGGGGGTGTGAGAATTGAATTAAGGTGGCTCCCAGGGTACGGTGGTGCTGGCAGTAGGACGCAGCTCTGTCATGCTGGGTGCCACGTAGGAGACCAGTGGTTTGAAGCCCTGTTGACCTGTATGCACAGGACACATAAATACATCTGTTATGCTGGCTGGCAGGAAGGCTAGGGGAAGAATGGCATCATGACACCCTGTCGAGGGTTCCTTTCCCTTTTCCTTCTTTCTGAAGGAAAAAACAAACAAGAAACAGATGGTTTCAGGTTTCCTGGATTGAGCATCAGGGTGAATTAATGTGCCATGCTCTGAGATGGGAATGAGTGAGGAGGAACATATTTGGAAGTATGAGGTAAGAGATGGCCTTTGGATATGTTAGGTTAGAGATTCCCGTGATACATCAAAGTAGATACATCAGGTACATGGTTGGATGTGGGCTTGGAGTGCAGAGAATATATCTGGGCTACACATAAACGCTTGGAAGTCACCAGCTTGCAGGTGGTATTAAGAATGGGTGAGATCAGCTAGGTGGAGTATAGATTCATCTGTTCACCAGCTTGGTCAGTTTTCTCTCGTTATCTGATGTGCAGGCATTCTAGGTCTTTAGGATACATTAGGGAACACATACTTGAAGAACCTCCACCCTTCTGTACCTTACAATCTTGTAAGCACGAAAAACAAACGGAAAGAGTAATTCTCTTACATACTAGAAAGTAGTAAGTGCCATAGTGAAAAAATGTAGCAAAGTGACAGGGATCAGGAGTGCTGGAGATGGGGTGGAGGGAAAAGAGCATCTCATCGGAGGTTGGGGAGAAGAGAACGAGGAAGAGGAAGTAGGAGTTTTACACGAGTGGTCAGTGTTCAGAATGTTACTAACACGGGCCAGCAGACGGCATAGCAGCTACATCCTTGGGCTCCCACATGGCTGACCGCCAGACCTGGCAGTTTGAAACTTGCACCGGGTGCATGTTACATGCACGCCCAAAATCCTGAGGAGAATGGAGAAGGGATCGTGGTGTGACCATGCCCCCTGGGGGTGATTTCTTGCTTTCTGCCTCTCTGGTGAGTGCATGCACCCATTGGCAAAAATCTCTCCAAAAAATAAAAAAGAATGCTACTGACATCCAGAAAAAACAATGGGTGTGGTCTTTGGTTTTGTGGGGCTGTTGGTGACTTTAGCAAGAGCAATTTCAGTAGGAAGTGCTGGCTGGGGAGGAAACAGAAAGTTGGGGTGAGCATAGGAAGGACAAGGCTGCAGAGCCAAGGGAGAGGTGTTTTTGTTTTGTTTTGTATTGTTTCTTAAGAGAGTTTTGCCATAGGGTGTATGCGCTTGCCAAAGAAAGAGACAGAAAACAAGAAATCATCCCCCAGGGGGTTGGCTTTTCTGCAATTCTTTCTCCCTCATTGTCCTCTTGGGATTTGAGGCATGTACACCCATGCACCTGGCCTGAGTTTTAAGGACTCAAACTACGGTGGGCCCTGTGGGAGTCCAGAACCCCAACCACTACGCCACCTGTGGCCCCAGGAGAGGTATATTTTAGAGTGGGAGACACAGTGACCCTTTGCATGCACTGAGGAATGATTCAGGAGGGAGGGAAAGACGCCTAGCTCAGCAGAGGGAATGGCTGAGGAAACCATGTTTGAAAAGGTGAGAAGGGAGGGATCCAAAGACCGTGTGCAGGAGGGGCCTTTGAAAGATGGGAGGATACTTCCTGAGTGGTAATCGGAGGGAAGAGAAATACAGGTAAAAGGTTGTGCGTTTCTCTAGCGTTTTCTCCTTTGCTTTCTATTCCCTCACTCTGGTCCCTCCAGAAATCTTATCTGGGAGTAGTTTTCAATTACTTCTTATATAATCCTAACTCCCAAAGCCACCCAAACCTTTTACTACCATGACTGTCAAGCTACTGGGCCAGTGAGTGTGCCATAGACACTTAGGGCCCACTATATCTAAGGTGAAGTTCAGTTTGACCCCGGGATGACATGCCAGGCTCCTGCTTCCTCCTCATCTCACAGACCTTGTCCATCTCCCAGTTCTGTTGCTTTTAACTTCTGGAATTGCTCTCTGTTCTGCTGTCTGTGGCTCGGAGCTCCCTGCCTTCCTGCAGCCTCAGTGCTGACCGGTTGCTGTGATCTTCTCGATGGCCTCGCTCTTCCCTGCTACACACCCGGCCTCTTCCCCAGGCTTCCCTCCCAGCTGCTGCCCACAGTTCTAAATGAAAAGGTAATTGCAGCACTCCCAAACCCCAGTCTTCAGAGCCCCACATTGTATGTGCGAGGCAGAGTCCTGACATTGTTTCCCACACTCGGTATCAGTAAATGTCGTTAAGAGAATAAAACACTTTGCCCTGGGGCCGGCTGGAGGCGTGGTGGTGAGGACAGTGGATTTCACATGGCCGACCACATGGCTTGAGTCCCCGACTTGGTGGCCCGAAGAAACACTCCAGGCACGTGCGTGTGCCTAAAATCCTGAAAGGGAGAAAGGGAGGAGAGATTGCTGCGTGGCCATTTCCCATGGGGGTGCTTTCTCATTTGCCCTCTTTCTGCTCCTCTCTGGCAAATGCATGCACCCTCTGGCTAAGCACCAATACAAAAACCAACCAGACACCATGTTGCCTGTGTGGCCAATTTCCATTTTAGAACTATGTTCATCTTCTACTTAGTACTTCATAGACCTTCAACTATAGTTATATTTCCCTCTTATTTCCAGGGAAACTTGGTTTGATAAATCCTTTCTTTTCCTCTTACGTGTTTAAACAGATGCAGACGTCACTTTGGAGAAGAAGGAAAGAGGAAGCCCTGCCGTAAAACTTCGTATTAAAAAACATGAGGAAATATTTGTGGATGTTATCCTGGCTTTGGAATCAAAAAGTAGCTGGCCTGCTAGCACCAAGGAAGGCCTGCCCATCCATAACTGGCTTGGCACAAAAGTCAGACAGGAGCTGAGACGACAGCCATTTTACCTCGTACCCAAGCACGCAAAGGAAGGAAGTGGTTTTCAAAGTACTGTAATTTTAAAAAAAATTATTTTATTGTATTTATTATTATTATTTTAAATTTTGATCAGCGTAATGGCTATGTCGCTGGACTCCCACGTAGTTGACTGCGGTTCGCGTCCCGGACCCAGTGGCTTAAAACTCACGCCGGGCGCATGTGCGTGCATGCCCAAGATCGTGAGAGGAGAATGGAGGAGAAGGGATTGCGGCGTGGCCACCCCCCTGGGGGGTGATTTCTCGCTTTCTGTCTCTCTGTCTCTCTCTGTCTGTCTGGCGAGTGCACGCGCCCTATGGCAAAACCTCTCCAAAAAAAAAAAAAAAAATTTCATCAGGAAGAGACAGACAGAAAGTGAGAAAGCAAGCTGCCTAGTTTGGGACTCGAACCATGGTCAGCCATGTGGGAGTCTAGCGCCTTAACCACTATGCCATCTGATGGCCCCGAAAGTACTGTACTTTAATTACTTGATTGATTTATATTGAAAGCTTATTTCATGATAGAAAGAATATCCATATACATGAGAAAGAGAGAGAGAAAAAAAAAGAGGTAGAGAAAAAGTACTCTGAACAGAGTCTCATTACACCGAGACCTCTTCATCACACCCATTGTGTTTTCACCCCTATGCCACAGTGTCTGGGCCATCATGGTATTTTAAGTGTTAAGTTAACGACATAAAAGAGTCTTAAAGTGCTAGGTCACTATAAGATCAACAGCCAACTAATGCAGCAGGCGGTTGGAGTCATCAGATTAAGGAGGTTACCAGATGGGAGTTTAGTGAGAGATGAAATTGAGGAGGGCATACTTGTAGTAGGAATAAATAGACACTCAGCTTTAAAATGTCTAGTAACCTGCAGTTGAATTATATATATATATATACACACTATGTTTTATATATATATATATACATATATATACACACACACACACACACACACACATGTGTATGTCACGTGCGTGTATTTAATTTGCCAAAGGGCGTGTGCACTCACAGAACAAAGAGAGAGAAAGGCAGAGAAAATGAGAAATCACCTCCCAAGGGAGGATGTCCACACCACAATCCCTTCTCCATGCTCCTCTTAGAATTTTGGGCATGCATGCACTTGCACCCGGCATGAGTTTTAAGCCTCCAGGTATGAGACTTGAACCACTGTCAGCCATGTGGAAGTTCAGTGCCTTAACCACCACGCCACCTCCTGACCCCATATCATACTTTTTTTTCTGGCTTGCCTGTTTGATCAGGATCCAGATAAGGTCCACACATTGCGAATGGTCAATATATCTGCTAAATCTCTTTTAACTTAGAACCTCCTCTTTCATTTCTCTTTTTTTCCTCTCAGTATATTCACTGAAGTAACAGATAATGTATCCCATAGTTTCCCTTAGAGAGGATTTTGAAGGCTACATTTCAGTAGTGTCATTTAACATATTCTAGTTTCTTCTGTATTTTACTGGTAGTTAGATCTAGATGATAACTGACATTTTTGATGCTATTATAGATAGAATTTTCTTTTTTTTTTTTCCCTTAAAGCCTGGCCTGGTGGTGCAGTCAGTGGCATACTGAACGGCTGAAGGCACATGGCCGACCATGGGTTCAGATCTCTGGCCGAGTTAACCCGAAACATTTATGGTATGCACGTGTGCCCAAGAGCCTGTCAAGTTAGAGAGGTGGGACAGGGGATCATGGTGTGACGAGACCCTGTTGAGGATACTTCTCTTTCTTTCTGTTCTCTTTGTCTCTATCTTTCTCTCGATTGTGCACTACATGCTCTCTATTGTGAATTTAAAAAAAAGATTTTATATTTTGTTTGTTGCCTCATGTAGAAATACATCTAATTTTTGTAGTCATAATCTTACTAACTCTTTTAATTAGTTTTGTGAATTTATTTGTAGATTCCTTTTTATTTTCTACATAGGCAGTTATCATCTATAGGTAGTAATAGCTTTTTTTTTTTTTTTTTTTTTTTTTTGACCAGAGAGAGACACACAAAGAAACATAGTGAGAGAGAAAGCACCCTTCCCCCTACACCCCCACCAGTTGGGTGTGATCAAATCGCAATCCTTTTTCTTCCACTTCATCTCATCAGGATTTTCGGCACGTGCACTTGGCTTGTGCTTTTTTGAACCTCAGTCAGCCAGTGGGGCCCAGCCAGTGGGACTCCCTATGCAACTTAACCATGCAACTCCCTATGCACTTAACTGTGCTTAACCGTGGTGCTGCGGAGCTGGCCCGGATGACAGTGTTGCTTGACCCTTGCCAGTGCTAAAACCCTTACTGTGACTGCCAGGACACCCAGTGCATGTTGAACAGGATGGGGGGAGGGGAGGAAACACCTTGCCTTCTTCCTGACTGCAAGTGGAAGACCTTCAACTTTTTATCTTATATTATGTTACTGTAGTTTTCTAAAATGTACTTTTTATCAGATCAAGTTCTTATCCAGACTGAAATTGCTGAGAGGTGTTTTTTTTTTTAACTTTTATTTATTCATTCATTTATTTTAATTTGACCAGAGGGAGAGAGAGAGAGAGGAAAGTGAGAAAGCAAGCTACCAGGTCCAGGATTTGAACCGTGGTTAGCCACGTGGGAGTGTCCAGCACTTTAGTCACCATGCCACCTGCTGATTCCCCAAAAGGTGTTTTTTCAAATGATGAATGGATGTAGAATTTTTCTAACTGCATTCTCTGTATCTATTGAAATGCTCATACGATGTTTCTGTTAATGTGACAGGTTATATTGATTGAGTTTCTAATTATAGACTGTGCATTGCCATATAAAACCAGCTATGTAATAGAGTGATTAGAGCTTTTTCTTTCTTTTTTTTCCTTTTTTTGAGAGATTTTTGCTATAGGGTACGTGTGCTCACTGGAGAGACAGAGACACAGAGAGACAGAAAGTGAGAACTCATCCCCCCAGGGGATGGCCAAGGTGCAGTCCCTTCTCCTCCATTCTCCTCTCAGGATTTTGAACATGCACACACACACACCCAGCAAAAGTTTTAAGCTGTTGGGTCTGAGACTCTGGGTCCAGTACTTGAGAGTCCAGCGATGTAACCATTACGCCATCTGCTGGTCCCAGTCAGACCTTTTAAAGCTAGCTATGGTAAGACGGGAAGAAATCATTCTATTTTTTTGCAAACTCTCACGAAGAATAGAAAGAAAGGGGAATGTTCTCCTGTTTATTTTATACTAGTACCAAAACTTGAGAGGACGGCACAAAAATCAAATCAATTGAGTGCGATTATTCAGACAAAACAAGAACAAACTGAATTGAACAATATATAAAAGCTACTGTGTCTCACCATGGCTAGCCATACTAAGCTCTGACCTCATCTTCCACTCTCTTATTTTCTTCCCCATTTAGCACCCTCTCCTTTAAAAAAATTTTTTTAATTGAAAGCACTTATTTTAATGTGTACTTATTTATCTGTTCACTTCCTTTGGTTTCTCTCTCCCTACAATTTTTTCAGGATTTTTTTAAAAAAGAATTATTTTATTTATTTATTTATTTATTTAAATTTGACAAGAAAGAGAGAAAGTGAGAAAACAAGCCACCAGGTCCGGGACTCGAATCGCCGTCAGCCATGTGGGAGTCCAGTGCCCTCAATGACCAACGCCACCTGCCAGCCCCCAAGATAATATTTTTTTTTAAGGTTTTTGCCATAGGCTGGGTGCCCTCGCTGAGAGAGACAGAGGCAGACAGTGAAAGATGTATGAACTCACCCCCGAGGGCAGTTGACCACAATCTCTTCTCCTCCAGTGTCCTCCTGGGATTTGGGGCACACATGCAGAGGTGCCTGGTGTGATTTTCAATTTGCCAGGTCTGGGACTCAAACTGTGGCCTGCCATGAGGGAATCCAGCACCTTAACCACCATGCCATCTGCTGGCCCCAGGGTGACATTTTAATGAAGGGAATCACCTAAATATTGTGTCATTTACATATCGATGCTTTTGGTTAAGTGCTCTCCTATTTTTCTTTTGGAAATTAAGAAGAAACATGGCGGCTATCATTCTCTCACATTGAAAAGGACATTTTGAAAAAGCATGGCCAATGTAAAACATGCTGTGAAACTGACGGAGTGAAATGTTGCAGGTAAGGTCCTTATTTGGTTAAATGACAGATCATCTACGGTGTGTTCCATTCTTCGTTGACTCCCTAGCTCACACCTGCAGACGATCATTGCTGGGTCGGGCTGGGTTGACCTGGATGATTATCCACAGCGTGAGCACGAAAGCAGAGAACATAGATGCAAGGGACCAAGGAAAGGGTGGTGTTAGAAGGCAAGGCCAGGGAGCAGCAGCCCCGAACCCTGGGTCAGATAGGTGTGTAAGGAGGACAGAGTGAGACGGTGTAGACCCTAACCGTAACAATTTGGTGTGCCATAGTATTCTGGTTGTTAAAATTAGTGAATACCCCATAATCCAAGAGGCCAACAGATCTTTTATTGAATGTTGTTCCTTGCTTTGGGATAATTTGGCTGCCTTTAAGGCTAAAACCTGACAGGCCAAACTTGAAACAACAAACACAAAGTGAATAATTACTTTTGGTAGCACACACACCATAAAACTGAGATTGGAAAGGAATTGTTCATTTGTTTCTAAAGTTGACAAGTATAAAAATCATCAAATTAAAAGATCAAAACCAAAGACCAGCAGATAGCATAGTGGTTATGTTGCTGCACTCCCACATGGCTGACTGTGGTTTAAGTCCCTGACCTGGGGCTTCAAACTCATGCCAGGCACGTGTGCATGGATGCCCAAGGTCCCAGAAGGAGAACGGAGGAGAAGGGCCGTCCCCCTGTAGGGTGATTTCTTACTTTTCCTCTCACTGTCTCTCTCTCTCTCTCTTTCGTGATCAGACCTTCATACCTGCCCTAAGGCAAAAACCTCTAAAAAAAAAAAAAAAAGAAAGAAAAGGTCAAAACAAGAATGTGCAATATTTAGGTGCAGACGTTCTTTCAGTCTTAACTGAAGCAAGCATTAAAGCTAAATAATTTTATGAAATATTACATTTGGGGCCAGCTCCATGGCCTAATGGTTCAGAAAGTTAAATCCCACATGGCTTACTATAGTTCAAGTCCTGGCCCCAGTGGCTTGAAACTCACACCAGGCGTGTGTGTGTGCATGCATGCCTGCCCCAAATGGAAAAATGGAGAATGGATTGTAGCATGGACACATCCTACTGAGGGTGCTTTCTCTCTCATTCTCTGTCTCTGTCTTTATGTCGAGCACATGTACCCAATGGCAAAGTAAAAAACAAACAAACAAACAAAAAACAAGAGACCAGCAGATGGAGTAATGGTTATGTCAGTGGACTCCCACATAGTTGACTGCAGTTTGAGTCTTGGACCTGGTGGCTTGAAACTCATATGGGGCTCATGTGCGTGCCTACCCAAAATCTTGAGAGGAGACTGGAGAAGGGATTGTGGTGTCGCCTTCCCCCCGAGGCGATGATTTCTTGCTTTCTGTCTCTCTGTCTCTGTGTCTCTAGCAAGTGGACAAGCCCTATAGCAAAAAAAAAAAAAAAAAAAAAGAAAAAAACCCTTCTTTAAAGCAAAGCAAAACAAAACAAAACAAAACAAACAAATGAAATGGATCTTGCCAACAACAGAATAACTGGATAATGTAAATGTTTGCAGTCTGATAACATAATATAATTTTAATTAATTAATTAATTAATTTATTCATTCATTTATTTGCTGTGGGCGTTTGCATTTGTCAAAGAAAGGGAAAGTGAGAAATGTTGCTCAAGGGGATGCCACGATGCAATCCCTTCTCCAGTCTCCTGTCAGGCTTTTGAGTATGTGCACACACATGCCCACTGTGGTTGTCAAGCTGCTGTGTCCAAGCACCTGAACTGTGGAGTCGGCCATGTGGGATCCTGCACCAAAATTCTGTGCCATGTGCTGGACTGTAAAGTAATAATTTTGTTTCCTAGAATTATACATTTGATTGTATTTATCATTATTATTACTTTTTTAAAATAATTATTTTATTTTACTTTCTTTTTCTTTCTTTCTTCTTCTTCCTTTCTTTTAATTTGATTAGAGAGGGACAGAGTGAAAGAGAGAGAAAGAGATAAGGAGAGAGAGAAAACAAGCTTCTAGATCTGGGACTCAAATTGTGGACAGCCATGTGGGAGTCCAGCACCCTTAACCACCATGCCACCTGCTGGCCTGCATTATTACTACTTTTTAATTTGTTATAGGACATCTGTGCTCACCAGAGAGAGACACAGAGGGAACATGAGAAAGTAAGCCATCAGGTCTGGGACTCAGACCTCATTCTGCCATGTGGAAGTCCATTGCCCTACCCACCACGCCACCTGCTGGCCTCAGTTATATAATTTTTTAAAATTATAAAAAGACTTTTCTAAGTACAAAATAACTGAATGAATAATATAAATTTCTGTCTGTTTTATATAATTTAATTCTGACAGAATAAAATGTTTAAGCTAGGCATGGGAAGAGAGAGAAACAGTGTTTTTTTTTTTTTTTTTTTTTTTTTTTTTTCGGAGGGGTTTGCTATAGGGCACATGTGCTCATCAGAGGGAAAGTGAAAAATCACACACCTCCAGGAGAGATGGCTACACCAGAATCCCTTCTCCTTTCTCCTCCTGGGATTTTGGGCATGCATGCACACACCGACCATGATTTTCAAACCACCAGGGTCCATGACTCTAACCACGGTCAGCCATGTGAGATTCCAGTGCCTTAGCCACCATGCCACCTGCTGCCCCCCAGAAAAAATGTGTTTTAAGAACTTCAAAGTGGGGCCAACAGATGGCGCAGCTGTGTCGTTGGACTCTCACATGGCCGACTGCAGTTTGAGTCCTGGACTTGGTGGCTTCACAATCGCTCTGGGTGCGTGTGCGTGTGTGTCCAAGATCCCAGGAGGAGAATAGAGGAGAAGGGATTGTGGTGTGGCCATCCCCCCTGGGGGGTATATTTCTCGCTTTCCCTCTCATTGTCTCTCTCTGGTGAGCATATGCTCCCTAAGGCAAAAAGCTCTATCAAAAAAAAAAAAAAAAAAAGGAAAACTTCAAAGCATGTATCTGAAAACATGATGAATATATATTTAAATTATAGAAGGGTACTTCAAAAAGAATGTGGAAAATGGAATTAAAAACCAGTTTAGGGACAGTAGTGGTGTGGTAGGTGAGGTGGCTGGATCCCACATGGCTGACTGGCTGGTTTGAATCCTGGATCCAGTAGCTTCAAAAACATGCTGGGTGGGGAACCAGCAGTTAGTGTAATGGCTATGTCGCTGGACTCCCACGTAGTCGACCGCGGTTCGCGTCCCGGACCCAGTGGCTTAAAACTCATGCCAGGCACGTGTGCGTGCGTGCCCAAGATCCCGAGAGGAGAATGGAGGAGAAGGGATTGCGGCGTGACCATCCCCCCTGGGGGGTGATTTCTCGCTTTCTGTCTCTATGTCTCTCTCTCTCTCTCTGTCTGGTGAGCGCACGCGCCCTATAGTGAAAACCTCTTCCAAAAAAGAAAAAAAAAAAAAAAAAAAAAAAACCATGCTGGGTGCATGACTGTGTGTGTCCAAAATCCCAGGAGGCGAATGGAGGAGAAGGGACTATGGTGTGGCCAGCCCCTGTAAGGGGTGATTTCTCACTTTCTTTATCTCTCTTTCTATCTCTCTAATGAGTGCCTGTCCCCTGTAGCAAACTTCAAAAAAATTATTTTGGTGCTAGAAAAATGTGAAATCTGGTCATATTTTTTTTTCATAATAGTCATTCTCCATGAACTTTTTGAAGGTTTCTTTTATTGTTATTGTTTAATTATATTTTTCTTGTTAGAGGTCTAAAACTGTAGAATAAGGCAGATCATAAATTTAAAATAAATGGTTGTCTTTTTTATTCAACAGGAAAGATTGTTTAAAACTAATGAAATACCTTTTAGAACAGCTGAAGAAGAAGAACCAAAAGGAACTGGATAAATTTCATTCTTACCATGTGAAAACTGCCTTTTTTCACACATGTACTGAGAACCCACATGATGAAGACTGGCTTCCCAAAAATCTGAACCTCTGCTTTGACAACTGCGTGACATATTTTCTAAAGTGCCTAACCATGGAACAACTTAAGCATTATTTTATTCCTGGAGTTAATCTATTCTCACGAGACAAAATTAACAAAATAAATAAAGAATTTCTGTTAAAGCAAATTGAATATCAAAGAAACAATGGATTTCCAGTTTTTGATGAAGATGATCTTTTAAAAAAGAAGAATTAGAGTGACTTAATAAT
The DNA here is from genome assembly GCA_026018925.1 of Tupaia tana. Classification (NCBI taxonomy): domain Eukaryota; kingdom Metazoa; phylum Chordata; class Mammalia; order Scandentia; family Tupaiidae; genus Tupaia; species Tupaia tana. Next base: position 93,236,374 of record JAKSZU010000002.1, read on the forward strand.
TGTAATGTTTTAAATTTGTTACAGCAATGACTGTCTAAAATGAATGTAATATTCAGTTCTTGATGTGTTGTAATAAATTCTAATCAGTATTGTAGGAGAGATTAGTCCAGAAATAAGAAGCAAAAGGAGTATTTAAAATCTAAAGACCTGGGGCTGGCTGGTGACATGGTGGTTAAGGGCACTGGACTCCCACATGGCTGACTGTGGTTTGAGTCCCGGATCTGGCAGTTTGCTTTTTCACTCTCCCCTCCTTCTCTCTCTCACTCTGTCCCTCTCTGGTCAAATTAAAATAAATAAATGAAGTTAAATAAAATAATTCTTTTAAAAAGATCTAAAGACTTGACCAGATTGGGCTGAAAAAAAAAAATCACCTTAAATTCATCAGGTCCTATTGAACACCAATTCTTACCTAGCACAGGTGTGTGGAAGGCGCTGAGAGACAATGTTAGAAATGATCATTGCCTCTGTAAAACTGGTAGGCTTTGTCCAATGTACAAATATATTTGAAAGTTATCCCCTACTGATGGGATAGGAATGAAATTTTAAAAAATGAGTTCTATATGTTCTCTGCATGTCTCAGGAAAAACTTAATTTTATAGGAAAATATAGGGGACATTTACAGGAAAATATATAGAGGAAAATATGGAGTATTATAATAAACATAAAACTTTATTTTTATCTTCAGTAACATATTTACATATGTTTCTGAAAAAGTAATCGTACACAGCACATGAAACACAGTGAGACAAGATTGAGATAAGATGTTACTCTCCTCAGTGTTCACGTGGCAGTCAACCTAGGAGACCGCTGCTCGGCTTTTTCTTCTTCATATATTTTGGACATTTTCTTTTTGGTTAGTTTATCTTTTTCTCTTTGGTTTGTAGTTCTTTACATATTTTAGATACTTATGCATATTTTAGATATTTATATAACAACTTATACCATAAAGGTTGTTTTCACTTCTTTTGGTGTCATTTAATAAACAAGATTTTAAAATTTTAATGAATTTATCAGTCTTCTTTATGGTTTGTGCTTTATATAACTTGTTTAAGTACTTAACTGCATTTGAACACATTAAGGGAAAAGTTAGACAGAGGACTGGGGATGACTAATGATAAATAAGAAATTAGGCAAACAAATCTAAACTACTTTTAATATTAAGAAATGTGTATAAGGATTTCCACCACCGAAGACCCTCTGCCCAGAGCTCACCCTCCTGCCCCACAAGTCTAGCCAGGAGCCAGGATAAGCCAATCAGCAGCCATTTATATTTGAGTTCTGAGCAGCCACAGCGCAATTTTCATTTTTTGACAAAATTTTTTTTCTTCTCTTTTTCTTATTGCCTTTTCCCCTCTTCTTTATTTTTTTTCTATCCTTTTTCCTTTTCTTTTTACCTTTCTCACTTTTCTGCTCAGTCTTCCCACACTGATTTTCGGTTTTTTTTGGAGAGGTTTTCGCTATAGGGCACGTGCGCTCACCAGAAAGAGAGAGACAGACAGAGAGATAGAAAGAGACAAATCACTCCCAAGGGGGGATGGCCACACCGTGATCCCTTCTCCTCCATTCTCATCTCGGGATCCTGGGCACATACACACATGTGCTTGGCGTGAGTTCAAGCCACCGGATCTGGGACTTGAACCGCAGTCAACTACATGGGAGTCCAGAGACATAGCCATTGTACCAACTACTGGTCCCTTTTTAAACTTTTATTTATTCATTCATTTATTTAAATTTGACCAGAGAGAGAGAGAGAGAGAGGGAAAGTGAGAAAGCAAGCCACCAGGTCCAGGATTTGAACCATGGTTAGCCATGTGGGAGTGTCCAGCACTTTAGTCACCATGCCACCTGCTGATTCCCCAAAAGGTGTTTTTTCAAATGATGAATGGATGTAGAATTTTTCTAGCTGCATTCTCTGTATCTATTGAAATGCTCATACGATGTTTCTGTTAATGTGACAGGTTATATTGATTGAGTTTCTAATTATAGACTGTGCATTGCCATATAAAACCAGCTATGTAATAGAGTGATTAGAGCTTTTTCTTTTTTTTTTTTTTTTTTGAGAGATTTTTGCTATAGGGCATGTGTGCTCGCTGGAGAGACAGAGAGACACAGAGAGACAGAAAGTGAGAAATGATCTCCCTGGGGGATGGCCAAGGTGCAGTCTCTCCTCCATTCTCCTCTCAGGATTTTGGGCATGCATGCACACACACCCAGCATAAGTTTTAAGCTGCTGGGTCTGAGACTCTGGGTCCAGTACATGGGAGTCCAGCGATGTAACCATTATGCCATCTCCTGGTCCCAATCAGAGCTTTTTTGTTGTTGTTGGGAGAGGTTTTTGCTATAGGGCGTGTGCGCTCGCCAGAAAGACAGAGAGACAGAAAGTGAGAAATCACCCTCCCCCCACCCCCCCAAGGATGGCCACGCTGCAATCCCTTCTCCTCCATTCTCCTCCATTCTCCTCTTGGGACCTTGGGCATGCATGCACATGTGCCCAGTGTGAGTTTAAGCCGCTGGGTCCAGGACTCAAACCATAGTTGACTACATGGGAGAGTCCAGTGACATAGCCATTATGCCAACTCTTGGTGCCCCACACACTGATTTTCTAGACAGGTCTAGGTGCTCAGTAGCCAAATATCTGAATACTTTTAGGGTTGGATTAATTCTCAACTTTCTCAATTGAGTCAGGTGTGCAAAGGGAGAAAAACGGTACTGTTTACAGGCTGCAGGTCACCTTCTTCTGCATTCCTCTGAATGCTCAGATTTAACTCCAAAAAATATCTCTTCTCTACTGGGAACGAATAACTCCTCTTCCTTCACAAAGAATACAAGGGAATCATGGAAATGTCAGATGAAGAATTTAAAATATTCATAGTAACAAACCTAATAGAGATGCAAGAGAATGGAGACAAGAAACTCCAGAAGATGCAGGAGCAAAGAGACACCGAGTTCCAGGAGGCGAGGAAGTTCTTGTACAGTCTGAAAGAGGAGAAACACATCATAAAAAAGAAACATATCATAAAAAGAATCAAATGGAATGGTTCGAGCTAAAGGCTGTAATGCAGGAAATCACAACTCCTGTTGAAAATATCATAAGCAGATTAGATCAGGCAGAAGATCGAACCTCAGATGTAGAAGATAGAACCTCTGACCTACAGAAATTCATCAAAGAGACTGAGAAAATAAGTAAAAATAAAAACCTAGAATAACATACGAGTAATACTAGAGACCATTAAATGCCCAAACATCCAGATAATCGGTATCCCAGGAGGTGAAGAGGATTGAAAATCTATTCCATAAAATCCTGGAAGAAAACTTTCCAAACCTAGAGAGGCACTCAAATATCCTGACCCAGGAAATACAAAGGGCCCCACATAGAATCAACCCAAGAAGATCTTCCCCCAGGCACATCAGAGCCTGATTGATGAAAACCACAGAGACAAGATACTAAAATTGGCAAGAGAGAAACATCAAGTTACTTTCAAAGGATATCCCAACAGTCTAATATCAGACCTCTCATCAGAAACAATGCAAGTAAGGAAAGAATGGAAAAATATATTCAAAGCATTAAGTGAAAAACAATTTCAACCAAGAATACTGTACCCAACAAGATGATCTTTCATATGGGAAAAAAAGACAAAAACATTCTCAGATAAACAAAACCTGAATGAATTTACCAGCACCAGACCAGCTCTCCAAGAAGTGCTGGAGGGAGTGCAATACCAGGAAAACTAAAGTTGGACACACAGAAATAAGATACAAGAAACAACCAAGAGAATGGCCAGCTTAATGGCAGGGACAAGTCCGGAGCTGAATGTTAACTTCCAGAGTTTAAATGGAAAGATAAGATCATAGCAACACTGCAAATGCAATAGAAGAGAGAGATTAATTACATGATTCTGAATTAGTGAAATAAATTTTTTGACTTTACAATAAAACGTTACTGATTTTCTTCAATGCTTTGATGTCCATATTTAAGGATTTTGTCTTCTCTTGAACTGTTGATTTATTCCTCTACCATTTGAACTGAATCCTAACATTTTTCTGGCTTTAAGCTTTAAGCAAATTTCTCTTAACATTTTTTTATTTTGATCTATTAAAACTAAAACTTGTTCTGAAATAAAAAAATGCATTAAAATATCCATTAATACATATTTTACGACTGCAGTAAGCTATCTAGCCCCAGCGAGGTGGTACTTCATGGTACGTTTACTTTACTTACGGAGGTTTATGCCTAGTCAGATATGGGTTAATAAATATGTATATATCAGCTGTGCTTGCTATTGAAAGTGTTTAAATTAATTAAGATCTTTAGTGAATCAATAAAATGTGGGGGGGGGGGGGGGAAGGGCATAGAAAACAACTGTACATACCAGAGACTGTGGGAGAAGGGGGAGAACTGGCAGAGGGTGAGAGATGGGGAATCAAGGGGGGAATGAAAAAAGCAAAATATATAAGAAACAAGAAATTGAAAATTATTTGTTGATGATAACATGTATGGAAATCTCATTTTGTATACTGTATTGATGTATAGTGAATGATTAAAGAGATAAATTAGTTTTCAAACTGTGTATATGAAGAGAAATTACCGTCTGAGCTGAGAATACTGCTCAGCTGCACTTAAGAGTCACGGGACAACAGAACGAAAGGTAGCCTATGTGGAGAGAATGGAGCTAAATGGGGCAGGGATCACACGAGATGACTTCAGTAAGTTCGTGGGAAGGTGGAATTGAAGTCTGAGTTTATTAATTTTTATTAATTTGCTATAGGCTATGTTTGCTTCCCAGAGAGGGAGAGAGAGGGAAAGTGAGAAATCACCCCCAGGGAGGATGGCCATGCTGAAATCCTTTCACTTCTCCTCTCTGGATTTTGAGTATGCATGCATGTGCACCTGGCGTGGTCTTTAAGCCATCATGTCTGGGACTTGAACGGCATAACTGTCTGTGTGGGATGCCCGCCCCGCCCCGCCCCCCACAAACACCATACCATTCTGAGCATGGCTTGCTCAGGGTTTCACAAGGCTGTAATCAAGGTGTCAGCTCAACTAGAAAAGGACCCACCCTAGCCCACTGTCACTGAAAACTGAAGTTCATAACCATATAGATTGGGTTGCCTGACTTTTTTGACAACGTAGTATTTGTTGGTGTGTTTTTCACTTATTTTGATGTATATGTTCACTTAATGTAAATATTTTTTCACAAAAATGTGCTCATTATATATTTGGAGAGGTTTGGTAATTCTTTTTTTTTTTTTTTTTTTTTTTTTTTTTTTTGAGAGGTTTTTGCTATAGGGTGCATGTGCTCACCAGAAAGAGAGAGACAGAGAGACAGCAAGCGAGAAATTATCCTTCTGGGGGATGGCCACACTGCAACCCCCTCTCCTCCATTCTACTCTTGGGATCTTGGGCACGCACGCACACGTGCCTGGCATGAGTTTAACCCATCGGGTCCAGGACTCGAACCACGGTCGACTATATGGGAGTCTAGCAACACAACCATTATGCCAACTGCTGGTTCCAGTAATGTTTTAAAAATAATTAGTTATTTTATTATATTTATTATTATTTTTGTTCACATGAGTTTTGCCAGAGAAAGAGAGAGAAAGAAAGCAAGCTGCCAAGTCTAGGACTTGAACCACAGTAGACCATAAGGGAATTCCAGTGCCTTAACCACCACGCTACCTGCTGGTCCTATGTTTTGTAATTCTTATAAGTGTATTTTCTCATTACCATTCAACTTTTTTTGTTTTTTAGAGGTTTTTGCTATAGGGTGCGTGCGCTCGCCAGACAGAGACAGACAGAGAGACAGAAAGTGAGAAATCACCCCCCAGGGGGGATGGCCACACCGCAATCCCTTCTCCTCCGTTCTCCTCCCGGGATCTTGGGCACGCACGCACATGCGCCCGGCGTGAGTTTTAAACCACCAGGTCTGGGACGCGAACCACAGTCAACTACATAGGAGTCCAGTGACATAGCCATTTTGGTCTGACTTTTTCTGACAAGTGATACAAATGCCAAAATTTAAAAACCACAGAAAGGCAGTGAAAGGAAAATATCAATTCCACTCCATTCCTCTCTCACCCATTACCTTTCTAGAGGCAGACAGCATAACCTTTTTCTTACACAGTCTTCTAGTGAGGTGCTTCTAGATATATATAGTCTAATAAAATAAGATTTTATCATTTAGCTTTATAAAATGATTTTAAAAGTCCAGAGTTTTAAGCCACCAGGTCCGGGACTAGAACTGTGGTTGACTACATGGGAGTCCAGCAACATAGCCATTATGTTAACTGCTGGTCCCAAAAGTCCAACTTTTTAAATGTTATAGCACATAGGAATTTATTCTCTTGTTTAAGACTTTTGATTACTGTTCATGCTTCTTATATGTTTTGTCTATTCAGCTTTACTGAGGAAAATTGTAGTAACTTAGGAAAATAAAAGTGACCAATTTTGCAAATTTTCAGATTAGTTGGCAAAGTTATACACTGTTCTTAACATTTTTTATGCCAATGTATTCCTAACCCCCCACTAGACTTTACCAGACATTTATGTATTTGATTGGTTTTACTGACAAGTCAGCAGTTGATTTCCACTGAATTCTAGTTACTAATTCATTCATTTCTGCCTTGACCTTTATTTCTATCCTTCTGTTAAGTTCTGTTAGTAATATTCTCACTAATACCAGGAAACTCACTGCATGAATGAATAATATGACATGATATAAAGCCATAATTAATTATAACAAAGAGAATGATAAATACATAAATTCTAAAAGTTAGTAAATATGAGGAACTCTCATTTGTGGTGAACAGGTAATACAATACTGTAAGGGAAAGCTGATGGTTAATGTCATCCAAGAAACTGTCATAGAAATGCCACTTGATTTTCTTAGGATTTATTTTAGTATGGAGCTATAGGCTAAAATGTAAAGATAAACATCTGTTGTATACTTTGGTCCCATGTAATAATTTTTTCACCGTTTCACTTCAAGTAGATGACAGGTAATGATGTAAGAAAAGTATACCCAAATAAAATACTGTCTAACAAACACGAAATTAAAATGCTATACAGAAAGACAAAGATCGACTTGTCTTTGTACAAAAATTAACATTTATTTTGTAAACAGTATCTTTTTCACTGCTGTAACAACATCTGAACAAGCATTAAACTCTTCAAAGACTGACCTTAGTACAACAACATAACAGTAAACAAAAAAAGTGCTTTAGGTAAAAAGATAATTTTAAGTAAAATAAAACCTTCTAGTGCTATTTCTTTAATAAATATCCATGAAGAAAATTTCAACTCTTTTAAATACTTTTGATTTTATTAAAGAAAGTATAAAATATTGAATTCTACATTTTTAAATACTATTATTTTAAGAATCAGTCAAATTTCTTCATACTGCCAGTATGTTCCAATACTTCCATATCTTGGTATATTTCTAAAAAAAAAAAATCTCGAATTCTGAAAAATAAGCAAAAACAAGTAAATTGCTGTTCCTCAAAATTATTTAAAAAGTTTAATTTTTATAACTATGTATAAAATTTATCATCTTAATCATTTTTTTTAACCTTTTTGTTATAGGGTGTGTGTACTTGCTGGAGAAAGAGAGACAGTGATATGGAAAGTGAGAAATTATTCCCCAGGTGGGATGGCCAATGCACAATCTCTTGGCCTCCATTCTTCTCTCAGGATTTTGGGCGCACACACTCGCACGCGCCCAGCATAATTTTCAAGTTGCCATCCAAGACTGGAACCACAGCTGGCCATGTGGGAGTTCAGTACTTTAATCACTGCACCACCTGCTCGTTCCCATCTTCATCATTTTCAAGTGTACAGTTCACAGTGTTAATTAAGTAGATTCACACGGTTTTGCAACTAATCTGTAGGACTTTTTCATCTTATACAAACCTGAAACTCTGTATCCATTCAATGATAACTCCCACTCTCCTAGTTCCCCAGTTCTCAGTAATCTACTCTCTGTTCCTATGAATTTGACTACTTTAGATACCTCGTAAGTAGATTAAAAAAGACAAGCAGTCTTTTTGCAAATGGCCTGTTTATTTAAGCATGTCCTCAAGGTTCATCCATACTTTAACATGTGACAGAAGTTTCTTTCTTTTTCTGGCTGACTGGTAGTTTACAGCGTACATAACCATGTTGTGTTTATCCAGTCATCTATTGATGGGCATTTGGGTTGCACACACTTAGTGACAGTACTAGTGCTCCTATGGGGTTACAAAGGTTTTTTTGAGACCTTGCTTTCAATGTTTTAAATAAATTTATTTATCATTATATTTAATTTGCTATAAGGCACATGTACTCACCAGAAAAAGAGAGAGAGAGAGAGAGAGAGAGAGAGAGAGAGAGAGAGAGAGAGAGAGAGAAAGAGAGAGAGCCACCAGATCTGGGACTTGAACCATGGTTGGCCATGTGGGAATCCAGCGCCCTTAACCACCACGCTACCTGCTGTCACCTGAATTTCTTTATAATAACCATCCTAATGGGTGTGAGGCAGTATCTGTGTGATTTTTATTCCATTTCTCTAATGAGCAGTAGTGTTGAGCATCTTTTTCTATAGTATATATCATCTTCAGAAAAACGTCTATTAAAGTCTCTGATCATTTTTTAATCAGGGTTTTTGTTTTGTTTTTTTTTGTTTATTTTTATTCTTCAATTTGACCAGAGAGAGACAGAGAAAGAGAGAGAGAGGGAGTGAGAAAGTGAGCTGCCAGATCCCCCCTGGGGGGGGAAGGCCACACCGCAATCCCTTCTCTTCCATTCTCCTCTTGGGATTTAGCATGCACACACATGCACCCAGCATGAGATTACTGTATTTTAAAAAATTAATTAATTACTTTTTAAAAAATTAATTAATTTTATTATTACTTTTTCATTAAAGATATGTTATACACATTATCATCAACATTTTTATAGAGATCATACATACATCTTAATGGCTACAGGAATTTGATTGTATGGATATACCATGATATTGACTAACAATATTGAGTAACAAATCAATATTGGTCAATATTAGTTAATATTAGTCAACTATCAATAATATTCCTGACTAATAGCCATTGATAGTTTTTTTTTTTTTTTTTTATATTTTACTGATTCACAAAGGATCTTAACTAATCTAAATACTTTTTTTTTGGAGAGGTTTTTGCTATAGGGCACGTGCGCTCAACAGAGAGACAGAGAGAAATGGAGAGACAGAAAGCGAGAAATCACCCCCCAGGGGGGATGGCCACGCCGCAATCCCTTCTCCTCCATTTTCTTCTCAGGATCTTGGGCATGCACGCATGCACGCACACCCGGCATGAGTTTAAGCCACTGAGTCCAGGACTTGAACCGCGGTCAACTACCTGGGAGCTCAGCGACATAGCCATTACACTAACTGCTGGTCCCCTAAATACTTTCAATAACAAGTATAGTGGATATAAACATATCTATGAACACATGTCTAACTTTAAGCATAAAACTCAGTGAATAGGATGAATGCACTGGTCCCCAACATCTGTTTTATACTTAAGACATCTTACGGATGGTTCACATGTTCTTGGTCAGTTTATAACATACCGATGTACCGTATCTCACTCATCTAGTCCCTGCTAGATATTTACACTAGCTCTCTTATACCATCAATCATCTTTTTGAACAACTTAAAGTTTATTTTCTCAACTCTGTGTTAGTTCTTCTCATTTTAGAGATATAATAAATAGATTTGGGTAAAAATAACACCTGATTTATTATGTTAAAGATAAAAAATAATGCTGAGTGCATTAGCCATTCGCATCGACAAAGCCTAGTTTGAGGTAAGCATTTGAAAGTCCAAGTGCTAAGTTTTACCTCTGGTAGGCTGGTACCACTTTTCAACAGAAGATATTAATAAAACTTCTTGGGCTTTCCTTGGGGTCTTCCCAATTTTTTCCCCGTTTCTTTCTTCAGTTTATTTGCCTTGTATCTCTCAGCCATTGATACAAGCTCCTCTGGGATACTCTGAAATGATCAAATATGCTATTAGGATTCTGAGATTTCTTTTTCTTTTTTGCAATATGCTAAAATGCTTCCAAATCATTTCAGAGAGTCTGTACAACTGGTTATATAACATCTTTTAAGCAGAACGGAATGTGTCTCTGCCTATTAACCCCTAAATCTTAGACTGTAAAACTAGGCTGACCTGGACAACACCCACAATTACACTACTCCCTACTGGTGTAGCCCTCCAGGGACTTCCCCGCTCCCTCGACGTGCCTTCATCCGGTGGTGCCTTCATCCGGTGCCATTTACTACACATCCCGTCTGCCCTCTGGCCCTGAATATGTCCCGTGGCCGGACACTTGCCCCACCTTTCGTAACTCTCCCCTCCCTTGACCTAACTGGTTTCTTCCTCACTAGAGCTTTCATTGCCCAACCCCATTAGATTAGACCCCCTAATTCTATGCTCCCCTACTGCCCACGCTTTATCATGCTATAGCTCTCAGGGTGTATTTACAAACGTACTGGTAAACAGAAAGTCCCAATATCTGGGAGAAATGACTGACATTGGAAAATGATAAGAGGTAGATTTCAAATGAGTTGCATGTGCTCACCTGATTTGCTCTTTCCAGAATATTAATCAGTTCAGTGGAAACCCTCCAATCATTTCTAGTGAGAAGGGTAATTGACATTCCGGCCCTCCTTTAATCGGGAAGAAAAAAAATCACATAAGTACATTTATAATATGTATTCATGACTCAGCTAATATAGATTAGGAACAGAAAAACCTCATTTTTTTTCTTTCATAAGCCCAGATATATATTAAAGCTTATGGTAAGGCAAACAGCAATTTGGGACGTATGAAGTCTGCAATTGTTTAAATAGCATGATGGTGGCATATAGGTGGTGCTTTTAGAGACCATTTGTCGGTAATATTCAGGGTGACCAAAGGGTACAGTTTAGTGTTGTGACTCTATAGATAAAGAATAGTAGACACAAAGAGAGCAGCATAAAGATTCTCATGGCAAGATCTGGTAGAATCTGGAACTGGCCACATGGACAGGGATAAAGTAGCCAAGCAGATTCTGAAGATTAACAGAAAATGTACAGGTACATAGGAGGACAACATAGTTTTCTGGGCAAGAATCTGTGAGGGGGAGAAGAGACTCCAGGATTGGTCTTCTTCAGGGTGGACTACGCTTACTTACCCTGCTCTTCCAGTACGCCCTACCCTGTGTATGTATTCTTCAATATTCCGTGGAAAATCATAATTATAGACATGTGTAATGTCATGGACATCGAGCCCTCGGGATGCTAAGTCAGTAGCAATTAGTATTCTCACTTTACCTAAAGAGTAAAGTCAAATGAATATAGGATCATTCTGGCATAAACAACCCAAGATACATGAAAGATGTATTTGCCCTTATATTTTAAAATTTTGCCAGAGGGTGTATGCATTCTCCAGGGAAAGAGAGGGAGAGAGAGAGGGACAATGAGAAAGCACCCCCCAGGGTGAATGGTCACACCTCAATCTCTTCTACTCCAGCTCTCCCCCCTTTTGGGGTTTTGAGCAAACATGCCTGCATGCACGTGCCCAGCATGTTTCTTAAGCCACTGGGTCCAGGACTTGAACCAGTTGGCCATGCGGAATCAAGGGCCATAACCACCATGCCAGGGGCTGGCCCACCCTCGTTATCTAATCATATAACTTTTATTCTTTATGTTATCCAGTTGCCCCTTATCTGCAGTTTTGCTTTCCACAGTTGTACTTGCAGAACATGTTAAATAGAAATTGCACAAATAGGAAAGTCTTAAGTTTTAAACTGCATGCCGTTCTGAGTAGCATGATGAACCATTACAGCAGCCCTTCCAGGATACAAATCATCCCTTTGCCCAGCGAATCCATGCTGCTTAGGCTGTCTGCCTGCTAGTCACTTAAGAGCTGCCTCAGTTTTCAGATCAACTGTTGTGGATTCACAAAGCTTGTGTTCAAGTAAAACTTATTTTACTGAACAATGGCCTTAAAGTACAAAAATAGTAATGCTGGAAATTCAGATATTTTAAAGAGAAGACGAAAAGGACTTCCTTTAAGTGAAAAGTGAAAATTCTGGACTTCACGAGGAAAGGAATAAGATCATATGCTGAGGTTGCTAAGATCTATACTACAATAAGCTCTAGGGTTGTTGAAAGAATCATGATGCATTTTTGCAGAGAAAAACATAGAAAAAGACATCACGACTTTTCTGACAACCCAATATTTTGAGAGACAGAGACCACATTCACATAACTTTTATTGCAGTATATTGTTATAACCGGTCTGTTTTTAGTTATTGTTGTTGATCTCTTTCAATGCCTAGTTTTTAAACTTTATCATACATAAACAAAAAAACAGAATAGAGTTGGTATTATAGCATAGTAACAGTATACATAGGAGTTGGTAGTATAGTATTATAGTTAGTATTTCAGGATCCACGGGGATCTTGAAATATATCCTGCAGGGGTAAGGAGAAAGATTACTGCAGTCCTTTGGAGTTTGGTAGTTCTTAGAGGCTTTTTTTTTTTTTTTTTTTTTTGAGAGGTTTTTGCTATAGGGTGCATGTGCTCGCCAGAGACAAGAGAGAGACAGAGAGACAGAAATCACCCCCTGGGGGGATGCCCATGCCGCAATCCCTTCTCTTCCATTCTCCTCTCGGGATCTTGGGCACGCACGCACACGCTCCTGGCCTGAGTTCAAGCCACAGGGCCCAGGACTCGAACCGCAGTCAACTGCATGGGAGTCCAGCGACATAGCCTTACGCTAACTGCTGGTCCCATCTTAGAGGCATTTTAATAGATGGAGCTCTGACAAGTATTGTGAAATGCCAGCTCAGGACACAATTAAGTTCTATGAAAAGACGGCACTCAGTCAAGTCCAGGTATTGGACTTACCTTAAATTGGAATGAATATTAATTACGTATTAATTACATGTACCTGTTTTAAAGTTCTCTAAAGCTTTCTCCCGATCACTCTGTTCTCTGTTGCCGTGCAGAGACTCTACTGATATATGTCGAAGAATCAGGTCACTTGATAAGTGGTCAGCTCTGAAGCAAAAGATAAAGTCAGTAATCTTAAGCACTTGATCTAATACCACTATCTATTCACTAGTTTTACTTCTAATAGCAAAAGTCTAAAACTACATAACAAATATACTATCCCCAATGGAAATATAAAAATAGAAGTAAGCCTAAGTAAATCATTTGGACTGATAGCTATAATGTAAATACAAAGAAAAACTACTTACACGGCTTTTCTGCTGACAAAGACAATTACTTTGTCTTTAGGTGACATACTCTCTAGGAAAGTCTGGATATGAGTTCGTTTCTCTTCCTCTGTAGTGACGATTATATTTTGCTTCACTGTATTTACAGCCTAAAGGACACAATGATTATGGCACAGCGATATTGACGGCGAAGCCCTGTACATCAGTTCAAAATAGAGCTTATTCCTATCTTTAGTTAAGGTACTGAAGCTGCTAACAAAAAGGTAGAGATCCTAGCAAAACGACCTGTCTCTACTAAAAATGTAGTTTAGCCATCCATTTTTATTATTTATATGCCCAAAGTAAGTTGAGAATACTTCAATGCTTGGCAGAGTATGCAGAGAGCAATTAATTACCACTGTAAGAGAAGAAAATAGCCTTGAGGAGAGGCGAAGCTTACAAAAACGATCATCCTGAATTTGGGTATTCTTCCAATGAAGGATGATTGTTTTATGACTCAAGAGCCTTAATGCAGTGAGTATTCTAACAATTAAATTCAAAATTTCAAATAAAACATTTTATTTGAAAAAAATAATGACCATTTTTAAATCCCCAGTGAAATAATGTATCTAGGCAATGACTAGTCATTATTAATAATGATCAATTGAAAGGCCAACAGAGAACTTTATAAATGAGGGGTCTGGTTGACAACATCTAAACTCAACAATCAATTTTATCAATTTTATGACCTCATAAAAAGAGAACACCAGACATATATGCACATATGTAGATGTGTGTTTAGAATCTGATTCTAACAGGGTTAATAAAAATGAGGTATTACGGGAACCAGCAGTTAGCGTAATGGCTATGTCGCTGGACTCCCACGTAGTCGACCGCGGTTCGCGTCTCGGACCCGGTGGCTTACAACTCACGCCGGGCGCGTGTGCGTACGTGCCCAAGATCCCGAGAGGAGAATGGAGGAGAAGGGATTGCGGCGTGACCATCCCCCCTGGGGGGTGATTTCTCGCTTTCTGTCTCTATGTCTCTCTCTGTCTGTCTGGCGAGCGCACGCGCCCTATAGCGAAAAAAAATCCTCTCAAAAAAAAAAAAATGAGGTATTAGGAAAACAGAAACATTGACAATGCAGTTGATGGCATTAAGGAATTATTAAAATGCTTGATGTGAGATAATGGTACTATAGCTGTTAAAATGAATCTTTAGACAAATATTAAAATAACTGAATTATATGCGTCTGGAATTTTCTCTAAAATTAGGGAGTAGACAGAATATATCATAAGGCCAAAGTTAGCTATATGTTTAAAATTTCCATATTAAAACATATTTTTTTAATAATGATAATAAAATTAATTTTAAAGTAACAAAGAAAAAATAGAATAGCAATAAAAAACAAGCTTACAACTAGATCCAAAGTACCAACATAGACCATCATTGGCTCTTTCAAATAAGACTGTCCAAGTCGACGAACAGCATATGGCCAAGTTGCACTAGAAATAAAACAAGAGACACCAATATATATTTTTAAAGAATTATTTTATTTAACTTTCTTTCTTTCTTTTAATTTGACCAGAGACGGACAGAGCGAGAGAGAGAGAGGGGGAAAGTGAGAAAGCAAGCCGCCAAGTCTAGGATTCAAACCGTGGTCAGCCATGTGGGTGTCCAGCGCCCCTAACCACCACACCACCTGCCGACCCAAGACATCAATATTAAAAACATACTGCAAATCGGGACCAGCAGATGGCATAATGGCTTTGTCACTGGACTCCCATGTAGTCAACTGCTGTTTGAGTCTAGGACCCAGTGGCTTAAACTCACGCTGGGCATGTGTGCATGTGTGCCTAAGATCCAGAGAAGAGAATAGAGAAGGGATTGTGGTGTGGCCATCCCTCCTGGGGGGGTGATTTCTCGCTTTTTGTCTTTCTCTGTCTTTTTGGTGAGTGCATGTGTCCTATAGCAAAAACCTCTCAGGGAAAAAAAAAAAAAAGACAAACATTGTAAATCAAATATTCCTAAATTCTCTAAAGCATGCTATGCAACAAGTTACTAATTAAAGACAAATTCAGAAATTTAGTACTTTCTGTCTTTTCGATCATGTAGATTTTACAGATAAGCTTCATGACGACCTTTCATATCTCCATACTAATTACAATGAAATTCAACTTCATTTTTCTTGAATTGGGAAGATTATTTGTAAGAAAAAAAGTAAGAGAATCTAGTACATTTCCTCCATTATACACTAATTTTTTTTTTTTTTCTTTTTTTGGAGAGGTTTTTTGCTATAGGGCGCGTGTGCTCGCCAGACAGACAGAGAGAGACATAGAGACAGAAAGCGAGAAATCACCCCCCAGGGGGGATGGTCACGCCGCAATCCCTTCTCCTCCATTCTCCTCTCGGGATCTTGGGCACGCACGCACACGCGCCCGGCGTGAGTTATAAGCCACCGGGTTCGAGACGCGAACCGCGGTCGACTACGTGGGAGTCCAGCGACATAGCCATTACACTAACTGCTGGTTCCCCCATTATACACTAATTTTTTTAAAAGAGGTTTTTGCCTTAGGGCACATGTGCTCCCCAGAGACAAAGATGATGAAAGAGAAAGTGATAAATCATCTCCCAAGGGGAATGGCCACGCTGAAATCCCTTTTCCATTCTCCTCTCAGGACTTTGGGCCTGCATGCACATGCACCCGTTGTGATTTTCAAGCCACTAGATCCGGGACTAGAACTGTGGTTGGTCATGTGGGAGCCCAGCAACACAACTGCCATGCCAGCTGCTGGCTCCCTACACTATCCTTAATGTTCCTGAAGATAAAGGGTAGAAGCCCAGGAGGAATTAGCTCTTAACGATTACTCTGCATTCAAATATAACAAGTTGTTTGCTCAGTTTTATCTTGGGCTAAAAAAAGTATTCAGCAATTGAATGTTGATCTCTAAGGAGAGGTGATCCCTTACTGAAATGTCAGACCTTAACATTAGAAGGAAATCTCTATCTCTAACTTAGGAAACCAATAGTCAAGAATAAAGCAGTCACCGTTAACACTTTGTCCTTTTCTGTTTCAGGAAGGGAGTCTATTCCTGATGTCTATGCTGCACAGTTATCAGGGATACACCTACCTTGTCATAATAGTCTGCCTGTCTGGGCGCACATCTAACAGAATCTTCATTATTTGAGGTTCAAATCCCATGTCCAACATCTTGTCTGCTTCATCTAAAACCTACATTAACAATGAAGAACATGCTAGATTAGGTGTTGGAGGCAGCGAATGGATATGCTCCTTTTATAAATATAACACTGACAAGTTTTTACTTCTACTACTTCAGCCACTTTCAACTTTTCCACAGAAGTCAAAATAATTAAGCCATCTGCAATTATTAGTAACATAGATTGATTTATTTCTAGTTGGTTTTGTAATAGCTTCTAAAACTATTTCAAAAACCATTTAATGGGATGGGAACCAGCAGGTGGCGTGGTGGTTAAGGCGCTGGACACTCCCATATGGCCGACCACAGTTCGAGTCCCAGACCTGGTGGCTTGCTTTCTCACTTTCCCTCCCTCTTTCCCTCTCTCTCTCTCTCTCTGTATGTCTCTCTCTGGTCAAATAAAAATAAATGAATGAATAAATAAAATAAAAAAAAAACATTTAATGGGGAAAAATTTAAAGTTTATTATATTCAAGTATTGGATTGTCAGAAAAGTCATGATACATTTTTATATAGAAAAATATGTCATGATTTTTCTGATGACTCAATAGATTTTAACTCATTTTTATTTATCTACATTTTCTAAAATTTATGAAATACACATGTATTATAATATTTTGAAATAGAATTATCTTAAATATCTTTTAACAAGCTAAAGGGAATGAGAAATATTCCTAGAATCTAAATCATTATGAAATAACAATTTCTAAAATATTTTGGGGCCAGCCCTGTAGCACACTGGCTGAAGGCAGCTGTGCATAGAAAGCATGATCCAACATGGCCAACCATGGCTCGAATCCGGTCTCCAGTGGCTTGGAAAGCACACCAGGCATGTGTGCATGCATGCCTCAAATCCTGATGAGACCAAGAAATGGAGGAAAAAGGATTGTGGCATGATCATGCCCCATTGGTTGGTGCACTCTGGTGAGTGCAAGCATCTATTGAAAATTAAACAAACAACACTATTTTGACAAGTGCTCAGCTATTTTTTCTCCCAGAATCCCAAACTCCTACTCCATGATTACCAGGTAGGTTATACTATTCAAGTTGACAAAGTTATTCATTTGTAGATCATTTAATCTTCCAGGAGTTGCAATAATGATGTCTACGCCTTCTGTTAGGTCTTGTATTTGTTGATCTCTATCTCCACCACCATATATACAAACACTAAAAAAAAAAATCAAGAAGTTCATATACTAACTGGGAACCAGCAGTTAGTGTAATGGCTATATCGCTGGACTCCCACGTAGTCGACCACTGTTCGCGTCCTGGACCCGGTGGCTTAAAACTCACACCAGGCGCGTGTGCGTGCATGCCCAAGATCCCGAGAGGAGAATGGAGGAGAAGGGACTGCGGTGTGACCATCCCCCCTGGGGGGGTGATTTCTTGCTTTCTGTCTCTATGTCTCTCTCTGTCTGTCTGGCGAGCACATGCGCCCTATAGCGAAAATCTCTCCAAAAAAGAAAAAGAAGTTCATATACTAACAAAGACTATCCCAACATAACTCAGATAGCAGTTAAGTTATCTGTTCCTTTCTGAGAACTGTCTATACCCATCAATCCACAGTGGTATGTACTAAACAACCATGGTTGTGCCGAGACTTCATCCTCCTGCTCTGGCTAGAGTTGATCTGGATTAGTGGTAAACACCTGAGTCATTCAGAGTCTCCAAATGTGTTAATGGTAATGGAGAAGATGCATAAAGCTATGAGTGCTTAAAACATTATAATATTAGCATGGGAACGGCCAAAGAAATCACTTACCTTCTCAGACCTTTATACGAATATTTTGAACATTCGGCTTGCACCTGAAGAGCTAACTCTCGAGTAGGTGTAAGGACTAACATGCCGGGACCATTCCTTTTTTCTTTAGGTCTTTGAAGGGAAACCGGAATATTCTTATATTACTTGTCTCATATGTGTGATACATTCATTTAGCATTTTAAAAACTTAAAGCAATGAGTGTCAAAGTTAGATACCGATATAACTGCACCTTTTGTGAGAAGATGCATGATTAAAAGCTCCCTTAGTACACTATAGACTTTGGTTTGCTAATTATGACTCATATATCTTAAAAAAAAATAGCTGATGCTATATGGAAATATCAAAATGTTCCCATAGGAAAATTTATACATCATTTCTGAAGATACAAGATTACTAAGTTTAGTGATAGGTTTTCATAAATTCTTTGATTGCAAAAGCAATACATACTTTCCATAAAGGGGGGAAACAGAAAAAGCAGCACACACAGAATCCCCATGTTCCAAACAATGGCCTTTTACTTAATAAATTCATTTCATTAACATTTGATTTAAAATAGCAAACATGGGACTAGCAGATGGCATAGCAGTTATATTTCTGGACTCCCACATGGCCGGTCTTGGTTCAAGTCCCAGACTTGGTGATTTCAAAATCACGCTGGGCACATGTGCGTACATGCCTGAGATCCTGGAGGAGAAGGGAGAAGAAGGGATTTTGGTACGGCCATCCCCCCTGGGGGTGATTTCTCACTTTCTCTCTCATTGTCTCTTTCTCTCTCTCCCGAGAGCACATGCTCCCTAAGGCAAAAAACAAACATATAAATAAATGATTAGAATAGCAAACATTTTCTAAATGAATAGAAAATTTTATTGGATATGATAATTTAAACAATTTGTTGCTTATGTTTCACGACTGGAAGTTTGGTAGCTATAACCTCCTGTCTCCAAAAAATGTTTTGACAATTTATACTTGCACTAGCACAGTATAAGTGTACTCTTCCTTGCATCCTCCTTGACTAAAAATGATCTTCTAACCCATATTGACAGGAGAAAAAAACTAAGTTGCATTCTTCAGATCTATATATTAAACCTTGTAAAGAGAACCCAGCTGTAGGGATTCTTACATTGGTTGAGAGTCTAGATGAATAAATCCAGGCATTAAATAGGACAGTGTCTTCCCTGTTCCAGTTTGGGCCACTCCTATAAGATCTATTCCCTGTAGGACTATCGGCCAGGCCTGTGACTGAAACAGAATGACAAATATTAAAACAAAAGAGTGCATCTCTTTTTGCCAACTGGCCCTCCTCTACTAGCTCCAAACTTTTCTTAACACACATTGAGTGCTAGGCGTTGGTGGTCCTGTGCTACGTGGGTGGTACTGAGAGAATGCTAGTCAGGGATAGTTGCTCCCCAGTGATGTCCTTGTTTGGGTGAAAAAAATAAGCATTGACAGATCATTTGGGCCAGTCAGTGGCATGGTAGCTACTATGGCTGGATCTCGAATGGCTGACAGCACAGTTTGAGTCCTGGTGGCTTGGAACATATGCCACACGTGTGTACATGTGCCTAAAATCCTGACAAGAGGGAGAAATGAAGAAGGGACTGCAGCATGGCCATCCCCCTGGGGAGTGCTTCCTCGTTTTCCTCTCTCTTACTCTCTCAGTTAATTTTTTTTTTAAAATGAAGTATTAGAATTAAGGAACATATACCTGAATCGGTGTTGGTTTTTGAAAACCTGCCTTTTTAATGCTTTTCAGAATTTCAGGAAAACCTTGAAAGGCATCTTCAAATGTACAGATAGGATTGGGAATGGGACGTTTCTCACCATCTTTCAAGTCATTACACGTTATATTAAAATTTTCCTTCCTTTAAAGTAAAATACAATGAGGATTAGTGACTTTGGTCATTTTACTGCCCCAAGAAAGACTTTTTTTCCCCAAAATTAGTCAGTTCATATTGAGAAATTAGCTGCAACTGGTTAAAACCAGACTGTTAGGAAAGTTACATGAAAGGTACTAGAAAACAGAAACATGAGCCAATCTTCCTCTTATCTGAGAACAGTTCAGAGGGAATGAAAACCAACTTAAATTATACGAACAACATTTCATGGATGAAAGCTGATGAAGAATGGAGTATCAAAATCATGCTTCGTAATTCAAAAGCAAATTTGACAGACACTTGTCCTACAATGCTTCATACGTATTTTAAAAAGAATTATTCTATTTAACTTTATTATTATTATTATTTTACAATGTGATCAGAGAGAAACAGAGAAAGAGACAGAGGGAAAGTGAGAAAGCAAGCCACCAGTTCTAGGACTTGAACCGCGGTCGGCCATGTGGGAGTCCAGCGCCTTTAACTACTATGCCACCTGCCAGCCCCACTCTACACATATCTTTAATCCTCAATAACTGCGGTAGGAATTATCCTCATTTGAAAAATGATCATAATATTAGTTACTTGTCCAAAGTACTAACTCAACCCTCTTTTTGCTAACCATACTATTTTAATTTTATAACAGACTTTGACAGTAAAACAAACATCTTCTGTTAAAACCTTCCATTTCAAATGAAAAGATATGAAGAACTTCTAAAAATTATATTTATTTATTTTACATTCATTCACGGTATGGTATACCATTACAGCATACAAAATGAATTTTCCCATTCAGACTACATTGTATATTGGCTCAATTAAAGATATTATCACACATGTTATCTTCAACAACTAATTTTCCATTTAAGGTAGGAAGAATTTAAGAAATTATTTTAATACAGATAAGTTTTAAAATTTTCAACTGCTGGAGAAGGACTTGTTTAAAACTGTTCTGTCTATGGGACTAGCAGTTGGTATAATGGCTATGTTGTTGGATTCCCATGTAGTCGACTGAGGTTCGAGTCCCAGACCTGGTGACTTAAACTCACACCTGGTGCATGTGCGTGCGTGCTCAAGATCCCGAGAGGAGAATGGAGGAGAAGGGATTGTGGCATGGCCATCCACCCTGGGGGGAGATTTCTCGCTTTCTGTCTTTCTGTCTCTCTCTGTCTTTCTGGCGAGCACATGTGCCCTATGGAAAAACCTCTCTCAAAAAACAAAAAAACACCTGTTCTGTCTAATACAGCAGGTACTAGCCACATGTGGCTATTCAAATTTAAAACTGACACAAATATTCAGAGGCCAGCTGATGGTACAGTGGTTATGTAACAGTCTATAATGCTGGATCCATGTGGGAAGGCCCCACAGTGCACCCCAAGGCCACCCCGTATATGTGGGGCATGTGTGAGATTATGTGGCAGATCATGATGTGAGAATCCTACTGGGGATGCCTCTCTTTCTCATAGAATAAAAGAAACTTAATACTTAAAAGAAAAAGTTCCTCAGTTATACTAGCCATATTTTAAATGCTCACTAGCTATCTGTGGTCACTCTAATAGACACAAATATAGACCATTTTCCATCATTGCAGAAAGTCTTTTTGGACAGCAGTGCTCTAAAAACTGTGTGGGATGCTATCAAGTTTTCATCTGAATAAACACGGAAGATAAAGTATTCAAATGCAATCATTTCACCTTTTTTTTTCTTTTGAGAAAGATTTTTGCTATAGGGCACATGCCCTTGCCAGAGAGACAGAGAGACATAAAGTGAGAAATCACTCCCCAGGGGTGACGGTTATGCCACAGTTCCTTCCCCTCCATTCTCCTCTTGGGATATTGGGCACCCATGCACTCATGCCGGCACGAGTTTTTTTTTTTTTTTTTTTCTTTTTGAGAGATTTTCGCTATAGGGCGCGTGTGCTCGCCAGACAGACAGAGAGAGACACAGAGACAGAAAGCAAGAAATCACCCCCCAGGGGGGATGGTCACGCCGCAATCCCTTCTCCTCCATTCTCCTCTCGGGATCTTGGGCACGCACGCACACGCGCCCGGCGTGAGTTTTAAGCCACCGGGTCCGGGACGCGAACTGTGGTCAACTACGTGGGAGTCCAGCGACATAGCCATTACGCTAACTGCTGGTTCCCATGCTGGCACGAGTTTTAAGTTACCAGGTCTGGGACTTGAACCGTGGTCAACTATGTGGGAGTCCAGCATCGGAACCATTACGCCATCTGCTGGTCCCTCATTTCACGTTTTTGCCTAAAGAGTGAATACTAGTAACATAGTTATAAAAAAAAATACCTCAATGAGGTAATGGAACTACCCACCTCCAGTTGTCTACCTGTATCTGTGACATTGAGCCTGTTGTTGTTGACTCTTTGTAAAAGTTTTTCTTAATTGGAGGTAAATCTAGGACAAAGATGAATATCCAAACTCTGATAAATAATGATAATTTACATTTCATTAGCACCTATTCAAAGCTACAGAAATCAATCTAATATGTATATTAAATTCACCAGGTATACTGACAAATTTAGACAGTTTCGTACTTTGGTATCCAGACTTATGTCAGCCTTAATGATCTCTCTTTTCTAAAATTATGACTTCTAGGTTATACATATTCAGTGTATGAATATCTTTGTGAGTTACAGCGTGGTTTTTTTAAGGCATGTATATGGTGTGCTATAAACAAATCAAGGAAATACCCACATTCACCTTCTTTAACAACGGAGATCACATTATGGGGTATGCATTTATTAGTTCTACTAATAGTCCATTTTTAAAACTCTGCTCTGATGCACCATCCCGTAGCCTCTTCCCTTTATCTACCTATGTCCCAGTGCCTGTTATAAATTCTGTCATAAACCCCCTCCTTGCAACTTCTTTGTTGTTTGATTTTAATTCCATTATTCACCCAACAAAAGGATCTTTAATATTGAAAATAAAAGCAAGCACACTTTATGAGACATAATAGCACTGCAATTGAGATGGTTTATCTTCTCTCAAACATAAAAGATTGATTTTATTCTTTCTTTTAAGGTCCATCCCATTATTATTATTTTTTTTTTTAAAGAGAGGTTTTTGCTATAGGGTGTGTGCACTCTCCGGAGAAAGAGACAGAGAAACAGAAAATGAGAAATCACACCCCAGGGGGGATGGACACGCTGCAATCCCATCTCCAACAGTCTCCTCTTGGCATTTTGGGCATGCACAGGCGCCTTGTGTGAGTTTTAAGCCACCAGGTCTGGGACTCGAACCGCGGTCGACTACATGGGAGTCTAGCAACGTAACCACTACACCATCTGCTAGTCCCCATTACTTTTTTGAAATTAAATTTATATACTTCTTTTAGTCTCTGAAGCTCTGTTTCTTAAATACCTATCATACCACTTCCAAACTTAAATCTTTCTGCTAAACCCGCATCTCAAACTGCTAACACATACACTGCCAAAACAGCATTGGGAACATGCAGAGGTGCTGACCAACAGTGGCAGAAATCAGTTAAAACGTCACAGAGCGTATTACACTTTTAATGTTAAATAAACGACACTGTATTGCTGCCTCATTCACATACACCATTCAAAGTGAGAATTTCATTTAAAAGTCAAACAACCCAGTCTCAAGAACTATCACTGCTTCTTATGAGTTAGTGGCTTTCCCTTTTATTTTGCTCTTGTCAGCAGGACATGCCAAGATCAATTTTTTTTTTTTAATTTTTTTTTTTGGAGAGGTTTTTGCTATAAGGCGCATGCGTTCGCCAGACAGAGAGAGACAGAGAGACAGAAAGTGAGAAATCACCTCGCAGGGGGGATGGCCATGCTGCAATCCCTTCTCCTCCATTCTCTTCTCGTGACCTTGGGCATACACGCACACGCGCCCAGCATGAGTTTTAAGTCACTGGGTCTGGGACGCGAACCATGGTCGACTACATGGGAGTCCAGTGACATAGCCATTACACTAACTGCTGGTCCCCCAAGATCAATTTTCACTCAGTCACGGCAACAGTGTTAACCTACAGTTGGCATTATTTATTTCCTTCACATCTTTCCCTTGGGCCTTTCTATTTTATTAGCCTCTTACAATCAATGAGTTAACCTCAAATAAAACAAGGCATAAATAAGTTTAATATTAAATTTTCCATTTACAGTGTAAATCACAGCACAGATGTAGACATTATTATGACCTAGGGACTAATTACAAAATTTAAAATTTGGGTAAGCTGGTGGCATGGGGGGTTAAGAGGGCTGGATCCCACATGGTAGTCTACATGGTTCGAGTCCAGGACCTGGCAGCTTGAAAAACAAGCTGGACACATATGCATGTGTGCTCAAAATCCCAAAAAGAGAATGAAGGACAAGGTGACTGGGGGATGACCATACCCCTAGGAGGTGCTTTTTCACTTTCTCTCTGTCTCTCTCCGTCTCTCCCCATTCCCACTCTCTGTCCCCAGTGAGCGCACACACTTTCACACACACACACACACACACACACACACACCTCTCAAAATTGTACTATTTTCCATATAGATTTCACTAGGAAAATAGGAAAGACATTTTATATAGAAAAACTAGGAAGAAGAGGACAAAAAATAAAACCAAACCTAAATAAATAATTGCAGTCCAGTAGCCTAGTAGTTAAGGGAATAGGATCCCCCCTGCTTGACCACAGTTCAAATCCCTGTCCTACTGCCTTGAAAAACACATAAGTGTGTGCCCCAAATCCCAGCAGAATGGAGAACTACAGAAGGTTCTGCAGCATGGCTATGCTCCATTTCAGGGTGCTTTCTCTCCTATTTCTTCTTCTCTTGCAAGTGTGTGCTCTTAAAAGAAATAAAAAACTGCAGGGCCAGCGCTGTACTCTAGTGATTAAGGGAATGGAATCCCACGTGGCTGGCCACAGTGCAAATCCTGACCTCAGCAGCCCAAGGAACACGCAAGGTGTGTGTGTGTACATGTCCCGCATCCTGACGGGAGAGAAATGGAGGGGCACTGCTGCATGACTGTGTCCCAAGGAAGGGGTGCTTCCTCCTTCCCTCTCTCTCTTAGGCCAATGCATGTACCATCTAACCATCTGGCAATAAAAAAAAAAAAAAAAAAAAAAAATTGCAGTTAAAAGAAATACCAATACCATGTGAATATGTTAAGATGCAGCACTGACCTGCCCACTTTTTTTTTTCCCATTTCAAAGCATCTTCACGAATTTGATCCCAATCAATCAATGGCTGATCTTCTGTAATAACACCATCATCTATGCTTACATCTCTTCCAAAAGAAGGTTGGAATGCAACAATATCTGTTTAAAATATTTTTGTGGAATTAGTTTCAGAATAAATCCTGCCAGTACAAAATTCCAAGAGTTATTTTTGCATTTTCTTTTTTTTTTTTCAATAACCAGATAATGCTTGAAATATAAAACTTGGGGTTTCTGTACTAAAGCACCATGTCAGGGTTCTTATCATCACTTATCAATTTATTAAAATCTTCATAATCAGAGAAGAGAAGGAAAACAGCAAGGGATTCTAGTGTGTGCTAAAGTGCTATGACATGGGACCAGGTGGCGATACAGCAGCGATGCATCTGGACTCGCATGGGTGAGGTCACATTGCAGACCTCCCAGAGCACACACCCAAGGCCCTGTGTGTGCTATTACGTGGGACAGCTGAAACTAGGGTGGGTCCCCATGCGAAGATCCTGTTGGGGGGATCCCCGTCTCTCTGTTTCTTTTTCTCTATCTCCCTATCATGGAAGAAATAAATAAACTTTAAAATAGCATCACACATAGGGCTAGTAGGTACGTGGTGGTTAAGGTGGTAGATTCCCACATGGCTGACTGTGGTTCAAGTCTCAGACTTGGCAGCTTCCTTTCTCACTTTCTCTCTCTGTCTATCTCTGGTGAATGCATATGCCCTGTAGCAAATTAAAAAAAAAAAAAAAGAGGGGCCAGTAGGTGTTGTGGTGTTGTGGTGGTTAAGGTAGTAGACTCCCTTAGACTCCCTGTGGCTGACCACAGTTCGAGTCCTGGACCTGGTGGTTTGGTTTCTCACTTTCTCTCTCTCTCTCTCACAAAATTAAAATAAATGAATAAATAAGATGAAATAAATTTAAAAAATGATAAAGTTAAATAAATAACTCCTAAAAACAGGTAACATAACATCACATAATTTACTTTTTATTGTTTTTTAGAGAGAGAGGTTTTTGCTATGGGGTGTGTGCACTTGCCGGAGAGACAGAGACAGAAAATGAGAAATCACCCTGGGGGGTGGGGGGATGGCCACACCGCAATCCCCTCTCCTGCATTCTCCTCTCGGGATCTTAGAAGTTAAGTCCCTTTCCAAGAAACACTGAGAGGCAACACTGCTGTCTTTACCAGGTCAATGCAGCCGTGCCAATGGCTACGTGTTAGAGGGCATGGAGCTGGAGTTCTACCTGAGGAAAATCAAAGCCCGGAAAGGCAAATAAACCTTCCTATCTTCGCTATGTAATAAAGGTGTTTATTGTTCACGTCAAAAAAAAAAAAAAAAAAGAAGTTAAGTCTCTTTCCAAGAAACACTGAGAGGCAATACTGCTGTCTGCACCTAAGTCTCTCTGTTCTTTTTGCTTTCATGTTGTTTTTCGATATGATTCAATAATGGTTTTTTTCTCTAGTCTAAACAGATCTAAGATTTTTTATTTAAAAAAGCACTTTCCAATGCCAGTCATAGATCTAGGGAAGAGACTAGAGTCAGGAGTCCAGGACCAATCCTTAACCTACTAGTGGCTTAAAATAAAACTGCTAGGCTTAACCATAGAGATTACGTAGTACTAACTAAATTTGAGGGAAAAGTGTTCTGGGCTTCCACTGGGGGAAAAAAAAAAAAACTACAAGGCTAGATTTATGGTAATCTAAAGCTTTGTGTTAGGAGAAGAACCTGTTATAATGGCTTTCAACATTGAAAGAAGCGTACCATTTCTAAAGGGCTACAGAAGGCAGAAATTACTTACCAAGTTGGCATTCTGGACTGTAATTTCCTTCCTGTTTTTTAACAAAATTATCTATCACTGCCTTTGCTTTCGTCTGCATCGCCTTGCTGCCAAAAATTTTGACTTGTGCCTCAGGATACCCTTTTACTATCTAGATACAAGAGGAAACATTAGGTGAGTCTGAAGGACTTTCATCTTCCATGAACAATTACGAAGCTTCAAATACCATGAAAGTACGAAGTAAATATAATACTGTTGTCAACCGATGTCTCAATATCCAGTTTCAGGGGGATATTACTGATACCCGCTCTGGGATTTATCTCTAGCATAGATGGTGAAGAGCAAGACAATCTTTAAACAAGTGATAACAAGGGAGTAATTCAGCAAATGGTGTTAGAGTGAAATTTAAGGCTATTACCTTGAGTCTGAGTTTTCTACCAAAAAACTGTTAATACTGGACTTGTTTGGCTAATCTTACAAAATTCTTAAGACTGGAGTGAACTAACCTATATACTATATAGATGAGAACTTATTACATTATCAGTTTATTATGTAAATTTTAGCTTGAAGGGATTATTTTTAAGAGAATTCTTTAATTTAACTTTATTTATTTATTTTAATTTGGCCAGAGAGTGACAGAGGGAGAGCAAGAGCAAGAGTGAGAGCAAGAGAAAGAGAGAGAAAGAAAGCCACCAGGTCTGGGACTTGAACCACGGCTGGCCATGTGAGAGTCCAGCACCCTGAACTACCATACCACCTGCCGGCCCCGCTTGATGGGATTCTATAAACATGTATACTGTGATGGACATAAGTTTATGACAGGCTGATATTAAGAAATTCAGGATAGAAGTATAAGTAACACCTTTAAGCATACATAATTTTAGACGCTCTCGATGATTTAGTATTTGTTTAGAAACTACTATATAACGGTACCAGTAGTTGACGTAATGGCTATATCGCTGGACTCCCATGTAGTCGACAACGGTTTGAATCCCGGACCCAGTGGCTTAAACTCATGCCAGGTGCATGTGCGTGCATGCCCAAGATCCCGAGGAAAATGGAAGAGTAGGGATTACGCTGTGGCCGTCCCCCCTGGGGGGGGGTGATTTCTTGCTTTCTGTCTCTCTGTCTCTGTCTGTCTGGCGAGCGCATGCGCCCTATAGCAAAAACCTCTCAAAAAAATAATTAATTCAATTAAATTTTAAAAAATTAAAAAAGGAGCTTCTGAGAGGATTAAAAAGAAGCAGCCAGCTACTGGCATGGTGAAGGTGGCTAGATCCCACATTGCTGACTGCATGGTTCAAGCTCTGGACCCAACAGCTTGAAAAACATGCCAGGTGTGTGTGTATGTGTGTGTGTGTGCGTGTGTGTGTGTGCCCTCAAAGTCCCTAGAGGAGAATGGTAAAAAGACTGTGCATAGCCACCCCGCTCCCTGTGGGGGTGATTTCTTATTCTTTGTCTCTCAGGTGAGATCACGTGCTTTATAACAAAGTGCTAAAAAAAGAAAAAAAAATTGGGACATCTGCACAAAATGCAGAAGCAGGCCTTAGACTTCCCTGAGGAAGCAATAACTAAGCTAACCTAAAACATAAGTAGGACTTACCTATGAGAATATCTATGATAGGAGAGTGTGTACGAAAGTGGATGGTAGTTTTGAGGGAGCAGGGAAGGGAGCAGGGGAAGCAGGGGTTGAAGAGGTTAATAAAATAGGCCAGAACAAGTGAACCACGTGAAGGAGTCTGAAATACCATAGATTTTCATGAAAGAGATGTGAACGCATAATTTGTGTCTGAGAAAGATAGCTCTGACCATAATGGAAAATATTACTAGTTAGAGAGGGACAAGATTGGAGGCAGGATAGACAGGAGAGAGTGCAAATGATGGCAATTCCCTTGAAAAGCACAGGAAATAGACAAGACCCAGGTCGATAAGCATGAGGAAAGTAGAAAGGGAATCAGTTGGAGCATGATGAACAGCCCAGAGATCTCATTTGTAAGGGAAGATTCTCTCTGAAGGTTTATATCCCCAAGAGTCAGAAAACCTACACCTGGAACAGGTTGAGAATGGCTGTATTAAGAGCTTTGGAAATTTAACTAAATCATCACAGTATATTACTAGCTGAGTAGAAGCTAGTTAGGAGCTCACTTAGGAAGGATTTATGCTCTTTTGGGGTCTGTGAACACGAGCCAGCTTACCTGAATCCTGGTATTCGTTGTACTTTGGATGTCTCTTATTTTTGACCCACCACGACCTGTTTTTAAAATATACATGATTATAAACTGAAGTCAATAAAGAGATTCCTCTACTTTCCTCAAAGAACCTCCTCCATATCTTGCCCAAAATAAAAAAAGGATTCTGTATCGGCCCCCACAAAAATTAGATCCAAAGTGCTAGAGGGGATGT
This sequence comes from Tupaia tana, assembly GCA_026018925.1. Lineage (NCBI taxonomy): Eukaryota > Metazoa > Chordata > Mammalia > Scandentia > Tupaiidae > Tupaia > Tupaia tana. The sequence continues at coordinate 93,265,804 of JAKSZU010000002.1, forward strand.
GGGAAATGTGAATCCTAAGCCAGTCAGTGGCCTGGTGGTTGAGTCAGCTGGATCACAAGGTTAGCTTCTTGGTTTGAATCCCTGACTCAGCACCTTGAAAAACATGCTAGGCACTCATGCTGAAAGGAGAAAGAACCGTGGTGTGACCATCCTCCATGGGAGGAGAAAGTTACTTTCTCACTTTTTGTGTTTCTACAGTAAGCACTGTATATTATTTTTTTAAAACATTATTCTATTTATTTATTTAAATTTGACCAGAGAAGGACAGAGTGGGAGAGAGAGAAAGGAAAAGTGAGGAAGCAAGCTGCCAGGTCCAGGACACGAACTGTGGTTGGCCATGTGGGAGTCTAGCACCCTTAACCACCATGCCGCCTGCCGGCCCCTCTCAGGCAAATTTAAAAAAAATAAAGAAATGGGAATCCTTGTGTACTACAACTCAAAAAACAACAAAATTTTAGTTTAAAAAATAGTCAAAGACATAAATGAACATTTCTCCAATGACATATAAATGGCCAAAAGATATATGAGAAGATGCTAAACCTCTCTAGTTGGGTAAATACAATTCAAAACCACAGTGAGAGCCAGATGGTGGCGCAGTGGTAATGCTAATGCAGCTAGGCCAACATGGGAAGGCCGCGGTCTTTCACCCTAGGGGTTCCTTGTACATGCTGACACTGCACACGTGGACCTGTGTGAGCTGGCTGAGGGTGAGGGTGGACCACGGTCTCGGGACCACTTAGGTGTGCATTTTTCTCTCTCTCATGGAAGAAATTACAGACTCTCTCTCTCTCTCTCTCTTCCCTTTTCCCTCTCTCTCATAAAGAAAAATAAACTAAAAATAAAACTACCATGATCCAGAAGTCTCACTTTTGGGTATACATCCAAAAGAATTGAAAGCAGGCTCTCGAAGAGGTATTTTACAACCACTTCATAGCAGCATTTTACAGAGTATTTGAAAGGTAGAAGCAACCCAAGTGTCCATCAACAGACAAATGGATAAACATAATGTGTTGTATACACTCACTGGAAAAACGTTCAGTCATTTAAAGAAATCAAGTACTGATGTTCGCATTGCCCACAGACTTGTTCATAACAGCTCTGTTCTCAATAGTCAGAAGTGGAAGCAATGCAAATACCAAGAAATACAACAGTTTATACAAAACAATGAAATATTCAGTCTTAAAAAGGAAATCCTGTCACATGCTATAAAATGGATAAACTTCTGTGTATGTGTGCTCAGGGTCTCAACAGGGTGGAGAAATGGAGAAAAGATTCTGGTGTGACCCATTGGGGAAGGGAGCTTCCTTTCTCTTCCTCTTTTTCTGGCAATAGACTTTTGGCAATTAAAAAAAAATATATATATATATATATATATATACTCCCATATCTAATGACAAATTTTATAATTTATACTCAACAACATTATGCTAAGTGAATAAGTTGATCACAAAAAGACCAATTATTACATGATTCTATTTATATAGATATATAACCAAGTTCAGTAACAGAACATAGAATAGTAGTTGTCAGGGACAGGGGCAGGGAGAAATGAACTGTTTAATGACTAGTTTTAGTCATGCAAATTCTACATAGATGAGTGTACATACTGCTTATTTCTTTTTTTTTTTTTTTAGAGTGAGACTTTTGCTATAGGGTGTGTGCACTCGCTAGAGAGACAGACAGAGACAGAGAGATAGAAAGCAAGAAATCACTCCACAGGAGGATGACCACAGCACAATCCCTTCTCCTCCATTCTCCTCTTGGGATTTTGGGCATGCACACACAGGTGCCCGGCATGAGTTTTTAAGTCGCCAGGTCCTGGACTTTAAAACCGCAGTCAACTATGTGGGAGTCCAGCGATGTAAACGTTACACCATCCGCTGGTTTCATACTGCTTATTGTTAACACAGTACTCTACATTTAAACATTTAATGTAAATTTATGGGGCTTTAAAACAATAAAAAATTGGATCCAGATGGAACATCAAGTGAGTGCTCCATAGCACAGTGCCTGCACTTCATAGCTTCTGAATTAGGTGTTGAAAGCTTATGCGACTATTGCAAATCTAGTGGCTTTCTCTTATTAAGTATTGGTTTTCAGATATTTTGAGCCCAAGTTTCCTGTGGGGCAATCAGCCTTATTTAATGATAGCCTACAAAATCTGTTTACAGGAAAGGTAAAACAAAATATTAACTGTCACACTAAGATGTCCTAGTAGCCTAATGACTAAAGGAGCTAGATCCCTGGCCCTGACAGCTTGAAAAACATGCCAAGCATGTATGTATGTGTGCTCAGGGTCCCCCAACAGGGTGGAGAAATGGAGAAAAGAATCTGGTATGACCCATTGGGGAAGGGAGCTTCCTTTCTCTTCCTCTTTTTCTGGCAATAGCCTTCTGGCAATTAAAAAAAAAAAATATATATATATATATATATATACACATATATATGTGTGTGTATGTGTATATATATATATATATATATATATATGAACTCCCATATCTAATGACAAATTTTATAATTTATACTCAACAGCAATAAATGAGGGGCCAGCAAGTGGTTAAGGTTTTAGGCTCCCATATGGCCATCTGCAGTTCAAGTCATGGACCTGAAGGCTTGTTTTCTCACTTTCCTTTTCTCTCTCTGCTTCTCTCTAATCAAATTAAAAAATAATAATAAGTGGAATTAAATAGATAATTCTTTTTTAAAAACAGCAATAAATGAGACCATCATTCTAACCAGTGCTTTTCAAAAATACTAAAAATGAAGACTGATGGGGTCAGCAGGTGGCATAATGGTTAAGATGCTGTACTCCCACGTGGCGAACCACGGTTCAAGTCCTGGACCTGGCAGCTTGCTTTCTCATTTTCCCTCTCTCTCTTTCTCTGTATCTCTCTGGTCAAATTAAAAATAATAAAATATGTAAATAAAAATTTAAAATGCAGACTGATGATGGGGGCTGGCAGGTGCCATGGTGGTTAAGGCACTGGACTGTTAAGTGGATGACCACAGTTTGAGTCCTGGACCTGGTGGCCTGCTTTCTCACTTTCCTTTTCTCTGTTTATCTCTGGTTAAACAAAAATAATAACAACAAATGGAATTAAATAAGTAAATTTTTTTTAAATGCAGACTGACGTCAATACCGTTTTGTTCATTTTGTGGCAAATTCTGTCAAAAGTCCTGATCTTTTTAGCATCTCCAAGTTTCTAAATCTTTTAGGCGTTGTTCTCCCCCAAACACCAAATATATACATATCTATATAATATAAAAAAAACTGCATTAAGTGACATTATTCTAGCATCAGAGAGTCTAAGAAATGATTCGGGAATCTCATAGGTGTCAGCTGATTGGAGGCAAGGCTGGTGGGGTGGGGAATACCCCTGCCCAGGCTCTGCCCTCTGTTCCGACCACACGCATTCCTGGCCTGGCCCTGCCTGTCGCTTCAGTTCACTCCTTTGCTCTCACCAATCACGACGCCGACTAAGTCGTTCTTCAGTCCAAAGCAGAGAGGCGGTTCCTCGCAACCCGAGGCCACAGACTCCGGGAGGCCAGAGGCTCTCCAGCCGCCATCCTTGCCGCCTCGACTAACACCCCAATTCGACTCCTCCGTCGGCCTCCTCTCCGGAGCTCGGAACACTGTCGCGCTTCGCCGGGAAGCAGAAGCCCAGAGGGGAGCGTTGGCTCCTGCTCGCGGTGTAGACATGTCCTGAGAAGATTTCACACGTCTCAATTAGCTCTCGCCCAACCTTGCCGTCGTAAGCCTCGCCCGCCGGGACAGACACGCAGCCGCTACTTAAGGAGCCCGCGCGCGGCTCGCCCCGCCCCTGCCGGCGCCCCGCCCCGCCCTTACTGCACGGCCATTGGTCAGCGAGCGTTATGGGCCCTTCACGGCCGCCTTCAGCGCGTGGCCAGCCCTCTCTTAACCGTGGGAGCTGCGGGCGCTAGTAAAGGCGCAGCTAGCGTGTGCCTTTTCAGTCGTGGGCCTTTCCCCGCTCACGCTTAGCGCCTCCGTGCTGAACACCTACTTGGTGTACCCCGCGTGTCAGTGTCTAGGAAATGTTTTTAACCTAAATTCGTAAACATGAGTCGTTTTTGCAACCTGATCCAATCCACACATAAAGTACTGGAAATGAAAGTTGACAAAACAGCATTGATCTTTGAATTTTTATATACCTAGCTGCTGCTTTTTTTTTTTTTTAACTGGCTGTAATCCACAGTATTTATTTTATGATCCAGTTTTAAAATTTCTGCTTGACAGAGGGTGTTCAATGCTTCACACATGCCGCCTGACCGCTATAGTTTTAGAGCTAAGGAAGTAAAGTGCTGGAAGTGCTACGATCATTGCAGCCTGGCTCTGTGGCTGAACATGCTATTCCAGGTCTATGAACCGGCTTAGGGTGCCTCTGCTTTGATTAGGATCTTGTCTGAACAAATCTCAGCTCAATGATGCATCAAACATAGTGAGCACCTATTATGCTAGACACTGTGGTCGGTGTCTGGAATTGGGGGGAGGGGGGCACCAGAGCTGGTCCAACCCCAGTCGAATGGGTTAACATACATCCAATTAACTATAGTAACTATTTTTTCCCAAAGAATTCTTTATTTATTTACTTTTAAAATTTGCTATAGGGTAAGTATGCTCACAAGAGAGAGAAAGTGAGAAAGTAAATCGCCAGTTCCAGGACTCAAACTGCAGTTGGCCATTTGGGACTCCAGTACCCTAACCACTATGCCACTTGCTGGCCCCCTATAGTAACTCTTTAAAAACATTTTTAAAAGCATTATTTCATTTTTATTCCTCATCATTATTATTATTTTAATTATTTATTTTATTTTATTTATTCATTCATTTATTTTTAGTTTGACCAGAGAGAGACAGAGAGAGAAAGAGGGAAAGTGAGAAAGCAAGCCACCAGGTCTGGGACTTGAACCATGGTCAGTCATGTTGGGAGTGTCCAGCACCTTAACCACCATGCCACCTGTTGGTCCTGATCATCATCATTATTATTTTTTTTTTAATTTGACCAGAGAGACAGAGAGAGAGAGAAAGAGAAGAAGGGAAAGTGAGAAAGCAAGTCACCAGGTTCAGGACTTGAACCATGGTCAACCATGTGGGAGTCCAGCACCTTAACCACAGTGCCACCTGCCATTCCCATCATTATTATTTTTTAAATTTGACAAGAGAGAAAGTGAGAAAGCAAGCTGCCAGGTCTGAGACTTGAACCACAGTCAGCCTTGTGGGAGTCCAGTGCTTTAACCACCACACCACCCTATAGGCAATCGCTTCTGAAGAAAAATGGGTAAAGTGCTATTGGAGCACCTAAGAAATATAAGAACGATAAAATAAATATGTTAATATTCATTTACTCTTCATTCTCTAACCCTTAACCTGATAGACAGTATTAACAATTTTTTTTGTGAGAGAGATTTTTTGCTATAGGGCATGCGCGCTTGCTGGAGAAACAGAGACAGAAAGACAGAAAGCGAGAAATCACCCCCTAGGGAGCATGGCCACACTGCAATCCCTTCTCCATTCTCCTCTCAGGATTTTGAGTATGAACACACACATGCCTGGCATGAGTTTTAAGTTTTTGGGGCCAGGATTTGAACCGTGGTTGGCCTTGTGGGAGTCCAACAACATAACCGCTATACCATCTGCTGCCCCCACTCTCTCATTCTGTCTCTTTCCTTCAAGTGCATGCACTCCATAGCAAAACTAATTAAATAAATAAAGTCTATCTCTAAAAGGAATTTTGTGTCTGTCAAGCTTTTCATTTTTGTTTTCCTTTTAATGGTATCTGCTAATTCCTTGTATTAGGGCAGCTGATTAGCATATGCCAATATATATTTTTTTTTTGGAGAGGTTTTTGCTATAGGGCGCGTGCGCTCGCCAGACAGACAGAGAGAGACAGAGAGACAGAGAGCAGGAAATCACCCTCCGGGGGGATGGCCACGCCGCAATCCCTTCTCCTCCATTCTCCTCTCGGGATCTTGGGCACGCACGCACACGCGCCCGGCGTGAGTTTAAGCCACCGGGTCCGGGACTCAAACCGCAGTCAACTACGTGGGAGTCCAGCGACATAGCCATTATGCTAACTGCTGGTCCCTATGCCAATATTTTCATAGCATTTTCTCATGTGGTAAGGGGTAGTGAGGAAACATGTACCTAAAATATAAATTCCAACTATTATGAATCCTTATGTGTGTCTGTATTTAAAAATTTTCACAAAATAGGGCAACATGCATTCCCCTGTAGGTATCTAATACTAAGCCTTGTGCAATAAAAAGCAGTGGAAATATTATCCTATATCTCCACTTGGTCTAAGACTTAGAAAGGCGTTCATCAAGTAGAAAATTGATGACTGTGAGATTTCCAGGTCTGATTTACCACATACTGTTCCCCCTGAATTAAGGTACTTAACTTTAGCTTTAAGATAATTACAGAATTGGGGCGAGCAGGTGGCCTGGAGCTTAAGGCACTAGAGTCCCACATGATTGACTATGGTTCGAGTCCTGGACCTGGTGACTTGCTTTCTCACTTTCCTCTCTCTCTGTCTCTCTCTGGTGAGTGCATATACGCTATAGAAAAATTTTTTTTTTTTGAGAGGTTTTTTTTTTTTTGCTATAGGGCGCGTGCGCTCGCCAGACAGACAGAGAGAGACAGAGAGATAGAAAGTAGGAAATCACCCCCCAGGGGGGATGGCCACGCCGCAATCCCTTCTCCTCCATTCTCCTCTCGGGATCTTGGGCACGCACGCACACGCGCCCGGCGTGAGTTTAAGCCACCGGGTCTGGGACTCGAACTGCGGTTGAGTATGTGGGAGTCCAGCGACATAGCCATTACGCCAACTGCTGGTCCCAGCTATAGAAAATTTTAAAAATAGGGACCAGCAGGGGGCATGGTGGTTAAGGTGCTGGACACTCCCACATGTCTGACCATGGTTTGAGTCCTGAATCTCGTGGCTTGCTTTCTCGCCTCCTCTCTTTCTCTCTGTCTCTCTCTGGTCAAATTAAAATGAATGAATGAATGAATGAATGAACAAATAAAATTAAATAAATAATAAAAAAAGAAAATTTAAAAAATAATAAGGGACTAGTAGATGACGTTATGGTTACCTCACTGGATTCTCACATAGTCGTCTGCAGTTTGAGTCCCAGACCTGGCAGCTTATACCGGGTACCTAAGCATGCATGCCCAAAATCCTGAGAGGAAAATCAAGGAGAACGGAATGCGGTGTGGCCATCCCTACTGGGGAGTGATTTCTTGCTTTCTGTCTCTCTGTCTCTCTTTGTCTCCCCGGTGAGTGCATGCACCTTATAGCAAAACACACACACAAACACACACACACACATACACACACACACACACTCTTGAAAAAATAAAATAACAAGTAAAATTAAATAAACAATTCTTTTAAAAAGATAATTACAGAATCGACATGTGGTCCTTGCTAACAATTTGGCAAAACAAAAATACAACCCAGAGATAAATCTGTTCCTTTCAAATTTTTTCTTGGCAAATTTCTGGAATTGTACTATATATTCTGACTTTTCCTCTTCAAACTTTATAAAATAAGCATTTTCTCATGTTATTAGACATACAATTCCTTGTTATTGTATATATTCTTCTAAATTTCTTTTCACTTCACATTTGTGGAAGAGCTGCCAGACATAGCAATGCCTTTTTCCCATTTAAAAAAAAGTTTTAATCTTACCTTTGGCAAAACTTTTTTTTTTTTTTTTTTTTTTTTTTTGAGAGAGATATTGTTTGCTTTTTAGGGCATGTGTACTCACCAGAGAGACAGAAAGGGAGAAATAACCCCTCCTGGGGATCCACACTGCAATCCCTTCTCTTCCATTTCTTCTTTGTGTGATAGTGAGAAAGCAATCCCCATGGAGAATGGTCACACAATTCCTTCTCCATCTGGGATTTGGGGGCGTGCATGCACAGCAACAGGCAGGTTATTTCCAAACTGTGGGTCTGGGACTTGTACGGTGAAGTCACCTAAGTGGGATCCAGCTTATGTAACCACCGGGCCACCGCCTGGCCAAATCCACACTTCTCTCTTCATTCCACAGACATTTTGTGCCAGTCTCCATCCGAGGTACGAGGTGGTGGCCCAAGCTCAAGCAGGGAGAGAATTCGCTCTGCCTCTGCCAGTTGTTTTAGTCAGAAAAAGGCAGGACCCTGAAGACCTAGCAACGAAAGAAGATGGAGGGAGAGAAAGTGGCATGTCCCTCTGCACCCGGCCTAGCTCCCAAGCGTTCTCACCATGTCCCCAACTCAGTCCCAAAGAACAATGACGGCGTGAAGGGTTTGCTACTTGCCTAACACGGAAGTGTGCCTGGCAAGTGTGAACCATGGGAAATCCTTCTTTTTCCTTTTAGAGTCAGGGAAGGAAAGCTGATGTACGCCACGAACAGCAAGCAGCCACTGGTGAGAGAACCTCAAGGAAACTACAGGGTCCTTCCTCAAATTCCACTTCTCACCTCAACACAAACTGAGGGCGGCTGCACAAATCTGGTGCCTGGCTTTGATTCCGAGTTGGTCGCAGAAGGTACCTGCCTTCTCTTGTGTGTTAATAGAAAGAGAAAATTTACAGATTCGATGAGCCTTCCCTGGCCCCGATCTGCCTTCTGGCTTTGGAATGTGCATGGAAACCTAACTAAACTTGGACACCGGAGGTGACTGCAGGTCGCCAAGGTCACTAATTCCAACTCACAATCTTTGTTAGCTAGGGGCTGAGCAGGGCCCAGAGGCTAACAATCACCTTAGGAGGTAGCGATGTCTGAGAGTGAGGGAGTGGAAAATGGTAGTTCAAGGTGGAAAAGGAAGTCAGGGTGAGTAGCACAGGCCCAGGTGCCTAGGGGTGGCACCCCAAAAGGCAGGACTGGACAGTGCAGTTAAAGGGGGAAGAAGCAGATGGTGGTTATATTGCTTAACTCCCACATGGCCCACCATGGTTCAAGTCCCCAGCCGTGGCTTGAAAATCATGCTGGGTGTGGGTGCGTGCCCAAGATCCTGGGAGGAGCACGGATGAGAGGGGATGGCAGCGTGGTTGTTGCCCCTGGGGAGGGGATGATTTCTCACTTTCCCTCACACTTTCTCTGTCACTCTCCTGCCAGCACAGATGCCCTAAGGTAAAAACCTCTGGGGACCGGGAGGGGGGGGGGCGGGGGGGACAAAACAAAACAAAAGGGAGAAAGGATGTTTAGAGTACCCCTTCTACTATCACAGACTGGTGTCTGGCCACGGTGCTTTCTGTTGCAGGAACTGAGTGACCCTACGGTGTTCCACGTGGAGGCATGACTGGCAGCACGGGCTGAGACTTCCGTGAGCAAACCAGGTACAGTGATGAACTAGCCCCCTCTAATCGGAGAGGTCCGGGACCAGCAGTTAGCATAATGGCTATGTCGCTGGACTCCCACGTAGTTGACCGCGGTTCGAGTCCTGGACCTGGTGGCTTAAACTCACGCCGGGCGCGTGCGTGCCCAAGATCCCGAGAGGAGAATGGAGGAGAAGGGGTTGCGGCGTGGCCATCCTCCCTGGGGGGTGATTTCTCGCTTTCTATCTCTCTGTCTCTGTCTGTCTGGCGAGCGCACGTGCCCTATAGCAAAAACCTCTCCAAAAAAAAAGAAAAAAATAAATCGGAGAGGCCCTATGAGCAACTAACTCTAAAGTCTCTGTCCCCATTCTAGGCTACCTGAATTGCCGTGATGCCCAGCTTCCAGCTTGTCCCTTCCCTGGCCAATTTTCCCTTCACATCTAGCTCCTCTCAACCTGCATTCAGCCCTCCCCTTAGAGTCTCTCCTTACCTGTTTTGGTCCAGACCAAGCCATACTTCCTGAAATGGAGTAGATGAGCCAAGCACTGCTGACGGTGAACTTACATTAGACTCCAGAGACCTAGTTGAAATCACCATGTTCGGCCGGCCCAGGTGCAGATTCAGGTGAAGATCATGCTTCTGAACCTGCCACCAGCTCACCGAGAACACTGTGCCCAAGGTGAGGGCCTCGGAGAGCCTGCATGTGGACAGAGCCACGGGGCCCCTCCAGCTTTACCTGACTTCCTGCCAGCTTTCCTTAATCATCTCAAAACGTGATTATAGTTTTCAAACCCCAGTAAGCTGCACGCATCTCTAGAAAGCCCTTTGGGAGGGAAACTCCCTGGGAAGACCCTAGGAAAGTGAGCAGAGATCTGATGCATTCTGGCTCCTTACTGCCCAAGGTAGCCTCAGCTGGGCTCCACCGCTATTCCTAGATCCGAGGTTCAGAACCTTGATCCTTGGAAAAATTGTTGCCAAATCCATCCTCCACTGCTCCCCTCTCCCCGCTTGCTGCCTGGTCCTCATTGCATTCCCAGTGGCAGAGAAGTTTGAAACATCCGCTATTTTTCCTAGCGGATGGTTGATGTCAAAGGTTTCTCTGACAGTTGAGATGAAACATCCTGAGGAGTTCTTGAAGACCCATGCTTTAGGGCCCCACCCTCCCCAGCATCTTAGTCCTTAAGTCAGGATAACTACTGTCATGAGCATGAGGAGAACAATCTTGCTTCTTTCTGCTGCTAGTGTTGAAGGCAGTCAAGGATTCTTAAATCTCTGCATTCCATATTCCTGAGTCTTGATGGATAGTGGGTTATTTTGTTGTATATGTGAGTTTGTAGAACTCTAATCAATTGATTTTTCTTTTTTTGCCCAATGGCATAAAGATCTTTGCTCACTTAAAATCAAATTTACAAAAGATTGACTATTCCTGGGACCAGCAGTTGGCGAAATGGCTGTTGCTGGACTCCCATGTAGCCGACCGCAGTTCGAGTCCTGGACCCGGTGGCTTAAACTCACACTGGGCACATGTGTGTACGTGCCCAAGATCCCGAGAGGAGAATGGAGGAGAAGGGATTGTGGTGTGGCTATCCGCCTTGGGGAGTGATTTTTCACTTTCTGTCTCTTTGTCTCTCTATGTCTTTCTGGCGAGTGCATGCGCCCTATAGCAAAAACCACTTCCCCCCCCAAAAAAAAAGATTGACTATTCCATTGTGTTGTCAATCTATTTTTTTGTTTGTTTGAATTTTTTTGGGGTGTGTGTGGTTCTCCTCTCTCTCTCTCTCTCTCTCTCTCTCTCTCTCTGTTTCTTCTGGTAAGTGCATAGGCCCTCTGGGATTTATTTATTTACCTTTTTTTTGGAGAGGTCCAGCCCTGCTAGAAACTTTACATGCAATGTCCACCTTCATCCAATCCCAGAGCTATGTGGGATACACATATAAAGGAATGTCCTTCCCCTCATTTTCCTTATTCCTCTCTGAGCATTCCAGCTCTTTTCTACCTTCATTTCCCCTGAGTTGGACAGAGGCTGGAAGCAGCACCAGCCTGATTCTTCCCACCGAATCCTAACCGCAGATGGGTAGACAATTTGCTGGTATTGATAGGAGTGGGGCCTAATGTGGGAGGCTTCTTCCTCCACCCAGGATTGAAAAACATGCTGGCATGTGTGTTTATGTGCCCCAAATCCTAAGATAAGGAATTACGGTGTGGCCATCCCCCTTGGGGGGTGACTTCTCACCTGGCCCAGTCACTCCAGTGAGCACATGCACCCAATAGCAAACTAAAAAAAATTTAAAAAATAAAAAAATTGAAATAATTATAAGCTGTTGTTTAACCTGAGCCCACCCACATCCTCCTAGATTAATGTTGACTAGGCCCAGGGGAGAAGCCAAAGGGAAGGGTAATGTGGGGATCTGGGTAAGACGTGAAGACACCAGAGAGGCAGTCCTGGCTCTTTTGGTCCCCTGCCCTGCTGGGCAGTAGCAGGTGCAGCACCGCCCTGCACCCAGGTCAACCTTCCAAATCCAGCTGGGCACTATCCAAGAGGCTGGTCACAACCAGGTGCTAGCAACCCAAGTGACCTTGAGCAGAACCAACGTGGGCTTTGAGAGGTTTCCCAGTGACTTTCTCTCTCTCTCTCTCTCCCTCCCTCCCTCCCTCTCTCCCCCTCCCTCTCTCTGGTTAAGTTGAATAATTATAGTAATAAATGAAATTAAATAAATAATTCTTAGAAGAAAAGAAGCAGCAGGACCAGCGGATGGCATAATGGCTACGTCACCGGACTCCCATGTAGTCAACCATGGTTTGAGTCCCAGACCCAGTGGCTTAAGCTCATGCCGGGCATGTGTGCGTGCATGTCCAGGATCCCAAGAGAAGAATGGAGGAGAAGGGATTGCTCTCTGGCCATTCCCCCGGGGGGTGATTTCTCGCTTTCTGTCTCCTTCTCTCTTTCTAGTGAGCACACATGCCCTATAGCAAAAACCTCTCCAAAAATAAAATTAGAAGGAAAAAAAGCCCAAGAAAGGCTACATTTTATTCCTAAAAAAAGGGGGAGAGTTTGTGCAAGCATGTTACAGAAGTCAAGTTTAAGCGTCAAGCAATAAAAGCCACAATCCACTTGGGGAGGTTTTATAGAGGCTATTGTTGAGGTATTACAAGGAGACATCTGTAAACAGAGAGGTGAAATCATTCTTTTTTTTTTTTTTTTTGGAGAGTTTTTTTTTTGCTATAGGGCGCATGCACTTGCCAGAAAGAGAGAGACAAAGAGACAGAAAGCGAGAAATCACTCCCAGGGGGGATGGTCACACCGCAATCCCTTCTCCTCCATTCTCCTCTCAGGATCTTGGGCACACACACACGCCCGGCATGAATTTAAGCCACTGGGTCCGTAACTCGAACTGCCCTCGACTACATGGAGTCCAGTGACATAGCCATTACACCAACTGCTGGTCCCAGGTGAAATCATTCTTACCCTGAGGAGAGGACATTTCCTCTCAATTAGCTGAAAAATGTCAACAGGGCTTTTAACAAAACCTCAAGATGGCTCAGGGGGATAGTACATAATAGGGTCTCCTCCACCTATTATCTCCCTTGTTACATTCCCCACTTCTCTTTTATAGTGAGAGCACTTCCAGATGCTGCCTCCCAGGAGGTAGGTGGAACCTGCCTTCAGTTTGGACTCTCTTCCCTAACAGAGAGATCTGATTTCCCGACTGTGCTGTGCTCCCCTGCGGGCTAGAGGTGCTGACACCAGAATAAACTGTGAGCCTGTTGAAAGTGTAGGACGGTAATGTCTGGAATCCAGAGTGAATTTTTTCCTGACTCCACCTTGGAAGCTAAAGACTTGCCTTGAATAGGCCAGCAGATGGCGTGGTGGTTAAGGAGCTGCATCCCACGACTGCATGGTTTGAGTGCTAGACCAGGAAGCTTGAAAAACACGCTGGGCATGTGTCAGTGTGAGTGCCCAAAATTTCAGAGAAGGGATGGCAGCATGGCCATCCCTCTGTGAGGGGTGATTTGTCACTTCCTTTCCCTTTGTCTCTTTCTTGAGAGTATACACACCCTCTAGTAAAACACAAATGAACAAAAAATCTTGCTGAAGATGCGTAAGTAATTGCTGTGTGGCTGATAAAATTGGTACAGGAAGCCACCAGGTATGAGAGTCAGTCATTGCACTTTCCTTTTTTTTTTTTTTTTTTTTTTTTTTTTTTTTTGAGGGGGAGAGAGGAAAGGGGATATTAATTCCCTTGGCACATCATAGTACCCTTCAACCAGTTTCCCCAGCAATCAACTTGTGAATCTGTGATTCAAAATATATAAATGAAAAATCTACTGTCACCTGTCCTAGACACAAACATAACTGAGAAACACTGATAGGACTGCGGAAACTGGCCACTTAAACTGCCGATGTGACACACTTGCACTGAAATTCAGACTGTAAATGAGCTCTTTAGAAAATCATTGCTGGGGCCAGCAGGTGGCATTGTGGTTAAGGTGCAGGACTCCCACATGGCTGACCCAGGTCCTGGACCTGGCAGCCTGAAAAATCACTAAGGTGTGTGTGTGTGTGTGTGTGTGTGTGCGTGCATGTCCAAAATCCCAAGAAGAGAATCAAGGGGTTGTGTGCGCCCACCCCTGTAATGATGTCTCGCTTTCTCTCTCTCCATCATGAGCACAGGCCCTCCCTAAGGCTAAAAACCGGGTTGGGGAGGGGAGAAGAACATCATTATTATTCATTCACTGATCATTACTATTCAAGTTTTTTGGAGGCCATATTTTTTGAGCCAGCAATTCAAATCCCAGTTATTTATACCCTAGAAAAAAAACTCTGTGCAGGCTGGCAGGTGACGTGATGATTGAGGTGCTAGACTCCCACATGGCCAATGGCAGTTTAAGTCCCAGACCTACTCCCACACGGCCAATGGCAGTTCAAGTCCCAGACCTGGTGGCTTGCTTTCTCAATTTCCCTTTCTCTCTCTTCCTGTCCCTCTGTGGTAAAATTAAAAATAAATAATAATAAATAAAATTAAGCAAAATAAATAAATGTTTAAAAAAGAAAAAACTTAGTGCAGTTATGTAGGCTTGTCTCTAGTACCCTTAAGTTGGAGACAATTCCAGTGTCCTATATGTGTGTTTGTGTGTAAGTTTGCTGTAGGGCACGTATGCTCTCTGGAGAGAGAGAGTGAGCGACGTAGAGAGAGGAAAAGTGAGAAATCACTTTTCCCACCAGGGGGGATGGCTATGTAATCCCTTATCCTCCATTCTCCTTTCAGGATTTTGGGAATCCATGCACATGCACCTGGCATTTTTCAAGCCAATGGGACTGGAACCACACAGTCTGCCATGTGGGATCTAGCTGCCTTAATCTTGGTGCCACCTGTTGGCCCCCATGTGGTTCTGTAAGTACTATCATATACTGAACTTTCAGGTGAAGAAATGAGGGAGGAGGATGATTTAGAAAATGTGATAAGGGGGACCAGTAGTTGATGTAATGGCTATGTCACTGGATTCCCATGTAGTCGACTGCGATTCGAGATCCGACCAGTGGCTTAAACTCACGCTGGGCGTGTGTGCGGACATGCCCAAAATCCCGAGAGGAGAATAGAGGAGAAGGGATTGCGGTGTGGCCATCCCCCCTCGGGGGTGATTTCTCGCTTTCTCTCTGGCGACCACCACACACTCCCTGTAGCAAAAACCTCTCCAAAAAAAAAAAAAAAAAGAAAGAAAGAATGTGATAAGGGAAGTAAGTGTGATAAGGGTGTGATAAGGGAAGTCTTTATTGGAAAGATAGGCTACATTTATCTTTTTTTTTTTTTTTTTTTTTTTTGAGCTTTTTGCTATAGAGTGCATGTGCTCTCCAGAAAGGGACAGAGAGACAGAAAGCAAGAAATCACCCCCCAGGGGGATGGCCACGTTGTAATCCCTTCTCCTCCATTCTCCTCTCAGGATCTTGGGCATGCACACGAGCCTGGTGTAAGTTTAAGCCACTGGGTCCAGGATGCAAACTGTGGTCAACTACATGGGAGTCCAGGGACACAGCCATTACGCCAACTGCTGGTCCCTACATTTTTCTCCCCCTAGAAAATTATTTGTATTAGCTACCTTCTCCCTTTCATTACCAAAAAAGAAAAAAAAAAAAAAAAACCTAGAGAAAAGTCAAGAGAATATGGTAATAATTTTTTGTCTAGAATCAACTGCTGACATTAGCCACATTGGTTCTCTTTAAATATACATATAAAATGCTATTTTTAAAGGGTGCTGAACTCTTTGTAAGTGAATTGTAGACATAACAATTCACTCCACATCAAGTTTTTCTCCTGAAAGGAGGACCTTCTCTCCCATGACTGTAACACACCTACCCCACTCTGAGGTTTCTAAACATTAATAAAATGTTTAGAATATTTGCAATATAGTCCATATTAAAAACTGATATTATATATATGTGTGTGTATGCATTCCATATTAAAATGTCCTCTGTTGTTCTCTCTCTCTTTTCTATTCAGGATTACCTGAATCACGCACAGCATTAAGTTGTCTCTAGTCTACTAATAAACAGTCTACAGTTTGGTTTTGTTTTCATGGCACTGACAAGCCAGTAGTTCACTGTCCCATTACTGGTGATGCTAATTTTAGGTTTTGGTTAAGATGGCGCCTCCAAAGATCTATTGTAAAGGGATGTTTCTCCTATGTAATTCATAACCTGTAGGCTAGGATTTCCTGAACTTTTGAATATCCGGCTCCTCAATCGCCTGTATTTGATCGTTTTGGCTGCTGCTGATTTTCTAAATTGATTACACTGGCGGTTGCAAAAGAATCTACAGTTGCTTTGATTGACCCTGAAGAGTGTTGCCCGAAGAGCACATCTTAATAGCCAGCTGCCGGGATATTAGATGTTACCAGCACAAAGTCTGGGAAAGGTCAACTTCGTCTCTACCCATTAAAGCCATGAAAC
The DNA here is from genome assembly GCA_026018925.1 of Tupaia tana. Lineage (NCBI taxonomy): Eukaryota > Metazoa > Chordata > Mammalia > Scandentia > Tupaiidae > Tupaia > Tupaia tana. The sequence goes on from JAKSZU010000002.1 coordinate 93,282,073, forward strand.
ATCGAAATCACACTCTTATCAAGTGAATCCGTGTATCCCTTTGACAGTTTAAAAATAAATAAATCAAGTGTATTTAGAGGTGAACCAGAATCTTAGACCAGTTTGGGCTGGAATGGCCAGGCAGGGTACATCTGAGCTCTGAAACGCGGGTTGCCTCCAAACTAGGACCCTCCTTCCAGTCTGACTCCTTTGGGCCTAGTGGAAAAGGACCCTCCTTTGGAAGGTGGGAAGCAGTAACTTGATTTGGGTAATCCTCACCACCCTCAAGCCTGGATTCCTGCTTTCGGGGTTCGGGCCTAGTTTGTCGTTTCCTAGGGTAAGAGTTCACGCGCCCTGCCTCCACCCACTTTCAAGATTCTATTGCGGGGACCAGCAGTTAGCGTAATGGCTATGTCGCTGGACTCCCATGTAGTCGACCGTGGTTCGAGTCCTGGACTCGGTGGCTTAAAACTCACGCCGGGCACGTATGTGTGCGTGCCCAAGATCCCAAGAGGAGAATGAAGGAGAAGGGATTGCGGCGTGGCCATCCCCCCTGGGGGTGATTTCTCGCTTTCTATCTCTCTGTCTCTGTCTGTCTGGCGAGCACACGCGCCCTATAGCAAAAACCTCTCCAAAAGAAAAAAAAAAAAAGATTCTATTGCGGAAGAAACAAGTCGATGCAGGTGGGGCACCCTAGTGAACTTGGAGACAGCTGAGCCCAGAGGAGGAGTCTCCAGAGGAGGAGTCTCCCGAGGTCGCAGGGAGCCCCGGGGCAGGGCGCGGTGGGGTGGGGTGGTGATCCTCCAGGGAACAAAGCCCTGCCCGGCTGCGAGTGCGGCTTTGGCCGCGGGGGCGGGGCCTGGCGGGGGCGGGGCCTCCCAGGTGTTTGACTGCACGCGTGGCCCCGCAGGGCTGCACCGCTAGGCCCAGTCTCCGCCTGAGAGTGGTTGGTTTCGAGGGACTGGAGATGGGAACACTCCCAGAACGTAAAAATATCCCCCCGTGGGTGAAAGTTCCCGAGGAACTGAAAGATCCAGAGGTGTTCCAGGTCCAGACGCGGCTGCTCGGAGCCATATTTGGTGAGTGAGCACAGTCCTGGCCCGGGTGCCTTGGGCAGGGGTCTGGGTCTCCGCATCCCGCAGCGTACATTTTCTTCCCCTAACAGGCCCAGGCGGATCTCAAATTCCTTATATTGAACAAGTAAGCAAGACCATGCTCGAGCTGAAGGCTCTGGAATTTTCAGACCTCACCGAGGTGGTGGTTTACGGCTCTTACTTGCACAAGATCCGGACCAAGTGGATGCTCCAGTCCTTGGCTGAGTGGCACCGACAGCGGCAGGAGCGCGGTGAGAGACTTGGTGACCGAGAGCTTTGAACCGGGTCCCGCGGCGGCATCTCCTCTCTCTCAGCCCTCCTCTCACCTTGCGCTTCTCGCTTCCCCGCAGCTCGCAAGCACCACCACGCCTCTGGCATTACCGGGGGGCGCTGTTTGTGCCTGGGCTATCCCGGAGACTCTGGGAGTATGGGGTGCCAGGGTGCTGGGCTTTGGCCCTGGGTACCCCAGCGTGAGACTGCAATGAGAGGTGGGCGGGAAAGGTGGGCTGGCCCAGTTGGCCACGGTTATATGAAATCATCTCTACTCAGTTTCCTACCCCGCCTCTCTTCTTAGAGAGTGTTGGAGTGGGCTCCGTTGTCCACGTTCCCAACAAAATCAGACTCAGAATGCCTGAGTTAGAGGTCCCAGAAACAAATGGCAAGAGGTGAACGGTCCAGGCACTTACCCTCCCACTCTTGTACTCATCTGGCTGTTGCTTTTTCTGGTGCAGGGATGCTCAGACTTGAGGAAGCCATGAACGCCCTCGAATTAGGCCCTGGAATGAAATAAAACCAGTTTCCAGCCCATGGGACAGGGACCAGGATGTGCAGATTAGCTTTGGCCACAGCTGGAGTGGTTCTGGCTGGAGAGCCCGAGGAATTAAGGAAAAAACAGCTGTTTTTGGTTCTCTGCCTTTGCTGAGTCCTCATGTGAACATCTTTTTCTGAGGATGCTAATGAAAGAATAAAGTTTTAAATCATAGTTCCTTGACATCTTGGTGGTGGGTTCGAGATAACAATTCAGATACCTCTGAAGTACTACCACGTATGGCCCTTGACCTCAACACTTGTTGAGACCCCCCAAAGCTGGACAGAGGTCAAATACATTTATCTAGGGTCAAAAGGGTCTAGGAGCCAAGTCCTGAGATGCTGCCCTGAGCCAAAAGCCCCTTGGCTTTTGGGAGATGTCATAAATGTCTGGAACTGACCTGGACTCTCATTCAAAGGCTGTACCTCTGTAATAGGTTAATATGTCAAAAACAATAATATGAAATTGCTAGCACCATTCCCGGTGCAGCAGTTTTGTATCCTTGTAATTTTTTTGGTAAAGTTCTTAATAGAAGACAGCTGGGTTTTCATCTGCGTTCATCCGTTGTGACATGTTACCTAGATTGGAATTATGTGTAAACGATTCAGCCTTAGGTAGATGGAAAAAGAGAACCTTTCAAAGGGTGTCTAGGGTTCTCATGGACACTTGAATTTTGCAGCATTAGGCACCCAGAGGGAAAGTAGAATTGGGAGAGGTGAAGGCACTGCCACAGGCAAGCTTACTTCTAGTGACTGCGGAGCCTCCAGAGTGAGGACTAGTTTTCTCCTTCTAGAGACTAACTTGATAGTTCACCCGGAATGAATCCTACTGTCTGGGCCTATGACCTTAAGCAACTCTCTCAGATCCTCAAGCTTGAAGATCACAGCCTGCAACCCCCACGAAGTTCACTGTTAATACATGTAAGAAACAGCACAGGTATTCCATGTTTGACTGTCTTGGAGATGAGGTGTTTTCTGTGAGAAATCTGGCATGCCTATCAAGCACTTGCTCACACCTTTCCTTGTCAGTAAGTGAGTGGCACCACCATTTTGGTCTCAGTGATTCGGGCCAATAATTAGCCATCCTTGATGCCTCTCCCCAGTATGAAATCTGTGATCTAGTCCAGCCCATTTGGCCTGAAGTGAACAAACCCAGAATCTGAGTCCTTCCTATGTGTTGTCCAGTCCCATCCATCATGTCTTGCCAGGCCTACTTGAAAGAGTCTTGACCAACTTTCCACTCATGGTGAGTGCAACTATTATGGAAAACAAAGTTTTCTTTAAGTGAAGCATGGAGGAATCCCTCCTAAGGAGATCATATAGGGCGTCAGACCACACCGCAATCCTTTCTCCTTCATTCTCCTCTCAGGATCTTGGGTATGCACGCACACACACCCAGCGTGAGTTTAAGCCACCGGGTCCAGGACTTAAACTGTGGTAGACTACATGGGAGTCCAGTGACATGCCAACTGCTGGTACCTAGAAATATATCTTAAGGGCAGAGCTTCTAAGTGTAGAAAACAACTTTGGAAGAATTTGTGTCAAGGTAACAAAAGTGGGAAATTTAAGAATATGCCACATTTTCCATGCATATCCTGGACTGAAGGTTTTTCGGCCTCCGTCCAACCCCAGAAACAACAACAAAAAAACACAAAATATTTTAAGGAAATCTGTAGGACAAGTTTTTGTAATTAATGGTATGAAGGTTAAACAAACCAGTGTTTTTCTTGGAGTAGTTTCCTGTCTTTGAGTTTCAAAGTCTTGACCAACTTTCCACTCATGGTGAGTGCAACTATTATGGAAAACAAAGTTTTCTTTAAGTGAAGCATGGAGGAATCCCTCCTAAGGAGATCATATAGGGCGTCAGACTGTAGGACAGAGTTTTGGAGGGGCTGTGAAGCAAGGCCTAATCCAGGCAAGCATTAAAAAAAAAAAAAAAGATAAAATGGGAAACCCTGACTCCAAATCAACAAATAATAATGACGATAGCCAACAGCAATAGCCTCAGGCCTGTCTAGATCTCCACTCTGCTGCATTAACTCAATTCTCAAAACATTACCATTCCCATTGTACTTTTAACCCCTATCAATCACTTCCTTCCCAGGATTTACATACTTGATATAAGCTTTTTTTTTTTTTTTAAAGGTTTTTGTCCTAGGACCCTTGCACTGGCTGGAGACAAAGACTGTGAGAGGGAAAGAGAAACCACCCCCTGAGGGGAAGGCCTGCCACAGTCTCTTCTCCATTTTCCTCCTTGGATTCTGGGCACAGATGCACATGTGCCCTGTGTGATTTTCAAGCTGCCTGGGTGGAGACTCTAACTGTGGTGGACCATGTGGGAGTCCAATGCCTTAACCAGTACACCACCTGCTGGCCCCCATTGTTAATTTTGTGATGTCATTTGTTAAAAAGTAATCCTTGGGGCCGGCAAGTGGTGTGGTGGTTAAAGGCGCTGGACTCCCACATGGCCGACCATGGTTCAAGTCTCGGACCTACTGGCTTGCTTTCTCACTTCCTCTCTCTCTCTCTCTCTGTCTCTCTCCGATCAAACTGAAAAATAATAATGATATAATAATAAATAAAGTTAAAAAAATCTATTTTAAAGAAAAGTAATCCTTAAGTGTTAGATATTTGGGACATATATAAACAATTATTTTAGATTCAAATTTAACTGCGCATCTTGTATTTATTTTATCCGGTGTTTCTAACTATGAAGTTTTTCTTCTATTTCAGACCTATCTCTCTCTCTCTCTCTCTTTTTTTTTTTGTGTGTGTGTGTGTGCGGGGATGTTTTCTAACCAATTGATATTGAATCCTGTCCATGAGTAGGCTTAGACAAATGTGTGTGTTTTTGTCATTGTTTTATTCTATTTTTTCTTTAGGATTTTTGTTGGGAATGGAAAGAAAAGCCTCCTCTCTCATTCAAAGTTACTTTTAATTTCCTTACCTTAAATCAAAGATAGAGCTGAGTAATTACATCATACAGATATCTGGATAAACTAGAAACTCTCAGTGAGAGCAACTGGAGTTTTAGCAGAGGGGCAGAGAGGGGAGAAGCAGACAGGCTTCGTGGTCGGTCACAGGGCTACATGCTTTCTACACCTGCTCCTTCTCAGTCTTTTATTAAAGTTGCTTTATTCATGATAGAGAGCAAGTTTGTACATACATGCATGCAACTGGGTCCTTGACAGGGTCTTCTCACACATGAACCCCTTTATTCAGCCTCCCAGCTCATCATGATCTAGGATGTCTACCTGCATGCTAAGTGTGTTTTCAAACAGACCCAGGAATCCAAACCAGTAGCTGGCCCTTGGCTTCTGGTATTGCAGTTAAGTTTGCTACTGACTGAATGACCCAGCTGGGTCTACACATGATGACTCTTATTTCTTGATGGGATTTGCCAACATTAAGGATGCTCAAGGCTATATAGCCAGTGTAAAACAAATTTTGTTTGGGAAAAAAAAAGATTTTTGCCACAGGGTGTGTGTGTTTGCTGGGGGTGGAGAGAGAGAGACAGCCAGAGGGAAGGTGAGAGATCACCCCCCCCCCCCCAAGGGGGGATGGCCACACCTCAATCCCTTCATGTCCATTCTCCTGGGATTTTGGACATGCATGCACACATGCCTGCTGTGAGTTTCAAGTCACCAAATCCAGGACTTGAAACATCGGCAGCCTTGTCGGAGTACAACCCCTTAACCACTATGTGCCACCTCCTGGCCCTTTTGTCGTAGTTTTTAACAAAACATTTTAAAAGTTAAAAAATAATAGAAAAAGCTTATAGAATAAAGATTTTTTTTGAGAGAGAGATTTTTGATATAGGGTGCATGCCCTTACTGGAGGGACAGAGAGACTGAGAGAAAGCGAGAAATCATCCCCAGGGGAATGGCCATACTGCGATCCCTTCTCCATTCTCCTCTTGGGATTTTGGGCACGCATGCACATGTGCCCGGCATGGGTTTTAAGCTGTCAGGTCCAGGACTTGAACTGCGTCGACTATGTGGGAGTCCAGCAATGTAACCATTACACCATCTGCTAGCTCCAAGGATTTCAAGAAAGAAGTTTTTTGGGTTTTGTTATTTTTTAGAATTAATTAATTAATTAATTAATTTTGATTTGACCAGAGAGGGACAGAGTGGGAGAGAAAGAGAGAGAAAGAAAGTGAGAAAGCAAACTGCCAGGTCTGGGACTCAAACTGCAATCAGCCATGTGGGAGTCCAGCGCCCTTAACCACCACACCACCTGCCAGCCCCAAGAAAGAAGTTTTTGTATTGTTATGCAATGTGTTTGTGTGTTTAAGAGAGATTTTTACTATAGGTCGCATGCGCTTGCTAGAGACACAGAGAAAGTGAAAAATCAGCCCTTGTAGGGTATGGCCACACTACAATCCCTTCTTCTCCATTCTCTTGGGAATTTGGGCACACATGCACATGTACCGAGTATGAATTTCAAGCCACCAGATCTGGGACTTGAACCATGGAGTCAGCCGTGTGGGAGTCTAGCACCTTAATCAGGTGTATCTTTTTTTTAAAAAAATCATGCCATATATTCATGATATCTTTTCTGTTTAGATATGTGTAAACACAGAAACACTTACCATTGTGTTACAACTGGCTACATTACATAGCTCAGTAATGTGATATACAGGTTTGTTACCCAGGAACAATAAGCTACATCAGGGTATACGTTTATAGTAGGCTATTACCATCTAGGTTTGAATAAATACACTCTACGATGTTCACACCCTGGCAGAATTGCCTAATGATGCATTTCTCAGACTGTCCCCTTTGTTAAGTGATGCATGGCTGTATCTTGTACTGTAGTCACCCTCTTAGGTGACTATGGGTAGCTATAACCAAGGAAAGAGAGACTATTGAGTGAGGGGGGACCTGAACGCAAATTGCTAACTTGTGTCTCTGGGAACCAACTATGTATGTGTCTGGGTCAGTTCTTTCCTTGGTGTTTTACAGGCTCCATTCATTTGCAAAATTACTTAAGTCAGCAGATTTTCCTCCTCTTCCTTCAATGAGTTGTTTCATACGTTTTTGATACAGTTAAATGCTCTTATCATAGTTTGAATTCTTTTCTGGGCTCGCCCAATCTCCTAAATGCTTTCTTTTAAATATGTGTGCATTAAGATTCACCCTTTGTTATAAAATTCTATGGTTTGACAAGTGCAAAACGTCATGTACTTAACATTATAGCATCACAGAGAATACTTTCACTGCTTTTTTAAAGAGATTATTATTTTTTTGGAGAGGTTTTTGCTATAGGGCACATGCACTTGCCAGAAAGACAGAGAGAGATAGAAAGCGAGAAATCACCCCCCCGGGGGGATGGCCATGCCACAATCCCTTCTTCTCCATTCTCTTCTTGGGATCTTGGGCATGCATTCTCACGCGTCTGGTGTGAGTTAAGCCTCCGGGTCTGGGACTCAAACTGCGGTTGACTACATGGGAGTCCAGCGACAAAGCCATTACACCAACTGCTGGTCCCATTAAAGAGATATTTTTTGCTATAGGGCATGCGCACTTGCTGGAGAGGCAGAGACAGACACAGAGATAAAGTGAGAAATCACCCCCAGGGGAATGAACACGCTGCAATCCCTTCTCCTCCACTCTCCTCTCAGGATTTTGGGCACATGTGCACACACACCCAGCATGAGTTTCAAGCTGCTGGGTCTGGGACTCAAACCATGGAGTTGGCCATGTGGTAGTCCAGCACCTTAACCACTACCCTACCCGCTGGCCCCATTTTCACTGCTTTAAAAATGCTCTCTTTTTTCACCTATTCATCCCTTCTCCTAAAGTGCTAGCAACCATTGATCTTTTCACGGTCTGTTTTGCATTTCCCAGAATGTCATATTGTTGGAAATACACAGTATGTAACCTTTCGGACAGGCTCCTTTCATGGGTTTCTCCTTGGCCTTGTGACTTGATAGCTCATTTATTTTCATCACTGAATAATCTTAGGGTGCATGGATATATCACCATTTTAGCTCATTTTACTTGCTTTCTAATATATGGCTCTATTTAATTTTCTATGATGGACATATATGCTGTATTTTTCATGATTTCTTTCTTGGTGCCCCTCCCTGAGAGAGGAGTATATACCTTTTCCACTTCACTTATATCACGTGACCAAACCTGACATTGTTCGGCCAATGGAATGTGAAGACATTTCAAGAGCTATCACTCATGTCTGCCTTCTCTGCAGCAGACTGTCATGTCTTACTGAGGCTGCTCCTTTAGCTGGGTCCAAAAATAAAGACAATGGACACATGAGTAATATAAAATGAAAAGAAACCTTTGTGGTTGTAATCCACTGAAGAGTTTGTGGTTCTTCATTATGTATATAACAAAAGCAAAAGCTGAAAATATATCCCAATTCACTTTTCTTATGCCATGTCTGCTAATCTTGGCTTTTCTTGCTATTCTTTGCAAAACTGTAATTCATTCAGTAGGGGGTAACATTGAAAGGATTCCTGTTTCAGAACCAGCAGGTGGCATAGTGGTTAAGGTACTGGACTCCCACATAGTTGACTGTGGTTTGAGTCCTGGACCCGGTGGCTTGAAACTCAAACCAGGCATGTGTGTGTGCATGCCCAAAATCCTGAGAGGAGAATGGAGGAGGAGGGAATTGCACTGTGGTCATCCTCTTTAGGGGGTGATTTCTCACTTTCTGCCTATCTGTCTCTCCGATGAAAGCACACTCCCTATAGCAAAAATCTCTCACTCAAAAAAAAAAAAAGATTTCTATTTCAATTTAATATTTTGTTATTTAGTTTTGAGTTGTCTATTCCATTTTCTTTCTTTTTTTATAGGGCATGTGTGCTTGCCGGAGAGACAGAGACAGAAAGTGAGAAAACACCCTCTTTGGGGATGGCCGCACTGCTATCCCTTCTTCATTTTCTTCTCAGGATCTTGGGCATGCACACAGTGTGCTAGCGCAAGCTTTAAGCCACTGGGTCCAGGACTTGAACCATGGTTGACTATGTGGGTGTCCAGTGACGTAACCATTACACCATCTGCTGGATCCTCTATTCCATTTTATGACAAAATTTTCCAAATTGTAAAGTATATTTTTTTCCATTAGTGGGGTTTGGGCGAGAGAAAAAGTTAGCACCATTGACGGGATCTTGATGCCATGACCTGTCCTCATCTTCAGACAGCCCCAGATTATGGGGCGCATATGCTTAGAGTCCTCAGGTAGTTTCTGGATGTGAACTCAGAACCTTCTCATCTGAGTCAGTTTCAAAAGTGTTGTGTTTTACCATTGCATCATAGCCACGGCCCAAATTTGTTAATTCTGTCTGCAGGGGCTTTTTGGAGGGTTGGGGGGTGGGTAATGAATTCTTTAGTTTCATAGACCATTATGGTAGCTTCTAGTCACATGTGGCAATATAACTTTAAATGATTTTAAATTAAATACGATTAAAAATTAAATTCCTTATAGCACTAGTTCCATTTCGGGTGCTAAATAGCCACATATGGTTAGGAGCCACAGCACTGGACAACCCAAGTATACATTTCCATCCCTGGGGGGAGCTGTTGCACATCACGGCCTTAGAGACTTTGTTGCAAGTTGTACACACAAGTGACAAACATGCAGATTCTACAAGGCTGGTGGATCTCACTAAAGCCTTTGCTTCAGTTAGTATGCTCTACCTTACTTTTGGGTCAGTGTCTGACCTTGAAGTAACTGAAAAATTGAGTCTATAAAATTTTGAAATTTGGGCCCTTATTAACCCACATAATGTTAGGCTGCAATGCCAGGAGAAAAACTAGTCTTTAAAAATATGGTTCAGGGCCCAGCCTCCCTGGCTTGGTAAGTGGTATACTGAACTACCATGTTAGAAACGACATGGCTGGCTGTGAGTTCAGATCCTGGCCAGGTCGACCAGAAACATTGCCGGGCCCTCATAGGCACAACTGTGCACACCCAAGAGCCTACAAAACAGGATGGCTAGGGGATGGGGATTATGGTGAGACAAGACCCTTTATATCATGAATAAACAATAAAGATAAAAGTATGGTTCAGTGCCTTTGGCTTAGGAATTCTCTACCTTTTTGTTTGTTTTTGAGAGATTTTTGCTATATTGCTCTTGTGCTTGCCAGAAACAGAGAAATTCACCCTCAGGGGATGGCCATGCCACAATTCCTTCTTCTTCATTCTCCTCTCAGGATTTTGGACACACATAGGACACACACACACCCAGAGTGAGTTTCAAGCCACCAGGCCCTGGACTTGAAATGGGGTTGGCCATGTGGGAGTCCAGCACCATAACCACTATGCCACTTTTGGGCCCTGGGAATGCCCTACCTTAACAGGATTTTGTAAATGCAAGGCATCAAGGCAAATGTATTAAGAGGAAAGAGGCTGCCTTTACCCTTATTCACCACTGAGGATGGGATTATATGTATGGAGGAAGAAATAGGATTTTCTTTCCTTTTTAAAAATTATTTTTTATTTAACTTAATTTATTCATCCATTTCAATTTGACCTAAGAGGAGGGAGGGAGGGAGGGAGAGAGGGGGGGAGAGAGAGAGAGAAAGCGAGAAAGCAGGCCGCCAGGTCCAGGACTCGAACCACGGTTGGCCATGTAGGAGCCCAGAATCCTTAGCCACCACACCACCTGCCCATCCCAGAAACAGGATTTTTTTTTTCTTTTTTTGGAGAGGTGTTTTTTTTTTTTTTTTTTTTTTTTTTTTTTTTATAGGGTGCGTGCGCTTGCCAGAAAGACACAGAGAGACAGAAAGTGAGAAATCACCCCCCAGGGGGTAATGGCAATGCCACAATCCCTTCTCCTCCATTCTCCTCTCGGGATCTTAGGCACACACACACACACACACACACACACACACGTGCCTGGTGTGAGTTTAAGCCACCGGGTCCGGGACTTGAACCATGATCAACCTCATGGGAGTCAAGCATCATAGCCATTATGCCAACTGCTGGTCCCGAAACAGGATTTTCTAGTGAAACATCCACACACAAAAATTATATCAGCAAGAGTTTATGTCTAGTAATCCTCAAATACCTGAAGTCTTTTTTTCTCTTTAAATCTTTTAAGTTTTTATCCATGGGGGTGGGAGAGAGAGAGAGAGAATGCATACACCAGAGAGAGACAGAGAGACAGACACTCTCAACAGGGTGTAGTAATGTCTTGACCCCCTTCTCAGCCTTCCAGCTCTTCCGGATCTTGGGCACACGTGCACGGTGATTTTCAGGTTCATGGGATGCTGACACAGGGTGGGCCATGTGACTTCTAGTACTGCAGGTCAGTTATAAACTGCACCACTGTGGCTGGGCCCTTTCTCTCTAATTCTTACAAGAAAAAGATGATTAGAGAGAGACAGAAAGTGAGAAATCACCCCCCGGGGACGGGGGAGACGGCCACACTGTAATCCCTTCTCCATTTTCTTGGGATCTTGGGCACACACACAAGCTGGTGTGAGTTTAAGCCACCAGGTCCAGGACTTGGACTACCGGCGACTACATGGGAGTCCAGCGACACAGCCATTACCTCCAACTACTGGTCCCAAGAAAAAGATGATTATTTTCTTCTCCAGTCTGAAAAAAAATCCATGTTCACATAAGTAAATTGCCCGAGACCATGCAACCTGTAAATGTCCAAATCAGGCCTGTAACCAAGGTGAGGTGGTACTACACCTCCTGCCTGTCCGGTGCCTGCGCTGGGGAATCGTGAAGGTTGTTTGGGCCCCCCAGCAGCCCACGTCTGCACGTTTGCCAGTGAGGAGCCGCATGTCGGGGCTGCAGTGTCCCACACTGTCTACTTCAGGCTCTTGGGCCACAACAAACGTCCGCAGAGATGCCAGTTTATTTACTGCCCTATCCACAACAGTGGGGCCTGTGGTTCCCAAGCGCCAGGGATTGGGACTCGCTCTGAACCCCATCTTGCTCTGAATACAGGCGCTCTGATGGTTCCTGCAATCCCCAGGGTTTACCCGATACCTGAGGTGTGGGAAGCCAGGGGAGCCGCTAAGCGAGGCCCCTTTAGCACTGGAACGTCGGGAGAGGCCTGGGCTGGCAGCTGAGGCAGTGCCTGAGAGCTGCGCCAGGAGAGCGGGTCGGACGGAGTCTCCCTGCCTCACCGGTCCAAGCCACTGGGCCGCGCCCCGCCATAGCCTTCTGCACGCACCACGCTCAGCAGGTAGTTCGAGTCTCAAACAATGCTGGGGTGGGGAGTCGGGATCTCAGGGCTGGGTAGGACCATGGAGCCACGGAGCCTTGGGAACGCTCTCAGCACCTTCTCTCTGAACGCTGGTCTGTGTCTCCGAGCCTGAGCCTGTTTTCCGTGGGCGTTCGTGATTTAAGCCCGAGGCGGGCACGCAGCCCACAGGGCTCTCGGTCACACCGCAGGGTCACAGGCGCGAGGTCACAGGCCCTCTTCCTCCTCCAGGACAGGAGTGGATCCCAGAAGACTTGGATGAAGGCTTTGAGGGTAGCGGGATCCTCAGGGGCGGCGTGGGTTCCACTTTCCAGCTGTCCGCCCTGCTCCTCCCACCCGTTCCCAGCTCCCCTCCACTTGGCACCCCGTGAGCCCCTCCCCTGGCCTCCCCGGCCCAGCCCCACGTGCGGATGAGGCTGTGAGCCTTCGCGAACTCTGAAGCTGGCCTCCGGGCGATCCAGGGCGCGTAGACGGCAGAGAGGGTCACCAAATGGCAGAAGCGGTGACAGCATCCTCGACCAGCAAAAGTCGTCCGGAGAACAGAAGAGGGCGGGCGGGCGAGTCCGTGGGCTCGTTTCCTGTCCGGCACAGGTCGGAGCCACCTGCCCGAGGGGCGGGGCTCGAGGCAGGTAAGAGGAGGTCCGGGCGCGGCGCCGTCCTCTCCACACCCCAGCGCCTACCTCGGCCTCTCGCCGCTAGCGGGAGGATGCAGCCCGCGCTTCTCCGCCAGTTCCTGAGGCTTGCTCTAACCCAAAGTCTGAGTCGGTTATTGGAGGACCCGGGCCCAGTGGTCATTTACGTGGAGTCGTGGATGTTGGCGCTGTTTGGTGAGCGAGCCTGACGCCGGAGCCCGTGGAGGTCCCGCTGGCGGCACCTTGTTCCGTGCCCGCCGTACTCCCCCACGCGCGCTGGGCCTTCATCCAGTGGCCCTCGACGTTTGCTGGATCCCAGACTGAGCACCGAGCCTGCGTGCCCCTGTCTGCGCCCCTGGTGCTCCTTAGATCTGCGCCTTCCTGGCGGATGGCCCTGCAGTGCTCTGGGCTGGGCCCGCTGGTGGCTTAGTTCCTGCCCTTCCATTCCCAGGCGAGAATGGCGAAATGCTGGCCACCTTCCAGAGGAGGTTCGGGGTGTCGTTCGACCTTCAGAGGGTCCCGAGATGTGGAGTCCTGATATTCATTAACGGACCGCCGATTTTCCAGATCCTGGCGGCGCTCCAGATTCTGACAGTGTGTTTCCAGTTTCAGATCCGCAGAAATCGAGGTAAGCAGCTTCAGGGTCCCTGGTGGGGAACACTTTATTCGCCCAGGGACCTAGAAAGGTGGGTTTTGCTTCCTGTGTCTTTCAGGCTCCCTCCCGTTCCTTAGTCTGAAAACCATCCCTAAGTCTAAAAATCCCTGGGCGTGGGTCTTGGCTCCTGAGGAGGAACAGCGAGATGCGGTTGGCAGGGGACACCGGCCAAACCTAAAGGTGGAAACGTAGGGTATTTGGCATTCTGAGTTAGTAAATCCTCGGGGAATAGCCAGGGCAACTCTTCCAGGGGACTGTTTTCAGTAAATCTCTTTTGTGGGCCTCTTGCGTCAGAGTCCCCAGAGCAACCAGAATTGGCATTACCTGGGAACTTATTGAAAATGCAGACTGCCCACCCGAGACCCACAGAATCAGAAACTCTAGGAGTGGGACCTGGCAACTCGTGTTTAACCAGCTCTCCAGGTGACTCTGGTGCAAGCCAAAGTGTGAGACCCCTGCACCAGGGTCACCTCCTCAAGGCCTACACCTGAGTGGGTGCTTTCTTTTTAGCTAGAGTGCGGGCCCTGCAGCTGCAAAGTAGTGTGTGGGCCTTCGGGCGTGCCAGGTGAGGTTGGAGCCTGAGGCAGGTCAGAATCCCTTGTCCGGAGGTGAAGCTTGCAGCCAGTCTCCATGCAGTGAAGGTGTGTCTCGTGGAAGGACTGTCGGCCTGCAGATCAGGGGGCCAAGCCTCCAGTTTGTGCCTGAAAGGTGGGGACGAGGTTGGGTGTGGGGGCAAGTATTCTTCATTCTGTCATGGTTTAAGTTATTGCAAACTCAGGCTTTTAAATGAAGTGTCGATGTTTTTATAATAAATAATTTTTATTGGTTTTGTGTTGATTTGTGTTCCTTCCAGGATAAGAGGAGGAAGAGAAAAAAGTTTTTTTTAAAGTGGGTGCATGGGCCTCAGGGTGCGTGCGCCCACTGCAGAGAGTGACAGAGGCCGTGAGAGGGAAAGCAAGCAATAACCCCCCGGGGGATGGCCACCCCACAGTCTCTTCTCCTCCAGAATCTCGGGCACACACACACTTGTGCCACCGGGTCTGGGACTCACCAGGGTTGGCCATGTGGGAGTCCAGTGATGTAACAGCTATGCTTCTGCTGGCCCTGAAAAGAAGAAAGTTTTTTACAAAGTAGTTATGGGGCCAAGCGGTGATGGCACCGCTGCTTATCTACTGCCTAGAGGCTGGAACCATACAGGAGGCTGTTTCAGCCCAGCCTAGACAGGTCAGGCAGGACGGAGCACAGCTGTAGTCCTTGCAGTGGGAGACTGGGGGCAGGAGAATCCTAATATGATGAAACCCTTTCAGAAGAAACCACCCCCCCCCCCCATCCCTCCTTTCCTCTCTGCTTTCTCTCTTTACAATTTAAAAAAAAAAAAAAAAAGGAAGGGAAACATTTCTAGAAAAATTTAGTTTCAGCTACTCATAGGTGCATGGGCTATGTGAGTTATTTTGGAGGAGGCCTCAGCCCTCTCTGTAGATTCATGCTCTCCTCTTTCCCCTGAGGCCCTACCAATGAGAGCAGAGAGTTTCAAGAAAGCAGCTGTCAATCGTGGGGAAGGCTGTCCAATTGTCCGGTCAGAGGAGGGCAGGAAGTTGCTTCCTGCTGTGTACTGCAGGGCTAGCTAGTAGCTTTGGTGGAACTCAGCTACAGCTGTGAGATTAGAAGAAGCCAGATCAGAGGGAGTTCAAGAATGTAAATGGAGTGGCTAGCAGGTGGCATGGTGGTTAAGGTGCTGGACTCCCACATGGCTAACTGTGGTTTGAGTACCGAGTCTGGCGGCTTGCTTTCTCATTTTCCCTCTCTCACTCTGTTTAGAATGTGTATTCTTGTTGGAGAGACAGATATCTATATATAGAGAAAGCAAACCCCAGGGGGGATGATCACACCACAACCCCTTTCTATTCTCCTCTTGGGATTTTGGACACCCATGCACATGTGTACTTGGTGTGTTTTTCAAGCTGTGAGGTCAGGATTCAAACTGCTCAGTTAACCAGCTTAACCTTTATGCCATCTGCTAGCTCACTAAAGACTTCTCTTTTTTTGGCTATAAAGGCGTGTGCACTCGCCAGAAAGATAGACGGAAAGTGAGAAATTACCTTCCGGGGGGATGGCCACGCCGCAATCCCTTCTCATGCATTCTCCTCTTGGGATCTTGGGCATACATGCACATGCACTCAGCGTGCGTTTAAGCCACCACGTCCGGGACTCGAACCATAGTCAGCTACATGGGAGTCCAGCAATGTAGGCATTACACTATCTGCTGGTACCACTAAAGACTTTTTAAACAAGTTTATTTATGGTGAGGAAGAGACAGGGCTTGAGATAGGCGTGCTGACAGAGTCTTACACTGCAATCTTCCCACACCAACCTTCTCCAGCATTTTCAGCCACCCAGCATCATGGGCAAGCACGTGCGTGAGCATTCTCAGACCGCCCTGAGTCTCAAACCCCAGTCTTCCACATGGCTTCCAGCATTGCAGATCAGGGCTCAACCACCTATGCCACCATAGCTGGGCCAGATGCTAGAGACATTTGCAAGTAGCTAGAACATCTTCAAATGTGTGATTTTATGTGATATTCAAGAGAACTGCATGAGATACATCCTCTGATTATTCTCTTGAAAAACTCAGAGAAATTAAGCTATTTCGTCAATATCACACAATCAGTAAGTAGCAAAGTTGGGATTGGGATCAAGGCTTGTATTGGTGTTACTTTTTTATTATTATAGTGGACATGGAATAGATTACAACAGTTTCATTAGAGAAATGCAGATTTTTTTTGGAGAGGTTTTTGCTATAGGGGTGCGTGCACTTGCCAGAAAGACAGAAATCACCCCCTGGGGGGATGGCCACACCCCAATCCCTTCTCCTCCATTCTCCTGTTAGGATCTTAGGCATGCATGCACATGCACCCAGCGTGAGTTTAAGCCACCAGGTCTGGGACTCGAACCACAGTCAACTACATGGGAGTCCAGCAACATAGCCATTATGCTAACTGCGTGTCCCAAGAAATGCAAATATTATGATTTGAAATTTTTTTCTTTAAATTATTTCTATACTTATTTTAATAACTGAGTGGGATGCAATTTTTGAATAGATGTCACCAGATTGCAGTAACATCAGCAAGATATGTTTATTCTTTTCCTCGGTGTTTAGTAATCCTTTTCTCTTTTTTTTTTTTTAAGAGAGAGATTTGCTATAGGGCGTGTGCGCTCGTTGGAGAGACAGAAATCAAGAAATCATCCCCACCCTGGGGAGGGGAAGGGAGATGGCCATGCCACAATCCCTTCTCCAATTTTTCTCTTGGGATTCTGGGCACACACGCACATGTGTCTGGCATAATTTTAAGTCACTAGTCTGAGTCTGGTCAACTCCTGGGAATCCAGTGATGTAATACTTCTGCCATCTGCTGGTCCCGATGTTGAGTAATCTTATAAGACTCCTGAAGAAAAATAAAGTCATTCCTGTCCACCAGCCACATCAGTGGCTGGTGAATGCTGGGAGGAGACTGGACCTTGTTTCACAGCCCGGTTCTGTGATCATTAGGCTGAGTAAAGTCTAGCAACCCCTTCTTTACACTCCTTTAACTTAAATTTACTTAAAAATTTTAAATCTTTTTTGGTCAGAGGGGGTGTGCTTGCCAGAGACAGAGAAGGAAAGCGAGAAAGTACCTCTAATAGGACATAGTCACATTACAGTCTCTCTTACTCCATTTCTCCCTCTTTCTGGGATTTTGGGCACTTATGCATGCACACTTAGAATGTTTCTTAAACCACGGGGTTTGGGATTTGAATCACGTGGTTGGTCATGTGGGATCCCGCTACCTTAACTACCAGGTCATGGGCTGGCCCTAAAATATCAGTTGTTTTTTTTTAAGAGATTTTTTTTGGGGGGGAACCAGCAGTTAGCATAATGGCTATGTCGCTGGACTCCCATGTAGTCGACCGCGGTTTGAGTCCCGGACCTGGTGACTTAAACTCACGCCGGGCACGTGTGCGTGTGTGCCCAAGATCCCGAGAGGAGAATGGAGGAGAAGGGATTGTGGCGTGACCATCCCCTCTGGGTGGGTGATTTCTCGCTTTCTATCTCTCTGTCTCTCTCTGTCTGTCTGGCGCGCACACGCACCTATAGCCAAAAAAAAAAAAAAAAGAAAAAAAGAAAAAATAGGGGTTTTTTTCCGCCTTAGAGTGTGTGTGCTCTCCGGAGAGAGGCAGAGACAGTGAGAGGGAAAGTGAGAAATTACTCCCCAGGGGGCTGGCCTTAGGCAATCAATCCCTTCTCCTCTATTCTCCTCCCAGGATCTTGGGTATGCATGCACACATATCCGGCATGATTTTCAAGCCCGGGTCTGGGACTCGAACTGCAGTTGACCATATGGGAGTCCAGCAACATAACAGCTATACACACCATCTGCCAGCCCCAAAATTTCAGTTTTGAAATATGTGCGCAAGGTAGAACATTCAGAAGTTACTAAATGGTAAGATTCAAAAATAAACCTCTCTCCCATTCATGTCTCTCAGTTCAGTTTCTCTACTCAAAGAGATTTCGTGTTGATATGCATGTTTTAAATGTACGTACATATGTATTTTAACATGGCAAGATATTTCATACGTTGTACCTTTTTTGCACTTTTTATTTCAAGATAGTTTAACTACAAATGATTCATTTGATGCATTTGACTTTTTCATCATTAGGTAAAAGCAATCTTTCCAAATAGCTACCTAATCAGCCTCTGCATTATTAGAAATCTGGAGGTGGAGTCTTTTGGAAGAGACTAAACTTCCAAAAAGCATAGGAAAAAACTACCCTTGGCCTCCGTGAGAAGGACTTTACTGGGAAGCCAGAAACTGAGGATTCTTAAATATCATCAACAAATAAATATCAACAAATGATCTTTGGGAGAAGACCACTAGTCCGAGATCTCCAGAGCAAACCAAATAGGCAATACCAAGTAGACACTTGCCCTCCAACAGTCCAACTAGATCAATGTCTGTTGTGCTGGTCCTTTAAAACAGTTTGCTGACTATATTAATACATTGTACTTTGGTGCCCTCTAGGGGCAAAGTATAAGATTTCAAGACTTTTCTAAATCCTTGCTTTTTTTTTTTTTTCTTTTTCATTTGGAGTTTGTTTATTACAGACAGAAAAACAAAGCTTTTTGCATGGCACAGTCCTGCTCCAGACTCCCAGACAGCCAGGCTCACAGGACCCCACCGCACCAGCAGGTTCAGGTTGCTTCAGAACCTGTTCTGTTTCTGCTGCTCCGGCATGGTGGAGCCGCACCCACCCCTGCAGCCACTGCAGCCAGGCCAGGTTTCTCATCTCTTGACAATTTACGGAAACTTAACTCACAGTTGTCCTCTCATGACTCAGTTTTTTTTTTTTTTTTAACAAGTTGTCTTTTTTGTTTTTGTTTGTTTGTTTGTTTTTGCCGTAGGTGTATGTGCTTACCAGAGAGGAAGAGAGAGAGAGAGAGGGAGAGAGAGAAGAGAAAGGAGAGAGGTGAGAAATCACTCCATAAGGGGGATGGCCATGCTGCAAGCCCTTCTCCACTCTCCTCTCAGGATTTTGGGCATGTGTACACACCTGCCTGGCATGAGTTTCAAGCTGCCGGGTCCAGGACTTAAACCACACCGATGGCCATGTAGGATCCAGTGCCTTAACGTCCACACTGTCTGCTGGCCCATCATCTGTTTTTGTTTTATCTTAATTCTCTACTACTTTTCTTTACCACATAAGGAAAGGTGAGACGTTCTTATGTTCTGTTCTTTGTATCTCTTCTATGACGAAGGCTTCTTTCGAGGGGATTTTTATGATCCACTTAATTTGACCAAGAAATATTTAATAGCCATTTCTTTCAATACTTCAGAGGGCAGATGTTCTTTTATAGGTAGAT
Source organism: Tupaia tana (assembly GCA_026018925.1). Taxonomy (NCBI): domain Eukaryota; kingdom Metazoa; phylum Chordata; class Mammalia; order Scandentia; family Tupaiidae; genus Tupaia; species Tupaia tana. The sequence continues at coordinate 93,301,326 of JAKSZU010000002.1, forward strand.
TCCTTTTGGTATTTGAATTTTTCTTCTAGGATTAACCCTAACCTTTAGCTCTGTCAAAACATACTGACTCTGGGACCAGCAGTTAGCGTAATGGCTATGTCGTTGTACTCCCACGTAGTCGACCGCGGTTCACGTCCTGGACCCGGTGGCTTAAAACTCACGCCGGGCGTGTGTGCGTGCGTGCCCAAGATCCCGGATCCCAAGAGGAGAATGGAGGAGAAGGGATTGCGGCGTGGCCATCCCCCCTGGGTGGTGATTTCTCGCTTTCTGTCTCTCTGTCTCTCTCTGCCTGTCTGTCGAGCGCACGTGCACCTCTTAAAAATAAAAAATTAAAAAAAAAACATACTCCAAGTAACAAAACACTCATTCTGACATTATTGCCACAATGTATTGAGGCGATCCTTGCAGTATTAGTCTCTACAGTGACTTCCCAGCCTCCACGCAAGGAGTCTCCACCTGTTGAGGGATACTCATTTTCCCAGTGTCATTGTAATAGATGGTACTTACCCCCCACACACATTTCGCATAGCATTAAGGTATGAGTTTCTTTATTTCTTTTTTTTTTTTTTTTAAAGAGGTTTTTGCTATAGGGCGCGTGCGCTCGCCAGACAGACAGAGACAGAGAGACAGAAAGCGAGAAATCACCCCCCAGGGGGGATGGCCATGCCGTAGTCCCTTCTCCTTCATTCTCCTCTCGGGCTCTTGGGAACGCATGCACACGCACCTGCGTGAGTTTTAAGCCACCGGGTCCAGGTCGCGAACTGCGGTCGACTATGTGGGAGTCCAGCGACATAGCCACTATGCTAACTGCTGGTCCCTAAGGTATGAGTTTCTATGTGGACTTCAGGTTTTCCCCTCATGATCACACAAACCTACCTAATGTAAACACCTACTTTATACAGAAACCTGTTTCTCTAAAAAAAGACTCAGATCCCCAAAGCGGGTAAGCACAGATTATTCAGGAGTGCTTCCAGTTGGAATGATTGACCCTTCCTTAATCTATGCTCTGGGAGCTTCCATTCCGATAACAGGAGTACTACAACTAGAAGAGGTGGTCCAAGACTTGGTTTTGGTCCTTGCATAAGCCATATTCCCATTCCTTTAGAGGTTCAACAAACCAGTTTAACGTTTCATGGTGGCCGTAGTTAATCGTGTGGCCTTTGGTTTCTCTGCTAGCCAAGAGCTGTGTTTGATAGTGAGCACCACTATAACACCACCGCCCCCAAACATTCGTGGTCAGGTAGAATGGTTTTGTGGTGAGGTTACACAACTACTTGGCGATGTAGAATAGATTCAGATGGATTTTGGGACACGATTTCATGGCTTGATTTTAAAATCTAGGCTCTTTATAGGGTATGATAGGATTAATAGCCATTTGGCTCCTACTAATTGCCTGTATTGTAGGAATAGCTGACCAGCATCCTGTTCAGTCTTGAGTGCTCCTGTGTAATCGTTGTCTTTTCAGATAACATATCTCAGCTTGCAACAAAAGGCACCCTGCTGCCTAGTGGCTAAGGAAGTCACATGGCTATTCCCGTCGTTTGGGCATGTGTGCATGTATGCTCCAAATCCTGACAGGGTGGTGAAATGGAGGAGACGGGATTTCAGCAAGACCACGCTCCACTGTGTGTGTGGGGGTGCTTTTCCCCTGGCCTCTCTCTCCTTGTCCCTCTCGGGTGAGTGCCTGAGTCCTCTGGCAAAAATTGTGAGAAAAGGCACATGACAGACCAATTGTAGTGCAGATTCAGTATTCTCCAAATAGCTTTGTGATGAATGGATTCTGACAGTGGTGTGGATCTGAGCCCTGCAAATTAATATCCTAAAGGCTGACTTTGTTTGCATTTGGTTGAAAAGGGAGACTGAAAAGTAAATAAACACCTAGGAGCTCCAGTGAGACACCGACAGGTAATTTTTTTTTTTTTTTTTTTGAGAGGTTTTTGCTCTATGGCATATGCGCTTGCCAGAAAGACAGAGAGAGACAGAGAGACAGAAAGCGAAAAATTACCCCCCAGAGGGGATGGCCACACTGCAATCCCTTCTCCTCCATTCTCCTCTCGGGATCTTAGGCACACACGCACACACACCCGGTGTGAGTTTTAAGCCACTGCGTCCGGGACACGAACCGCAGTCGACTACGTGGGAGTCCAGCAACATAGCCATTACGCTAACTGCTGGTCCCCGACAGGTAAATTTTAATCTTCCCTATCACACATAAACGTCTCTTGCAAAATATTCGAAGCAGTAAGGCCACTGAGTCACTGTGATGGAACAAGATGTAGAAAGGTCACTCTATGTTCAAAACCAGAAAGAGACAATGACATCTGCAATCCTACTTCCTAGAAAAAGATTACCAAGACAGTCACCAAATTGCCCCAGTTTAGACACTGGCCTCTGCTTCCCTAAACACACTTTAGAACCACCCCATAATGGGATCTCCATGACTCCCTCCTGGAAGGCTCTGTTTCCTCTGTGGTTGGCTCTTCCTTGAGGCAGTGTTCGACTTCATGCTGTTGCCACTGGCTGGTTGCTGCTGCCTGTCCAAACCTAGGGAGCCCATCCTGGAGCCTTGCTGCTCCAACACCACCCAGCTCTCAGCCCTTGCCCTGGTTCATGCCCAGTAACTTTGCTCCAAATGTTTTTGAAATGACAATGAAGAAAATTTTGATTTCCAGAGCATCAGAAAGGCAAGTATTGATTAGATAATCCACATTAAGTTTAGAGTAGACAATTGAGTGAGTTCGAATGGATTTTCTTAGAGGAGCTACAGAGGTAAGATAGCCTCCCTAAGGTGGGTCAGGGGTGGGGTATTTAAATGCCTATATATAACACAGGGCCTGGTTCCTTCCTCCATTTCTCTAAGTCCTTTTCAATGAGTTGCTTGGACTTGCCCCGTTCTGAGTCGGTAGAAGCAAGGTACCATTGACAATGGCCGCTTCTGGCAAGAGGCTGTGGTGCACGGTGCCTGAGAACGTTTTTGCTCCAGTTGTGCTTGACATAGAAGAGGACACGGAGGAGCGCGTCTTTGGTAGGTAAACCTCATCCCCTCCCCTCCCCCATCTCGTTCTTCCTGTTTTCCAATCTTCCTCCACTGTCACACCCCATCTATCCCAGGTCCCTGTTCCACGTCCATCTCCCCACATACCTCCCCTAAGTGCTAGTGGCTGTGTGGTCCTCTTACCTTATTCTCACAGGCCAAGATGACGCATTCCTTCGCTGCATTGAGGTACACAGCCACAGCCTCGTTCAGCTGGAGAAGTGGTTCTCAGCCACAGGCCAGACTCGCGTCACTGTCGTCGGACCATTTTCAGCGAGGCAGTGGCTGCTGGACATGATCTCGAGCGTAGAGTCACACATGTCCCACCGTCAGGCTCGAGGTAGGTGTCTGGGCTGAACTGCAGCTGAAGGCTTGAAGGCAGAGTCCTGGCACAGTTGTGTAGTGTCTCGGATTTCTGGAGTTAGTCCCTTGGGTGGCTGGCACTCCAGGTGCTCCCCAGAGTCTGTTGGGACTGGAGGGGCCCTGAGTCACGCCATTTTTTCTGGCCTGTGGTTGTGCAGGGAGAAAGGTACATGGGCCACCTGGGAAGGCCTGGACTGGGGTGATGCCCTCTGCCGCAGTGTCCCCATGGGGGTCCTGGCCTGCCTTGGGGCTCCTTGCGTGAGCCCTATTTCACCAGCCTGGTTACTCCCTCCACAGGCCTCCAGATGCTACGGCGTGTCTGGAGACAGCCCCTGACTGAGGAGGACATGGGTGCCACTGTCAGGGAACAACTGAACACCTCTTGGATGATTGGGACCTTCTCTGTTAGGGTTCCACAGCTTTCCTTGTCCAGTCACCTGGCTGATCTGGACTCTATATGGATTCACTCTATTCATATAAAGTTGAGATGTGAGAGGAAACCTTGGCTTTTCTCTTGGTGAGAAAGACACAAAGGAAAGAAGTTTGATTTGGTGGGGCTGGTCCTGTTGCTGGCCATCTGGGCCTGTGTCTGAGGGAAGTCTCGTACACGTCAGAGTGTTCTTTTGGCAGAGATACCCAGTACAATCAGCTATGCAATGTGTGAAACCTCTGAGATGCTGCCCTCTGTGTTTAGGATGGGCTTATCCAGCTCAGAAGGTCTTCTCTGGGCAACCTGGTGCCCAGGCCTGGGTAGCCTGGGCTGTCTCCAGGAAGGCCCAGCCCAACAAAGGAGACAGAAACAAAAGGCAGCTCTTTCACAAACTGCTCAGGCTGCTTTGAGCTGAGTGGGCTTCTGAAAAGAAGGAAGTCTCCTAGGAATCCTAGAATCCTTTTGGACATTAAAATGAAGAGGAATGAGGAGAAAGGAAGGTGGGAGGAGGTCCAGATGGAGACAGAGGTGTGCCATGCCAGCTGCCTGGTGAACACGAGGCAGCCAGGCCTTTTCCCTGATGGCTGTAAGTCTAGGGATAAGGCTGGAGGAGACGGTTTTCTTGGAGCACAGGATTCTGAGGTCCCTCAAGTAAGCCTTCCCAAACCTCCACTCCAGCCCTGCCTCCTGATCCCCTACTCTACATTTGGACCTCCCCACCCAAGGTATGGAAAGCCAACCGTGTCCTCACTGGAGCGCTCCTTCAAACCTGCTCCTTCTCCAGCTGAACCTTACAAGGCTGTTGTGGTCTCTAGGAGGGAGGTGTGAGTGCAGGGGAAGAAGAGTGACAGGGAATAGTTGAGTTTGGAATGTATTTTGAAGCCAGGAAGATATCCTAATTATAGGGTTTTAGAAAGCAAGTTACCGAACAAAAGTTAACGAGATCAGGTTTTCAGTAGAAAGCCACTCATGACTGGCCGAGCAAAGAAAACAAACCTGTGCTATTCTCAGAGGGAGCATTAGGTGTCCTACTACTTGATCATTTAAAGACTGATGGCATAAAAAGCAGGAGAAAACCTTTTTGTTATTTGTTTTATTTGTGATTATTGTTACTGTTTTTAAGTTTGCTGTAGGACTTATGTGTCTCACCAGAGAGAGACAGAGACACTGAGCAAGAGAAAATGAGAAAGCAAGCCACCAGGTCTGGGACTAGAACCATAGTCAGCCATGTGTGAGTCTAGCACCTTAGCAACCATACCACCTGCTGATCCCAAACATTTTTGCCTCTATTTTTCATATATAGCTTTATTTATTTATTTTTAATTTGACCAGAGAGGAACAGAGTGAGAGAGCAAAAGAGAGTGAAAGTGAGAAAGCAAGCCACCAGGTTCGGACCTCGAACTGTGTTCGGCCATGTGGGAGTCCAGTGCCCTTAACCACCATGCCACCTGCTGGTCCCCCTTTTGCTCTTTAAAAGGCACATGCAGACAGTATTTTGTCTGTCAATTAAGTGTTACACCATGAATGATCAAAGTAACTTAATGCCTTCTTGGGGTTGTACTTCTGACCTCTAAATCTCAGTCACCAAAGGTTTCTGTGTGGGCACAGCTGAGGGGTCAAACATAGGAGTTAATATTGGGAACACTGGAGTGAGGTTATATGCATTTAAATCCTAGCAGTATCACTGATACTTTGCTTTTGTCATATAGTACATTGGTTTTCTCCTGTACAAAATGGCGATGATAATAGTGACTATGTCAGGGAGATCATTTTTCCCTTATTCTCCCACTGTCTTAGTCCTATAGTACAAAACTACAGTTTTGTAAAAGTCTGCCCCATCTCCCTAGCTCCAAAGGGAATGGTGCTCAGCCCAAGCCAATCAGGGCATACACCTTGTGGCTGTTACTGGCCCAGGAATGAACATGCTCCAGCATTAATCTAATCAGGTTCCAAGAAAGGATTGTAATCCTACATGGGGGAGGCCTTCCCACCCCACTCCCATTCTGTTAGATGTGTTCAAGGAGGTCTGTAGCACCAGTGGAGGTGGACAGTAAGAGAGGAGCCACTGCGAGTGTACTGTCAAGGAGGACAGCAGAAACAGGAGGACCCTGGGACCTTGATGATGTAATTGATCAGTTGTAGTCTGCCTGGAGTCGGCTGTCTCTTGACTTCCGGTTAGGTTGGAGGAGAACATCTTTATGTTTAAGGTTGTTTCAGAAGGTTATCTGCAGCCACCTGCACCCTGATAACATCATTTGTGGTGTTAAAAGGATGGAATAAGGTTGAGTGAAAGACCTCAGATTTAAAAAAACAAAACAAAACAAACAAAAATAACTGAAAGGCCCAGAGCAAACAAGACATTTTATTCATTAATATATTAATATTAGTGCCTAGTATATTATAGGATGTGAAGCCAGAGGTATAAAGTGAGTGAGACATCCCTGCCCACAGGTGAATTCAATCTGGGACATTTCTTTCCCTTTTTTCCTTTTTTTTTTTTTTTTTTGTGAGGGATTTTTGCTATAGGGCACATGCACTCATCAGAGAAACTGAGAGAGAAAAGGACACAGAAAGCGAGAAATTATCCCCTAGGGAGGATGATCATGCTGCGAGTCCTTCTCCGTTCTCTCAGGATTTTAGATATGTGTGCACACATACCCGTGTGAGTTTTAAGCCACTGGATCTGGGACTTGAACCACAGTCAGCCATGTGGGAGTCCAGTGCCTTAACCACTACACCACCTGCTGGCCCCTTAATCTGGTGGGATATTTGTGGTGACTTTGTCCCAAGAGAAGACAGCTGGAGGCAATGCAGAGGAGGAAAATCCAGGCTGGGGATCCACAGTTGGGTGAGATCATCCTGCATTGAGTCCATGCTCTCCAAGGGGGAGTGGGAGGAAGGGGAAGAGGTTGGTGGTGGGATCCATGGAACATTGGTAGTTCAGTGATGGAAAACAATAGCAAGCTTGGAGAAGTCAGTAAAGACAGTCAAGCCAGAGAGCTAGGCAACTGTCATGATATAAAATATAAATTTGGTCTTTCTTCCTGTTTCCTGACAAAGCTTCTAGGACCCTTGGAATCTCTAGACTTTGGTAAGAGTGTCTTGTGTGGTATGTCTTGTATGCTAATGAGATGACTAGTGGCTGAGCCTCTGGGGCCTGGTCACGTGAGAGACCAAGGCATAATAAGATTGAGAAGTTTAAACCCTATTTGCAATACCCAGTCCCTGGGAGGAGAAAGGAGCTGAAGGTTAAGCTGATCACCAATGGCCAATGATGTAATCAATTGTGTCTTTTCAGTGAAGCTTCTACAAAAACTCAAAATACTGAGTTCAAGCACAGTATTGGAATAGCTGAATACATGGAAATCCCTGGAGGGTGGCACTCCTTTTCACATAGCCTCACCCTATGCATCTCTTCATTTGTATCCTTTGGATATTCTTTACACCAAACCAGTAACTGTGAGTTAAGTGTTTCCTTCTTTCTTTCTTTTTTCTTTTCTTTTTTTTTTTTTTTTTTTTTTTTTTGAGAGATTTTTGATATAGTGTGCTTGTGCTTGTTAGGAGGACAGAGAGACAGAAAGCGAGAAATTGTTTCCTGGGGAAGATGACCACGCGCAATCCCTTCTCCTCCATTCTCTTCTCGGGATCTTGGGCACACACACACACATGCCCGGTGTGAGTTTAAGCCACCGGGTCCAGGACTCAAACTGCAGGTTGACAACACGGGAGTCCAGCAACATAGCCATTACGCAAACTGCTGGTCCCAGTGACTTAGGTGTTTCTTTAGTCATGTGGGTCACTGTAGCAAATTGTTTGAACCTGTGGAGGGAGGAAATTTTTGCTATTCTCCAGTTTTGTGGTGCTATGGTTTCCAGGGCAGTGCATAAATCTCTAACTGACACATAATGTATCTGATACATTTCTTCTTTGAAATGTATTGGTCAGTTGGCCAGAAGTATTGGTGTCAACCTATACTTATTTTGGTGTCTGAAGTGGGAGCTGTCTGTTGGACTGAGCTCTCAACAGGTGGCATCTGACCTTACCTCTGGGTAGACAACATCTGAATTGACCTGAATTAAGGGATACCCAATTGTTTGCTACAGAATTAATTGATTGTTGCTGAAGTAAAATCCTTATATAGTATTTGGTCACAGAAGGCTTCTGTGTTGATTGTTTATCAAGAAAATAGAAAACATCTTTCCTATATTTTACAGACACAAACTGGGAAGAAGTTGTGTTTTGAAAGGTAAGACAGTTATGGGAACAGCAGTTGGTGTAAACTCACGCCAGGTGCGTGTGTGTGCGTGCCCAAGATCCTGAGAGGAGAATGGAGGAGAAGGGATTGCAGCGTAGCCATCCCCCCTGGGGGGTGATTTCTTGCTTTCTGTCTCTCTGTCTTTCTGAGAAGCACATGTGCCCTATAGCAAAAACCTCTCAAAAAAAAAAAAAAAAAAAAAAAAAGGAAGAGTTTTTGTTTTGTTTTGTGTTAAGAGGGAGTTTCTCTCTCTCTCTCTAATGAGAGAAAGGGAGAGAGGTAGAGACAGAGAAACAGGCATTTTTGACAAGGTCTCACCAGGTTGAGATCCTCTTGTCCCAGTCTCTCAGTTAGGTAAGATTGTAGGCACATGCAGTTTCATCTGGCATGTTCATGTTGGGTGAATTGGCCCTCCCACGACCCTCATCTTCGGAATAGTGGTGCCCTTCCATGTGTGCCACTTTAGCTGGGCTGTGAAAGATGAGAGTCTTAGGGAAGAGTGGTTTCAGAGTCAACAACTACAGAAAAGCCAGGGGCCAGCAGGTGGTGTGGTGATTAAGATGCTAGACTTCCATATGGATGATCATGGTTCGAATCCTTGACCTGGTGGCTTGAAATTCATACAAAGGCATATGTGCATGTGTGCCCAAAATCCCAAGAGGAGAGTAGAGGAGAAGGGGTTGTGGTGTGTCCATCCCTCCTGGCAGGGGTGGTTCCTCACTTTCCCTCTCACCATCTCTCCAGTAAATGCAAGCACCGTATGGCAAAACCTTACAAAAAGATTCCATGGATCAGCTTCTAGATGATTATGGATGAACTCACAGAGCAGTGTTTTTCTGTGCTGTGGGGTAGGTGTGGGTCTGACAGTCATGTGCTGGTTAGTGGATGAGTGCTGAGGAAGTGGAAGCACATTCAGGTGCCATTTAACGCTGGGTATATGTTCTGAGGAATTCGTTGTTAGGTGGCTTTGTTGTACAATCATAGAGTGCACTTACAGAAATCTAGATGCTATAGCCTACTGCACACAGGTGTAGGCTACATGGCATAGTCTATATGTTCCTTTTGGGCCAGCATTGTTAATACAATCTGTCATTGATTGTATTAACAGTGTGTGACTGTAATGCAGTGTGTGACTGTACCTTATATGACTTATTTTGTAAGCAGTACTTTTTTAAGTGAAGATGAGTCAGGGAGTAAAATAAAGAAGGGTACTAGAAAGTTGCTGGTAACATGGGAGAGGCTTATGCATATTTATAATGGAAAAAATGAGAGTGGGATGCTGTAGATGTGAGGAAGGGGACAGTAATGGGACAATGAAGGACCTAGGACCCAAAGCAGGAGAGTTGATTTCCTATAAAGGCAGGGTGTTCCATCCTGGTGTTGGCCTCCCGTCCCACCAACACAGGGATCTTTGCTAACAGGAAAGGGCAATGGGCCATTGCACAGAGGGCTCAGGTGAGGTGCTTCAGCAGTTCTCAAAAGCACCTTTGCTTGCCTGTGGTGTCATGTCCTTGTGGCTTATACGAGGGGGAGTGGCGCCCAGAGTCTGCAGCCAGGGGGCGGCTGTGAGTACCTAGTTATTTGGGGGCACAAAGAAGGCAGGGATTGTCTTCCTACCATTCCTATAGTAGAAAACAAGTTACAGCAACGGGGCAAAGGAAAGGAGAAGTCAGAAGTATTGGGAAGAGATGAGTGTCATTGTCATACGAGAAGGAAATAAGCATACAGATGAAAGTTTTAAGTTAGGTAAAGGTGCTGTGACAATGTATGGAAGCCTAGAACCATGATATCTATCCTAGAGCACAATGGACTATCAAATAGTCACCAAAATCATGACAGAATAAGGTGAATTTTGTGAATGGGGAAAGAGTAACAGATCATACCAATGTTCCTTTGGTTTTTCTATTTATTTGACAGAAAAATTTTGCCATTTGCAAGTTTTGTGGTGCTGTGGTTTCCAGGGCAGTGCGTAAATCTCTGACACATAATGTGTCTGATAAATTTCTTCTTTGAAATGAATTAGGTTGTTGGGAAAGTCACGCATTTTTGCATAGAAAAATACATCATGACCTAATAGTTATTCCCTCAATATGTGAGATTAGAAAAGAGAAATATTATTGCCGTTAACAGAAATTTTTTTCAAATAATTTTCACTTGTACCAGATTTTTTATTCAGTTTTTTCTATAGGACACATGTGGTCTCTGGAGACCAGGACTCAAACCACATTGGTGGCCATGTGGGATCCAGCCAGCCACCTTAGTCATAAGGCTGCCAGCTGGCCCTGTACCAGATTCTTAAAGCTGTTGAAATCATGCAAGTAAGAGTTGCTACTTCAAGGTGCAGGAGCCTATTTTTATCAATGCCTAGAGTAAAATAATGTCTGTATGTTTTGCTTTTAAATAGTGAAGTGGTGATAAAGTAGTTTCAAAAATATTTGGAAGAGGTTTACATTTTTAAGTGGGGCAAGCAGTCATGTTCCATACGTAATTTTAATTTCACTCATCTAGAGGTTGATGGGATAGGCACGCACCTGTTGGAAGCCCCTCCCCCCTCCAGGGCAACCATCCCCCATTCTTCTTCCCCCTAATTACCTCCATTAGGTCTTTGTTGCTTTGTACTCCAGGGTTTTAACATCTGAGTCCCCTTGAAAATAATTTTATAGTCTGGCTTATTTCACTTGGCATTAAATCTTCTAGACTCAAGTAGGGGCTCAGCAAAAAAGCATTTAACAGACACAAGTATGGAAGATGCTTTGTTGAAAATGACAGATGAAGTAAAAGCCTTAGTTTAATTATCAGACATTGCATGCATGCTTTGAAAAGTCATACTGCATGGCATAAAGATGTATGACAATTAAATGTAAATAAGAAAATAGATGTTTTAAAGACTTATTTAATTACATTCATTATTATTATTTTTAAATTTGACCAGAGAGAGTCAGAGAGACAAAGGGAAAGCAAGAAAGTAAGCCGCCAGATCCAGGACTCAGACCTAGAGAACAGGACTCAAACCTGGTTGGCCATGTGGGAATCCAGCACCTTTAACCACCATGTCAAAAATAGATTTTAAAAAAGGGAATAATTCCACTGGAATTAATCTTGGGTCCTTAATACAAAATTGCTAGTGGAACAGAGGAAATGGTATTTCTTAGGGAAGAAGAGGAAACACTCCCTTCTGCAGCAGCCGTGCTCTACTGGTAAAGTGGTTCTGGGTAGGCACTAAATAAGACAGTTCTGCATAGCCAGGGGTAGCAGGATTGAGCACCTGCCATGACTGACTGTCTTGTCTTGTCTGTCTGTCTGTCTGTCTTTCTTTCTTTCTTTCTTTCTTTCTTTCTCTCTCTCTCTCTCTCTCTCTCTCTCTTCCTTCCTTCTTTCTTTCTTCCTTCCTTTCTTTCTTTCTTTCTTTCTTTCTTCTTTCTTTCTCCTTCCTTCCTTCCTTCCTTCCTTCCTTCCTTCCTTCCTTCCTTCCTCTTTTCTTCCTTCCTTCCTTCCTTCCTTCCTTCCTTCCTTCCTTCCTTCCTTCCTTCCTTCCTTTTTCTTCTTTCTAAAAACTATTTCTAATATGCTAGAGGGCAGAAGTGCTCACTGACGAGAGAGAGAGAGAGAGAGAGAGAAGGAAAACGAGCACTCCCCAGGGAGGAATGGCCACACTGCAGTCCCTTTTCCATTCCTCTCTCAGGATTTTGTGCCCACATGCCCATGTGCCCTTAAATTGCTTTTGTGATGGACCAGCAGTTAGCGTAATGGCTTTGTCGCTGGACTCCCATGTAGTCGAGTGCAGTTCGCATCCCAGACCCAGTGGGTTGAAACTCACGCCGGGTGCGTGTGCGTGCATGCCCAGGATCCCAAGAGGAGAACGGAGGAGAAAGGATTGGGGTGTGGCCTCTGCCCTGAGGGGTGATTTCTCGCTTTCTGTCTCTCTGTCTCTCTCTGTCTGCCTGGAGAGCACACATGCCCTATAGCAAAAACCTCTCCAAAAAAAAAAAATTGCTTTTGTGATACCATCTAGAGCATATTACAAATCTACCCCTTCCCAAATTACCAAAGATTTCTTCAGCAACATTGCAAAAAAAAACTTTTTATATTTTAGTCCAAAACCTACATACAATCAGCGTGGTGGACTTGGGCCATCAGTTAGTTCCAGATAAGAATAATCACACGTAGTTGTTTATAGACATCTTTTTAATGTTTTACTTTGAAACAAATTATCCCAGTAAAAGAGATCAAAAGAAATTACATTTTAATGTTAGCTTGAAATGGATTTGATATTCCTGATTTGTTCGTTTTCAGGAAACAGACAATTGCATTGTCATACACGACTTTCAGAACTGCTCACTTAAATGCACATAATTAAATTAAGTTTCTCTTACAAAAACACAACTATGTCATTTAAGGCAAAAAATATCAGCTTCCGGGCAGACGAGTTAATATTTGTACTATTTCCTCAGTCTGATCGAATGAAGTAATCCATTAATTTAGTTGCCCTGGTTTCATCCTTCCTTGTAGTTTTGCTTTGCAGGTGGGCATGAGAATTAGTCCCTTTGTGCCTGAATACCTTCTCTTTATTAGATTTGTTTTACTTGCAAATTAAGAACTTTCAGAATCACTGACTCAACAGGAGGTAAGGAAGGCACCTTAGAACAGGAGATAAAGTGTCTCACTTTAAACAAAACCTCAGTAAAGTGTCTCACTTTAAACAAAACTCGCAATTTATGTATATCAATTTAGTGTGAACAAAATGCAAACATTTAGGTCAGACATAGCAAAAGTTTTCAGTTAGTTTCACATAAGGGATGTTTGCAATTCAGTACTGGCTTGATCAACCCTACCTATTGAAGAAGGCAGACAAACTCGAACTGAGAAAGCGCGTGGCTTCTCAGCGTTCAGCTCCATTGTGCTTCGAGACACCGTGAAGGGATTGACCAATGGGACTTTGCTAAGTGTACATGGGAGACCCCTCTCCTTTCCACAGACAGTAACACAACAGACAATCCTACAGTTTTCACGCAATACAACTATCTTTTAACATCCAAGGATTTTTTGTGCTAGAGTAAGATAGACACAAAATGGTCATGGCTTCAATGTATAAAAGTTTTTCTCAACATTTTGCAATGATTAAGACCTCAGTGATATGTGTAGGTTTTGTTTCTGAATCTTCACTCTTCAGCGATGCTGGAGGAACTGCACTGCGTTGAGGCCTAAGGAGGGGTCCCCAATACATTCAGTATTCCTGCTGCCAGTGGGATTCGACCCAGGACAGTATGTCCAAGAATCAGTGCTACCTGAAAGTTGCCGCCTCCTTCCTCGTCCTCGGCTAATATTTGGAGAGAGCCTGCCAAGTGCGTGGGAGGCTCTGGCTTGAGGTTAGTGGAGGGGTATGTGTGTGTCTGTGCGTGTGCATGTGGTTGTGTGTGCGACATTCTTAAAGGGTATGTCGTAACTTCATGTTGAGTGGAAGACATGGGTAGATGAAAAATTCGTTAATTACTGGTATTCCATATTTGGGAAATTAACATAATTGCTTTGGAAGCTTGATAAAACCTTTTAAATGGGAGGGTAAAATGTAGGCTCTGTCTTCTGTGTGTGTACAGCCAAGAAGATTCTGAATGATACAGTCCAGGGGAGTGTGTAAGAATCCAAGTGGGGTGAGAAAAGGAAGCTTTTAAAATTTATGTTTATCAAAAGGGACAAGGATTTTAAAGGATGAGAAGTACATTGTAGGTAGAGTGGAGAATTGGTTTACTTGGGGTTGGAGGCTAATTAAGGCCGGCTGAAGTTCAGAAGCAAAACAGCGGCAGGGAATGAAGCCGTTGGTGAGGAAGGGAAGCAGGAGCAGAGCGGAGCGTCACCGATAGAGCAAGCCTCCTGGGGATTTCAAGGTCGTCTTCTCCCTTTGACAGCCAGTGGGCATCCCTGCTCATTCTCCCTGGCTGCTGGAGTTGTTTTCCTGGAAGAGGCAGCACTGATGTCTGCCAAGGAAGAAACTTCTTGAGTCCTTCATGTGGCTAGGATTGAACTGAATGGAAAGGTTCTCTCTCCTCTTCTCGCCTTTTGAATGCCACACTTTGGCTGATGTTTTGAAGGTCGAGGACAGCAGTCGGTGTTGCTCGCTTTCTGACGAATACATTTTGCAGTTTGTTCCCTGGGTCTTTTTGCAGCCATGCCATCGTGTTTTGATTTGTACACCCTGCTGGTACTATCTGGCTTCTAGGTGTAAATGTTTATACCGGGAAACCACCAGTCATTCCAGGTTTGGGACGACATTCTCGGGGGGAACAGAAAATGTTCGCTATAATATAAAAACTAAAGGGAGTTTAGTTTTAGCCTTTCCTATGCAAAAGGTACTACACGATAGCAAAAGACTTTCAGGGCATATTAAAAAATAAATACCTTGCCAAACTCTCTGTTTATATAGAAGAATAAAGGATGGTTAGGTCATTGAATCGTCTAGTCATATTCCTTTTCTCAAAAAACTAGTTTTCATTTTGGTTTGTTTCTCTCCCTCTCATTGCCCTTTGAGGGGGAAGTCATTTTCTTCAACTTTGCCTCTTACTGGTGGTGGTTGTAGATTCTTTTCAAGGCTCTCCTATTTCAGCCCCACTCAACATGTCCCATTCCCCAGGGGCCTACCTGCATGTCAGCTAAATGAACATAGCTCCTGATACTAGCCCTTTGCGTGGGCAGGACTGGCAAGGCAAAGGTCGATGCCGTTGCAGAAAGACCAGTCAGATCACACTGGCTGTTCTACCAGTCAGCATTTCAGATGCTTATGTGGAAGCTGACTGTGCCATCAGGGAACAGGTTTCCATAGAGTCGAATATGTCAATAGCTTATTCGCCCCACTGGGTCTGAATTTCACTTTTTGCACATTTCCTAATTGAAGAACCTGTCCTAAAGAAGAACACAAAGATGATGTGCAAAATTGCTTGCCACAGCGCTAATTCACCAAAAGCACACCGATATCAAATTACATGAATAATAAAATGACTGAATAGGACTAGGTTGGCAAATACATCTCGAAAAAAGCAGCCATTTCTTTTATTCCCCAATTCTGGTTTCCTTGATACCTTGTTAGCAGCTGTTGCTAGACATTTATTCAAATATACATTATGGCCTAGTTTGGAAAATGTATTTTGTATTTAGTCACAAAGCAGAAATGCCTGAAATTTGAAGATGTTTCCTCCCATAATTTCAAAACGCAGTGTCAAATCCTCTAAGTGACCTAATCTTGACACTTTCACACACCCCATAGCAAGAGCAGTGTTTGGTTTCTCAGGACTCACAACTCAAGGTACATTACTAAATGAGTGGGATAATGTTGATGCTCCTTGGAATTTCAGCCACCCTAAACATGCATTTTCATGCAATTAAAAGATAACGGGCTTATAAACTGCCTCTCATGTTCTCCCTGATTCTTGCAATTTCGACTTTTTAGAAGGGCTTTCAAAATAGTTCATGCAATGATATGTATGGCTAAAGGAACTGCTATGCCTAGAAAGAAAACGAAGAACTCATTTCAGTTTGACATGAGGCAAGCTGAGGGCGTCTGTACTTTCCCCTGCCTTAGAAATGCTCTGAGATGATCGCGATCTTCCAGTCCTTAGAGAGTCTGATGCAAAAGCGGTTTCCCTGGCAGGCTGCGGTGCGGCATCAAAAGTGTCTGTCTCTGTCTCTTCGGGACCCAACTCTTCATCAGTTATAAACAATTTGGATTCCCTCCATTTTGGGTAAAAATCTTGGCTGCCTCTGGAGCCACTTGACTCACTCCCTGAAAGCTGTATATTCAGTTCCTCTGTTGATTTGATCAGGTTTTGTACAGACAAAGATTTGCCCAAGTCCTTCGGCACCATGGGATGGACAGACAACAGAGTTTCTCCTCCCATATCAAAGCTTTTCCTCAGAGAACGGTCCTTGGTCAGATTTGACTGTGCGACCTGAACATTTTCCTTGGAGGCAACAAGGCAGGTGGTGACGTCAGAAATACTTTCCTGTAAGCCTGCGGGGTTTGGGTGCAGGGTCTCTGGCCTGGGCAGATGCTTGATGGCTGGGAGAGGAGGTGGGATCTGCAAAGTTGTTGGGGCTACTGGCTTGGGTGCCACATTTATTTGGTTTGCAATGTTGTTGGCAGCCGCCACTGCGGAGCCATCGCTCTGACCCACTGGCACCTGTGTTGCTTGACTGTGCATAGTAGGGCTAAGCGCATAGAAAGTCTGAGCACTAAACTCATTTGGCGTCAGAATGAACTGCAGGCCTCGCGAGAGGTTGGCACTAGCCGATCTGGATAAGCAGCCACTGTTTTGTGCAGAACTGGACAGGTCTTTGCTATCCACAGGGCTTTGATAATCAGATGTCTGTTCACATTCAAATGGTGGGATCTGAAATGATGCCAAGGTGAGGGCCGAGGCGGATCCTTTCCGCAAGACCTGTTGGTAGATGTCAAGAAGACAGTCCAGCTTGGACTCAATGGACTGTACCTAGAAGTGGGAAGATGGTGACACATGAGTATAACTTGTTACTGAGAACAGACATGGCTTGTAGAATTAAATATGAGATCGAGCCATATCAATGCAGGTAAATAAACACTGAGTATAAAGTATAATGCAGTCTTGACCATTTTCTCTCACTTAGTTTGCCTTAAGGTATGTGCACGCACTAGAGAGAGACAGAGAGAGTTAGAGGGAAAATGAGAAATCACCCCCAGCTGGAGATGACATGCCATAATTTCTTCTTGTCCATTCTCCTCTTGGGATTAAGCTCACATGCACTTAGTGTGTCTCTCAAACTGCCAGGTCTGGGACTCTAAACATGTAGTAGACCATATGGGATCTAGCTATATTTTTTTTGGGAGAGGTTTTTCCTATAGGGCACATGTGCTTGCCAGAAAGACAGAAAGCGAGAAATCACCCCCCAGGGGGGATGGCCATGCCACAATCCCTTCTCCTCCATTCTCCTCTTGGGATCTTGGGCACACATGCACATGCGCCTGGCATGAGTTTAAGCCACTGGATCTGGGACTTGAACCGTGGTCGGCTACATGGGAGTTCAGCAACAGAGCCATTACGCTAACTGCTGGTCCCATGGGACCCAGCCATCTTTACCACCATGCTATCAGCTACCTCTTAGTCCTGACCCTTGGTGAAGGTAGCATCTAGTGGTGGTGGGGCCAGAAGAGCATTTAGGGGGTAGAGGTAAGTGTTGGCTTCTGTATAATCTCCATTGGCATTCCATCCTCCCACTTTTTTTTTTTTTTTTTTAATATAAGGTTTTTACCACAGGGCATGTGCGCTTGTTGGAAAGAGACAGAAGGAAAGTGAGAAATCACCTCCCAGGAGGGATGGCCATGCCACAATCTCTTCTCCACTCTCCTCTCAGGATTTTGGGCACTTATACATACACACGCCTGGCATGATTTTCAAGCTGCCAGGTCTGGGACTCAAACCGTAATTGGCCATGTGGGAATTCAGCGCCTTCAACACCACTCTACTTGCTGCCCCTGCTTCTTTAAAATGAACAATTAATGTTCTCAAAAATATATGGGCCAGCAGGTGGCACATTGGTTAAAGCACTGGACTCCCACATGGTTGACCGTGGGTCATATCTTGGACTTGGCAGCTTGCTTTCTCAATTTCCCTGTCTGTCTGTCTCTGGTGAGCACATGTGTCCTGTAGAAAACCGGAAAGTAATTAAATAAATACTTCTTAAAAATATAAAGCCAATCAAACAACAATAAAAAAAACCCAAATGTTTTGAAGAATACTGTATATGTACAAAAAATACTTAATTTCATCACCCTTGTTTGATTTTATTCCTTTTAAAATATAATAATTGGGACCAGCACATGGCATAATGGTTATGTTGCTGGACTCCCACATAAGTCAACCGTGGTTTGAGTCCCTGACCTGGCAGCTTAAAACTCACGTTGAGTATATGTCTGCCCAAAATCCTGAGAGGAGACTGGAGAAGGGATTGTGGTGTGACCATACTCCCTGTGGAGTGATTTCTCGCTTTTTAGCTCTCTGTCTCTTTTGTGAACACATGTGCCCTGTAGCAAAAATCTCTCTAAAAAAATAAAAATAAATAACTAGTAATCACTAATATATATTCAGTTGCCAATTTCAATTAAAAAAATTTCTGGTTAAGAAAATTAACCAATGGGGCCAGCAAATGGCATAGAGATTAAGGTGCTGGACGCCCACATGGCTAACTACAGTGAGAGTCCTTGACCTGGGGGCTTGAAACTCACACCAGGCTCATGTACATGCATGCCCCAAATCCTGAGAGGAGAATGAAAGAGAAGCTGTTGTAGCATGGCCAGCCCCCTGCCCCAAGGGGTGATTTCTCACTTTCTCTGTCTCTCCAGTGAGTGCATAATCCCCATAGCATAAAAACAAAGAAACAACAAACCAAAAACAATTCTCTTAAAAAAGAATTAACCAGTATAGGGCAGGTTCTTTGGTGCAGCAGTAGTGGGCTATTCATCTGAAGCCGGATGCCACGCAGTGACCACAGTTGGAATCCCTGGCCTGGAACCCCAGGCACATTCCTGAGGACTGGAGGAAGGGGACTGCAGTGTGACCAGACCCTGGGGAGGGTGCTCCTCTCTCTCTCACGTGTGTGTGCATACACTCTATCATAAATAAAGGAAGGAAAGTGAACCAGCGTACTGAGTTGTACCTGTTTTTCAACCTTGACTACTCGGCCAAGCATACTGAGGTCATCTGTGGTCTCATGTTCTGCTGTTACTTTCTCTCGACTTTTCTTATCTGTTGTGATTTGTCCTTTTCCAAGGATTTGATCAACACTATCAGAAAAAGAAGATATCTGATTATGAAAGCTGCAGGTAGATTGCCCTAGGTCAGAATGAAGTGCAATTTGGAAAGAAGAATTAAGTACAATTATCTCTAATTTATGTAAGATGAAATAAAGATGAACTTGTTACATGGATGTGCTTGTTTTCTTAACATGAGATTACACATGAGATTAATTTTGTCATTACTCTGGTTCATGATAAAATCACTCATGTGTGATCTCCTGGAGGCAAAATTGTCCTAAACAACAAAGTAATTTATTTCAGCCTCTCATTAGGTGGTTACTGAATTCATTCACTTCAAAATATGACAAAATTATAATTATGATTATTTTGCACTGACAGAAAAGATTATTCAATGAGTTTCTATTGTATATCTGACATGTAGAAGATAAACAGATAAAGCTAAAGTCTCTTTTGAAATTCTAGTTGGGGACTACACATGAGATTGAAATTTAAGATTAGTTGTAGAATATATAGCGATTGAACTTCATAAAAATGGTGAGAGCCATAGAGAGACCCATTAAAGGACTTAGAAGACCGTGGCTATGAGGCAGAGGCTGTGGCATGACCACAGGATCAGTTAAAGCAATTTTGAAAGCAATGTGATCAGTGTAAATGGGAATGACTTGTATGTGTGTGTTTTAGAACTGGATTATCAGAGCTGTTAACCTTCCACTTTGCATAGAAACACAAGCATTCTCTGCTTTCTGCCATGACATCTAATCTATAATGCAAGCTCTACAAGGACTGCGTCATGGTTTTATTAATTGCTGGACATGCACAGTGCCCGGCATGCATAATAGGCTCAATAAAGAGCTCCTGAATGAATGAGCAAATAGTGATTTCTATAATTGACCGACAGGGCCTACTAAAGGCCTCCTACACACCTCACAGTGGGCTAAGTGTGCTGTGTGGATATAAAAAAATGTTGAAGACCCTGTTCTTGAATTTTAAAGAACTACCTAATCACAGGTAATTTGTGTCTGATAATGAAAGAAGACTCTTACACTGAATTGACTAAATATTTTGGCTTTGAGCTAACAGAATCAATCACATGTGGTCGTAATTAACATATCGAACTTACTTCTTTTGCTAATGCTTACTAGGAGGACAGTGCGTATGTAGCACTGTTGGGAACACAGATGAAGGGAAGGGTCAAGAGCAAGGGGAACACGCAACCAGGAAGCTACCTACGGGCTGTGTTAGCTCTCTGGCCAGCATAGGAAGATCATGAGTGCTTACGTGCTCTGTGGTATTCTAAATGCTGTAGGAGGTCAGGGAAGAGGAAGACCTGTCTGTGGGTTCACGAGTCAGGTACAGTTTATTGAAGGAGAAAGATTAGCTTATTCTTGAAGGATAGTTAGGATTTAAACAATAACAAAAGCAATACCAGTGGCAGTAGCAGTAATTGAAATACCAGCAACAACCATGAACACTTCTTGGGTTCTCATTGCTAGGTCTATTACATATTACAAATTACATGTATTAACTTATTCAATCCTCATGACAACCCTGCAAGGCAAGCACTCACATTCTCCCTAGCTTTGCAGATGAGGAAACTGGGACAGTTGGAGGCTTTTAATGCCCGATTGACATTGACGTCAAAGGCAGCAGCCAGTTGCCCACTAAGCATGAGCAAATGAGAAACAGGCATTTCAGAGGTATTTTCCCTACTAAAATTCCTTCCAGATAGCTCCCAGGTCCATTCCTTTACAGCGGACAACATGCTCATTGCTTACCGTGTTTGGAGGCTCTTAATTCTGCACAGCATGTCCAGATGACCGGCAGAATATTGTTCAATGACATCTTTTACATCGTATGGGCGTAATGTTTCCTTGAACTTCCGTTTTGCAACATGAAATTTCATAATTCTGTATGAGCAATATATTATATGTTAATCTTTATAACTTTGCTAAAAATTTCTAGTTTACTAGTAAATACAAGAATCTCTGGGGGGGAAACGTCATATATCAAAATATTTTAGGCTACGACAGAAGTGTAATGCAAAAGTCGAGATTACAGAGGAAAATTTAAGAGCATTGTCATGTGAGACATACATTTTAGGAGTAGAAAGATGCTATAGGGTACATGGGCTTCCTGGAGAGAGAGAAAGAGAGAGAGATAGCCGGGGTGGGGGGGGGGGTGGGATTGCTATGCCATAATCCCTTTTCCATTCTCCTCTTGGAAATTTAGGCACACACACTTGCCTGGTGTGTTTTCTAAGCCGCCAGGTTCAGTATTTGAACCACGCAGTTAGCCATGTGGGATCCATTCACATTTTTTTTAAGGGACATTTTTGCTATAGGGCACATGCACTTGCCAGAGGGACAGAAAGTGAGAAGTTACCCCTCAGGGGGGATGGCCATGCTGCAATCCCTTCTCCATTCTCCTCTCAGGCTTTTGGCCATGCACACACATGCACTTGGCATGAGTTTCAAGCCACTGAGTCTGGGACTCAAATTGTGGTTGACTATGTGGGAGTCCAGTGACCTAACCATTACACTCTCTGCTGGTCCCAGGATCCAGCCACTTTAACTGCTATGCCACTGGCTGGACCCAAGTGTTGTACATTTTTTTTTTTTAACCTTGAAACTTTAATAATTTGTAATTCTTTTTTTTTTTTTTAAAGAATTATTTATTTATTTAACTCCATTTGTTGTTATTTTTTATTTTGAACAGAGAAAGACAGAGTGAAAGGGAAAGGGAGAAAGCAAGCCGCCAGGTCTGGGACTCGAACCATGGTCGGCCATGTGGGAATCCAGTGCCTTTAACCACCACACCACCTGCCAGCCCCAATAATTTGTAATTCTTTATGTAAAAATTAATATGAAAGCTTACCAAAACACTGTTTCTCTTCACATTGGATTCATAAAAAGATGATTTCCAAAGGGATTGTTACATGGATATTAATAAATAATGGCTAGTTCAGTCCTGAATCAGGTATTCATAAAAATAAGTATATGAAAATAAAGTTTTGTGAGAGTTTACAAATTCTATTATAATAATAAATTGATACTTGGGACCAAGAAAACACTATTCATTCCCAAATGTGAAGTACTATCCTTTCTTTAGAGGTAGTTCACATTAATGCATAATTTTATTTTTCTAAAAGTGACTCTTACAATCAGTCATATAATTGGACTCCCATATGGTTGTCTGGAATTGAGTCCTGGGCCTGGTGACCTGAAAATCACACAGGGCCTATGTGTGTGCATGCCCAAAATCCCGAGAGGAGAATGAAGGAGG
Organism: Tupaia tana; assembly: GCA_026018925.1. Taxonomy (NCBI): domain Eukaryota; kingdom Metazoa; phylum Chordata; class Mammalia; order Scandentia; family Tupaiidae; genus Tupaia; species Tupaia tana. The sequence goes on from JAKSZU010000002.1 coordinate 93,323,467, forward strand.
AGTTGCTGTGTGGCTATATTCCCTGGGGGGTGATTTCTCACGTTCCCTCTCTCTGGTGAGTATGCATGCCCTGGAGCAAAAACCTTTAAAAACAATTCTTGTGATCAGCAGTTGGTGTAATGACTATGTTGGTAGACTCCCATGTAGTCAACCGCGGTTCGAGTCCCGGACCTGGAGGCTTAAACTCATGCCAGGTGCGTGTTTGTACGTGCCCAAGATCCTGAGAGGAGAATGGAGGAGAAGGGATTGTGCCCTAGCCATCCTCTGGGGAGTGATTTCTCGCTTTCTGTCTCTCTGTTTCTCTCTGTCTTTCCGGCGAGCGCACGTACTCATAGTGAAAATCTCTCTCTCAAAAAAAAATTCTTCTAGAGAATCTATTTAATCATCTTAGTCTTCTCTGCAGTGAGATTTTGTCAACAGTGATAGAAGCACCTTTGATGGATAGAATGCAGAGCTGTTTTTGACCACACCTGAATCCTGCTAATACTTACAAATTGGCTTGGCTTCAAGGGAGCCCAGCCCTAACTTGTGACACAGGCCCAACTGTGAAGGTAACATTGAGGTGGTAACTGACAACAGGTCTAATTGTTATCAAAACAAACAGTTTTAGGTGTCTTTGTTTCGGATTCTGTGGTTTAGATGCACTCAGAATTTCTTTATCATCTGCATTCATTCCCTTTGCCCAGTGTCCAACTGTGAGCATTCAATCTGAATTCTGATTTTCAGGACAGTCTTTCATCAAATGGTGTACAGAGCCACAAAATTTGAAGCCACCACTGTCAGCATAGCGTCCTTTGGGATTAGCAGGACCAGATCTGGACACGTGTCCGATTTCCCCACAAACAAAACATTTTCTGAAAGAACATTTACCAAGAGCTGGGTCTACCTGATCCTTGCACTTCATTATTTTGTGCTCTGTGGACCCCCACTGACTCACTCATAGTACAGTATCCATATCTTGATTTTCAAGAGTGGCTGTGTAATTGAGACTCCTTGGCTGGGTTTTCTATGATGGAAACATACCATTCATTATTCTTTGCTGCTTGTCTGTTTAATTGTCTTCCTTCCCATTGACTGTCTTTCTTTAAAGCAGCTGCAGTTTCTTCCCTTACATCCTGTCTGTTGATACAATCTCTTCATGGTCCACCATCTGTGTCTGACTTAGGTACTTCAGGAGTCCATTCACAACTTCATTGAAGTACTCTCTTGTCTTTTTATGTTCTGTTTGGGGCATCTCATTTTTAAGGGGCAGACTTTGGCTTCCGGTTGTTTACCTTCGGTAGGTTTTGTGTTGTTCCCTCAAAGGACCCCTTCTTCATGTCCTCTCATGATGGTGCAGGCAAAGTCCTTTGTTATGTGTGGTAGTAACTTGTGCCCACCTTCTCACAGTTTCATCAGAGGTACTTCATCGATTGTGCAAATCCTCCAGAGAAGCAGTTAGTGAGCCAGAGAGGCTGGCCCTCCTTGGGACCAGAAGTATGTTTTGTTGTGTACTTTTTTTTCTTTTTTAGGTTTTTGTCATAGGGCATATACACTTGCTGGACAGAGACAGAGAGAGGGAAAATGAGAAATCCCTTCCCCCCCAGGGCCTATGGCCATGTTGCAATCCTTCTCCACTCTCCTCTCGTGGTTTCGGGCAGGCATGCATGCACATGTCCCCTGTGTGATTTTTCAAGCCACCTGTCCAGAACTTGAATTGCAGTTGGCCACATGGGAGTCCAGCACCTTAACCACTATGCCACCTGCTGGATTTGTTTTGTTCCTTTTTAATGTCCATTGAAACCCTGAATTAAAATCATAATCAAAATACAATTCTACCTTTTCCACCTGGGTCCCAGCAATCCAGGATATAACACCTAGTGATAGCCTCCTTTAAAAAATAAAAAGTTAAAATGATCTTTTATGTAACTACATGCATTTTTTGATGTAAATATATTTGCAAAATTCTCTATTTTCTCTAAAGAAATGTACACTAGTATGGAAATTCATCATTTAAAAAAAAATTGTTTCTGCCAATATTGCTTTGCTGGATTAGCTATCCAAATTCCTTTTATTTAAATACAATACTTATCAGTTAAGCTTCAATTTTCTTTTCTTCTTCTTCTTTTTTTTTTTTTTTAAGAGGTTTTTGCCATAGGGCATGTGCATTTATCAGAGAGAGTGAGACAGAGATAGTGAGAGAGAAAGTGAAAAGTCACCCCCTGGGGGAATGACCACGCTGCAATCCCTACTCCTCCATTCTCCTCCTGAGATCTTGGGCATCCATGCACATGTGCCTGGTGTGATTTTCAAGTTACCAGGTCTGGGACTCAAACTATGACAGCCATGTGGGAGTCCAGTGCTGTAATCACTACCCTGCCAGGACCTGCTCGGTTGAACAGGTTTTTCTGAGTAGGGAAGACTATGGATTAGAAATAAACACAACAAACACACAAAGATACACAAGTATAGAAAAGTGAGGATCTGGTGGGCCCAACTTCGCTGATGAAGAAGTTGTGGCCAGGAGCTGACCTCAGGTTTATTCTTTTAAAGGGCAGAGAATGGGGGAAGAGGAAATGGAATGCCAAGTCAGTTGCTTTAGGATGTAAATCGTTTGAAGATGTGAAAACTGACTGGCACCTTGGAATTTCTCTTATCTTTTTAAAGCAAAATCTTATAAACACATGTAGCTTCCTTTAGCCTCATACTGCCCTGCAGTATCAGTTATCTCACAACAATAGGAAGATAACTGACAACAGGCAGACAACAGGCAGATAGTGTTTTCATATGGAAATGTTCTCATAGTCATTGCGGTTCTTTCTTTTTTTTTTTTTTGAAGAGGTTTTTGCTATAGGGAGCGTGCACTTGCCAGACAGATAGAGGAGACAGATAGAAAGTGAGAAATCACCCCCCAGGGGGGATGGCCACGCTGCAATCCCTTCTCCTCCATTCTCCTCTTGGGATCTTGGGCATGCACGCACATGTGGCCAGTGTGAGTTTTAAGCCACCGGGTCTGGGAGTCGAACCGCGGTCGACTATGTGGGAGTCCAGCGACATAGCCATTACGCTAACTGCTGGTCCCACGGAAGCACGTTTCTGCATGCGTCTAAAGGTCACACCGTGTTTTCTCAGATTGGCCACTCTCCACACTCTCCCATCTGCTCACCCCTGTGGCTAAGATTTTTGAACCAGAGGTCTCTTATTACAATGCTTCCCTCAACATAATCCGTATTTTAAAAATAAATTTCATCAGTAAATTTCATGCTGCCATCAATAGATAATCTCATAAGATAACAAGTTACTGCAATAACTTGATAACATTCCTGGTGAGAGTAAACGGATGTAACGAATTGGCTTGTGCAGCCTCATTGCAGGTAAATGTTAAACCTGTCAGTGTTTTTCAACTGTTAAATGGCTCACACACTCTGATTACCACCCTTAGAGATCCTAGGCTGGGAATCAGTCAGCTAGGCTCTAAAAGTACAATTTATAGGTTTGCTTCTAGGTTTAAAGTGGGGAGATTAGGAACAAATGTAGAGTTTAAGGAAAAAAAAATACCCTTATTTTTAATGGTTATCTTTTTGGTCTCTTAAAGATATAAGGATGGCAAAATGCATATGAAAAAAATGTTTAATATCTCTTATCATAAGGGAAATGCACATCAAATGCACAATGAGATACCACTTAATCCCAGTCAGAATGGCTATAATAAAAAAATGAAGAATAACACGTGCAAGCCAAGTGTAGTGAGGCTGTGGTGAAAAGGGAAGCCTTTTAGACTTCTCGTAGGAATATAAATTGGGATAGCCATTATGGAAAGCAATATGGAGGCTTCTCACTAACCTACAAATAGAACTACCACATGGGCCAGTTACCCCTCTCCTTGGTATTTACCCAGAGGATATGAAAACAGTCAGAAAGACACTTGTACATCTGTGTTCAGTGCAGCAGAAAACATGTGGCTAAAGTGAAAAGAATATTTAGTTTTCTGCTTGGAGCAAAGTGCTGTCATTCTTACAAAAACCATGTATGCCAGGCTTACTCAAAGTGGGGCCAGGTGTGAAGGGGGATCCCTATGGCCCTTGACTGCGGCCATCATGTGACGACTCCTGGCCATCAGGGTCAGATACATTGAGATGTTTATAAGTTACCTCAGCTTTCTCCCCTCTACCTAATCCCTTGTCATTTTAGGGACCAGACATGATTTTCATCATCAAAATCAGAAGGTAGAGAGGAAAACATGAGAGACTAAGCAGAGCCCAAGAAGGCATCTTGGAGTATTTAGTCTTATCATCTTTGCCCCCTTGCAGCATTTTCCCACATCCTTGGTCACCACTAGGGTGTCTAAATTGCCTCTGTCTCTACAACAAAGCAAACTTGACCTAAGCACCTAGGATGTACCTGCTGGATACAGAGCTGGATAATGGGGGATATATAGTTGAGCAAGATAGGGTTTGAGGGATCTCCAGCAGTTGTGCCTTGCCTAATGGCTGGTGCTATTGTAAGCATTTACCTGTATTATGCCAGCTTCAAACTAAGATTTTTTTTTTTTTTTAGGTTTTATAGATTTATTTTCAAAGTGCAAAACACTTAGTTTATTTTTTAGAGAGATTTTTTGCTGGCAGGCATGTACACTCACTGGAGAGACAGAAAGTGAATCAGTACCCAGGGGGGATGGCCATGCCACAATCCCTTCTCCTCCAGTCTCCTCTTGAGATTTTGGACAAGCATGCACACATACCCGGAGTGGGTTTAAAGCTGCTGGGTCGAGGATTCAAACCGCAATTGACTACGTAACCATTATACCATCTGCTAGTCCCAATACTTACACAATTTAAATACAAGTCCAACAGAATTACCCTGTCAGTCAGCAAAAATGCCAAAATGCATTCTCACTTTAAGACACTTGTCAGCATCATCTGAGTCTTCTCTCAGTGAAGAAAAGGGCTCTGGTATTTCATTCATAAATAGCCCTCTTATCTGCAATGTAATCTATAATTTTTTGGGGGGACACATGAACTTTTCTGCATATGTATCAGGAATTTTAAACCCAAATTTATCTTTCACAGCCATGATGATCTCCACTTGGTCCAAACTGTCTGAGCCCAGGTGTTTCATAAAATGGGAATTTACTGAGAGCTTTTCTGGACCAGTCTTGTCATAGAGTCTCAGGACTTCAAGAACATGGTCCTCAATTCTCTAATGTCAGAGGGGGCACATTGTGCACTGGTGGCACAGCTGTGTAGCTCTATCTGGACTCTGAGCAGAACACTGGAGACCTGGGCTTTGTCAGGGCCCCTGTGGGGCCCAGAGTGGTGCTGAGTGTTCAGACTGGCCAGCGTGGGGACCCGAGGCAAGGGGCAGACACCAGCAGAGAGGACATGAGCAACCTTGGCTCTGCAAACCCATCATCCTCAGCTGCCTTTTCTTTCTGTTGTTTTGAAAAGGTTTTTGCCATAGGGCACATGCCCTTGTTGGAGAGAGACAGAATGAGACAGTAAGTTGGATGGGATTTGGGGCACTTATACACAAATGCCTGGCATGAATTTCAAGCCCCCAGGTCTGGGACTTGAACCATAGTCGGCCACGTGGGAGTCTATCGCCTTAACCACTACACCACTTGCGGGCTCCCAGCTGCATTTTAAAAAAAATTTAATTGATTTATTTACAACTATTTACTGTACATCAATATAGTATACAAAAAGAGAGATTCCATCCAGAATACATTGTATATTGGCTCATTCAAGGATATTATCATACATATTATCATCGACGAATAATTTCCTATTTCTTGTCTCTTAAATATTTTTCTTTCCCTCGCCCTCAATTCCCTACCTCTCACCCTCTGCCAATTCTCCCCCTTTTCCCACACTGGTAACTACAGTTGTTTTCCATGCCTTTTATTTATTTATTTATTTATTTATTTATTTATTTATTTATTTATTTATCTATATTTTATTCCCTATTTCTCACCCTCTGCCATTTTCCACCCGCCTCCCACACTGTCTCTGGTATCTACAGTTGATTTCTATGCCTTTTCATTTCACCACATTTTATTGATTCACAAAATATCTTTTTTTTTTTTTTTTGAGAGAGAGAGGTTTTTGCTTTAGGGCGCGTACGCTCACCAGACAGACAGAGACAGAGAGACAGAAAGCGAGAAATCACCCCCCAGGGGAGATGGCCACGTCGCAATCCCTTCTCCTCCATTCTCCTCTCGGGATCTTGGGCACGTATGTACGCACACGTGCCCGGTGTGAGTTTAAGTCACTGGGTCCGGGACTCGAACTGCGGTCGACTACGTGGGAGTCCAGCGACATAGCCATTACGCTAATTGCTGGTCCCCACAAAATATCTTAATCTAAATACTTTCAATAGCAAGTTCAGCTAATACATACATATTTGTGAACACACGTCTGACTTTAGGCATGAAACTCAGTGAGTAGAATGAATATACTATGAAGTAGCACCTAGCTGAGGCTATACAGCTTACTATGGTAATTATTTAGGTATTTTTAAATATATTTTTCAATGTCAAGAAAAGCAGTTTTAGCTTTAATACATCAAAATAAAAAAAATGTTGGGACCAGCAGTTAGCGTAATGGTTATGTCACTGGACTCCCACATAGTGGACTGCAGTTCGAGTCCCACACCCGGTGGCTTAAACTCATGCTGGGCGTGTGAGCATGCGTGCCCAAGATCCCGAGAGGAGAATGGAGGAGAAGGGATTGCGGTATGGCCATTCCCTCTGGGGGATGATTTCTCGCTTTCTATCTCTCTGTCTCTCTCTGTCTGTCTGGCGAGCGCACGCACCCTATAGCAAAAACCTCTCCAAAAAAAGAAAAAAAATGTTAAGAGAAATTTGCTTTAAGACTTAAAGCCAGGAAACAAGTTAGGATTCTGTTCAAATAGTAGGTACATGAACCTATTGACAGCTTAAGAGAAGACAAAAGTCCTTAAATCTGGAAAAACAAAACATAGAAGTAAATCAGTAATCTTTTAGTCAAAAGTCATAAAATTCCATTTGCTGACTATTTCACCATTTCAGTCTCATGTACTTTATCTTCTGTTGTGGTCCGATCTTTGCATATAAATTCTAGAAGATAACATTTGACTACAGACTTCTCCCTACCATTAAGCTGGCATTTTCTTAATTGTTTTTGAACTCTTATTTCAGTGCGTCTGTATTTTATTTGCCTGGTATAGCACTCCCTTCAGAACTTTTCGGAGAGCTGGTCTGGTTTTGGTAAATTCTTTCAGGTTTTGTTTATCTGAGAACGTTCTTGTTTTTTCTTCCCATATGAAGAATAATCTTCCCAGATATAGTACTCTTGTTTGAAATTATTTTTCACTTAACACTTTGAATATATTTTCCCATTATTTCGTTGTTTGCATTGTTTCCAAAGAGAGGTCCACTGTTAGCCTGATGGGATATCCTTTGTAGGTAACTTGATGTTTATTTCTTGCCAATTTTACTATCTTGTCTCTGTCTGTGGTTTTGGTCAGTCTGGCTATAATGTGTTTTGGGGAAGATCTTTTGGGTTGATTCTATTTGGGGTCCTTGCATGCCTTTTATTTTCATATTTTATTGATTCACTGAAGATCTTAATTTAAAAACTTTCAATAGCAAGCACAGCTGATATATACATATCTATGAACACATGCCTGACTTTAGGTGTAAACATCAGTAAATAAAGTGAACATACTATAAAGTAGCACCTAACTGGGTCATTAAATAGGTATTAATAGGTATTTTTTAAATGCAGTTTTTAATTTCAAAAAAGTTTTAGTTTTAATAGATCAAAATAAAAATAAGTTAATATAGATTTGCTTAAAACTTAAAACCAGGAAAAAGGTTAGGATTCAGTTCAAATAGTAGGTAGACGAACCTATCAACAGTTCAAGAGAAGACAAAAATCTGTAAATATGGAAATCAAAGATTGAAGAAAATCAGTAATATTTTAGTCTAAAGTCAAAAAATTCTATTTTAATAGTTCAGGCTCATGTAATTAATCTCTCTTCTATTGAATTTGCAGTGTTACTGTGGTCTGATCTTTCCATTTAAACTCTGGAAGTTAATATTCAACTCTGGACTTGTCCCTCCCATTAGGCTGGTCATTCTATTGGTGGTTTTTTGTACTCTCATTTCTGTGTGTCTGACTTTAGTTTTCCTGGTATAACCCTCCCCTTAGCACTTCTTGGAGAGCTGGTCTGGTGTTGGTAAATTATTTCAGGTTTTGTTTATCTGAGAATATTTTTGTCATTTTTTCCCCATTTGAAAGATAATCTTGCCAGATATAGTATTCTTGGTTGAAATTGTTTTTCACTTAACATTTAGAATATATTTTCCCATTCTTTTCTTGCTTGCATTGTTTCTGATGAGAGGTCCAATGTTAGCCTGATGGGATATCCTTTGAAAGTAACTTGGCATTTCTCTTGCCAGATTTAGTATTTTGCTTCTGTCTGTGGTTTTGGTCAATCTGGTTATGATATGCCTGGGGGAAGATCTTCTTGGGTTGATTCTATGTGGGGTCCTTTGTATTACATGGGTCTGGATATTTGAGTGCCTCTCTAGGTTTGGAAAATTTTCTTCTAGGATTTCATGGAGTAGATTATCAATGGATGTTTGTGCCTTTAATGGTATCTAGTATTACTCATATGCTATTCTCATTTTTGGGGGTTATTTTCTCAGTCTCTTTGGTGATTTTTTTTTAGGTCAGAGATTCTATCCTCTACATCTGAGATTTGATCTTCTGCATGATCTAATCTTTTAGTACTTTCAAGAGAGGTTTTGATTTCCTGTATTACAGCCTTCGTCTCTAACAATTCTGTTTGATTCTTTTTTTATGATGTGTATCTCCTCTTTCAAATTGTGTAAGAACTTCCTTACCTCCTGGAACTCATTGTCTCTTTTCTCGTACATTTTCTGGAGTTCGTTGTCTCTCTTCTCTTGCATCTCTGTTAGATTTGTCACTATGAGTATTTCAAATTCTTTATCTGACATTTCCATGAGTTCCCTTGTATTGTCTGGCTCCTGGCTAGATCTGGGGATAGGAGGGTGAAGTCTGGGGAGAAGGTCTTTGGTGGTCCTAATCCCTGTATGGGGCTGCTTAGAACTCAGATATAGATGGCGACTGATTGGTTTGTTGTGGCTCCTGGCTAAATCTGGGGGACAAGAGGGTGAAGTCTGGGTGGAAGGACTATGGTGGTCCTAATCCCCCTACCCCCAGTGCTTTTTAAAAAAGTTTAATTTTTCCATGTGCAAGAGAGAGAGAGAAAGAGAGAGAGAGAGAGAGAGAGAGAGAGAGAGAGATCAATAAAGAGACATAGTACCCCAACAGGGTCTTCATACCGAGATCCACCTCAACTCTTCAGCTAACAGCCTTGGATCATGGGATACATGTGTGTTCAGCATGTACTCAGGGAGGTCTCTGGACTCAAACCAGACACCTTCCCCTGTGGCATTGCCTCACACTTCACTGCTTTGCCACTATCTGTTTTGTTTTGTTTTAAAGTTTTGCTACAGGGTATGTGTATTCCCTGGAAAGAGACAGAAAGGGAGGGGGAGGTAGATGGAGAGAGAAAGAAAGTGGGGATTGCCATGCTGCAATCCCTTCTCCATCTCCTGTTGGGATTTCAGGTGTGCATACACACGGGCCTGGTGTATTTTTCAAGTCTCTGGGTCTGGAACTTGAACCACACAATTGGCCATATGGGATCTAGCTGCTTCAGCCTCAACCACCATGCTACTGGCTGCCCTTGCCACTCCTGGTCCCCAATTTTTCACCTTTAATTCTTGAGTCATGTGAAAGTTCTAGACATTGGGGCTGGTTCCATAGCTTAGCAGTTAAAGAAGCCAGATCCCACATGGCTGCCTGTGGGATTTAAACGCTGGCTCTAGCAGCTCAAAAAATGCACTGGACATCGTGTGTGTTCACCCCAAATCATGAAAGGAAGGAGGAACAGAGGAACAAGGATTTTGGGATTGGAGAGGAGATGCTTCTCTCTCTGTCTGGTGAGTGAATACCCTGGCAATAAAAAAATAAACCAAGCTCAGGAGGTCAAGTAACCCAAGGTCACATAACTAGTCACAGCAGATTATTGCTGATGCCAAGGTTCATGTTCTTAGTGTTCTACTAAGCTGCACTGGAGGACGAGTCTTGGGCAGTCAGCCTTGGACACATTAAGAAGAATGTTCAGGCTGTCTGTGGGCATGACCTCCTACTGCTGCTTGAACTCTGTGACACTCCTGCACAAGTGAAATTCTTTCCTCCATTTCTCCATCCCATTAGGATTTGCGACACACATGCACATGTACCTGGTGTGTTTTTTTTTTTTTTTTTTTTTGAGAGGTTTTTCGCTATAGGATGCGTGCGCTCGCCAGACAGACAGAGAGAGACATAGAGACAGAAAGCGAGAAATCACCCCCCCAGGGGGGATGGTCACGCTGCAATCCCTTCTCCTCCATTCTCCTCTCGGGATCTTGGGCACGCACGCACACGCGCCCGGCGTGAGTTGTAAGCCACCGGGTCCGAGACGCGAACCGCGGTCGACTACGTGGGAGTCCAGCGACATAGCCATTACGCTAACTGCTGGTTCCCTACCTGGTGTGTTTTTCAGTCCACCAGGGCTGAGATTCAAACTAGGGTAGACTGTATGGGATCTGGCTCTACACACATAGCGCTTAACTGCATAGTGCTATGGGGCTGGCCTAAAAATCTTTTTTTTTTTTTAATTTTATTTTTAGTTTTTGCTATAGGGCATGTGCACTTGCCAGAGAGAGACAGAGAGAGAAAGTGAGAAAATACCCTCTGGGGGTAGGGGTGGTCACACCTCAATCCCTTTTCCTTCAGTTTCCTCTTGGGATTTTGGGCATGCACATACACACATGCCTGGTGTGATTTTTCAAGTTGTTGTTTCTGGGACTTGAACTGCACAGTTGGCCATGTGGGATCCAGTGCCTTAATTTCCATGCCATCTGCTGGCCCCAGAAAGCTTTTTTGCAAAGTGCCAAGAAGTAAATATTGTATGTTTGCAGGTCATATGGTCTCTGCTGAGACTATGCAACTGTACTGCTGTAGCGTGAAAGACAATAAGCATGTCACCATAGGACAGTAAATAAACGGGTAAGTGCAGATATGTTACGATGAAACTGTGTTTACAAAAATAAGCCTTGAGTGGGAACCAGCAGTTAGCGTAATGGCTATGTCGCTGGACTCCCACGTAGTCGACAGTGGTTCACGTCCTGGACCCGGTGGCTGAAAACTCACGCCGGGTGCGTGTGTGTGCGTGCCCAAGATCCCAAGAGGAGAATGGAGGAGAAGGGATTGCGGCGTGGCCATCCCCCCTGGGGGGGTGATTTCTCACTTTCTGTCTCTATGTCTCTCTCTGTCTGTCTGGCGAGCACATGCGCCCTATAGCAAAAAAACCTCTCCAAGATAAATAAATAAATAAATAAATAAATAAATAAATAAATAAAAAATAAGCCTTGAGCTACATTTTGGTCCCGATTATAGTTGGCTGATCCTTGGTCTAGATAAAGAGCAATAAGGAAATGCCGTGAAACCAGAACTAAACGAAAGCCCATGAACTGGCCTAGAGAAGAGGCAGAAGGACTCGGGACCTCTTACACACTTATAAAAAAATTAATATTTATGTATTGCCTGGTAGAAAAGAGTTTGAGCAAGTCACTCTTGAGTAAAATTAGGACCTTTAAAATACATTTCATGGGCCAGCTGGTGGTGTGGTGGTGGCTGGATCCCACATGATTGATTATGTGGTTTGAGTCCCAGACCTGGAAGCTTGGAAAAAACTCAAGGTGCATGTGCATGTTTGTCCCAAATCCCGATCCTGAGAGAAGAATGGAGGAGAAGGGAATGCTGTGTGGCCATCCCTCAGAGGCGATCTCTCACTCCTTCCCGCAAACCACCTCCTCTCTTTGGCAAGCGTGTGCACCCTGCTGCAAACAAAACAAAACAAAAACGCAACCAAACACATTTAAGGTTTAAGGTGATAATGATCCTAGGCAGTACTTAATCGTAAGACCCCGTGTGGAGAATCTCACTGCCATCTCTGCTTAGCAGATAAGGAAATTGAAGTGCAGCGTTTAAACTATTTGATTGACATTAAACAGCTAATAGTTGAAGAATTAGGATATGAATTACTCTGCTACAGTATTGAGATCTTAATTCTTATGTTCTGCTATTGTCTTAATATTAAGATTTAATAGATTAACACCAAGTAAAAACAACAAAAAAGACACTTGAATATGATACGGCTCTCTATGCTCCCATGTGCCTGGCATGCAAGGTGCTCAGTAAACCTTTGCTAAGTGAATGGCCTGTTCTTACTGGCATTGCTGGACAGCCCTTTGCAACGGCAACCAAAGGCTGATGAATAAGTTACATATTCACTGGCTTCTTTTCTTCAGAGCAGCAAGTTGCACCACTAGCAGCAAAGAGCAAAAGACCCCTAAAGTCAGTTTTCCTTGAGGCTGATGGTAACCCAGAGGCTAGGAGGCCTACTGCACAAAACTGCCATGCCCTTGCAGCACCACTAGGGGGTAGTAGAGATTCATCACAGACCTAAACTGGCATCTCCTCCTGAAACCGGTCTGCTCATACAATTTTCTGAACAAGAAGAAATAACTAAAGCGAAGTTAAACTCTTAGTAGAATATATCTATATATACACACAAACACATGTGCACTTATAAGGAGATGTAGGTGCATTTGTTGTGCTGCCATGAGTTATAAAATCTTGCAAAAGTCTTGTTCCAGCCCTCTAAATCAGGGTAAAAACATTGCATATGAATATGCAGAGAGATGAATGACGAGGAAGCAGAAGTGGCAGTGACTGTTGCTGCCACCAAACAGATGGCTGGGCCCGGCCAGCAGCCAAACCATGTGCAGGGCAAGGAGGCTCAGCCGACTGTGAACTACAGCGGCAGTTTGACTGACTGTGAAGACAGCAGTATTTCCCAAGCTTGGCTGCTCACCGGAACCACCCAGGGAGCTTTAAAATGCTGATGCCTGGGTCCTGCCTGCAGAGATTCTGTTTTAATTGGTGCAGAGTATGGTCCAGAGATTTTGTAAAGCTCTGCAGGTGATGTTCACTTGCAGGCAAGGTTCAGAGTCCCTGAAACAGAGGCTGGATTAGGGTGGTGGAGGTGGTGGGGTGGAGTGATCCCTGCTCTGGGGAAAGAAGCCATCCTGCTTCAGGTTTGCTTAAATACATCTGCTAAAGCCACACTGTCAGACTCGCCGGCCACGTGTGTGTGTGTGCCTTGGTGTCAGGCCTCTGCTCAGAACGCAAATGCTTCCTGCCTCCCTTCCTTGAGGGAGGTCTGAAATTTCACGCAAGTAGTTAAGATGTTCCATTAATTTTTCAAAAAATTACCTGGAAAGGGAATGCCAACGTGGCTGATTCATTCAGTCTTCCAATCAATAGTCACTGGGCACCTATGAGGTTGTGCTGGGTATTATCTGAGCTCTGAGGACTGACTGCAGGGAAGGAGCTGACAGAGGGAGCACCTCCACACCATGGCAATGATCACTTGGCCTCCAGTCTCTTCCACTCTACAGTCATGGTGCCAGACAGCAGTTGCCATGTCTGTAAGTGTGACAGGACTTGAGCCTCATTGGTCCAGAGTCTGGAGTCTACAGGAGCTTGATGAAAAAATGTCTGATGAGCGGTACTAAGGAATTCATTCATCCATCCATTCACTCACCAGCAGATATTTATTGAGTGCCTACTGTGTGTAGCTGCTGTGTTAGATACCGGGAATACATTGATGATGAAATCCTGTTGCTGGAGCCCTTCCAGTCTAGTAGGACAGTTTTAATTTACTTTGTGAGGGGCCAGCAGATGGTGTAATGGTTATGTCACTGGACTCCCATGAGGGAGACTTGAACTGTGGTTCGAGTCCCAGACCTGGCAGCTTAAAACTCACGCCGGGTGCGTGTACATGCGTGCCCAAGATCCTGAGAGGAGAATGAAGGAGAAGGGATTGTGGCGTGGCCATACCTCTGGGGAGTGATTTCTCACATTCTGTCTCTCTGTCTCTGTCTGTCTGGAGAACACATGCACCCTATAGCAAAAACCTCTTTCTAAAGATGTTTTGACTTTGTGAAGTGCAAGGTGGAGAGAAGTATAGGTGGCTATGGGAAAGCAGAAGGGCTTGTTCAATGCAGACTGGTAGAGCTTGTAGAAAATGATTTCTGGAAGTGATGACAGTCCTTTGCCTGTGGTGGCCCAGCATCTCTGGAATATTACTAACTCTGAAAGCTGTTGAAATGGTCCCTATGGTCTCAGATTTTATGTGTCTGGGGTGGATGTGTTATTCCCTGACCCCTCTCCTACTCTACCTTGGTCAAATGGACTTATTTACTCTACTAACAAGCATTCCATATCACCCTAGTTCCAGTTTGGAAAATTCCATTTTCTATTTTTGACTCTCTATGAAAAATATAGCATCTATCCATCTATCTCCTTAAAAGAAGGAGAACCAGGACTCACTCTTAAGGTGACTCAGAGCCTTCAAATCACTGAATTTCCACCAAGGCAGCCCTCTCTTGACTTTAAAAATTAGCCAAGGGATGTTATCAGTCATGGAGCGGATCCCGCAGATGGCTAGGGTTACAGAACTTGATCATTTCTGTCACTATTTAAGGTATGTATATTGCTTGTTCAGAATATTTATTAATGTGTTCTTGTTAATATCAAAGTATAATTTAACAATGTAGATTTACATTTATGTGTATAGTATTTAAATTATAAAAAAATTCTACAAAAAATTTGAAAAATAGAATCATATACTTAAGACTCTTCCCTCCTTCTTTTATCTGATTGGTCCTAGGCAGTGACTAAGGAGCCCTGCGAGTTCCTGGATGCACAAATTGTCTGATTTTTGTAGCTGTTGTTAAATTGCCAGAGGACTTGTGTACTTGGCAGAGACAGGGAGACAGAGTGGGGGAGAAAGCACCCCCAACAGGTCATGGTCATACTGCAATCTCTCCCTCCATCCGCCGTCCTGTTGGAATTTTGTGCATGCACACACACACCCAGCGTATTTGCTTTCAAGCTGCTGGAAGTGAGAACGCCAGTTGTGGTCCATGTGGGATCTGGTTCCTGTAACCACTGGCTATAGAGCTGACTCTTCTCTTTTCTTTTTCCTTTCCTCTCCTCTCCTCTCCTCTCCTCTCCTCTCCTCTCCTCTCCTCTCCTCTCCTCTCCTCTCCTTTCCTCTTTCCCCTTTCCCCTTTCCTCTTTCCCCTTTCCTTTCCTTTCCTTTCCTTTCCTTTCCTTTCCTTTCCTTTCCTTTCCTCTTTCCCCTTTCCTTTCCTTTCCTTTCCTTTCCCCTTTCCTTTCCTTTCCTTTCCTTTCCTTTCCTTTCCTTTCCTTTCCTTTCCTTTCCTTTCCCCTTTCCCCTTTCCCCTTTCCCCTTTCCCCTTTCCCCTTTCCTTTCCTCTTTCCTCTTTCCCCTTTCCCCTTTCCTTTCCTCTCCTCTTTCCTCTTTCCCCTTTCCTTTCCTTTCCTCCCCTTTCCTTTCCTCTTTCCCCTTTCCTTTCCTTTCCTTTCCTTTCCTTTCCTTTCCTTTCCTTTCCTTTCCTCTCTTTCCCCTTTCCTTTCCTTTCCTTTCCTTTTCCTTTCCTTTCCTTTCCTTTCCCCTTTCCCCTTTCCCCTTTCCCCTTTCCCCTTTCCTTTCCTCTTTCCTCTTTCCCCTTATCCCTTTCCTTTCCTCTCCTCTTTCCTCTTTCCCCTTTCCTTTCCTTTCCTTTCCTTTCCTTTCCTTTCCTTTCCTTTCCTTTCCTTTCCTTTCCTTTTTCCTTTCCTTTCCTTTCCTTTCCTTTCCTTTCCTTTCCTTTCCTTTCCTTTCCTTTCCTTTCTTTTCCCCTTTCCTTTCCTCTTTTATTTCTTTTCCTTTCCTTTTTTTCTTTCTTTCTTCTTCTTCTTCTCTCTCTCTTATTTTAAAGGCTAATTTCTTTTATTAACTCGTAGACAATTATTGTCTTCTGGCTTCTTGAAGCAGTAAGTCAGATGACATTTGCTACAAAAGTGTCTGTCAAAATGGCTGGCCATAAAAACTTCAGCACCACATTCATCTGAAGGGCACTCTCGACGAAGGCAACTAATTTTGCCATTTTCATCCACCTTATTGTATTTCAGGACAGCCGGTTTAACTTTCTTTCTATTATGCTTATTCTTCTTGGGAGTGGTATAAGACTTTTTTTTCTGAGCACCACCATGAAGTCTCAACATGAGATGAAGTGTGGACTTCGTAGTCAGACAGAGGATGCCCATCTTCCACCTGCTTGCCAGCAAAGATCTGTCTTTGCTAATCAGGAGCAATTCCTTCCTTATCCTGGCTTTTGGCTTTTACATTTTCTATTGTGATGGTTTAACCTCTAGAGTGATGTTCTCCTCCATAAGGGTTTTTATGAAAATCTGCATCTTGGTGGTGGTCTCACCACAGAGGGTGGATCAGAAAGGAAGCTGACCTGTGCTTTCAACTTTTGATAGAAATGAAAATAAACTCCACTGTCTATCTGTTTGATGTTCTCACTGTCGAGGCAAGCAGATGCCCCATTTAGCTGGCTTAGGGCGTTAGGACGGTTCTGTGGCTGCAGCGTTCCTAGCACAGGGCATAGTTGTTCTAACGCTTGTTATTGCTCCTGTGTGCAGGATGTAGTAGGCTGTGAAGTCTGGAGGTTTTGTTGAGTTTTCTTTTAAGGGAAATGTGAGTACTGAAACTCAAGTAAGAATTTTTGGATCCAAGCAAGTCTATAAATGTTCGTTTTCCTCCCAGGGTTTTGTGAGCATTGGTATGGTAACCAACTCTGGGAATTCTATTTTCCTAGGAGTATAAAATCCTGCATAAACTTTTCAGTGTGAAATGAATAAATAAATAAAGGGCCTATATGCATTGCTGTTAAATAGTTTTAGCCATGGCAGTGAATAGGAGATTCAGCTGAAATGATAACTGAATAAAAGGTTAAACATCTCAGATGCTACAAAGTAAGTGTGTCTTCAGTGAAAACACTAGTTTAATAGGGGCTCAGAGCAAAATGTGACCACAAATAATTATCTTCAAAATAAAAGCACACAAGAAGAATATTCCAGGGAATATATTAGCTGATTTTAAAAATGTGTGCAAAATGATCCATAAAATGTTCTAGCACCATCTTTTATTGTAACATGTCATAGATTTGGCTGTCAAGAATGTCTTAATAGTGACTTGCAAACAAAGACTCATCACCTCTGCTAAAATAGCAGAGATGCCATCAGCAAAATTAAGAGCTGGAGATTAAACAGCTTGTAGATGTAGAAAAGCCCATAACAGCAAACATGTGCTTCTTCTCTATTTGTGGAATATTTCTGTCTCAAGTACAAAGAGTTAAGAAGGATCCAGAGCTGAGATCGCATGTTAGGGGATGGACAAGTGAGGAGTCCATACATGCTTTTCGGAGTAGGAAGACTGTAAGTGCAAGAAAACAGGAAAACTTTACCACCCAACCCAGGGTTACTGAGAGGTCTCATTTGCATACCCAACTCAGAACCTCTGAAATGTCACCTGTGGTTCTCCGGCTCATGATCAGATCTGAGCTATTTTAGAAGAGTTGATGCGTCTTTGCTAGTGACAAATTCTTGACACTTCATCTTATCTTCCTAGCAGACTGAAAGATTCTTCTTAAAAGTGTTCTATTTACCATCGAACTCAAACCTTTTCCCCTCTACTGAATTTTTCTCTAAAGTCAATGATGACCTTGTTGCTACTTTGAAAGTTGAGAGAGAAGCTCTTCCTTGGCCGCTTAGTATCATTTAACAGTTTCCCGCTGCTTGCAACACTCTTTCTCTGGCTCCTTGGCAGCCACACTCCCCTGGTTTTCCATCTGCCGGCTGCTTTGAGCTCGTCTCCTTCAGTGCCCTCTTCTCTTTGCTGCTCCTTCCATGTTTGCAAGCCTTATAATTCTTGTTGACTACTTTCTCAATTTAGTTCCTAAGGTGAGACTTCTGTAAGCCATTTATTTCTGTGCTGATAGTTACCATGGTCAATACCATGCCCATTCTAGATTTTTCTTCAGGGCTTCAGATCTCAAGATCTCGAGAGCTACCTGCCTGCGGAGCCCCTCTGTGAGCCCTGGAATTTGACACTCACAATGAGACACCATAGCCCCCCACCCCACCCAGCTACTGTCTGCCCAGGCATCCAGGTGTCCCACCCCAGATTCTTCCTGCTTCCTGCTCTTTCACTCCACTCTCTTCAACCAGTGACTCTCCAAATCCTATCTTTTTTTTTTAATGTCTGAAGTGTTTTGAAATTTATCCTTTCCTGGGACCAGCAGTTGGTGCAGAGGTTAGGGCAGCTGGATCCCACTTGACTGACTACATGGTTCGAGTCCCAAAACCCATGTTTTGAAAATCATGCAGAGTACATGTGCCCAAAATCCCAAGAGGAGAATGGAGGAGAAGGGATTGTGTGGTTATCTCCCCTAGGGAGGTGATTTCTCACTTTCTCTGTCTTTACCTCTCTTTCTCTGTCTCTCTCCAGGGAGCACATGTCCCTTGCAGCAAAACTAAAAAACAAACAAACAAAACAGCTCCTTCCCTATTCTCCATCATGACTCCTGGCTCAGGCCCTTGCTGATCCAGGTATTTTAACAACCGTCCCTTCTTTCAAATCCATTTTTTACCCTGCAGTCAGAGTCATCTTTGTAAGCTTTAGAATCTGACACATTTACTTCTGCACTTTCAAACCCCCACATGTTCCTGCTCATTATAATGGTTCTTGCTCTTCTCTTCTGTCTTACTCTACTCATCCTCCGCCCTCTACCAAATATGCCTTTTTGTTTGTTTGGTTTTGGTTTTGGTTTTGAATTTGCAAGAGGGCATGTGAACTCACTGGCGAGAGAGAGAGAGAGAGAGAGAGAGAGAGAGAGAGAGAGAGAGAGAGAGAAGAGAAGGAAGGTGAGAGAGCACTGCCCATAGGAGACGGTCATGCTACAATCCTTTCTCCTCTATCTCTCCTTTTGGGATTTTGTATGTGTTCATACATGCTTAGCATGTTTCTTAAGCTGCTGGCTCCTGAAAGTAAACCACACAGCCGGCCATGTGGGATCCGGCTGCCTTAACACTGTGCCACCGGCTGGCCCCAGTATACATGCTTTCTAATGCCACATTCACTTCTTTGCAGTTCCAGTTGCCTCTGCCTAAACCTCTCCCACCTCAATAACCTAGTTAGTTCCTATATAACTACCAGACCTCTTCTTTCCCTCCTCTGAAGGCCATCTCGAACGCCACCTCCCACTTTCAAACATTTGTTATTTCAAATAAAAAAGCAAATATTAATTTTTGTGTGTTTTGTCCAAGATTCAAATTTGTGTAGTGTCTACAGTACCAAGTACTAGCATGAGAAATAACACTCAACCTCTTCAGATATTCCCTATGGCACATGCTAGACATTTTGAACATATCCTGGTAATTTATGGGCTATATTTTTCAAACAGTGATAGGAAAATGTGTCTTACCATG